>OY283150.1:40000000-41250000 GCA_958299815.1 Sarcophaga carnaria
TCATATGTTAATCAAAAATAACAACCTTATGAACAACGTAACAAAAAGAAAAAAACATACATACATACATATAAAGGTACATACTTTCTTGCCATACGACTGACACAAATTAATGTACATTGAAGAAAGTAAAAAAAAAAAATAAAGAAAGAAAAGGAAAGGAAAGGAACCACAAACAAAGTGCTGGTCAAGACTGGCCACTGACTGCCTTATACATTTCAGGTTTTCAAACGTCGACAGGAGACTATGCAAAATCAGCACATATAGTATACCTCACTGTCTATTACACACATTCAGATCAGAGATCAGCAATGAGTATTCAAAAAGATGAGTAGAATCGAATCATACTCATTATTTCTGATACTTATATACATTCATAGTTATTTTAATATCGTACTCATACTACTCATATTCAAAGTTTAAAGTACTCATCGTACTCATACTTAAAAATACGCATGATGTTGTTGATTTTGACTCTCCATGACTCAACATTTACAAGAATCACAAAATACGTATGATTCCCATACGAAGGTTGTGTGTTTGCTTTGCTTGCTGTCTTTATCTTTTCTTTCTTCTTTTTTTTGTAAATGCAACAACAACAAGGACTGTAAATTTTGATGAATGATTCGAATCACTCGAATCATTTATGAGTATTATAAGTATTTTTCTAAATTTATGAATCTGAATGAGTAGGCGTATGAATCAAATATATTTCGAATGTTATGAGTTTGAAGTCAACGTTGTACTCATATAGTCGCTGTAGTCTAGGATGTAGTATGTTGGCTTATTAGAGGTAAAGTCAGGGTTCGAGCCCCAGACCAGACATCAAAACAAAATACAAAAATTATTTCTTCGGCGACTTCCTCTCAGCAGATTTCTGGCAAAAGCTCTGAGAGTAAATAAAATTGCCATGAAAAGGTTTTCAAAAATTTGTCGTTCGTAGTCGACTTTAAACTATAGGTCCCACCACTCATGTATAAAACTAACACACAAAACATAAGTGGTGTGAGAAACTAGGTCGTAATCTTGACTGAAGTGTTGTAATGACCAATTACGTACGTTCGTTGTACTCATACTCATTGCATCTTGTACTTATAAATCAATGTTGTAATGAGTACGAATGCATCAGAGTAGTTGAATTTCAATACTGTTGATTCAATCATACTAAAAATTTCATGTGTACTTATGAGTAGCGAAAAAACGATTCATTGCTGATCTCTGATTTGGATGTAAAATATGGTTTCCCAAACTTTTGAAAAAATGTATTAACTTCAGTGTTTTATTTTTTGCATTTCTTTCAGGCAATTTTTGATCTTTAATTCTCTTTAGATCAGCTTCTAACTTAACATTTCTGGGCAAATACTTGTCATTTCTTGCAAAATATTTAACTTCTAAAGCCTCTTCTCTTCGCAAGATTATAGAGTGTTTTAGACTAAAATGCAGACAAAAAATGTTGGGTTGTTCGAAAAGTAATTGCCTTTTTTTCTTTTTGTGGAAATGAAAGACAGTTTTCGTATAATATCAATCAAGTGATCATAAATTGTTGAATTTTGATAAATTTAACCTCAATTCGTGCTCACGTGTTACAATTCGCCGTTTCGCATCAACTAATGGCTTTATCACGTCTTTATCAGCTTCAACCGGCCTTCCCGAATCTGGTGCATCTTCGACATCAAAATTGCCGCATCGAAATTTAACGATTGTGCCAATGGCGTACTGTCAACAAACCTTCTCCACCCACATCGGTCAATTTCTTTCTGGCTTGAACAGCATTTCTAATCCTTTCTGTATTAAAACAGTAAGATATGTCGAACACGCTGCTTATCGCTCTCCATATTTAATAGGGCACCAACCAAACACTACCGCCTAAAATTAATTGGAATTTTTCACACACAAGCCTTGCTATATGAGCGCTCAAAGCATATAAAAATTATACGGCTAAAGTGTGAAGTTGTGTGCAAAAGAATACAATTAAATCCCCTGTCGAGAAAAAACGAAATTATTTTCCGAACAACCCAATAGTTCGTCTGATCAAAGTACATATATAACGACGTAAGAAGTCATATTCGATGGGGATAGCATTTTAACAGACAAATATGTGTAGAGAGAGGCGTGAAACTTAGATGCGTCTTACCTTCATTACATACAATCCTTCAGTCAGAATTACAACCCAACTTTTAACATCACTTATGTAGTACGTGTTAATTTTATACAGGAGTGGCGTGGGACCTACAGTTTAAAGTCGACTCCGAACGACAGATTTTTAAGAAATTCTTTCATGCCAATTTTATTTATTGTCAGAGTTTTTTCCAGAGTTTAAAAAAATATTATTTCGTGACCTGGGCTTTGAACCGTGGTTTCACTTTTAATAAGCCAATGCACTACCTACTAGACTACGGCAACTTATATTACCTTCATTACTTTACAATATTGTCATCAATAAATAAAAAAACTGAGGAGTAAATCGCAAGCTAAGTGATCTTAAATATGCTGTTAAAATCTGTCTGCTCACTCATAAGCCTTTAAATATAACTGTAATGTTAAGCTTGCCACACTAGCAAAAATGTTCTTTAAGGAAGATGAATGAAAAACTTAAACCTGAACAGAATAAGGGAAATAATTTTGCTATGACACTACGTTCCTATTAGAACCATGAGTCTAAGAGGAGGACAACATAACCGTATTCTTTTCATTTAAAATTTTTCTTTCAGTACTCAGAAGCTCCTTGTATTCTTTATAACTATTGAAACAATTCTTTGAAAAAACACCTGCATACTCGGCCTTTCTTTTGAAATTTTAGACACAAGAACGCCCTCCTTATCTTTCCTACGTCCTTAAAAAAAAATTAACAAATAAATTTGTAATCAAAGGAAAGTTCTGTACATGTTTACAGATGATTTACGAAAGCAAAGTAGCGGCAATTAGTTTTCTTAAACACAATAAAACATAGGTTTATAATAAAGCCAAATTGTTTCGTGTGTATTCCTTTCATACACTTTAATGTTACAAACGATTTATCAAAGTTAACAGCAGTATTTTATTGTAACACATATTTGGACAGTGTACATACATACATATGTATGTATGTATATAATTGGGTAAGAGTATAATTTTTGTTTATTTGTTGTCATAATACCGAGAGGTAAAAATATTATAAAAATTATTATTTAAAATATTTTGTAACACATACAATAACATAATACAACATGGGTAAGGTAATATATTGCAAAAAAAGGTTTTAAAAAGGTTAACAAATAACCAAGAAACAAAAACAAGCACAAGTATATGTATAAAATGTATTTTCTAATCAAGTACATTTTTTCCATTTTCATAACCAATATACGAAAATACTTTTTTATAACAACATTAACAAGGTAAAACGAATTAATTGATGCAAACAACAGCATAGGAAAGAAATTATTTTTTTTTAATAATATTTTATATCAGTTTCCCATAAGCTCAGAAAGCTTTTGTTAAAAGTATCGTATACGATATATTTTTGATTCCAAATGATTTCCTAAACATATTCACAAAGTCTTTGGATTATATTTGGTGAGAGATATTGTAATAAATTATAGATTTGTCAATATTTTATATCAGTTTCCCATAAGCTCAGAAAGCTTTTGTTAAAAGTATCGTATACGATATATTTTTGATTCCAAATGATTTCCTAAACATATTCACAAAGTCTTTGGATTATATTTGGTGAGAGATATTGTAATAAATTATAGATTTTGTCAATGTGTAGACACTTAAAAATAAGTCAGAACTTCTTTGGTTTACATTGAATTGATGGCTAAAATATAAAGTGGAATGACATCCTGTGCTTTGCTTTTTTTTAACCCTATAGCATCATCTATTACAAGAATGCACAAAGCATCGCAATATATGCCATCTAAAATAAATGGAATTTAACTTAGGTTTTGGTAACAGATACGCAGGGGGAGGAAACACATCTCTACTCTGCTACAAGGCGATAACGACACCAACACCGCCTTTAGAGATGATGTTCGGAACCGGATCGATGATGGCGGCCACCTAGCCTAGTCGTGATCATGCATCTTAAAAACAATAAATCTGCATGTCCTGGTGGCCTCCCTGCTGAATTGTTTAAGACCGGATGTAATGAGCGAGTGGAAAGTATGCCCTACGATTGGAACCTCAGTCTCTTCTGTACTGTCATGAAAGAGGGAGATTCTACGATATGCACCAACTACAGGGGAATAAGTCGTCTCCCTATCGCATATAAGGTTCTTACAGGCGTATTGTGTGAACGACTGATGCCACTCGTCAAAACACTGATTGTACCTTATCAGTACGGCTTCAGACCTGGAAAGTCCACCATCGACCAGAAAAGACGCACGAAAAACAAGTCGACACACACCAACTTTTTGTCGACTATAAGGCAGCCTTCGATAGCCCCATAAGGGATCGTATTTTTGCCGCAATGTCTGAGCTCAGTATACCTGCGAAGCTGATAAGGCTATGCAGATTGACGTTCAGCAATTCCTGCAGCTCCGTCAAGATAGGAATGGACCACTCCGAACCTTTTGATACGGTGCGAGGTTTCAGACAAGGCGATACTTTATCATGCAGCCTCTTCAACTTCGTCATGGAGAGTTTCTTGCGTACGCTGACGACATTGACATTATAGGGCGTACCGAGCGAGATGTTAATGCTGCCTTTAGTGCTGTTGAACAGGAGTCTAGTAAGATGTGTTTGGCAGTAAATGAGAGCAAAACAAAGTATACGTTATCCACAAGTAGTGACGTGCGGCGTATTGGACCTCAGATAACGGCCGATAACTATACTTTCGATATAGTCAAGAAATTTAATTATCTTGGCAGCGCCGTTACCACCACAAATGATGTCAGTCTGGAGATCAAGCGCAGGATCACTCTTGCCAACAGGTGCTACTCAATAGGCAATTGAATAGCAGAGACCTCTCTCGTACGACAAAACTAACACTCTACAAGACGCTCATACTATGCGTGCTTCTTTATGGCGCAGCGGCCTGGACTCTATAAGGCACTAATGCAGCAGTCTTGAGAGTATTTGAGAGAAAAGTCCTACGTAAGATCTTCGGTTCAGTGCGAGTTGGTGATGATTTCTGCATCCGATCCAACAGTGAGCTGTATGAGTTCCTCAGCGACATAGACGTTGTGCAGCTTATTAACAGCCAGCGTCTGCGCTGGCTCGGCCATGTCGTTCGAATAGAGGAGGATGCTACGGCGAGACGGGTATTTGATGCGGGGATCTGCAGAAGTCAGCGAAGAGACGTTAGGCCGCGATTTAAAGTTCAGGTCAAACATCTCCAACAAAAAGGAAATATTAAAAAGAATATTTCTTCGGCGGGTTCTTCTCAGCAAACTTCTGCCGAAAACTCTCAGGTAAATAAAATGACAAGTTTCTCAATAATCTGTCACTCCTGTATAAAATTAACACACACAACATAAGTGGTGTGAGAAACTAGGTAGTAATGCTGACTGAAAGGTTGTCGTGACCAGTTAACTAAGTATCTTTGGTTTTAGAATCTTGAAGGTAGCCAAATAAATATAAGGAAGTGAAATTTTCTGGGAATAGTGTGCATTGCACTTATAACGTAACAGATCTCCTTACTTTGGCAAAGAGTTACAAAATTTTTATTAAGAACAGATCAGGTTCGATGATCAAAAAAATTCCCTCAATTATTAAGTAAGCTTCTCAAGCTTCTTTATGATCCCTGTCTCGCAGGATGTCCCTCTAGTTTAGCCATGAAAAGTTCTTCAAAAATTTGTTGTTCAGAATCGACTTTAAACTGTAGGCCCCGCCCCTGATGTATTGTGAATTAACACACTCAACATAAGTGATGTGAGAAGCTAGGTCGTAATCCTAACTGAAGGGCTGTATTGACCAATTATGTTATGTAGGAAGATGTAAACATCTAACAAAGAACACAATTTTTCGCTTTAGTTACCCCCCCCCCCCCCCCAAAAAAAAAAAAAAATTATTGTGAAAGACACTTTCTCTTGACACTTCCTCTTGACACTTTCTTTAAAGGGACGGAATGTTTTAATAAAGCTCAACTCAAATCAAGCCGTCTCGACTGTAATGTTATTGAAACTTTACTTAATACATGTAAGTGCATATGATTTATTTTTGTCAATTATTCGCCTTTTGATATTTTCAATGAAAATTTTAAAAAATTTCCAAATATTTCCTGAACTGGGCCGAAATAATTTTGTAACATTTTGATTCAATAATTTATTATTTGCTTTTGTAGGTTTTGTTTTAAAGTTTGTGCTATGATTTTAAACATTTAAAAGCTTTATATATAGAAATAAAGTTTTTAATAAAATAGTATTTTAAACAGTAGCACACAAGCAAAGTCTTTTAAAAATCGTCAATAATTAATGTTGTATGGCAAGAGTATGAATCATAAGGCATGCATGTGTTACCCGAAAGGTATTTCGGTTTTATATTTTAATTGTGAATTCTTTTTTGCTGTAACATTCATTTGTTTTTTTTCTATTTGTTTTCTTTGCTTTGCACGCCCATTTATATATTTTGGCATTTTAGTTTTACTTCCCTTTTTTGTTTTTCGTTTTTCTACGTTGTTATTGTTGTTCTTTTTATGCTTTTTCTACTACTCCCCTCCCGTACTCTAAAGGTGGGGTATTTGAGTATGGTTTTCATTTTGTCGTATGCCTTGTTGCTGCTGCTGGGTTTTTTTTAATTTTAAATGTAATGGAACCACAACATTTGTCATTTTTGTTGTTGTTATTGTGTGTGTTCTTTTTTTGTTTTTGTTTTACTCTCACTCTCTTTTGGTTTTGTTTTTTTGTTTTTTCCAGAAGACAAAAAGGCTTACATACACATAAATTGTCAAGCCATTCATCTTGGAAATAAATGTTGTAATTTGTTGGTTTTGTACACACCGGAAAGGAAACCAACTCCATAAAAGTGGCGACAAAGTGTTTATTTTTTAAAAAATCAACAGCAACAAAACAAAAGAAAGAAAAAAAACTTTTCTCATATTGGGCATATATACATACGTATGTACATATATCGTATGTAAGTGTGAATTTGTTAGTGTTATTGTTTTGTATACATGTTTACTTAGACATATCATATGGGCACACGTTTAATCCCCCCAATCTAGTATGTGAGTACATTTGTGCATGTTTGTTTAAAAGTCTGTTACAATTTTTTAAAAAGTATGTACCATACATACATACAGGCAAACATGATCCTTAAAATAATTTTGGGCTACTCATTCAACTCACCAATATGACCAACTCTTTGCTCGGCACTGCTCTACTCTTTTTTTAAAACGTATCCAACACTGTGAAGTTCTCTTATGAAGACAGAGAAATAAAAAGAAGATCCGACAAGTTATTGTGTGAAATGTGTCATTTGTTATAGGAGTAAACAAACAAACAAACAAACGTACTCTCACACACACTCTCACACACATCTGCTTATTGTTAAAAATGTTTGTTTATTCGCATACACAAAACTAAATGTACAAACACATACATATACACACACATATATATATTTAGTCTTATGCTCTAATATAAATCCATACAATTCAATGTGTGTGTATGTGTATGTCTTTGTTTCATGTTTTTCTCCTATTCGAGTTCTTAGCTGAACCCCACTTTGCGTCTCTCTCTCGCTTTTTCATTTCACTCCTGGTGTTCTGTTGTGTTTAAATATTGTGGTATGATGCCATTTAGTAGTCTCTTGGTTGTTGACCATTACTAAAACTAACACAATTTTACACTTTTCTCATACTTACACATGCATGCATACGTGGCTGTATAAACATACGCTTGTATATTTGCGCACAATTAATTATTATAAATGCACCACCACAACCAGTTCTAAATTATAACAAAACATACCATGCTCGTATATAAAACAAACACACATACACAAACAGCCGAATAAACATACATGGACTTTAAGCCCCCCTAGAGTTATGTCCATAGGTAGTTAAAAACAGTGTGATAGAAAATGTATTCCACTGGTTTTTGACATGATGAAAGCAAAATTTTAGCAGGACATTACTGGCATACGGGGAGAAACCCAAGATTACCCAATGTATTTGTGTAATTTGGAGTAGACACAGGGCCTATTTATAGTTTATTGTTTATTTAGAGAATTGTTGCCGCTAAAGTCTTTAAACTTGATCAAAATATTAATAAGTTTCATAAATATACTGATGATGGCTTTAAATTCATACTCCTCTACGGCTCTGAGTTACTTGTAAAATCTTGAAAATATTCTGGTCTCGACTCTCTAAAGAATGGCCCCCTAGAACAGCAACACAAAATATAATAAAAGAGAAAATGTTTAAAAGAAAGTGGTGTTGGAACGGATGTGACTTACGAAGGACCTCAAATGATATAATAAGAACAGTTATTGAATGAGTATAACAACTTCTGGAACTAATTGAATAGGTACTATGTTGGCTTATTAGACATGAGGCCTCGGTTGAAACCCCAGGTCAGACATCAACAACAATACTAAATATGAACAAATATTTCTTCGGTGACTACTCTCTGAGAGTAAATAATATTGCCATGAAAAGTTTCTCAAAAATCAGTCGTTCGGAGTCGACTTTAAACTGTAGGTCCCGCTACTCTTTATAAAATTAACGCACACAACGTATGTATGTGGTGTGAGAAACTAGGTCGTAATCTTGGCTAAAAAATTCAGTTATGTATTGAATGAAGTCCCAAAAAATAGCGAAGAAAAGATGGCTGATTGTACCCTGGACATTGTGCGGTCGATTGATACAGAAGCTACTAGTATCAGAACAAGAATAAAAACTTGATTGAAGCACTATGCTTCACAGAGTTTTATGGAGCAGAGGTGTTATAGCCCCATGTTGTTTGTTATCCATTTTCGGGTTAGTGCCTCTAGGTGACTTGATAATGACACTTATTGATTATTGGTCCTGTGGGAATCCTGGCAAATATTAACCTTTTCAGCACATTTATTACATCAGACTACACTTTGAATTCTCAGGATAGTTTAAAACTTCCATGCCAGAAATTGGTAGGATGCAGCACGTTAATGTCTGGGTTTCTACCCTATGAGTACAAGATGTACCTCTCAACTGCAACTCTCTCTATCAGCGAAATGCTTCTCTTAAAAAAAAAAGAATTGGGCCCAGGGAGAAATATTAAAAAACCATGTGCTTGGACCAAAAATACAAAGGACAGCACATAGCAATATTATCTGGTCGTTTGGCTGTTATGAGATTATCTAGAAAATAATATAATACTATATACATACATACATACATACATACATTGGTCATTACAACCCTTTAGTTAGGATTACTACCTGGCTTCTCACACCACTCATATTGTGTGCGTTAATTTTATACATGAATGATTCCGAATGACAGTTTTTTTGAGAAACTTTTCGTGGCAATTTTATTTACATTCAGAGGTTTTGCCAGAAATCTGCTGAGAGGAAGTCGCCAAAGAAATATTTTTTCATATTTTCGTTTTCATGTCTGATGTTTGGGGTTTGAACAGAGGAATCACGTCTACACTGCCTACTAGACTACGGGGACTACAGACTATAGACATAGTATATTAGCTAAATAGGTAGGAGACGCAGGTCAATTTCCAGTTAGAGAGAGAAGCTTCCAAGCCACTAATGAGGTCGAAAGCCTTCTGAGATGTGGGAAGAGACGTTTGAAAGGCAATACTTAGCGAAAGAAATGATAGGGAGAGGCAAAGACTTTTCTGAAATCAAATGGATTTAAGGCAATCTAAACTTTGATGTGTAATTGCAACAGAAGATCAAGCATAAAATATCAGACAAAAATAAACTGAGGTTAGTAACCAGCATTTTAATAGGGCACTGAAAAATTAAAAAAGGAACAATTGTTCGGGATAAGGATCGTTTCGAACTGGATATGTAGATACTGAGATAACGGTATTGAAACATCGCAACACATGCTTTACACCTGTAAAGTATTAAAGTGTGCCAGAGGATAACATTGTAGCCCATAAAAATGGTTGAGTTGTTGTTTTACTTGTCAGGTGCATCGAGGAGACATTATACGTATACAATATATGGATCGCACCACAGATCACATAGTACACAACAATAACAATTATAATGAGCTGATTCCAAAAGAGAATAATTCCATATTTTTGCGATGCAATTAGACACCAAGATTATCCGACTTGGCTGTGTTTGTGGGACTACCCCAAGGAGCAAATCTATGAGAATAATACCATAAGGTTGGAGGGCACGAAAACCAACATTCGCAAAAGAAATTGTCAAGTGAAGAAAATACCCCATGTAACGTGCCTAAAGGCAAAAATATGCATTATAATGCGTACTTATGTATCCTGGAGGAAAGCAATTGAGTGGATAAGAGGTGGTGGCAGCATTCTAAAGTTTGTTGGGGACTAAGTTTGGGGAAGATATTGTAGGGGCACCCTAGATCAAGATTCGCTTGCTAACCCTTTCAAAACGATCAACTGCTGTAACCAATACAGGGGCGATAATACGCAACATTATGGCTGGGTGCAAGCAATATAATCAAATACAAACTTCACTGAAGTCGTTGCTTTATATACGTATATTCTATTGTAAACTTTGCTTTGGAATCGCTTGTAATTTGTTCACAACGTTATTTTCTATTTACACAGAATGCTGTTACTCTCGAATTTTCTAAAGAAACTTTTTTAAATTTATTTTCATGGCAGTATAGCTTTAGAAATTGAAATAAAAGCTTACCAAATATCCTTGTACGGCATATCTTCAGTCACAATGTCCATTTATTTTGGTGTACGTATGTGTATTGTTTTAAATGTTTCCAACCCAACGACCTCTAAGCTAGTGTTTCCCCATAAACCGACAGGGTACAAGTAAACTTCCATCTGTCGGTCGGTTTTCCATTGTTATTGGGTATGAGAGTGTATTTGCTGTAGAAGTTGTATTTTAACTTGAATTCCATTTTATGTACCCGTGTCGCGTTTTATTTTAGCCCTTTTTCTTCTTTTTTGCCGTTTCTCTGTTGATAATATTATACCCCGTATAAATGTTTAGCGAATGTGTGTGTGTGTATGTATGTGTATGTGTGTTCAAAATTTTATGAAAATTTATTATTTTTTCTTGTATAATTTACAGTGACTTCTATTTCAATTATTTTTATTTTATTTTATCTTTTTCCTCTTTTTCTTTTTTTTTCTTGTACTTCATACGTTCTTCGTTCAGTTTTTCATTGTCGTTGTATATTACGAAAAATTCTTAACATTACTTGCTATTTTTTTTCATTTTTTTATTTTTTTTTTTTTTTTTTGGCGAAGCAGTTATTTAATTGGAAAAATTTTTATATGAAAACAGTAAATCACAATACAGAGAATATATCTGTATATATGGTATGTATATATGTATGTATATGGTATGTATAATGAAAATATTTTCATATTTGTGACAAAGTGAAAAATTAGCAAAGAAATATTTCAGTTGATAACCGTACAGAAAGCGAAAATTAAAATGAATTCGCAATGATTCAGTTCTCTTGCAATTGCATGTACGCGAGACTGTGAAATTGTGAAATGTTTACAAATTATTTAAATGGTTTCAATATTAATATTGAAATATTTGAAATATTGTTAGAAAAACTGATTACCTTCTCTGCAAAAGACAATAACAAAATGAAAACGATTTTCTTCTTAAAGTTAAGACCCAATTATATAACCAGGCATGCTTTTGAAATACCACAAGCTTTAGAAATCCTTTTTTCTATTTTTTGTCTTATACACCTATATACTCTATGCTTACTTACATAGTTAATTGCTCAATAAAAATCTTTGGCCAGGATTATGACCTCATTTCTCACACCACCCAAGATATGTGCATAAAGTTGACTCTTGAGTGTCGGGAGCTACAGTTTAAAGACAACTCCGAACGAATTTTTGCAGAATTTTTCTTACTGAAGTATGAGAAGTCGTATGTTTTGTAATTTCTGACTGAAATTCTATTGAATTATATCGGGTCTACCAATACTTAAGTCATTCTATTCTGTCACAAAATTCAGTATATTATCTTCACTGAATTGATCCAGGTTTGAGCAACGTTGGGATTTAGGTTAGGTTAGGTTATGTTAGAGGACGTGTACTTGTCAATTAAGACAAGTACAGTACCCGGAGGTCGAATTGAACCATTGTACAACGTCCTAGTTTCTCACACCACTATGTTGTTTAATACATAAGTGGTTGTCTGCGAACGAGAAATTTCTGAGAAAGTTTTCATGGCAATTTTATTTACTCTCATATTTCTTGCCAGAAATCTGCTGAGAGGAAGTCACCGAAGAAACATTTTTTCATATTTTAGTTTTGATATCTGACCTGGGGTGGCCGTACGTCTAATAAGCCTACACACTACCTACTAGCCTACGGCGACTTCAACGTTGGGATTTACTGGAAATTCATTTCCAAAACAAAGGTCGGTAATTGCACGAAAATGTCGTACAAAATTTGGTCGACGAGAAGGATCAACAGTGCCCGGTATACGTAAGTTTATTGCTAAAGTTCTTGAAACTGGTTTCAATTCAAATTAAAATTTGGGGAAAAGATCGCGGTATGACGTCTTACAAAGTTCAATTGATTCAAGAGTTGAAACCGCATGAACATCCGCTTCGTTTTCACTTCGAGAGATGGGCCAACGAGAAAGAGCACGACGGAAACAAAAAAAAACATTTTTTCGAATGAAGTTCATTTTCATCTTGATGCCGTATTTAGGACGTGTACTTGTCAATTGAGACAAGTACTGTGCCCGGAGATTGAATTGACAAATTGGTCAGCATAGTTAGTGTCGCATTTGGAGCTCAGAAAATCCACACGTGGTCTTACAGAAGCCAAAGCACCCATTACGAGTGACTGTTTGGTGCGGCAGTGGACGCTTCTTTGACACATATTCCTTTGAAAATGAGGATGGCGCAACCATTACCGTCAATGGAGACCCCTATCGCAACATAATATACATACATACATAATTGGTCATTACAAACCTTCAGTCAGGATTACGACCTAGTTTCTCACACCACTTATGTTGTGTGTGTTAATTTTATACATGAGTGGCGGTACCTACAGTTTAAAGTCGACTCCGAACGACAGATTTTTGAGAAACTTTTCATGGCAATTTTATTTTTACACTAAAAGATTTTGCCAGAAATCTGCTGAGAGGAAAATAAAAAAAAAAATAAAAATCGCTGAAGAAAAACTTTTTGTATTTTATTTTGATTTCTGGCTTGGGGCTCGAACCCTGGCTTTTCGTCTAATAAGCCAACATACTACCTACTAGACCACCGCGACTACAACATGATTTTTTTGTTCCCACTCGTCATGGTTTTGATGTGAACGATGATTGGTTTGATTATGGCACACATCTCATGGCACGGTCACTTAATTAGCCGAAATTGTGACATCAGTTGGCGGCCAAGAATCTGCGATTTGACACCATTGGTGTATATTCTGTGGGGCGCCGTTGTGAAAAGTGTTATGCCGACAAACCAGAGATAATTGATGATTTGAAAACTACATTCGTCATGCCATTGCCGAGATACGATCCCATGCCATGGGGCCTGCCACGGCAGGCATATGAAAGAAATAATATTCCATTTCTAACCGGAACAATTGTACTTCACACCAAAAAAAAAAAAAACTTAAATTTGGGAAAATATCAAACCTTTTTTGTTTTATTGCATTTTTAAATTTAAACTTTTAAATGGCCCACCCTTTAGTATCGCCTAAGTGTGTTCTACAAAACAAGTGTAAAAATTATTACTTTTATTAAAAATATTTTTCTTTGCAGATTTTATGGTAAACTTTGCCAAAATTAATCCTTTCATTTACATAATAAACAGAACACCCAATTTAACGCCGAAAACAATTTTTAATAGCAATTTGACAGTGAAATAAAAAAAATTAATGGACATTATATTTGATCGATTGGCATGTGGTGACCAATAGGAAATAATAAAGGCTTTTTAAGATGAATAAAAGAACAAAAAACGAAAAAAAATAACCACAAAAGAGAAGGCAGTTAATAGACATTTGCCACGACATTAAATGGTGTTAACTGAAGTACATTGGTAGTGGGTAAGCAGGCAATTCATGTTGAAAGAAATAAAAATAAAACAAACACAAGCATTACTACTCAATTGACTCGATAAAAACAGCGGGTATTTAAGGCATTTGTGTTCAGGTTCTTTTCTATTTTTTCCTTTTTTTTCTTTCGTAACCTTTAAGGGTGGTAGTGGTGGTGGTGGTGGTGGTGGTGGTGTTGGTAGTGGTCGTACGACACATTTATAACCATTAAGCAATATCTCTGCACCCAGATAGTGGCTACATTAGCTGGACATAATGTACACGCACTATATTTCACGATTAGAGTGACTGACACACATTGACAAACCAACGTAGTCGTTGAAAGGTGTGTGTGTTTTTTTACATTCTCTACTCTTTTTTTCATTTTTTTTTCTCCAACTTTATTTTGACATTACATTCACTGTAGGTTTGTATTCTTTTTTTCAGGTTATTTGTGTCTGTTTGGTGTCAATAAATGTTCATTTTAGAAATAAATTAAATTTTATTTTATTTTTTCAATGTGAGAAAAAATAGAAAAAATGGCACAAATTACATATTTTAAATATACATACATACATACAGATACACACACTATTTAATGTGTAAAAGTGTTTGTATATTTGTGAAAATATTATTTGTTTAACTACGACTAAAATTCCTATTATTGTTGATTTTTATTTGAATTTCTATGTAAATTAGTGTGTCTACGTTTCGTTGGTCATTTCAAAAGTATTCAAAATTATAGAAAACTACCGTAGTCTAGTAGGTACTATGATGGCTTCATATATCTCCACCAAAATATGAAACAAACATTTCTTCGGCGACTTTCTCTCAGCAGATTTATTGCAAAAGTGCGGAGAATTAATCAAATTGCCATGAAAAATTTTTTAAAAATCTGTTGTTCGGAATCGGTTTTAAACTGTAAATCCTGCCACTCATGGATAAAATGAACTCACAAAATATGGGTGATGTGAGAAGCTAGGTTGTAATCCTGACTGAAGGGTTGCAATGACCAATTACGTATGTTCTGGTATGTCGGTAGGAGTACCGGCTGAGTATAGAAAAGGTTTCGTGACATGTGTCAATGTCAAAACTACTTAGTAAGGTTTCCCATTTTACCATGAATAGCTTAAAGATTGAACAACGAAAAACAAGATTCAAACTACATGGAATGCATGTGTTTCTATAGAAAATTTATCTCCAGTGCTGAAGCTTATTTTTAGGGCAATGAGTACCTATATAAACAAACAGAATTTCGTGTTTTGGTGTGAAGAACAGCCAGAGGCAGGTCAATAGCTGCAAAAGCATCTTGAAAATTGCACCTATTTGTAAGGCTTGAAAGCTGGCGATACTATTAAACCCTACTTCTTCCAGAACGACTAAAATAGCAATAATATTGCCTTACAAAATGTAGATGATTTCATTTGAATACAGTAACAACAAGACAGTAGCTACTTGATGCACGGCATGCACTACATACCATAAATCTGTATTGTATTGTAAGAAGCTTTGCCGTAATCATACCTAAACGACTATAATGGCTAATAAAGTAAATAAGAACACAATATTTACCAAATCTTCCAACAGAGACTTGTGAATTTTGAGATTTGATAATCTTGTTGATGCTATAACTGTCAAATTAAGTGCCATTTATTCAGTCTGTTTTGTCAAATCACCATAGACGATTATACGAAACGACGTATGTTAGCTGAAAAGGCTCTTAAGCAATAAAAGTTGACGACGATCGAAATATCATCTTCAGTGATGATGGCCATTCCTGGATGAGTGGGTGCGTGGACAAACAACGAATAAACATGAGATACAAGTGTATTTCATGCATCCCAAAAACCTCATATCTGGTGTGGATTTCCTATAATTCGGTTCATATTTCTTTGACCAGACGATCACTGTCTAAGATTTCTAACCTGAATTTGAATGATGTGGACACCAAAGACACGTAGTTTAAACAGGATGGCATTACGTGCCACATAGCTCATGCCGCAATGGATATTTTGCACTTGCGATTTGAGAGCATACTCATCTGTCGTGAAGGTGGTGTGAACTAACCATAGAGATCTTGTGATTTAACCGCGTTAGACTTTTTCTTGTATGGTTTTCTTACGGTGCTGGTGTATGCGTATAAGCTACAAACCACAGCGATCATAAAAACCAACCTAAAGCCTGCCATCGCTCAAATTCAGTCGGATTTAGTCTAAGAAGCCATGGTAAAGATTTAAACGATGTTATATTCTACACATAATGACATTAATAGGTCTTTCAACAAAAAAAAATAAATAAATAAATAATTCGATGAAAGAGATTTCATCACACGCATACATACATATCTACATAACTGGTATGTATTTTTAGTAAGAACAGAGATCAGCAATGAGTATTCAAAAAGATGATTAGAATCGAATCATACTCATAACTTCTAATACTTATAGGCATTCATACTTATTTTAATATCGTACTCATACTACTCATATTATGTATATAAAGTTTAAAGTACTCATCGTACTCATACTTAACAATACGTATAATGTTTTTGAATTCAACTCTCCTTTACTCAACATTTACCAGAATCACAAAATAAGTATGATTCGCGTACGAACACTACAATACTCACTAGAAGGTTGTGTGTTTGCTTTGTTTGCTGTCTTTGTCTTTTTTCTTTTTTTGTAAATGCAACAACGACTAAGACTGTAAATTTTTATTTACTCGAACCATTTATGAGTATTGTATGTATTTTTCTAAAGTTATGAATCTGAATGAGTAGGCGTAGGAATCAAACATGTTTTGAATGGTATGAGTTCGACGGCAACGTTGTACTCATACTCATTGTACTCATACTTATAAATCAACGTTGTAGTGAGTACGAATGAATCAGAGTAGTTAAATTTCAATATTGTGGACTCACTTATATTAAAAATTTCATGAGTGCTTATGAGTAGCGAAAAAACGATTCATTGCTGATCTCTGGTCTGGAATACGATCTAGTTTTTACACCATTTATGTTTTGTGTGATTATCATATCCATGAGTGACGGAATCTACAGCTTAAAGTCGATTTCGAACGATAGTTTTTTAAGAAACTTTTCTTACCATTTTTATTTAGTTTCAGAGTTTTTGTCAAAAATCTGCGGAGAGGAAGACGCCAAAAATATAGTCGACATAGTCTAGTAGGTAGTGTGATGGCTTATTAGGTGCAAGGCCGTTAAAACCCAGCTCAGACATCACACACACTTTGTTTTAATTAAAACTTAAAAATAGGAAGCACTAAATGAAACACCCGACAGTGTGCCATAAAAATTCTAACAATTTATTCTATTTTTAATACGAAAATTTTAAATTTCTTTCGATTAGAAAACACTTTACTTTCAGGCAATACTTTTATTAACTTTTCAATTACACTACTCTGTCTGTCTGTCTGTGTCTCTCTCACTGCATCTGACCGTATTTACCTCTGTTTAAACAATATTATGTAAGTTTATATGTTTATTATAGCAATATATATATACATACATATAATACATACACACGTATATTTTATGTGCATATTTTTATAATTTATTTATTATGTTCAAACAATAATTTTTAGTGTGCTAACAACTGTGACAGCAGCAACAAAATTGCTTTAAATTGAATTGTTCTTTGTTTGTACATTTTATTGTAGAAATATTTTTAATTGTTGTCACACAACTTGTCTTCTCTCAGGTGTAACATTCAATTGAACAAAAAAAAAACGAAACTGAAACGAAATTGAGCGGACATTAAAATTATACGTTATTACGACACTATAAATGCGTATAATTTAATGACGCAATAAAAAAATATGTATCAAAAAAGGTAAATAAAATAAAAACAATTCAATTTCAATTGAATAATTGTGAAACACAAACTTTAATAGGCGATATTTAACATGAATAACTTGTTGGAAGGAAGGTAGGAGGCAATAGTAGAAGCTTACTTCAGTAAAAATAGCTAAACGATGTAGCACAACATGAAAAGGTTGATCGGAATTGAATGAAAGGTCCAGATTACTTAGTCTCAACCAAGGGCACAGAGACTTTGTCTTGAAGCAGAACTGTCTTAAATAAATTTGAGTTGCTGTGAAGGAAAGTTAGGCGTTCAGGATGATAGCAGTTTGCGTTAAGCTAATAACGAAGTTAAGTGGTCTTGAAAATTATTGGATTTCGTTGTGTCTTTGCGACATTTCAATGATTTTGTACATGAGTGGCGGGACCTACAGATTAAAGACAACTTCGAACGACAAATTTTTGAGAAACTTTTTCGTGGCAATTTTATTTTATTTATTCTCACAGTTTTTACCAGAAATCTTCGTTTGAGATGTCTGACCTAATAAGCCAACACACTACCTATTACACTACGGCGTCTTCATACACATATTTAAGAGCCTGTATAGATTAACATACATAATTGGTCATTACAACTTGTCAGTCAGGATTACGACCTTCAGTCGTTCACAAAATATGCCTCTAATAACATTATATGGGATAGGGAGAAGGCTTATACCCCTGTAGTTGGAGCATATTGTAGGGTCTCTCTTTTTCAGGATAGGACATAGGACACTGAGGTTACAACCATTGGGCGTACTTTCCTCTCGCTTATTACATCTGGTCATAAACAATTTGGCGGGGAGGCCATCAGGACCTGCAGTTTTATTGCTTTTAAGACGCATAACCGCGACTTTGACCTCTTTATCTTCATCAACCGGGTTCGGAACATTATCTATAAAGGCAGTATTGGTGTCGTTATCGCCTTGTAGCAGAGTAGAGAAGTGTTTCCTCCACAACCTCAGCAAACCCTGCGGATCTGTTACCAAGACCTGAAGGCTTTACTAAGTTTACATACATACATACATAATTGGTCATTACAAGCCTACAGTCAGGATTACGACCTAGCTTCTCACACCCTTTATGTTATGTGCGTTAATTTTATACATGAGTGGCGGGACCTACAGTTTAAAGTCGACTCCGAGCGACAGATTTTTGACAAACTTTTCATGGCAATTTTATTTACTCCCAGACTTTTTCCCAGTAATCTGCTGAGAGGCAGTCACCGATGAAATATTTTTTCATAATTAGGCACCGACCGCATTAAACATGAAGTACATGATGTGTTGGCTTATTAGACGTAAGGCCTTGGTTGAAATCCCATGTCAGACACCTCCAATTAAACGAAATATGAAAATAATTTCTTCGGCAAATTAATAGGGATTAAATAAAAATGCCATGAAGAAGTTTCTCAAAAATCGGCTTTAAACTGTAGTTTCCGCCACTTGTGGATAAAATTAATGAACACAACATAAGTGGTGTGAGAAACTACATCATAATTCTAACTGAAGGGTTGTAAAGACGAATTAAGTTGAGTATTCAACAGAACATTTTATTTCTTTCTTATCCTCCATCAATTAAATACCCACACTTACTTGTTTACTTATGAAAAAAATTTAATTTTCGTACACAACAATTTGCCATTGGAACAAAGGCATTGAGTTTGAAACGAACATAGAAAAACGTTAACAATTTTAAAATTTCAATGAGTTTTAATTGCAGTTTTTTGTTTTTCTATGAAATCTTCATCCTGCTTCATGGCTTTAATAATTCATGGCCATACAAATATTTGTAGAATTTCCAAATGCTGACAGTACCATTTCCCATTTGATGATACGTATCTTAACAAAATAAACATACTGCATTTCACAAAATCTATGGGCATAATTTTTTAAACAAAATAAATATAATTTCATAAATGCAACAAAAAAAACTCTCATACTTTTACCCCCCTCCCCCAATCTAACTCTTTCAAACAAAATTCATCCTTTTGTTGCATATTTGTTGTTGCATTAGACAGCCTAAAATGGTTTAATTTCGGTATTGACGGAAACATTCATTTTCAAATAACGAAAGGAGATGAAAAAACAACAAGAAAGAAGTTATGATTCCATTCTTTTTTATTCTTTCGTATGACAACATAAGAATATTTTCCATATTCAGCAATTTAATTTTAAAAATAACGTCCAACATAAGAACAATTGCAACTCATTGTGATACGCACTGCAAAAACAATTAAGGCAGGTACTATCTGTATAGTCTGTAGAGTACGACTTATTAACAGAGGATGATCGCAACCTACCTAACAATAATGAAAGCTTATGATAGGTGTGTCGCTAGGACAGGATGTCCTAAATTATTTTGAAATAGTTTCCAATATTTGTATGGGGACCGATGTTGATTTGGTGAATCCTTTTTAATTTATTTAGGAGCGCCAGAGGTAGGCAAAGGAGTTCTTACCAGCTCTCACTTTATAGAGTGATGACTGACATTGGAGATGGAACATCAAAATAAGTTTTCCTCGTTAAGTGTCTGACCATAGTGGATGCCTTTAAGAGCATTCCACAGGTATTATTGAAGATAATTTTTTGAAGATATTTGAATATGATCTTACTAGAAAATTTCAGACATGCAAAATTTCTAAGTATTGTTGTTTAAGCCATACGATACCATTGTATGGCCAGAGTAGAGAGGAATCGCCGTAGTCTAGTAGGTAGTAAATAATGGTCTTCAATCTTCTCCAAATAGTCGCCATAGTCTAGTAGGTAGTGTGTTGGCTCATTAGACGTGAGGCGACGGTTCTCCAAGTCAGACAACTATAACGAAACGAAATATGAAAAAATACTTCTCCGGCGACTCCTCTCAAAGGATTTCTGACAAAAGCGCCAAGAGTAAACAAAATTTAAATGAAAATCTGTCATTCATAGTTGACTTTAAACTGTAGGACCCGCCACTCATGAATAAAATTAACACACTCAACATAAGTGGTGTGAGAATCTTGGCCGTAATCCTGACTAAAGGATCGTTATGACCAATTATGTTATGCTATGTCAAAGGATGTAATTTTGAGAAGCTGATATATTTCCAATTGCAAAGCATTATGTACTTTGTTGGACTATGAAGGCTGGCACTGTTCACTCTTTTTGTGGAGTGAGAAGCTCCCTGGTCGAAATGATTACGATATCCAAGGCAGCGGAAATGGTTTGGAATCGAATTATGCCACATGGTCTGGTAGTTATTTAAGTGGATAGTTAAACTGCCTCAAAGTCAAAGATGGCACATTTTATTTTAGCTCGAAACTGGTTTAAGTCTGCAGGAAGACCCTCTCCTTTGTACCTTTAACAGGTACAAAATTTAAGATATCAAATGCAAATTTATTTACAAGATTTGTACAAACACTTGCCATCTGCAATGGTGTAGGGTACTTAAATTGTAAGAACTATGAAAAATATACCCATACAACTACAACAATACATATAAAGGATTGACACACACACAAATATACTTCTTCATTCGTATACGAATGTATGTATACAGTTATATTGCTTTATAAAGTTACTTTTTTTGGACTTTGTTGTTTGGAATTTCAAAATTGCTTTGCGACCCTTTTCAGTTACGTTTTTGAGCACTACTGACAGTGACATCAAAGAATGCATAATTATGAAACGTTATTGTTTATGTTAAAATTATGTTTAATTGTTAAAACAAATTAGTATTATTTAAGGTAAAGGGAATTTCAACCAAACTTCCTCTATATTGTAGTTCATAGACAGAACTCAATTATGGTAGCATCGGCTGAGGTGAACTAATCTCCTGTTTTGCATCAAAAAGTTGGTTAATGAAACTGAAATAAAACAAAGATGGGAAGGACGTCATCGCCGTAGTTTAGTAGGTAGTGTGCTGGCGTAAGGCCTCAGTTCAAATCCCAGGTCAGACAAAACGAATTTTGGAAATTTCTTCGGCGACTTACTCAGACTTACAGATTTCGGTCAAAAACTCTGAGTGTAAAAATAAAATTGCCGTGAAAAGGTTCCTCAGAAATTTGTCGTTCGGAATCGACTTTAAACTGTACGTACCGCCAATCGTGTATAAAATTAACACACACGACATAAGTGGAGTGAGAAACTAGAGCGTAACCCTGACTGAAGAGTTGTAAGACTAATTTCTATGTTATGTTATGTATGGGAAGGATGTCTTTTAGCATTGTTTTTTATGCTTTGCTGATTAATGAAACGAAAAGTAATATTTCTCTGCGATATATATCAACACTATTTGTTGCTTACGATGATATTTTTCCTCCTTATTTCACAATTAAGTTGTGTCATAAAATTTTAACGTTATGATTGTGGCAGGGCCCTATTTCAGATCTAAGCCCTTGCATATACCATGTCAGCTCATCCTTATAAAATAACAGGACATTTTAAACTGATGTTAAAATAATACGCGTTGATGCAGATTGTTATTAACATGCTGTCCACTAGGGCCCGGAAACAAAAAAACTAAAGTTCGCTGTACTTTCGCTGGCAAAATATCTAACTGGGGTGATGTACAGATTTTTCAATCATGGTCCTTGTATTTGAAAAGGCGTTAGTAGTAAAAATAGTCTGCTTTGCTCTTTTTCTACTTTTAGAGAAGGCACATGAATAGAAGCTTGATTTAGCCATGTTAAAAACAACCAGACTTGTGCTTGGTATTTAACATTCCGAACATTTTTTATGGAAATAGAATATTTAAACATACCAAGAGAAATACGCCTTTCGTAATATTCTGACCCACTGTACATCTAAAATAGAGAACAATGTATTGTTTATTTAGTTATATTTATACTCTTGACTTAATACAACAATGGAGAATATGGGAGACACTTGACTTTTGTAATTCATAATATTTTATCATGGGTGCTAAGGAGGATAGTTCCCCGATATCCTCCTTAGCACCCATGGGAAAATATATGAAATTATTCTCAATTGCATAGATTCTTAAATATAGTATCAAATCATTCTGATGATGTACAAGTGTTTTGGCATTTCCCCTCAATAGGTCCCCTTAGTGCTTTAAATTATAGAAAATTTTCAATGTACAATTTTAAAACAATGTTTAATTTGATTGTGTTTAAAAAGTATGATGATGATGATACGTTTCTTCGTTCTACAATGAATATTGCATTTGTATTTTGTCCATGCAATTTTACTTACATACAGACTCATATACATACAATGGTGTTCTCTTATTCCTTCTTATAATTCTTTTTATATTTTTCTTTATTTCTCTTTCTTTTTTTTTTTTGTTTTATTTGAAGTTTTGCTAATAAGTTTTATTCTTATACCCAATACTACCATAAATTAGGTGAGTATATTGGGATTGTACGATAACGTTGGTAACACTTTAAAAAGAATAGTTGTAAATCCATATTTAACTACAGTGATCGACAACGGCCAACTGACTGCATCCCACATAAATCCAACAGAAAACTGATTCATATAAGAAAAGTTATATGCTTGCTATCAAAAATCTGACCTAATCTTTAACAATTAACCTGTGTCGCCACATTTAGAATCATAATTCAAAAAAAAAAAACTTAAAAATCTTGATAGCATTTATACTGTTCCGTTTTAACTTTTTAAAAACGTTTAAAAAATATGAGCTCGTAGATTGCAAATAAAATAAAAATAAATTTGTGTTTAGTTTTAATTAAAATTCTTTATTATGCGGACAATTCTGTAAGCCACTGTTCACAACTTTATATAAACAACAACAATTGCTTCATTTGTTATTCGTCTTTGCAGTCTTTTGCATAAACACCAACAATTACTAGACAATTGTTCGACAGATCTTTGTAACGGAGACCTTCAAACCACGATTATTCTCTCCAAACACACCGCGTCTTTACACAAGACTGACTGAATTTCACTGACTCAATCGGCTGTTTTTCTTTGCCTTTTATATGGCAGAATAAACAGTCTGATGAATGTTCTTGAAGGCGAATGTTCTTGGCTTCGCCTTCTTGAGATCTCTATAAATGTAAACATCACTGTTTCATTATAGTTGTTTGTGTATTTTTGTTTACATTTATTCTTGTAGTGTTTGTTGTTGTATTTTTGTTTACTTGTTTACCATTTTTATGCTGGTGCTTGTTGTTGTATTTTTGTTTATGATTTTAATGTTAAGCGATGTAAAAGCAAAACACTAGTATCTATGTATCTATGTATTTAATCACCTGTTTGTAGGGTAACTGACTTCAGATAGCTGATGATTTGTTCTGTATTCATTGCTAAATGAGTGCTTGAGAATATCCCTACATGGAGCTACATACATGTGTCGATATTGAATGGAGTAATTATGTTTTATACGGACAGGCTCGGTGAATAACTGCTTCAATATCTGTGTGACATGCCCATGTGTCACAATGAAGAATATTTCACTTGATATATTGAGTTTCCAGTAAATTGAGGTGAGTTTATCTTTTCTCGTCAGAACGCTTGGCTTGAGAATCTAAGTCGAGGGTTCATGTCAGAGAGGTATAGCATAAAGAAGGACCAGGCTGCAATAGTACCATTTACGAGTGAGAGAAACCTTCTCTCTCTGAGATAATATTACGGAAATTGGAAATAAAATACCTGGAAATATAACAAGACAGAAAATTGTAAATGAAGTAAGTAATAGTAGAGTAAGTATTTTGGTAAAGGTAATACATCTCATGAAGTCGCCGTTGTCTCGTAGGTAGTGTGTTGGCTTATTAGACATATCACCATGATTCAAACCCCAGGGCAGACATCAAAACGAAAATATGAAAAAATATTTCTTCGGCGACTTCCTCTCAGCAGAAAAAACTCTGAGAGTAAACTCGCCATAAAAAAGTTTCTCAAAAAATTTGTGTTTCGGAGTCGACTTTAAACTGTTGGTCCTGCCACTCAGGTATAGAATTAACACACACAACATAAGTGGTGTGAGAAACTTGGTCCATAATCCTGACTGAAGGGTTGTAATGACCAATTATGTATGTATGTATGTATGTATGTATGTAATACGTGTCATAATAATATGCAGAATGGAAATTGGGGAGGTAACCCACTGGAGGCGCACCAGTATTGTCAGACCATTAGTTATCTTTTGGAATATTCTTTGAGTTGACAGAAGCATTCCGAAAACAGCACAATCCTATTTCACAGTGTTAATGCAGACTCTATCCCTTACACATGGTAATGAAGATTATTTTGAAAACTCTTCACAAGGAGACTTAACCACTGAATGGGAGAACTACATAAAAGAGGGAACATTTTGAGGTATACAGATGGATCGGGAAAAGATTTTGCTTCCAGAGCGACAATAGAGAAATTCGTAGTCAACTAGAAAATACTGCGGAAATGTCTAAAGAGGCTGCATCAACTACCTTCTGCTGGATTTCAGGAGATGTGGGAACTTGTGTAGAAAAGCTTGCGAGAAAGAGAGCTTCACACAACAGATTGCAAAAAAAAACATTTCTTGAGATTTTGTAGAGAAGTTTGGCAAAAGTATACTCAGCGAAAGGGAAGATAGAAGGAGATTAGAGGCTGGAATAAACTAATTTTTGTAGCCCCTCTTGCACACGAAAATTGATCAGAATGGAGATCATCTAGGTCATGATGAAAATGAGTTATCGCAACACATACTTAAAACTCGTTAGTTATTAATGAATGCAATACCTGTGTAGATATCAGATGCTGGGCACTGAATTATTCTTGTTGATAATGAGTAGTATACTTGGTGCAGACATTATAGAGATCCTGTAGTATCATGGAACCTCTACACGATGACAACATTCCGAGATCCATTGATGTTTCGAGCATCCAAAGGCCTTTGAGTCGGTAGATTTTTAGGGATTTCAATTAGATTTCAATTAAATTATCAAAGCATTATTCAGTTACATTTACAATCGTTTCAAAACTTCCTTGTAGTGTAGGGTATCAGGCTGTCGCTTAACTTCTTTTTTTAATTTCTTTATTTTCCGGCATCTTTGTATTGTTTTGTAAAATTTTTGAATTTTCTCTAATTCTAGTTACACTTGTTATCAAATTTATTTTGTTAACTTGGCTATATTTTTGCATTAGGACATCATGTTTTCTATGTGTTTATGTACATACACAAAAACACATACCCTTTCTATTCCATAAATATGCAAAATGTTTGTGTATCCCTTCATTTTTAGTACAATTCCTATAAAATATATTGGTAATGATGAGTAGGTAGTAAATCATTTCCATTACATGGTAAAATAGAAACAAATCTTTGGTTATAACAATTGCATCGTATTAAGAGTTTCCATTATAATTTACAAATCCATAGAAATAAAAATAAAAAACAAAAAAAAAAGAAAATTATATCCGGCCAAGGTCGATAAATAAAAAATTTATTTGAGAAATCCAAAAAAAAGATGAGAGAAAGATTTTTTGACAGAGGCATATGCATGCTGTTTCCGCATGTGAAGGAAATGCATGGAACTCTGTACGTATGATTTAAATTGATTAAAAGTGCAAGAAGAGCATGAATTCATTTTATTTTATAAGATTGTTGTAAAAGCCATTTATACACACACATTTACAAGGATTTTGAGGAAAAGTCTCATGACATAGACCTGGTTTGAAGCGCAATTTACTAGTGTGTTTGCAGTATAGATCGTCTGTATATGAGTCTGAATTTTTTTCCGTTGGCTAAACGGATTTTGAAAGTAAATTTTGGAATTTAATGCACAAAGTCTCAACGAAAGTGTAACTAAACCGTTAAACCTTAAGCTCTTTTTATAATAAAACAGAGAGATATTTTCACAATGCGATGGATAAATTCGATTTTAGTGGTTCAGTTAACAACCAACCTCCTTTTATTGACGAAATCCAAAATCTGCCGAAAACATCGCTGCTGACAGTGAAAGTGTGAGCACATGAACAGGGACTTTCGCAGATTACAGCTTGGAGAATTTTGCAACTTGACTTAGACCTGCATCTGTACAATACACAACAACCGTCTGTCTGAAGACGAGCTACCACAGACATGTTCTCTAATTTTCAGCGAAAAATTATTCATCTTCAGCGATAAGGTGCATGGATGAAGGAATGAATGGATATGTGAATAAACGAAATTATCTAATTTTGGGAACGATACCAGTTCACATGAGATCCAAGGGTGTCAAATACAACCCGAAATAGTAACTGTTTGGTGTGGAATTTTGCTGATGGCATCATCGGTTCGATCACTGTGAACGGCGAACACTATGAATCGATGATTACCAACTTTTTTTGTCTGTATTGGATGATTTGGACACCAACTATGTGTGGTTTCAGGAAGACGAACCTACGTACCAAACAGCTCACGCCGCATTAAATATTGTGCACGAGCACGATTTGAAGCCATGGTCATCTTACATATAGGTATTGTAAACTGATCACTAAGATCGTGTGATTAGACATTTTCTTGTCTAGTTTTTTTAAGTTTCAGGTGTATGCGAATTAGCCACAAACCATAGCTGTCCGCAAAGCCAACATAACCCATGCCATCGATGAAATTCAGCTGGATTTTTGAGCCAGAGTTGTGGAAAGTTGGATATTTCAGATGCGCTCTATCCAGAGAAGTCATAAAAGACATTTCAATGGTGTTTTCTTCAACAGTAGAATAACTGGATGCCAGTGAAAAATATTTCTTCGGCGACTGACTCTCAGCAGATTTTTGGCTCTGAAAATTCAAAAATCTGTTGTTCAGAGTCGATTGTAGGTCACGTCACTCAAGTATAAAATTAACACGCACAAGATGGGTGGTGTGAGAAGCTAGGTCGTAATCCTGACTGAAGAAGTGTAACCACTTATTATGTGTGTATGTATGTGTGAGCTTCTAATGAATCCTGAAAATGTTTTATTTGGTGTGATATGTGAACCAAAGACATGCTCGGATAATCGTTCTTCTGGAACGAAAAGTAATCGTAATGTTACGATCTATGGAGTAGGGTCGCATGCTATGACTACTGGCTCTTAACAGGAAGCTGCACATATCATACCACATTGATGCTATGGAAGCTTTAAAAGCCGATTCGATTGCTACAAAACTGTAGCAATACATTGGCCGACAAGTTTAAGCGATTTAACACCACTTGACTACTTTTTGTGAGGACTCTTAAAGTCTCTTGTGCACAAAGGTAAGTCGCTCACAATTCTAGTCCTGGAGGACAATATTTCTAGCTCTTATTGATATTCTACAGTCCAAAATGCTGCAAAGAGTGTGATAAAATTAAATCTTGCTAGTATTTGTAATGGGTAAGCTTCTAAACGTAAACGACATGCATTTGTACAGCGCCTTAAACAAATATTTCCTTTACTTTTGGAAAATGTTTGTGCTTTCCTCTTTTATAAACCGTTATTGGAAATTTGTTTTTTGGAAACATTATTTTATTTACTTTATTTACGTGAACAAAACAAATATCAATTACGCTTTCGTATTTATTTTAATTCGTGGCTGATAAACAATCTTGTGGCCTATTTTAAGCCATTGCAGATGTTTTATTTCCTTTAACATTATAATTATTATTGGACAATATGCCATTAAAACAATATTGTTTATAATTTTTTCTATGATACATATGTGTGTGTGTGTCTGCGTATTTGTGTGGTATTTGAATAAAATAATACATACTGATCGATCAACTTGATGGGCAAGGATAATTTGTTTATTACTTTCCGTTCGATTTATCTTAAGCCCTTTGTATAGCCAAAATAATATCCATTTGCTAAATATTCACAAATGAAGCTTGAGTAACATACATACACACATGCGAGTATATCAAACGACATTTAATTAATAGTATACATATGTAGGTATGTCTAAACACGTACATATATAAACGTTATTATGTGGTGAATGTGTGGTACTGCTTGTATATTATTTTCAATAGAATTTGCGTCTATTTGTGTACAAGTAGTTGCTGTTTGTATTGTGTGGGCTTATTGAAATTAAAATCATGTTGGTGCAATACAAAATGATTAAATGATAGTCTTATCTATCAAACAATAAATGGAATTCTTTAAAATACCGGCATACTAACTAAAGCATGTGGCTTTAAACTCTCTTACTCTCTCTCTCTTTCTCTCTAAACTAACGACAAAATTCCGAAACGAAAGTTTCAAACAAAATGAATTGTAATCTTCTGAAATTAAGCAGAAAATTACTATCGCACACTATATTCCGAAAATATGCACTCGCATTGAGAAACATACTCTTGGTAGGAGATAATCAGGTGTATGTATCATCATATCGTACGTACACAAATAAAATTTCAATCAATTTATATGAAATCCATTATCAACACCAAACGCAGGCTAAAATATACGCTGCTAGTCAATAGAGAGAGATAATGTTGTTGGAATTTTTATACAAAGTAAATTTAACAAAAAAAAAAAAAATAAAACCCGATCCATTTTATTATTGAAATTACTAAAGAGTAAATTAAAAGATTATTTAATTTGAAATGTTTTAAGTAAATTGATAGGCTTAACCGTAGATCGATCCTTAAAAAAAACTTCATAATTCCAGCTATGTATCACTTTTGATACATCCTTGTATTTCATAGAAGTTTCGCAATTATTGATAGATTTTGTTACAAAATTTAAATATTTTTATTTATTTCAATTCATTTTAATAAAAGTATTTTATGTTCTAACATTTTATTATCACTTTTATGAAATTTACGCCAAAATTTTTGACATGATGTACATGCAGCATGGTTTTTCAAATAAAAATTAAACACTTCATATCAGCTTGGTTTTATTTTTTCTAAATGGTAACAATTTGACATCTAGCACCCTTGCTTTGTGGCGATTTATAAGTTTCCAAATATTTAGAAGGGGCAGCTTATTGTCACTTCCATCTGTAACGCTCCCAATCGAGGGCTAGCTGAAACCTGATGGCACAAACCATTGTTATATTTCGCTAGAAACATTTGTTATCGACGTCATGTAAAGTTTCCTGTTGCAATAGAACATCGATTATGTCAATAACAATTTTCTCTCTATCATGCCTCTCTGGTGTTCCGGATACAAGTTTCCCCAAACACGGCTAGTTGCTAGTAGTAGTTGAAAGACTCTACAACTTTTCATGAGGCATCTGCCATCAATCTGCGTGAAAATTGGCAATATATGTCCTTCCAAAACTAGTAATACGGTTCTCTATTCCAAGTAGTACCATCCTTTTCGATTAACGTCCTATTGTCATGTTTGCAGCTGTCAATACTTGCGTCAGTTCATAAAAGGAACTTCTGTTTTCTTCTTCTTCAGAATCTTCAGTAGAAGGAATATTACATATATATGTACATATTTAATCGGTCATTACAACCTTTCTTTGTAAACTGGAAATGTCTGACCTGATGTTTGAAACTTGGTCTGACGTCTAATAATACATAACATAGTGCATACTAAACTACGACTACTTCAATCAATATCAAGAACAGAAAATTCAAATTTTTCATTTTCATCCAACACTTAACCTTCAATCCCTTATCATATATATACATAAATTATGTATTATTCCCGATAAAACTTCACAAAATCTTTTGAAAACTTGAAAAAATTACATACACAACACCAAAGAATTCCTTACAAAGTCGTATGTATCAAAAATGATACATAAGCCAGAGTTATGAAGTTTTTGAATTTTTTAATCCTTGTTTGAAATTTTCATTTTTTATTTGGTTTAAAATTCAAGCATCGAACTTTTTCTGAATTTAAGTTATATCGTCTCAAAAATTGAAATGTATCATTTTTGATACAAAGATCAATCTACGGTTAAGGCAAACGAAAATTTATTATTTTCGTGAATACTTCTTTACATAACTTCATAACCAAGCTTTTTATATCTGAAGATCACTTAGTTATTTCTGGAACCCGTTTTATTCTCAACGCTTAAAAATCGTTTTGCTTTCATATGGAGACATGATTGATCAATTGAAATTTATTTCTCTCTAATGGCGCTAATATTCAAGATCCTATGCTCTATTAACTCCAACATTGTGTGAGAAGTTACTGATAAACTAAACAATGACAGTCGAAGAAAACATTTTGATCTTGGGGTCGAAATGGTTTCAGTTTTCATTTAGAAGCTAATAAATATTGCTTGTACATACATACATACAGACGCATGCATAGTTGGTCATTAGATCCATTCGGTTAGAATTACGACTTATTTTCCCACACCACTTGTTGTGTGAGCTAATTTTATATGTGAGTGACAGGACCAACAGTTTAAAGTCCATTCCGAACAACCGATTTTTGAGAAACTTTTCATTGCAAATTTTTCATTTATTCTCAGAGTTTTTGCAAAAAGACTGCTGAACAGAAGTTGTCTGAACTGATGTTAGACGTGAGGCATCGGTCGGACATCTCGATCAGAATGAAATAAAAAAATGGTTTCCTCTCAGAAAATTTCTGGCAAAAACTCTAAGAGTAAAAAATACCAAGAAAAGTTTCTCCAAAAATCTGTTCTTCAGAGTCGGCTTTAAGCTGTAGGTCCCATCGCTTATGGATGAAATTAACACGAATTAACACGACAAAAGTGGTGTGAGAAGCTACTGAAGACTGAAGAGTGTTGTAATAACCAATTAAGTAAGTAAGTTTTAGCACATTAAAACGTTAAAGAAATGTTTTGCTTTTAAAACTCTGTCTCGGTTGGAATTTTTCTATTTTCCTTCATGAACCATTTTCATATTAAATGTTCGTTAAATTAAATTAAAGCTAGGTAGCTAGTGCCCTGAATATTGTAGTTCGGACAGCACCCATGTATCGCAACAACACGACTTTTCAGTTAGTTGATTCATTCGTAACCCTATACGGGTAATAAGGTGGGATCACATCTCAAGACTCAAGTAGGGATTGCGAATTTTTGCATCCCTACTCTGTTTCTGTAAATTTCAAGAGCTTTCTATGCCCATCAGTTTTATAAATTAAAAAATTGTGAAGAAAATTGATTGACCTCGTGCAATTTAACTTCTTTACCACACCAACTGAGGCAGTTGTTAAGTTTGTTAAAATAGCTTACTTGGGCATTACAACAATTAAGTTAGGATTACAAGCAAGTTTCTCACACCATCAATATTGTGTGTGTTGATTTTATCCATGATTGAAGGGACCTACGATTTAAAGTCGACTCCGAATGGCAGATTTTTGAGAAATTTTATTTAGTCTCAGATCTTTTGCCAGAAAACCACTAGAGGCAGTCACCAAAAGAAAATATTTTTAAAATTAATATTTATTTTCAAGATTTCAATTACGTTTTAAAGATTAGACTATGTTAGTTAACGTTAAACTAAATATTGAATTCCTCCACCCAATGAATTTTAAATTTTTAGCCAATTGCTTCGATCACAAACTACTTACAGTCTTGTCAGCCGTTCAAACTCCCAAACATATTTCATATTCAAGCAATTTAATGCAGATATGTTAACTTTATTTTCAACGTTATCACCCTGTACTTTCCATTCTTTCCATATAAATTTCTATAAGTAGTTTGCATAAAATAGCACGACACTTGACTGGGTAAGTGGTGGTAAGGGTGTGCACATTTTATCAAACTAAAAGCATTGCGTTTATGGACAAACCATAAATAAATTAGAAAGTTTTATAGCGTAAAGCGCGAATTGTCGTGTCGTATCGTGTTGTGTTCTGTTGTGTCGTCCGTTCATGTGTGCGTATGAAGTACAATTTTTATACATAAGCCTACCTACGGCATGTGATAGGCTACTTGGTATTTATGTTCAGCTTTGTAACGCCTTATAATGAAAGGTATTTAAGCTATAAGCAATTTGTCAAATTAGTTGCTGTTTTGTTAAATACCTGTGGGAGACCACATACAACGGAGTGTGTTCTTTGAATGAGCTCTAGAACGGTTGATAATTGACCTTAATTTACATCAAAAAAATCAACTTCAGCAATGAGGAACATTCCTTGATAAAAGAGCACATGAGAAAACAAAATTGTCGAATTCTGGAACGATACTAATCCACATAAGATCCAAGAGAGTCCAATACGTTTCGCAAAAGTCACAGTTTGGTGAGGATTTAGGGCTGGCAGTATTAACAGGCAATATTTCTTTATGAACGACATTGTTCAAGTCATCATTATCAAAGGTAAACACTATACCAACTTCTTTTGGCCTGAATTGGATGATATGGATACCAACGACGACGCTACTTATTATGCAGGTAATGCTATATTGGGTATTCGATTTAAGGACATGGTCATCTCAAGTGCAGTTGATGTGAACTAGTTACGGAGGTCGTGCAATCTGACTGCCTTTTTTGGTGAGATTTTATTATGTAACAGGTGTTTCCCAATAGACAGTAGCCGTAGTCTAGTAGATAGTGTGCTGGCTTATTAATCGTGAGGATACGGTTCAAATCACAGGTCAGGCATCTCCAACAAAATGAAATTAAGAAAAATATTTCTTCGAAGAGTGTCTCTCAGCAGATTTCTGTCAAAACTCCGAGATTAAATAAAAATTGCCATGAAAAAGTCTCTCCAAAATCTGTCGTTCGAAGACATTATGCTGAGTGATAAGCATCGTGCAAAGCTTGGTTGTAATACTGACTGAAGGTTTGTAATGACCAATTATGTATGTATGTTGTGAATAAACTTATGATGCCGGTGAAATTCAGCCTGATTTACGCGCCAAAATCATGGGAAATTTTACATTTCGGATGAGATCCGGGCAGAGAAGCCTTGATGAAGCCTTTCAATAAATTTGAACAAAAAAATTCTAAATAGTATTATAGGGTATCAAACAGCCCAGTTTGATGAATTGTAACCTACGTACTGGGGTTATTTTTTCAAATATTCTTTCAGCGACATAATGGCGTCCAGTACAACATGTTTTTATGCTTAATTTACTTAAAAGGCACATTTGACATGATACACACATTCATACATACAAACATATATGCACACTCCATCACTCTTTCTCTCTCTCTCTCTTTCTCTGACACACTTGCACTGTCCAGACATACATACATACAACCATCTAAATTCGTATCTCTGCATGTATGCCTGTATATGTACACACATGTGTATGTACATGTATATGTGTATGTGTATGCAATTTAGTTGTAACCAAATGGCTTTCAAGTATTAGAATATGATGGACGACAAATGAAGTGAAAAAAGGTTATAAAACTACAGCAGCAATAAGAACTCAACTGACATTTAAAAGCCAATGCATTGGCTATGGTATGGTCTGTTATTTTAAGTTGATAAACTATTGAATGAAAACAAAAAAGGTTTACATGCAACACTACCACTGGCGTAGTACCTCTTTAAGTTTTCACAAATATTCACTTGTTGTTGGCTCATAGCGCTGCTATTGCCATTTTTCTGTTTTTTGTCTGTCAAATGCCTGTTTTATGTTTACAAAAAAACATACACATACACACACACATTCTTACATACAAATACTGTGTAAAGATATCAGTGTGTTTAAACACTATCAGTTAAAAAGTTTTATAAACACGCACATTTAGTTTGTTTTCCGGTAGATTGTCGAATAAAATAAGCCAGTTGTCCTGTCCTGCTCGTCCTGTTTGTCGTTCGCATAGAACAGTTTGTTAAAATATTATGATTGCTGTGTGATATGAGGTGGAAGAATAAAGAAGAATAAAGGGGGGTCAGTCAATTGTTTAATAGGGTACTTGATGACGTTCTATTTTATGTTTATTTTACGCACAATTTTCTATAACAGCTATGGACACGCAATTTTACAGTTGAAATGGTTTTTGTAACTTCTTTTGCTGTTACATATATATTTCGCTTAGCGAGTACTTTCTTTAATTAGAGGTGTGCTAAATTGTATGGCAAATAGGCTCACTAAATTATAAGTAAATAGCTACAAACAATTTTCTATATATCGGTCCTATGTCTTTAACAAAAAAGCTTTGTATTGGCTGTAATATTATCAAATCACTCACTTGGATCAGTCTAAAACGGACACTTTATTTAAAGTTCTTTCATAGCTTTCTTTCATGACTTCTAAAGCCTTAATGCGACTCTGCCTTTTTGTTCGATTGTAGTATACATTTTAATCTCATACAAAAGCCTTCTTAGTTTCGAAGGAATGCCTGTAAACACGCAGTACCAAGAGATTTCTTTTTGTATCGATTTATTAAAACAACAAAATATTTCGCATTGATATGTAAATCAAATTAAATTCAAAAAGTAGCCGTAACAAAATTGTAAATGATAACGTCCTTCTATAAGCTGGCTGTAACTGTCTAACTGGAAACCCCACAGAAAGTTTGAAAGCACATATTTCGGAATGAGGGTTCAAATTGCCATCTTTAAGATACTTAAGTGAACTTGAGCATTTAATTCGTCAGGGCAAAAGCCACTATAAAACAGAAGTTTGTGTTCCGAATTCGATAAAGTTGTGATGATGTTTCTGGCTGAATTGGCAGCCGCATCAATGGGCACAGCTTACTTGGACTCATATGCCGTCATATAAAGGCCGTCATATAAAGTTTAAATTTAAAGCTGCAATAAAACAAAGGCGATTTGAAATTTTGTCAAAGTTATACTTTTGTTGAAGTCGCCGTAGTCTAGTAGGTGTGTTGGCTTATTAGACATAAAAGCCAGGGTTCGAGCCCCAGGCCAGACATCAAGACAAAATACAAAAAGTATTTCTTCGGCGACTTCCACTCAGCAGATTTCTGGCAAAAACTCTGAGAGTAAATAAAATTGCCAAGAAAAAGTTTCCCTAAAATATGTCGTTCGGAGTCGACCGCTCATGTATAAAATTAACACATACAACATAAGTGGTGTGAGAAACTAGGACGTTGGACAATGGGGCAATTCGACCTCCGGGTACTGTACTTGTCTTAATTGACAAATACACGTCCTCTAACCTAACCTAACCTAACCTATACTTTTGTTTTGAAGTACAATTGTTCCGGTTAGATATGGAATATAATTGCATTCATATGGCTGCCTCGGCTGACATCACAGTACCTCTTTCGATCGGACCAATTTTCGTGCAATTTTTCAAACGAATGGGATCGTATCACAGCAATGGCATCACGAATGTTGGTCTTCAAATGCTCAACTGTCTTTGGTTTGTCGGCATGACACTTTTCTTTAACAGCGACCCAGAGAATATAGTCTAAGCTTCTTGGTGGGCAATTGACATCGGCATTTCGGCTAATTAAACGGCCATCAAACGTTTGACGCAATAAATCGATTATGGCATGAGATATGTGGCAAGTTGCACCATCCTGTTGAAACCAAACAACGTTCATATCAATACAATGAAGAACAGGTACAAAAAATCGGTTATCATGGTACGATAGCTGCCTCCATTGACCGTAATGATTGCACCGTCTTCATTTTCAAACAAATATGGGCCAATGATGCCTCAGCTCAACAAGCTGCACCAAACAGTAACTTGTAATGGTTGCATTGGTTTTTGTAAGACCAGGGATGGGTTTTCTGTTTATTCTCTTACCCAACAAGATGAAAATAAGATTTATCCGAAAAGATGATGATTTTTTTTTTTTTGCAAAATCGACATTATCGTACAGTTTCTCGTTGGCTCAATAAATCCCAACGCTGCTCTAGCGTAAATCGATTCATTACGTTCAGTGGAGAAATATACTGAAATTTATGACAGAATAGAATGGCATAAGTATTGCCAGATTCGAAATTTATGCGAGAAAGTACTTTCCTCCAATAACTCTAAGAACAGCTTAACCTGCTAATGCAAGCACTTATGTTTCAACACCACTAAGCAATACGTGTAGTATGAGTGTTGTTTGTACAGCGAGAAATTGATGTCCTTTGAGAGGGGGCTGTACTTCTACACACCATACTTGACTTTATTTGTATGCTGATGTTATTAATTTTGCTAAACAATAACATGATTTTTTCTAACAGATGGTTTATAAATGGAATTCCAAGATGGTCGTCGTAGTCTAGTAGGTAGTGTGTTATCTTCTTAGACATGAGGCCACGGTTCAAACCCCAGGTCAGGTAGTTCCAACAAAACGAAATATAAAAAAATATTTCTTAGGCGACTTCCTCTCAACAGATTTCTGGAAAAATCTCTGAGACTAAATAAAAAAATGCCATGAAAAGCTTCTCAATAATCGGACGTTTGGAGCCGACTTTAAACTGTAGATCCCGCCACTCATGTATAAAAATTAACACATACGTCATAAGTGGTGTGAGAAGTTAGGTCATAATCCTAGGCAGGTTTGTAATGACCCATTATGTATGTATGTATGTATGTATTTCCAGAAGGGAAGATTGGGAATTTCCCACTCCATTTTTTATGGTATCTCTGAATCGAAAAATGCTTTAATTCGATGCCTAGATACTGATTGATCTTATTTGTTAGGTGTGGAACAAAACTACATATAACAACACAGTGGATGGCAATATGAATTCAAGTAAAGTTGGATTTCAACAAATCTACTACACTCTCCTGTCCTATACTAACATATCCCATAACAAACTTAGGTTTATTTTGTGGACAGCTGTTCCAAGGAATTGTACTGGACTTTTATTCATTACTCAGCATTACAAATCGAATAACAGACAACCCTAATAGTATGTCAAACTCATACATACTGTGTGTACTTATATATGTATGTACATATGTATGTATTGTAAGTAGTATGCATTGTGTTTGGTTTTAAAAATGTGCACATTCATTAGATATGCGTGGCAGTTGCGTGTTAAAATGGCAGATACCTCAATGAAAAGTAAATGAAAGCACTAAACTCTAGAAAAAAATAACAGTCGGTAAAAATCTTTAAACCAAAAAAGGGGAGAAATAGAAAGCCAAAACATACATAAACACACGCATATACCATATATATTATATATGTATATACATATACATATATATATATATATGTATGTCTGTACTAATTTACATAAACACAGCCTATTGCTTAAACAGCTGACCCCCTTTTTATTATTATTTTTAGGCCTTGTTTCTTTCTTTTAGACAACATTTGATGAATTATTTTAAAAACAAAATTGGGCAATTCACACGACTTTGTATCGTGTATGTTGTATTGAATACATTTGTTTGTTTGTGAACGCTTAATGCTATGCTGTATTGTGTATCTCGTGGCATTCAAACAATTTGATAGCCCGAAACCAACACAATTTTTTAAAAACATATGAAAACATATACACATTTTTTTCATTCACACAATTTGATAGCACGAAACCAATACAACTTTTAAAAACATATGGAAAAAATGTGTATAAGTGTATCGGATTTTTATATGAAAAATATCAACAAAAATCATACACTGTTGTATGTTCTTCCAACAATACAATGGATACAACGATACAACGGCTTGTGTGAATTGACCAAATGACATCGATAATGTTTTTCTGTACAAATACTATTGTTGCCAAGTATGATAATAAATAAAGCAGTTAGGAAGTCCACATCCTTAAAACAAAATCAACTGCTGGCATACGCATAAAAATTGTGGAGTGGCTTTGGATTGTTATAACTTGACGGGTTTTTCTTTAACGCATAATTTAAATAACAACAACAGCAATAGCCAAAGCCAAAGCAATAATAAGAAAAACAATGGCAACACTAAATAAAAAATATAAAAAAAGGGCCAAAATATCAACATGTTAGTCACGTATGTTGACGATTTGTCACGAAATAATTTTTACGACTTTATTTCTGTTTAAATGCATCATCTTGTGTCGCCTGTTGTTGGCGTTTGTCGTCATCTTTGTCGTTGTGTTTGTCTTTGCTGTTGTCGCCATTAAAATCAAACCCATTTTTCTGCATAATTCTGACACTTGTATTTAGACAATCGCAACTGCGAGGGCTGTAAGAGAAAGTCATATTTAGTTTTTTGTTAACAATTTGGCACTTAAAGACTTATCGCAAGCTCGGTTAATTGATAACCTATTTAATAATCTTGTGAAATAAAGCTCAAAAAGAACAAATTTAGTGGCCGTACTCTAGTAGGTAGTGCGTTGGCTTATTAGTCGTGACAGCAAGATTCAAACCCCAGCTCAGACATCTCCAACAAAACGAAATATGCAAACAAATATTTCTTCGGTGACTTCCTCTCCGCAGCCTTTGCATTGTCCTTTGGTAGAACTTGGACAGTAAAGGGACTGCGTTCACTTATCTCATCACAACAGGCCGCTATGCATGCTCAAGTGAGCTGTTGGTATCAAGCCTCCAACCTAACCTAATGAGCTCTCCGCAGATTTCTGGCAAAATCTCTGAGAGTAAAAATAAAATTGCAATGAAAAGTTTCTCAAAAATCTGTCGTTAGGAGTTGACTTTAAACTGGATGTCCCACCATTCGTGTATAAAATTAACACACACAACATAAGTGGTGTGAGAAGCTAAGATCGTAATCCTGACTGCAGGGTTGTAATGACCACTTACGTACATATAACTCTGATTACTCGTTTACATATGTAATCTTCATTCTCTCAAACGAGACACTAAACTCTATTGAAGAAACAAACACTTTCATAACATTTTCCTTCACATAAACTTTCCATATAACCCTCGTAATTTGCATATATAACACACTTAACTGTATGAATGTTTTTGTATAGCAAATAAGCTTTAATTTTAGCTGTATTTCTGAATGTGTATGCCTTCCCGTACATATTAAATGTTTATTGTGTCTTTATTTGAGTCCACAGCTATCTCTCTCCATATGAGTGTTTCTCAACACGGGTTAAGTATACGCACCAGTTGTCCCCATTTTACAAAAAAAAAAAAAAAAAAAAAAACCAAAAAAGTCTTTCCCGAGTCGATTATTTCTTTGCGTGAATTCTAATTTCTTTACAGCGTAAACAGCGTATTTGTTTGTTGAGTCTCGTTTTTTTTTTTTATTTTAGAAATGAAAATCGTTAATGTTGTACTGAATACGCACAGCGGGTGATAATGTGGCTTTTTGATGTTGTCACTTGCGTTGAGTGTTTCCATCTGTCTTAAGCGTTAAGCAGAAACCATAAACTCTGAAGCCAACCACATAGAGAACTGTTTAGTACGAAATTATTGTGAATCCTTTAAGAGCACAGCATACAATAATAGTAAAGAAATAAGTGTTTTGGTTTTTTTTGTTCTGTTGTTATGCTCATTTCATTTAATGGCCGTTTTTTTTCGTTTTTCTTTTTTCTTTTTTTGTTCGTTATATTTTGGTTTTAAACACAATTAAGTTCTTAATTGAAAATAATTTCACTTAAGTACTCCCCCTAAATGTTTATGTGTTATTAAGTTTTTTGTTTTTCAAAATTATCGCTCGAAAGTTATGGACTTAATGATATAAATTGTAGAATAGAAATTAAAAGAAGAAACAATTGATTTTGGAAATCGATTTTAATGATCTTTGTTAAGTTTGAGTTCAATTTGCAAGAAACTATTTTGAGAAAATATACAATAGTTAAGACTTCATATCTTTTAAAAACCAAACAGCCAAGGCTTGCATAAATAGTTGGCCACTCTAGAACCATGCTACTTTATACTGTATAGCCTTTGTACCGAAAGGAAATACGGGAATCATACGAATTCAAAACATTCCAGGAAACTGTAAGGCCGACGAGTTCGCCAAAGCTGGTGCACTCCTTCCGGAATCCTCTTCAATAGAATTGGGTATACCACTTGCCTCGGTCAAGTTGGCCATTGCGCGGAAATTCTTTCGGGACGCCAACCTATCCTGGGTCAATGAGAATTCCCACTCCACTGCTAGACTCACCTGACCCATGATGGATAGAAGGCGTACCAACCAGTTACTTGGACTTGGTCGTGATATCATCTCAACCACAGTGGTCATGCTTATAGGTCATTGCGTTATGGGTAGACACGTAAAAAGGATGCGGCTCCCATTTAACGACTTCTGCCGTGGGTGCAGATCCGCTAAGGAAGAGGAGACTTTATCCACTTTTTTGTTAGTGCCCGTCTCTTGCTAGGTGCAGTTATACGTTATTTGGCTCTCCATTTCTTGTCAGCTTGACGGAGCTATCATCTATTGACATCAAGGATATTGCTTCGTTTATCAAATTTTCTGGCTTATTTTCCATCGCAGGGTAGTCGTGCTTGTGGAACTTGGTCAGTACAGTGACTGCGTTCACCTGTGGCGTCACAACGGGGCGCTATGCGTGCTCCAGTGAGCTTTGTGATATCGGAGCTACCACTCCGACCTAACCTAACCTAACTCAATAACCTGCAATAGTATTAAAATAATACTAAAAATTTGTCAAGTGTGTCGCAGTAAGAAAACACTTGGCAACTCTGAAATTTTGTAGCTATTTCATATGTGTATTACGATTATTAAAAGTGAAGCTGTTTACATGAGAACAATCCCTTATGACTGTGAATAACCCAACACTTGGGATTACGACCTAGCTTCTCACAGGACTTATGTTTTGTGTGTTAATTTTATACACAAGTGGCGCTACCTATAGCTTAAAGTCGATTGCGAACAATAGATTTGTGAAAACTATTCATGGCAATTTTTTTTTTACTCTCAGAGAGTTTTTGCCAGAAATCTGCTGAGAAGCAGTCATAGCTGGAGAAATAATTTTTTCTTATTTTGGTTTGCTGGAGATGTCTGACCTAGGGTTTGAACCGTAGCTGCACGTCTAATAAGCCAACACACTGCCTACCAAAAAGGAAATACACTTTATACCAAAAGGAAATACACAAATCATATGAATTCAAAAGCTGAGGTGGAAATACGCTGCAATAGCATCAAAACAATACGACAAATTTGTGAAGGGTAGGAATAGGCAGTAGGAGAACACTTTTTATAGTGGCAAGTCGGGAATTTTTCATTTATGCTTATAACGATTATTAAAAATGAAGCCCTTTACCAACGAATTTTCAAAATTTTGAAATTTATGTTAAAACCTTCCGTTTCTAAGAGCATTCAGTCGAAAAACTGCAACTAGTATGTCAATCATTCGAAGAATAATTAAAAAATTTTAAAAAACTTGGTCGTTCATGAATCTTAATTTTCCTGTGCGTCAATGTAGCCGACGATCTCTTGAAAACATTGCTGCTGTTAAAAAGAGTGCAGCCGCAACATCCTCATTTCATACGCACAAAATGCAGCTTATTCAGCAGTTCAAACCACTAGACTATGGAAAGCTTTGGCAATTCATTCAACGGGTAATGTAGCTAAGTGAAGTTAACGCCAAATTGTCGAAAAAAAAAGTTATCTTCTCCCACGAATCGCTTAGTAAATACACCAGATTTTTATGTTTGGAATTCAGAAACTTGTAATGGAATCCATGAGAAACGAAGGCACTCAAAACGGACAACCGTCTGTTGTGGGTTTTGGTCAGCGTGATTAGACATATTTCTATAAAAAAAAGGCGTGGAAAATATGGTCTATTTTTATTGCCGTGGTAGGCATATGACGTATATTTTATTCCATACTTAATCGGAATATGACTTCTTTATAAACCAAAAAAAATAAATATGTCGCAGCAAGATTCGAAATTATATCCTTTGTGGAATAAACCTTACATTAGTCTCCTGAAAGAATAGTTTGTTTTCATTTTGTAGTAAAACTTTATTTAGCATTGCATTCGAGATGTAAGGTGATGTAAAAAATACTCAGTAAGGTTTGACTTTCCGCCACAAATAGGCTAACAAGCAAATAATTTTAGAAGTGCTCAAGGAATTAGACACAGCTGGGTCGGTTATAGTCATGTTACCTTCGTACGTACAAATTTTAGCCTACTCAGGAGCAGGCCTTGGAAAGTGCCTCCAATTCGTTCAATGGATAATGGAACAGAGAGAAATCAATTCCAATTAGCCGAAAAAAATAATATTCCACGATAAATACATTTTCATTTGAATGGCTAAGTGAATACATAATATTGTTGAAATGTTTTTACAATGAGCCAATTTAGGGCTCAAAAAATCCTCATACAATCCATTTGAAACAAAGGAAAAAGCAACTGTCTGGTCTGGATTTTGGAAAGACTACGTGATTGGGTCTTACTTCTTTGAATTGCAATATGAAAATGGAGTTTTCGTGTGAATTGAATAACATGTGGTGGCTACATCTGCCACTCCGGGCATGCAGCAGCTGATATATTGCAACAACGACTTTCGCAATAAATTATCTCAAAAAATTCAAATGTCAACTGGCAGCCAAGATCAAATGATTTCTTTACTTGGGGCTTATGCAACTGAACCAAAAGCAATTACATACATACATAATTGGTCATTACAACCCTTCAGTCGGGATTACTACACCACTTATGTTGTGTTTGTTAATTTTACCCATAATTGAGGGAACATACAGTTTAAAGTCGACTCCGAAGGACAGATTTTTGAGGAAAGCGTTCATGGCAATTTTCTTTTTATTTTCACACGTTTGCCAGAAAGGAAGTCCCCAAAGAAATATTTTTCCTTTTACGTTTTGTTGGAGATATCTGACCTAGGGTTTGAACCCTGGCCTCACGTCAAAGGAGTCAACACACTACCTACTAGACTATGGCGACTTCGACGATAAGCAAGAGCAACTGCTGAGTTCAAAGCATCATAGACAAGGTAACGTCACATAGTTTACATACATACATACATAATTGGTCATTACAACTCTTCAGTCAGATTTATGACCTAGTTTCTCATACCACTTATGTTGTGTGTGTTAATTTTATACATGAGTGGTTGGACCTACAGTTTAATGTCGACTCCGAACGACAGATTTATGAGAAACTTTTCATGGCAATTTTATTTACTCTCAGAGTTTTTGCCAGAAATCTGCTGAGAGGAAGTCGCCGAAAAAATACTTTTTGTATTTTGTTTTGATGTCTGGCCTGAGGCTCGAACTCTGACTTTACGTCTAATAAGCCAACATACTACCTACAAGACTACGACGACTTCTTTTTACATACTTTTTTCATCTCTTTGTGGTTATATTGTTATATATCAATTTAATCGAATTCTTGTTCAATGAAAGAACAAACCAGCCTTTTAATTAAAAATTTATTTCATTAACATTACACAGATAATATTAAAAATAATATTTGCTATTCAATATGATTAAAAAAATTAAAAAAGAATTTCAAACTGTAGAAATCGAACTGAAAGAAAAAATCGTCGTAATTTCTTAATGCTTTTAAACTCCAATTGATTTAATCAATTCCTAGCAAATACTTAATATCAGTCTTTTTCATCTTATAATTATTATCCTTCCGTCTTAGAACAGCAACCAGCAAAGGAGAGAGATAAATTGTATCTATGTATGGTATGGTATATGAAAATAACGCAATTACTTTAAGATGTTCATCTTGTCAATGCAAGGAGTAAATTGAATAACATCAACGAACGTCTCTCTGTACAATAATGTCAAATCCGTTTTCTAATATCAACATGAAAATTGCTTATATCCGTTTGATCATTATTTCGTTCATTCATTCGTTTCAATTTTTCATTCTTCTTTACTTTTTAATTTCGCAAGCATTCATTCACTTTCCTTTACACAATTTTCATTGTTGGTGGCTGGTGTGTTTCATAATTTTTTTTTCTTGCATTTTCTTGTTTTCCTTGTTGACTCTACTCTCATGCTTATGTCTCTCTCTCTCTCTGTGCACTTATCTTCCTTTTAATGTTTAACATTCATCCTCATCATCATCATCGTCACCAGCATCAGTATCATCATCATCATCGTACTCATAGCCAACGTTGTCGTTGTTAGATAATGTTGAGTGAATGAACATGAAAACGAATGTATTTGTAGATGGAATGTAGCAATAATGTTACGAGGGCAGCTGTGGTATTAGCATCCAAGCTAAGCTATACTGAGACCAGCAACCGAGCTAATGGTTGTGGTAAATGCTGACTACTAGTATCGCAGGAGTAGCTGGCTGTATGTATAGCCAGAGTGGTAACAGAAGTAAATTTCATAATAACAAGTACTATCAGTAGCAGTAGTAGAAGCGGCAGAATGCGTATACCAAGTTAAAAAGAAATGATATGTTGCCTCTTCGGTACGTTGACGTTATTTAATGCCACAAATGAAATTAAACGCTAGCCGCAGTTTCAATGTTTTACATCGGTGACATTGTCAAATTTAAATGACGTGCGAAACAAGAATTTAATTTTCTACTCCTAGTTTCGAACAAACAAATGTTATGCGTCTACAGAGTGTTTTATCGTGCAGAGATAGATTTGAATAGGATTTCCTTGAATTTGTTTTAAACTGCATAATGAAATATAATTCTTGGATATTTTTCACTTGTTTTGGCTTTTAAAAATGTTTTGCATTTCTTTTCTTTTAGCAGACATTACAATTGTATTAGAACAAAGAGAGAAATTGTTATTAGAATAGGATAAGTACAGACCGGAACCAAATTTGGAATGATTATATCTTTAACAGGATTTAGTTTTAGTGATTATAGTAGACACACATAAATATTTAGCATATTACTTTACGATATTGGACTGAGATATTAAGGGCATAGCAAATAAATATATCACTAGGCCGTCATGGTAGCCTAGGAGGTGGTGTTCTAGACTATTGGCATGAGGATCATGGGTTGGAAATAATTATTTTACTAACTTTGTTGACAGTCTGTACTTGAGCCCGAATGAAGACTTAAACTTATTGATCATGGTTTAAGAATCTAAAAAATTAATTTTCTTCAATCTTCTCAAAATAGCCGCCGTAGTCTAGTAAATACTGTGTTGACTTATTAGACGTGAGACCACGGTTCGAAAGCTAAGTCAGATACCACAACAAAATGAAATTAAAAAAAAATATTTCTTCGGCGACTGGCTCTCAGCAGATTTCTGAGATTAATTAAAATTTTTATGAAAAGTTTTTCAAAAATCTGTCGTTCGGATTCGACTTTTAACTGTAGGTGTCGCCCCCAATGGATAAAATTAACAGGGTGGTGTTCTCAGCTAGGTTGTAATCCTGACTGAAGGATTGTAATGACCAATTATCTAAGGATGTCAATAAAAAAGAAATAATTATTTTACTAACTCCATTGGCAGTCCGTGTTCTAGCCCGAATAGAGACTTAAACTTGTTCATTATGGTTTTAGAATCTTAAAAACTAAAAGACTTCAAAACTCTCCAAATAATCTATTTAGATAGCACGTTAGCTTTTTCAGAGAGAATGACATAAACACGAATTCCAAGCCCAATATTGATAAAATAAGGAACTCAATGAAGAAGTTGCTCACGTTACACTCAATACAGCGATCCAAAATTATTTCTGGGCAACGACAGACAGTAACCCAATGTTCTGGAATCTGCTACAATAGTTTAATCAAATGCTAGGAGGGTTCAATGCGACTAAAACAAAACAAAAAATAGAGAAAAAGTAGAGGACATGTTTAATGAAAATCCTATGCAACTTTAGAGAAAGCAAAAGGAATAAAATAAAGTACCCGGATTATGTACAAGAAATATCGCATATATGCATACATAATTGGTCATTACATCCAGGATTATGACGAACCTTCTCACACCGCTTATGTTACGTGTCGACAAAGAAACTTTTCATGGCAAAGCGTCATATTTACTAAAGGTATCCTACCAAGAGGCCTGTAGCAATCATGTATTAAAAATCTCTTCATCCGTCGTAGAAGCAGACACATAATTAACATACATACATAATTGGTCATTAAAATCCTTCAGTCAGGATTACGATCTAGTTTCTCACACAACTCATGTTGTGTGCGTTAATTTTATACATGAGTGGCGGGACCTACAGTTTACAGTCGACTCCGAACGACAGATTTTTGAGAAACTTTTCATGACAATTTTTATTTACTCTTAGAGTTTTTACCAGAAATCTGCTGAGAAAAAGTCGCCGAAGAAATACTTTTTGTATTTTGTTTTGGTGTCTGGCCTGGGGCTCGAACCCTGGCTTTACGTCTAATAAGCCAACACACTACCTACTAGACTACGGCGACTTCAACATATATTTAACACTTATTTTTAAAAACCTTTATATTTCCTAACTTTTCTTAATACGATTAAGCACTCTGTCTGTTGTTACACTTTAAGTTGAAATTTCAACGCAACATAATCAACGACAAACCAAGCGCCTGCCTTGCCTTCATATTGAGCCTTACTTGTTGTAACAGAAACGGTAGAAGGCATCATTATTCATTTAAATTGTTAATGTTGTAGTCAATTCACACACACACAATATTGTTGTTGCTCTTTAAAATTGACACTATTACTGCTGCTTCAAACCGAGTATCGGGTTAAAGTTATTGCCATTTTTGTTTTTCATTGCTACGCGGCAAAAAATAAAAAATATTTGGAATTTAGTTTGGTTTTATTCGGGTTTTTTTTTTAATTTTTTTGTTTGGCAAAATGACAACTGAAATATTTTTAAATACAAAAATAAGTCCTGAAAATTTATGGGAGTCAGAAAAATTCATTTTTCAAAAGACGATTAAATAAATTTTAAAAAGGCAACATTATTCAAAGTGAAACAGCAGATAATATTTAAATTCTATTTAATTGCATAACCTAGGATTTGAAGCGATTTTGATCTTGATTTCAAAGTTCATTCAATTTGTTTACGTTATTGGTCAAATTCCTTGTCAATTGAGTAGTTTATCTGCACTTTAATGATTTTTAGTCATTTAACCCTGGACGGTTACTCTTCATTTTTGTACATTAAGGTTACTCTTCGTTGAATCGACGAACATTTTAATACCCCTAATTTGTTACTGCTCATTTACTCTTTATCATATAATTCTTTTATGTTTTACCAAATTTCGCTATTTTTATCAACAATGTTGGTTGATAACGAAAGCTTGTAGTGAGTAAACGTACCCTGGCCACCCATTTTTTAATCCTGAATGGTCATTTTTGTACAGTAAGGTTACTCTTCGTTGTTTCGGCGAACAAAAAAAAATTTTTTTCTTATACTGACTGCAAGCTTTCATTATCAACTAACGTTGTTGAAAAAAAGAAACATTAAAGGGTTATATAATAAAGAGTAAATGAACTTCGCCGATTCAACGAACAGTAACCGTCCAGGGTTAAGAATCAAACATATAGCACGGCTAAGCACAATATAGTTTGTACTTTGTGTTCTTTAGAATTAAATCGGTTTTTGTAATATTTAAACTGATAATAAGTGCGTTTACTTAAAAGGAATTGTCACATTTATTTGCTTTCTCATTACATCTTAATATGTCATATGGGTGTCCTTATTATTTGTCACATCACTGTATTTTTTATTCTACCGAATCAAAACTAATTAAAACCAGGATCAATAAAAGGCAAATATTGTCAACTTACAAGGAGAAACCAATGACGTTGGGCGTGATTTTTCTAACTGAATTTGTTTAGTATTTCTATTGCGATTGAAATACGCAATGTCTGGGCTAAATATTAGGTGTGCTATACATTTCATTTACTTCTTTTCCATTCCTCAGAACCATATGGTTATTCCAAGGTTATTTCCCCACCTTTTTAGCATTTCTTCGCTTCGCTCATTCACATTAAGTTGTCCCAACTTTGCTGGTAATTACCGTGCTGTAGTTGGTTTTGGGGCATAGGTTTATTATTCGCTTTTGCCTGAACTCGCGTTCTCTTTGAACATATATTGAATATCGTAATGCAGTATTTTTGGCTTTTATGTCTTAATCTTTCTCAAGAGGTCGAACTGCCTGACATTACAACGATTTTCGGCGATGATTTCATTTTCTATGGATAACAGAAGTCAAGCGGGTTTCACTATGGCTAATTTGAAGGTAATTGAAGTCTGTTAGTTTTTAAGACGAGGAAGATTATACGGACGAATTTATCGTCAAATCCGTTTACCTACTTCACTACGTCACCTACATATGTTTATGCAAGTAGAAGAATTAAATTATTTACTTTACATGGGCTGTTATGGATAGTTCTGAATGTTCAGCTTCTGGTCACGCATTCTATTAATTTAGTCTTCCTTTAAATTAGATATGTTATGTTCGGAATAAATGTCTACTCCTTATATATATATATTATATATATGTATGTATATATATCCTAAGTAGGATATCGTATTCATGCATACATACATAATTGGTCATTACAATTCTTTAGTGAGGATTACGACATAGTTTCTTACGACACTTATGTTGTGTGTGTTAATTTTATACATGAGTGGTGGGGTCTACAGCTCATAGTCTACACCGAACGACAGTTTTATGAGAGACTTTTTTTTGGCAATTTTCAGTTTTTGCCAGAAATCTACTGAGAAGCAATTGACGAAGTAATATTTTTGAAATATAGTAGGTTTTGTTCGAGAAATTTGACCTGGGGTTTGAACTCAATAAGCCAACAGACTATCTACTGGACTACGGTAACTACAATATTGTATTCGATCCATTTTAATTCCTCGAAACAATTCTACGAAGCTTACTTACTTAATTGGTCGATATAAGCCTTTAGTCAAGATTACAACCTTTATTCTAACATCACTCACGCTTTGTGTGTTAATTCTATCAATGAGTGGCGGAACCCACAGTTTAATGGAGATTCCGAATGACAGATTAAAGATTATTTTCATGGAAATTTAATTTTACTCTCAGAATTTTTGCAAGGCTCTCGTTTGATGAGACAACGCACTACCTTTTAGACTTTGTAACCGTTAATCATAACCTATGGCAGCGAATCGTGTTGTAACTTTCCAATGCTGTTAAAGATTTTCTCCATACTTTATGAGAAACGCCATTATAATACGTCGAAAATTACCAAGAAGATAAATTAATAATCACCTGTGTTATAAAAATTAAATTCAGATAATTTTTGGTATGTCAAAACATTCTCTGGACAGACTGTATATAACCTGAAAATTTCCTGATGTTATTAAATTTCAAAATTATTTTTAATACATTTCATTACATTTTGCCTTTAGTTTCAGCGATTCCTTTAAAAGCCAAAAAGCAGAAAAAATAGATTCACTCCATTTTGGCTACAATCGATATGTCTAAGAGTGCAAATATTTATTGCTTGGCTTTGTTCTCTGACTAAAGTGTTAAAAACTTAAGCCTTTTTCTACTCGTTTTTTTTTAATGGAATAGAATGCTAATATATTGTATTAGTGTTACACAGTGTGTTTGTATTTGAAAACGAAAGAAGAAAAAACAAAAACAAAAAACACATTGAAAGAAATGAATGTTTGTAATTGGTACCCGTATTTGTGGCTCCTATCAAATTTTTCTATTCCATTTCAACAGTAAAATGTCGCCGTGGCCATAGCTCTGGCAAAAGGAATCTTGTATAGAGATTTAGTCCTTAATGGTAAATTTTTACTGTATAACTACATACATACTCGTATACACACACATTTTTCTATATATTATATGTTCACATTCTATAGGCAATGAAATGAAATTCCTGCTTTTGACTTATTGATGGTGGTGTTCATTGTCTTCGCGTGCAATAAATTTTTATTTGCATTTGTCAAAATCGACACCATTTTCAAATTGACAATCAGTTGCATATAAAAACCCCAGTAAAGACAAAGCAAAAAAATAAAGAAAAATCATGTAAAAATTTAACGATTGTTAAAGAATTTTTATTTCAAACAAAGTCATGTGAAAAACTTCTTTCTGAGCACATACACAAGAGAAGCTCTTCAATTTTAATGTCTGAAATGAAAAGAAATTGTTTTTGGAACTCTTAAAAAATTTTGTGAAATATTTTTGGTTTGTTTTTTAAATAAAAACTGATGACTTATTTTATTTAAAAAATTTTTCTAGATGACTTCTTTCTCTAATTTGAATATGACAAACCGTTGTACATGCTTACATACATATTGGTCATTACAACCCTTCAGTCATGATTTCGATCCAGTTTCTCATACCACTTGTGTTGTGTGTGTTGATTTTATACATGAGTGGCCGAACAACAGATTTTTGAGAAACTTTTCATGGCAATTTTATTTATGCATATTCACATACATACATCTGCGATTTAAGAAAACTCCATAAGCAAAAGTCAAACGGTGTTAAATCCTACGGTCTCCATAGCCTGTTCACCTCACTACCATGTGAGATAACCATGCTCTCAAATCGCTCGTACAGAATATCCAAAATGGTGTGAGCTGTGCGGCACGTATCGTCAATCTATTTAAGACACATATCGTTCATTCATTTCAGACCAAAAGAAGCTTATAACCGTTGACTTACAGTGCTTATCGTTGACTTTGATATCCTGGTCAACGACGTTCTCAAAAAAAATATGAAACGTTGATGCCGCCAGCTTAAAATTCATGCCAACCGACTTTTTGGATGGTAGTGAACACTCTTAAAACTCATGAAATTTTTTAAAACTCTAGAAATTTTATTTAGTCGCGTACCCATTCATCCAGAAATGGGTTTTATCGCAGAAGATGATTTGTAAATGAAAATTAGAGTCAACTGTCAACTGCTCCAAAACCCATTCAGCAAACACAAGTTCTTGCCTATGGTCATTTATATTCAGTATCTGTGCCACTTTGAATTTGAACGGGGACAGCTCCAAGTCAAGACGCAAAATTCTCCAAACTTTAGTCTGCGAAATGACGAGCGCCGCGAAATTGAATTTCAAAATTTCGAAAGTTTCTGTTTAAAGACTCTATTAAATGACACCTCACTTAGGTCTTAATTCTAAAATATTGGTGAGCTGATTTGTGACCTGTAGGTCCTGTTTCAATATCAATTATATGTACATCGCTATACATCTGACTGGATATTTGAGAACTTATCCTCATAGTATTACGAACTTGTTTTCCAAAACGCATTCTGTTAATAAATCCTGGTTGCCCAAATACGCTTTACATCAGGTTCCCAACTACCGAACAGTAGCAGAGAAGGTGTTATGTCCTCTTCTACCTCTTCTTAGAAGTTTTTGCGTCATATTTGAGTCTCCGACCGTGGTGCTATTAGGTTCTTAAGCGGTATACTAGATATACTTGTTCCTGTCCTGCATATATCCGTAACAAGCTAGATAGTCTCTATAAAAGTAAGTTAATTTACCAATTTTTCTCTTCTTGTCTTTTTTAGTTGAAAACTTGCTCTAATAAACACCCATTATGTTTCTGATTTTGAAATCAATTGCGACGGTCTTTATAGACATTAATTCAACACGAATAGGACTACAAAAATCGTGTAAATTAAGAAACGAAAAGACGAAAGTCACATTCAATAATTTGTCGTAAGCAAATGACTTTTAATTTTAAATTCAGTTTAGTGGCTACACTTTAATTTTAATTTCATTACAAATACAATTTATACAGTATGTATACATATGTATGTATATACTTTAATACATTTACAATACATGTGTTTTTATAAATTACAAAAAAAAAAGAAAAAATACAACAAATTGAATGAAGTTATAAATGACAGAGACGATTTGATTGCAACGTGTCATTTTTTTTAATAAATTTGAGTAACAAAAAAATTATGCCGCCCATGCTACGGTACTCATATGACTAACCAAGTCATCCACATAAAATATTTAATTCATTACCACAATCAAATATAAAATATCTGATACAGCTGTTGACAACTAAATAGAAAGAGCAAAAAAATAACTGAAATATTTATCAATGATCCATTTGTAGACTAGGTATTCATTAAGGGAGCTCTAGTGTTGTAAGTACACAGTTTGCAAAAACACTTTAGTATTCATTTTCTTAAGCTTCTTCTGTGCTGAGTCAATTTGGAATTTATTCAATGGTGTTAAGTTTCTTTCGGTATCCAAATTAATATTTAATGTAGGTATCAGCAGTTTTAAGCACGATTTTGACAATGTTGGTAATAAACTTAGGGGCTTTCCTTAATATTTTTACGTTTTAACCTTTTAAAAACGTTTAAAATATGAGCTCGTAGATTGCAAATAGAATAAAAATAAATTTGTATTTAGTTTTTAATTAAAATTCTTTATTACACGCACAATTCTGTGTGCCACTGTTCACAACTTTATGTAAACAACAATAATTGCTATTCCTCTGTTCATACCCTTTGCATAAACAATAACAATTACTAAACACTTATTCGACAGATCTTTGCAACGGGGATCTTCACGATTACTCTCTTCAAACGCACTGCGTCTTCATACAAGACTGACTGAACTTCACTAACTCAGTCACCTGCTTTGGCTTGCCTTTTATATGGCAGAGTAAACAGTCTGATGAATGTTCTTGAAGGCGAATGTTCATGACTTTGCCTTCTCGAAATCTTTATAAATGTAATCATCATTGTTTACATAAACATCGTTGTTTACATTTATTCTTGTAGCATTTGTTGTTGCATTTTTGTTTACTTGTTCACCATTATTTTTATGCCGGTGTTTGTTGTTATATTAAGCAGTACGATAACTTGTAAACAGGTTTGTTTACTGCATTGTATTTACTGTTGTATTTTCAAAGAATCATATTTGTATGCCGTAGGATTAATCTACGAGGAAACAATCTGACAAATCTGACTTCTGAAAAACTATTCTGTGTTTCGAGAGAAAGGTTCATTAATCAATATAAAACAGATTTTTGAGAAACTCTTCATGTCAATTTTATTTATTCACAGAGTTCTTCTGCTGAGAGGAAGTCGCCGAAAAAATATTTTCTCATATTTCGGTTTTGTTGAAGATGTTTGACTTGGTGTTTGAACCCTAGAACGTAAATAATTTCTTTTCTTTACCCTGAGATTAAAAATTTTAGTTTTTCTTGACAAATATTAATTCTAATTAAGTTATCATGGCTGTAGCATTTTATTATCAAGGCAATTAGCTCTACAATAGTAAACACTCCTCTGTGAATTCATGATATATCTGAGCATGATATAACTGTTAGTGCGAATGTACAGCCACTTGTTGTCGTCGCTAAAGTCTTACAAAGAGAAATAGAGATGGAGAAATAGAAAAGAAGAGAAGAGAAGAAAAAAATAGCTAGTCTTTGTTAACTTATCACTCATGTTTTAAGCTGAAAGCATATATGTTTCCTTCCGTTGACACTTGCTAGCATTGCGTGAAATTACATTTAAAAGGCACCAACATAACAGCCAGCCAGCCAGCCAACCAAACACTCAACGAACGTTACGTATACAGATCTCTCCTCTGTTACACTCTCCCCTATTCCTATACGTAACACACTTTGGACACTTTTATGCTGAGTTTTTGAGTTTTCACTTGTTTTAGCACAAAATTTCATAGATAGTGAGCTACCAAGGAGTGTGAACTCAGTTCCCATGTTTTTACGAATACAGTTTGTAAATGTACGTATGTGTGTCAGAGTGTTTCGACGGACTGTATGTAGTGTAGCTGACGTGAACATTTCGCCACCACTTAATGCCAGTCAACGCTTGTAATCTTGTCACTTGGAATTTCTAAGCAATTTGTTTGTTTTGGTCATGTTCCCGAAAGGGGGGAGAGATTAAAACTTAAGCGTAGATTATGCAACACACAACACAAAAAAAAATTTAATACTTTACATATGATAAAAAAGCAAGAATAAATTGTGAAACAGAAATAGGCTTAGAATGAGAGAGAAATAGAAATTCTTTTATTTCTCATGTAACTTAAAAGACACTGATGGACTTAAATAATCACATTACATGAGAAAACTGGTTAGTTTCCCGTATTAAAGAGCCGCGTGTTTTACATATTTCGGGGAGTGTTATACTATAAGAAATAAGCTGTTGAGTTTGTCAATCATTTAGGTCCTCTACTAAGAGCTTCTTGACTTTAAGGAAAACCTATTCATATCATTATGTAATGAATATAACATTCTTCGAACGTTCATCACGGCTTCTCTATGTGGAGTGCATTCGAAATGTAAAGTTCTCCATTATTCTGCTGCATAACTCACATTGAATTTGATCGATCGTTGTGGTTTGTGGCTTATTCGCGTACACCTGCAACTTAAGACAGCTCCACAAAGAGTGCAAACTTTATAATCTCGTTGGCTAGTTCACATCATATCTAACTGATGAAATCATACCCACAAATCTCTCTTACAGAATATTTAATGTGTTCATGAGCTGGGTGTGAAGTCGCCATATTCTAGTGGATAATGTGTTGACTTATTAGACGTGGGCCTCGGTTCAAACCCCAGGTCAGACATCTCCAACAAAACAAAATACAAATAAAATACTTTTTTCGGCGACTTCCTCTCACCAATCTTTCGGCTATAACCCCGAGAGTAAATAAACATTGCCATGAAAAGTCTCCCAAAAATCTGCCTTTCGAATCGACTTTAAAATCTAGGTCCCACCACTCATAAATAAAAATTAACGCACACAACATAAGTGGTGTGAGAAGATAGGTTGTAATTCCGAAGAAGGGTTGTAATGACCAATTATGTATGTATGTGCAAAAACCACATGTCGTTCGTGTTCATATCATATAGTTCAACTACAAAAAAAGATTGGTAATCATTGATCTATAATGCTCGCTGTTGACAGTGATGGTCTGAGAAACGTAGTCCTCAACGAAATAGGCGTATATACATACATACATACATACATACATACAAATGGTCATTACAACCCTTCAGTTAGTTTTACGAAGTAGATTCTCATATCACTTATGTTGTGTGTGTTAATTTGAATACATGTGCGGCGGGACCTACGATTTAACCCTGGACGGTTACTCTTCATTTTTGTACATTAAGGTTAGTCTTCGTTGAATCGACGAACACTTTAACCTTAATTGGTTACTGTTCGTCGAATCCACAAAGTTCATTTACTCTTTGTCATATAATTCTTTTATGTTTGACCAAACTTCGCTCTTTTTATCAACAATGTTGGTTGATAACGAAAGCTTGTTGTGAGTAAACGTACTCCCAGAAATTTGTTGAGAGTTGCCACGGCTTCTGATCTATTCGGGTACTCTTGCAACTTATAAAAACTCCAGAAGAGAAAGTCTAACGGGGTTAAATCGCATGATACTGTTGGCCAGTTCACGTCACTTCATCCAGAAAATTCAATGTAGCTCAAGATATGTGGCTTACAGCACCGATATGTTGAAAACACTCGTCGTTGAGGTCTAGACCATCGAAAGTAGCCCGAAATAATTTGCCAATCATTTACTATGGACATATAATGCCTCCTCCTGAATGATCTTATGTGAATTAGCATCATCCCATATTCTACAATTTTGTTTGTTTTTGTACCCGTTTTTTAAGAAATATGCCTCATTGTTGAAGTTAATTTTTAAATAAAGATTAGAGCCCATTCAAAGCACACTTCGTTATTTTAGCTGATTTGCCAAAGTTGACTGAATTAATGGCAACCAATTGGACATATGGAGTTTCAATCCGATGGCCGTTATCTGGTGTTAAAGTCCCAGAAATTCTGGTAGTAAGCAGCGATATGAACTTATTACAATTAAAAATTATTATTGTAACGTGACAATAAAATAATTGAAGGGAGGGATTCAAGTAGCAGTAAGATTTACGTGAGGCTATAAAAACTTCAAGAAGAAATTTGTGCTTGAAAAACATTCAGTTGTTGGCTGGGTTAGGGCTAATTAACATTTTTTATTTTATTTTTAAGTACTATGATATGTATTTAATATTTTAATTTTCTTATCTAATAATATCGCCTTCATAACAGTCTTATTTGGTTTATTTACTTTATAAATAAATAATTAATTATTATTAAACATTTCATTTAATGGATTTATAAATATTTGATCATCTACTTTGTCTAAAGACCAAAAATTAATTGAATAATCAATGACTTGTGTTTTATTATTTAAATATTATACGCATAACATCATACGCTCTTTACTACTTACCATCATACTTAAGTCGTATTGTAAATAAAATTACCAAAAATTTTATTAGAAAACTTTTATATCCACTTCGTACATACATCTCCAGACATAAATCCTCTAAACGTTTTATTTATGCCATAAAGAAAGGAAACTAAAGAAGAAAAAATAAAAATAAATAATTATTTTGTCACCATAATTATGCAAACACTTACTCGCAATAAGAATGACCAAATTCGTTAAGAAACCAAAACGAAAATATGGTTTTAATTGTAAAATCATTTTGTCCCATTTAAGTATTAACACGCTCCTCCATCTATCTTAGGCGCCAATCAAATTTAATAATTAAAGTAAACAAATGACGAAAATTGATTGGATTTTTATTTCATTGTTTCCTCATTAACAATGTTCCTTTGGTTCTTTCGTTCTTTCTTTCATTTTTATATGCCAAGTCATAAAATTAATTTGAATTACATGGCATACATACAGTGTAAATACCTTAAGTACGAGTACTGAAGTTATTCCTTAGCATACGACAATAATTGTGTACATAGAGAGAAAGTGGAAAAGTAATGGATTGTTAGGCCACAAAGTATCCACTATATTTTCGCAAATTTTGTAAATAAAATTTGGTTGATAAAAATCAATTTTGTATGGAATTTATGACTTCTTGGGAATGTTTTATAAATTTGTCATTCTTTGCTTTTTTGGTGAAGAACTTGACCAAATAGCTTTTAGTGGCTGGCCTATTGGCCAGTATTTAACCATAAAAATTGTTTCAAAATCCACAGACACGGAGACAAGTAGTAGTCCACAAAATTTACCGGCTAAGCTCATTACTTTCCCGTCCGGTAATCAAATGCTCACTAGATTAATCATCTAAGTCCAGGCCATATCTTGTTATTGCAGCAATCTTTTTATTGGATAGTTCAGTTAAGGAATTTAGAAGAGTTAAGAGTTAAATTAAACACTTTTCTTTTTCTCTTTCTTTTCTCAGGCCCACAGTTCCTGCAGAAGTCATTCGCTAGAATCCAAATTAAGTTTAACTGAGGCAAACCGGCACCTGGCCAAGCAAAGCATATGCAAATACATAATTATGTGATTATGTAGTTAGGACTTCTTCGATGAAACAAATAATAAAAATCAGGCTGAATTTAACCTTTAATTTTACATGGGTTATTCGAATATTTGTGCGACTAAAAAAATTTCACCAGAAACAGTCTAATACGGTGAAATGACGCAATCTGGTCGCCATGTGAGATGACTGTGCCCTCATGTAGCTCATGCGGAGTATTCAAAAAGCTGTATGGCACGCAACAAGACGGTGCGTTAAAACCACATGTAGTTGGTATCCAGATCATCCAGTTCGGGCCAAGAAAATTTGGCATTAATTGACTTATAATGCTCACCGTTAATGGTAATAGCCTGGCCAATGTCGTTCTCAAAAAAATATGCACCAGCCGTAATCGTGATCCCCAAAATCCACACCAAAGAGTGACTTTCTTCAGATGCATATGATGCTCTTGTATCTCCTGTGGATCCCACAATTTTTTTGCGCACGTATGTACATATTGATGCAGAAATGATACTCATTAGCGTCATTCAGCAAAACCAGCATCGTTGTCTATAGTCATTTACCAGTAGACCCAGGAACTGGTATGTACCCAATTCACGATACAAGATTTGCCAAATTGCGATTGGCCTGCATCTGAGCTACGCGAAATCAACTGCCTCGGATACTCCTGCACACTCTCAAGCAAAGCCTTAATATTTTCTGCAAATGTTCCGCTTCATTGATATGTTGGTCGATCGTTTACTAAATCATTCAAATCGAATTTATCCTCTTCATGGTGGAATAATTTTGGCGATCATAAAATGAGTGAAATGAGCTAAACACTGCCCGAACAGAGCACACATGTTGATAAAAGAATTTTATAGTTTGCAGGTGCTGTTGAATCCTATATCCACCCATGGTGATTTGGGAAAACGGACTGAATAAATGGCAATTAATTTGACAGAAGTAGCCTGGGAAGTCCCTTTTAAAAGACCCGATATATATATTGTATTGCATTGTTACGAAAAAATCTAGATACTGGTGTTTTGCTTTAATATGGTTTAACATTATAAAAAAAAAAGCTACAAAAACAAAACAATGCAGTAAACAAACCTGTTTACAAATTATCGTACTGCTTAATAAACAACAAACACCAGCATAAAAAAATGGTAAACAAGTAAACAAAAAAAATACACCAACAACAACGATGATAGAAAATTTTTAAAAACGTAAACAAAGATAAAACAACAAACATTACAAGAATAAATGTAAACTAAATACAATAAATAAATACAATGTAAACTAAAAAACAATAATGAAACAACGATGTTTACATTTATAAAGATCTCTAGAAGGCGAAGTCAGGAACATACGCCTTCAAGAACATTCATCAGACTGCTTACTCTGCCATATAAAAGACAAGGCAAAGCAGGCGAGTTTAAAAATAATAAAAGTTCAGTCAGTCTTGTGTGAAGACGCGGTGTGTTTGAAGAGAGTAATCGTGGTTTGAAGATCTTCATTACAAAGATCTGTCGAACAATTGTTAGTGTTTATGCAAAAGAAAAGCAAAGCAATTGTTGTTGTTTACATAAAGTTGTGAATGGTGGCACACAGAATTGTGAGGATAATAAAGAATTTGAATTAAAACTAGAATTTATTATTTGCACTCTAAGAGCTCATATTTTATTTATTGTATATGTTTCATTAAGTTTGCTTATATGTTGACGACCTGTATGATAACATTAATGAGTATGCCTATTGAGATATATGTACAATGACTTTCCATAGAAATCATAAATTAGTAAATAAAAGTTCGGGTAAATATTTAACATATACGGGCATTAGTATTGTAGACATTTACGTTTATTTTCAACACTTTCGTTAACTGATTTTATTACCAAATATAAGTTTCTTAACAAAATTTCAAAGGCGGTTTTGGATTTCAATTATTTTTGCCATATCACGTGCATATACATCTTATACCTACACAATCGCAGAAACAATTGTAAACTCAATAGTCATGCTCTGTTGTATGAATTTAATTTAATACTACTTTCATACATAGTTAACGCATTCCATGTTAACATGGCTAATTAAATTATTGTATTAGAAATATACATGCGTAGATTTTGTATAGGTGTACACTGATTTTTTTTCTTTTGAATAAAATGTTACAGTCACTGGTTTATTACGTGTCATTAGTAATGTATTTTTTTATTCAATCTTCCAAACAAGGTATACAGTATCGAGCAAAATGAGCTGAACAAGGAGCAATGCACAATGTATTATAATAAAATTATGACACTCCTTGCAGTCTTCTGATAATAACTCTGAGAGTAACTAGAATTACCAAGAAAAGTTTCTCAAAAAACTCTGTCGTTCAGAATCGACTTTGTACACACAACATGTATGATGATGGTTTTAATTGACCAATCAAGTAAGTACATAACTAATCGACAAATTTGACAATACATTAACTATTCAAGCTAATGACGTTGCTTTTTTTAGTAAACATAAGAACGTTCTCCAAACGTGTCGATAATTTCGTGAAAACTATTTCCTGGTAGAGAAGTGGTTAAAGGAATCAGAGTAGAAACCTAATTGTACGAATAATTAACAATATGCAGACAAAAACAATCGAATTTACGATTTAATGATTTGACATTCACCATGATACACGCCTTACTTGAAAATTTCCCATTGAGGGAGAACTTCTTCGGGAAGGGTCCAGAATGACGTCCTGTTAAGGACCATATTTGAAGCCAGCCTCATGCTATTGGCTCGTCTTCTCATGTATCATTCTGTCGTACTGTATCAAGGTCGACCCTCTGCCTGCGGAGTACACATTCTACGTAACTTCTCACAGCGTTCCACTTCGTCTCGCTTTCGAGCATTGCGTCAACAATGTTGTCGGGTGTGAATTCGCCAATCTGTTCCATCAACACATTCTTCTCGTCTTGTCATTTAATGTAATGGAAGAATATGTGTTCAGCGTCGACACTCATTTGCTCGCAATAAATGCAGCCGGGATCATTCACCCTGCCCATTCGTTGTAGATATTGTCGGAAAGAATCATGATCCGAAAGAAACTTGGTCAGGAAGTAGTTAATTTCCCCAAAATTTCTCTGTGTCCATACTTCTATAGATGGAATGAGTCTAGCAGTCCATCTTCCACTTGTTTCATCACTCCATCTACTTTGGCATCGCTGTATAGTTTGAGATCTGACATCTGCGGTATTAATGGCGAGGTTTTCCCTCTTTGCTTTCCATAATCTCCTTCGCTCGAATGCAAGTCGATAGGTGTCTCACCGGTGATCACGAGGACAGCGGCGCCCAAGACCGTGCGATAGGCCGAAGCGACCCTTAGTGCCGCTGTTCGTTGCACTGCTACTACTGTTTTCCGCTTGGATTTAACCTCCAACGCATCTCCCCATATCTCGCTCCCATAAAGTAGTATCGAGTTAGTCGTTGCCATAATCAATTTGCGTGTGGACTGCGTTGGTCCGCCGATATTTGCCATCAATCTGCTCAACATGCCCGTTAGTTTTGCTGCCTTGGTAGCCTAGCTTTAGGGTCTAGTAGAACTCAGAAACCCATCTACCGTTTTACAGGGGGCGGAACAACAATCTAAACATTCACTTTACTAATATACATCTGTAAGTATTCATGTAAGTATGAATTTTCTCTCATCATGTCATACAATAAAAAATCTAAAATACAACAATTTTTTAAAACGACAGTCATTTTCTTGTTAAAAATAAGAGCATATTATAAATACTGATTATAAAATCGATTTTTGTTTTTGGATTAAAAACAAAATCTTATTTACAAAAATTTCTTTTTATTTAAAAATTTTACATGAAAGTCATGATTTGAAAATTGTTTACATGAGGAAAGAAAGGATAAAAAATTACCGGATTTGTTTGAAAAAAAAAACTGAAAAAAGAAAAGATAAGGCGTCGAAGCATAAATCTACATTTTCAATTATTCTGATAAAAAAATTTAACTTTTTTTGTTGTTGTTGTACTTTCTAACTACTTTCAAATGAAATCACACAAGAAGAAAATATTCTTTGGCCTATAAAATGAACGAACATTACAAAAGTAGATTATTTTTCTGTATTTAACAAGTATTTCATGCATACTTGCATACATGCTTACATGCAAACCAAAGCAAAAAATACAAACGCCTAACTACTTACGCATGTAAAGAATGTAAAGAAGAGAAATATTTTTGGGGAATATTCCTTTAATATGGCATAGATTCATACAAAATGCTTAGGAATGCTTACGAAGCTTTTAAGAGCAAAGACATTAAAAAAAATTACTTTATAATTTAAAAGTATTGGAATACATTTTACTTTTAGGTGGGGTAAGAGTACATTCGACTTACGACTGAAATACAAACTATAGATTTTAAGCCCAACAAACCGGACAATCTCGCACTTTAAAAATGTACACACACACATATGTCAAGAATATGATGGTCGTCTATACTGAAAAATACTGAATGTTCATTCAAGACAGCACCTGCATATTATATAATTTGCCTTTACTTTTAACGAACAGACATTCATTCATATGATCGTCGCTAGTGTGGATAAATAAATTTAAAATAAATAAATAAATAATATAAAATATGTCAGTAAGATTTGAGCTAAAAAATCCGCGGCAGTTGGCATTGACTAAACTTAATATGCACAGTATACATTGTATTCTATTTGAAATATATTGCTTATACGCACTCATACCATTGGTACTAGCAGGGTTACCGTTGACAATTTCGAAAAAGTGTCATAAAAAGGGTATTTAATGAAAAAAAAGGGTCAAAAGAGAGTATTTTAAAGTAAAATAGAGTCAAGTTTTTTGTGAACAAAAAATAAGATTTATTTCAGTAAAAAAAAACGAGTTATAACAGTTCATTAGATACATCAAATTAAAATAAAAGTAATTCACAGGTACATTCAAATATTAGTCCCATTATCAAAAACTTTTGACAATATTTATCACTTTTTAGGAATACTTATTCCATTCTTCCAGCTTCGATTCGAGCAAATTGAGAGAGGAAAGCATGGATTCACAAGTTTCTATTTTAAGTTTGTTAGTAATTTTATTTTTAATTAGTGATAGTTGTTTTGAAAAAATTCTTTCAGCGGAAGCACTACTATGAGGGAAAGTAAATATATACATACATATGTAACGAATTCATATACATTTGAATCATCATCATCAAATCTATTTTTGAAATTTCCAATCTCGAACCAAAACTTTTCTGCGTTAATTATTTTAAGTATATCTTCATACTTTTTGCTGTTTATATTACTTTCTAGCAATTTAAACTCATTGACAAAAGTTTCTGGTTCGACAAGATTCAGATACAATATTCAGATACAATTTCAAAATAATTTATATCTTGTTTGGAATTTATAAAAACTGGCTCAAAATATCTTAAATTATTAATTCTTTTATCGTGACACAATTTTTTATAAAAATTCAAAATGTTAGTTTTTATTTCTATAACATTACATCTTGGATAAAAATTAATACATATTCCATGATCTATATACTATATTAGCCTGAGGGTCGTGGGTTCGATTCCCATCAGAGGCTCTGTATTGTGACACTACACCGAGCATATGGTCAAGTTACTCCGCTCGTATACAATATAATTACAAATTATATTCTAATTGATAAATAAATAAAAAGTGTCAAAAAGTGCCATATATTTCGTTAAAATGATACAATGGGATAAATTAAAAAAAGGATCATAAAAAGTGTCATTGGCATGAAAAAGGGTCAAAAGTGATACTTTAGTGTCACAACGGCAACGCTGCTTGTAATATAACTCTGAAAAGTATGCAATAAAATTCGGTTTAATATTGTTGTATACCAATTAGTATAGAATTTCATATCACTCATACGTATACTTAATATTGAATTGTGTTAGAAATATATTACTTGTACACACCCATACTACTTGTACCAGAATTACTCTGAAAACTATGCAATAAAATAGAATTGAATTTTGTCTAATAATTGAATTGCATATTACTCATACGTTGCATGTATGTATTTCAGTATGAATTTTTTTGGGAAATTTATACCCGTATATCGTGATTTAATAATTATTTTATTATAATTAATTCATAAATAATGAAATTAATTTTATTTATAATAGTTAAATTATAAATTTAACTAAAAATGTATTTTTAATTTTACATAATTTCCATAATTTTTACATTATGGAAACTATATTTTCAGACTTTTTCTTCATTCTTATGATAATTTTTGGGTATTTCTGATTATTAAAGGACGGATAAGCCTTAAGCAAGATTTGCACGAGTCCCATCAGAGGGCTGCCATTTTCAACCATATGTATATCTGATTATGTGCTTCAGCAGTGTGAGTGGTGAAGAAGAAAGTGGCAACTGACACTAATTTTCATTGAAAAGTCATATTGTTAGGTTTTTACCTTTTAAAAACGTTTAAAAAATGAGCTCGTAGATTGCAAATAAAATAAAAAATAAATTTGTGTTTAGTTTTAATTTAAACCCTTTATTGTTCGCACAATTCTGTGTACCACTGTTCACAACTTGATGTCAACAACAACAATTGCTTTGTTTATTATTCCTCTTTGCACTCCTTGCATAAACACTAACAAATACTAGACAATTGTTGGACTGATCTTTGCAATGGAGATCTTCAAACCACGATTACTCTCTTCAAACACACCGAGTCTTCACACAAGACTGACTGAAATTTTACTAACTCCGTTGCCTGCTTTGCCTTGCCTTTTATATGGCAACGTAATCAGTTTGATGAATGTTCTTGAAGCCGAATGTTCGTTGCTTTGCCTTCTCGAGATTTGTATAAATGTAAACATCGTTGTCTCATTATTGTTATTTGCGCATTTTGTTTACATTAATTCTTGTAGGTTTTTTGTTGCATTTTTGTTTACTTGTTTACAATTTTTTGTGCCGGTGTTTTGTTGGTATAGTTTTGTTTGCTTGTTTTTTGTTTTTGTAGCTTTTGTTTATAATTTTAATGTTAAACGATGTGAAAGCAAAACACCAGTAGCTAGGTTTTTCATTTTCGTAACAATATGCAGCGATGATGAATATTTCTAGATGAGTAGGTATTATATTTTAGTGTGAGAAGCTATGTAGATCGTAATACAGACGTAATTCCTTAATAACCAATTATGTATGTTTTTGCTTTAGGATATATTCCAAGGGTCAATGATATTCTAACGTAAATAAATAATCGTATGGATAGAGAACAAAATATCTCTGCAAGGCATTATGCAAAACCTTTCGATCATGATTGGATTAGTTTCTACGAGAGATTTTTATAGATTTTGATATGATTTTCGGAAACAATACTTGTTGGACTGTATCATAATGGCAACTAAGTTCATATTCTTCGGGGGATAGAAGGTTAATGCCTTTTATAAGGCTCTTAAGTTTATTCCCGATAAATTTATTCTACTGGTGACACGATATGGACGATATGAACAAGGCATCTGTGAAAGTTTACATATCAAAGTGTTATGAAATCATCTTCGGTAATAAAATATATTATGATTGTCGTATTGTGTGAGTACCCTTTTGGAATCCCCATTTTTTTCTTCTAAATTTATAACAACACATTACCACAACTTGAGTTATTAGCTGTTGTGCTAATTTGTAGATTTATATTTAAATATCTGTGTGATCTATTTTTGTATTTTCATCTTTTCCAGCCTCTACAGAGCAACCAAAACACATTGTTTGTCACTCTAACACAAAATAGTTTTTCCACATTTCCCATTCATCCCTTCCACTTGCCAACAAAAAGGAAAATTCATTAGCCATTTGGCTAAAGTTTTAACCTCATAGCCACCAGTACACCAACCCCTAGCAAAGTGATACTAGATAGTGGGCACAAAAGGTGGGCCTGTGTATTTTATTGTGTTTCGTTATTGCGTTTATTTGATTTTGCTGTTGGCTCAGTTCGGCAAACAGACAATATTAAATGTCACGTTTGTGTTTAGCACTCGTATTTTGTGACTTGTGGTCGGGTGATAAATTTTATTGTCTTTCTCTGTATGGAGTTTTATTTGTTTAAAAGGCACACATGCTACGGTGCTAAATATTGTACAATAAATGTAAGAAATTTTCTATACAAATACAAACTTATGTGCATACATACAAATATGGTATACATACACAGGTATATTTTAGCTATACACTCGCATATACGTATATACATATATGTGATATACCCATACATACAATAGATGATATGTATTTGCATGAATGAGTGATATTGTGTGTATTTGTAATAATATTTATAAATATTTAAATTTGTATACATACTCGTACACATGTTTGTATGTGTTTATCTATATTTGTATCTTTGTATCTGTGTGTTTTCAAATATATATTTAAATTTATGTGTATGCAAAAAAGTTATTATTATTGTTTGCTACGTTGCTTTTGCTGTTATTTTATGTGCATATTGCTCCAAAAAAAAAAAAAACCAACTCGAGAAAAAAGAGAAAAAAATATGTTGGTAGGAATGTTCATTTATGAATATAAATTTATATGATTTCTATGTCCATGATGTTCTTGCCATTATTGTGCTAAATATTTATTATACTCAAATCCTTTCTTCTTTTTCTTCACTCCCTCTCCCCCTCTCTCTGTGTATTTTCCTTTGATTCTAATAAGTAAGATTATAAGGAAGTGTATGTGCATGGAAATGTTCATAAATAATAGGTAAATATATTCATAACTTTTCATATAAATACATATATGTATGTACATGCATAAATGTACGAAGGTTGTTCCATGAATTCATTGTAAAATTAAGGTAATGGACTGACTAAGTAAAATCAATTCAAATATTAAATCCGATTAAATTTTAATATTCAAAAGACCTGTATTTTTCCTAGCACAAATAGATATATGGCTAAGTATCCAGTCACTGTAAGTATACGCATTGAATGAATCTTGATATGTATGGGCTTTATGCTGAAATCAACGACTTTACACCTATCAACGTCTACGACTACATTGCCTACGTTGTTTTCGATACGTATGCCTACGTATGTTTTGAATTTGTACCCGAGGAAAGTCACAGAATATGATGACTGAGACTGCGATCAGGTTGATCAGGTTTCCTTATTTTTTAATTTCTTTTTGCATACTAATCCCTCGGGGTGAAGTCGCCGTAGTCTAGTAGGTAGCTTATTAGACGTAAAGCGAGTGTTCGAGCCCCAGGCCAGACATCAAGACAAAATACAAAAAGTCTTTATTCGGCGACTTCCTCTCAGCAGATTTTTGGCAAAAACTCTGAGAGTAAATAAAATTACCATAAAAAAGTTTCTCAAAAATCTGTCGTTCGGAGTCGATTTATCTATAGGTCCCGCCACTTATTTATAAAATTAATACACATAACATAAGTGATGTGAGAAGCTAGGGCGTAATCCTCACTAAAGGGTTGTATTGACCAATTATGTATGTACATATGTATGTTGTACTCAAGGAAATTCACAGAATATGATGACTGATATCCGATGTAAAGATCAGGTTGAAGAGGTTTCCTTATTTTTTAATTGCTTTGTGCATAATAATCCCTTGGGGTGTTAATGTACCACAGATTTTTTGGTCGCCGGTTATCATTTGCAAGGTTTGGCTGTTCATCGAGAAATGCATTCCTTTAGGTTTGTTCGAACACATCACATGGTCTACATGTGGTTGTGGCTGAAGATGCCGGTGGTTTATGCTTAGCAGATATTTTCGGATTATCTATCATTATTTGTGAAAATTATTCAATGTTTGGCTTTAACAATATAAAAAACCGATATCTGTTTGAGCCAAGAAACCCCAGAACAGCTAATCTGTTGAGAAGGTAGTGACAATAGCTGAATATGCGCATTAATGACATTCAATATAGTGAAGCGTTTCCTTTTTTTCTTTTTTTGAAGTTGCCACAGCTTATTAGACGTGAGGCCGTAGTTCAAACCCCCAGCCCATACATCTATCAGCAAATATCTACCAAAAATTCTTAAAGAAAATTTAATTGGCATGAAAAGATTCTCAAAAATCTGTCGTTCGATATCGATTCTAAATTGTAGGTCCTGTCACTCATAAGTGGTACCAGAAACTAGGTCTTTATTCTAACTGAAGTGTTGTAATAACCAATGAAGTAAATAAGTAAGATGAATCTGGTGTATGCGAATCATAAATTACGTGGTAGTCTGTGCTGAAAAATGTAATGGGCATCAAATGGCGAATGGTAATGATGATTTGAAGTGCGTTTGATATACATTCGAGACATTCTAGAAATCGACCACATACTAGGAAAATTCTCAAAGAAAATCATTATGATCGAGGAGACCCATTTCCATCTCTGTAGATTTCTGAATTAATCGAATTATTGCTTTTGGCGTACCAATACCAATATATTATACGAATAGTCACTAGCCTGGTTGGAAGTTACGAAGTAGTGCTGTGGAAACATCATCAGGTCTTTGTTATTGAAATCGCGAAGGATGGAATACTGCTTCAAATCCCTGCACAATTATATTTGCCTACCCGAACTAGGCGATTGGATGCACACATATTAAGTACTGTACTTAGTACACGTAAGAGTCGTAATGTGACAATGGCAATGAAGATGGGAGAACACCTATAATAGTAGTTAGATCTACCAATTATTTCCACATGTTGGTACACTTTAAGAAAATCTTATTGACAAGCTTGAAAATAGGAACACTATAGTGGGCTATGACATGTATAAACTATATATTCGGAGGCCTTCTTTCTACCTTAGGGGAACTAAACTGTAAAATAATGGTAGGCATTAGCTAAAGTTTGGAGCAGAGTATATCTGCATATACTCTGACAGAATTATTCTACGTTTTCTTATTTGTGAAACACCTTACGGTGTTGGGTATATATGTCGCTGTATTTATAAATTATTGTTTAAAAGTTTAGTTTTCATAATCATTCATCCGTATCATATGAAAAGTACATACGTCCAGATTTTACAGTGCAACGAATTCAATTTTAAAATTTTAATAAAATAGTGACGAATATTACATTAAAATTTACGTTAAATAACTCAATTAAATTCACCTTTTAGTCTAGTTATTGCAAAACAATTATTGTTTAATAAACTTTAAAATAAAATAAAAGGCCAGATTACATAAATTATTCTAAAATGAAATTCATTTTCTTTAAATTTAAATGTTTAATTTACCATTATTGTGTACTACTGTGCCCATAACTGTTGTATGTATGTATGTATATAACCATTTATTTTTAGTCTACACTCACAAAACTCAGATAATACTCGTATGCATGATTGTTGGTCATAAAAACTTTTTTGTTTTTTTTGGTTTTCTTTTTGCTGCTCTTCATTCACCCTTTTCTGAGCTGTTATGGCTATCAGTTTAAATGACAAAATTGCCTGAAAAATCAGTCTGAATTTCATTTGGTTTATCCTTCCGTTTCCTTTAGTGCAACACCAACAACAATTCATCTCTATCAAACATTTGCCACTTGCAATACAACAAGCAAATAAACTACAAACAACATTTGTCTCGAAAAGAGCTTCTATTGCACTTCTCACTGGTAGTCATATCAAGATGATGATTATGATGATGGTTGGTTTTCCTCTGCTGTCCTATGTTTTATTTTTTGGTCTTTTTACTCACACCCACAAGTTAAGGAAATTTTGACAGGTACCATTACGAGTTTGGCAGGGAAATTTCCGTTTCTATTTCTTTCGTTATTTCATTTCATATCATCACTCACTGATGATTGGTGGTTCTCTGATACAGTTCTCTGGTTCAGTTATGGTTTGTTGTAATGACTGGTGTTGTTAAAATTAAAACGAACATCAATAGACATGAATTAGCTGTCGAGAAATTGTCTCTATCGTTGGTTCTATTTGGCCTTTATTTCTTAGACAAATGAATATGAGATGTTTTACTTTTCGTATCTTTGTTTTTCCCATTTCGATTTCCCTTTTTTCTCATCTACAATGGATTGCGGTAATAAATATGAAACTTAGTTAATTATTGTTTCATCTTTTCGACCAGATTTGGTAATTTATTGTTAAACCAACTAATTTACCATAGGGTAGCCATAGGATTTTAACAACAACTAGTGAAACTTATGTGGTACAGTGCTCGTAAGAATGACAATGAAAAGAGCTGAAAAATATTGTTATCTATCATCAAGTATTTCCAAAGGTACCACATTTGTTTTCTAATAAATATCAAACATTGACTGCCAATATAGACGACAAATTATAAGAGTCCATGATGAAAATATTTCGGTTTCATTATATTAATCCTAAGTGTTCTGCTAATATTTTTTGAATACTGGAATAACTAATTTAAAAACGCTGAACATCTTTCTTACTAAAAATCATTTAATGTGTAAGAATTTTTAAAATTCATTGCAAAAGTGAAAATATTTACGGGATGATTATGATCGGAGTCGACTTAAAACTGTAAGACCCGCCACTCATGTAAAAAATTACCACATACAACATAAGTAGTGTGAAGAGCTGGGTTGTAATCCTGACAAGGATGTATGTAAGTAAGCATTGCAGATGTGCAGCCCTTGCGCTGACCAACTTCTTCCTCTTCCCTGATTTTGGTGGAACTTGGTCAGTACAGGGACTGCGTTCACCCTTGGCATCACAACAGGCTGCTGTGCGTGCTCAAGTGAGTTTTGTGATATCAGAGCTACCACTCCGACCTAACCTAACCTAAGCATTGCAGATATTGTCTGGCCTGTATATCATCACAATGAACGCACCTCCGAAAATATCACTTCTGTTAGAAAAAGTGATATAAGTTCTACAAGGTGCGTCAAACAGCTTCAGAAAACACCCTCAGTGCGTCTGTTCTTTGACCATTCTTAATTAGTTATCGTCAGTAGATATCAAGACCGTGAAGTCGCCGTGGTCTAGTAGGAAGTGTGTTGGCTTATTAGACGTGAGGCCTCGGTTCAAGCCCCAGGTCTGGCATCTCCAACTGGACGAAATATGAAAAAGCATTTCTTCAGTGACTTCCTCTCAGCAGATTTCTAGCAAAAACTCTGAGAGTAAATAAAATTGCGATGAAAAATTTCTCAAAAATCTGTCGTTCGGAGTCGACTTTAAATTGTAGGTCCCACTACTCATGTATAAAATTAACGCACACAGCATAAGTGGTGTGAGAAACTAGGTTGTAATGACCAATTATGTATGTATGTACGTATGTAAAGTATTTCTAGCACCGTCTTAAAAAAACGAGACACTTGAGTGCTTCTTTTGACACTTGAAAAATGTGTTGGTTCAAAACTTTCTAACTTACTAGTATTTACACCAGCCATAGTAACAGATGAGGCAATATTATTGCTGCGCTTATGTGTCAATAAACAACACTAGGTCTTTCACGCATTGAAATTGATCCTACTCATCGGAAGTGTGGTAGTGAGGTATTCATATTACGACTTTTCGCTTCAATCTCAAAAGAGCCCGGACTACAATTGAGACAATATGAATGGCAATTATTGATGTCATCTCCAAATAAGTAGATAGGATTAGAAGTTAGAGAAAGAAGAGAGTTTAATGGAAATAAAGAATAGAGTTGGAGAAAAAACATAGCCTTGCGGTACATCTGAGTTTAACCTGAATTCGACAGATGGGATAGTGTAACCTGTATAGTGAATAGCAACACCAAAAGCAATAAGGATGACTGAAGAAAATAGACCACATAGCATTCAATTTCTTTTAAATTGATTTTTATTGCAATCATCTTAACTCTGTCGAGAAGCAATAAATTCTATAAAATTTCTGCTCATTTCAGAAATTTTTTTTATTCACTTTTTGAAAAATAGTAATCATAAGAGAAATTAAATGAAATTGCTGGCATCCATGGTTATCGTTATTTCCTAAAAATTCTACTCCTGCCTCTTAATAATTCTTCATCACAACTTAAATATGAAAATAAACTCCAATATGGTATTAATTTTATTTTATTCAGAACATAATCACAGAGTACATGTATGTGCATGTGATACATAAAGGTATGTATGTATAGTATAGTATAGACAATTTTAATTTGCAAAAAAAAAAGAATTTTTCAATTTCGTTCTTAATTCGATTTTCAAAAGAATTTTTTTTTGTTAAGGTATTGCGTACACGTTTATTTTCATTTGCCAAATAGAGAAGCATTTGTAAAGTCTACATTATTAAAAGTCTTAAGTAAATTTAAAGCTTTATTATGATCATCATTAGATTTTATTGTACATTAAAGAGCCTTAGAATGCAGGTCGTCAAAGTTAAATACGGCATTTAGTTATCGCCGACAACATCCACCTTAGAAAGCTTCTGAGCACCATGGATTGGCATCAGCTTTTATTGTATATTGCCTGCCACCACCACCATCATAGTCTTCATCTTCATTATCGTATCATCAGCTTAGCACATGGAGGTGGTTAACAACAGCAAACTGTCTTGGGGGAATGTTGCTGTTGTTGTTGTTTGGTTTCAGTAGCAACAGCCTTAATATAATAGATGTTGCTGTTGCTGTTGTTCTAAATGTTGCGCCTAGTAATGTCAGATATGTATGTAATTATAATATTTTTTATTAGCTTATCTGATCCTTAGAAAGAGGAAACAACATAAATTTCAAAATTTCCTTTTATTTTCACTTGACTTTAATTTATTTTCTCTCTCACACTCTCTTTCTCTCTCTCTTTTCATTTTTCTAACAATTTTTATTGTGATTATTTTTTCGGTTTTTTCTTCTTTTTAAATTTATTTTCATTTTTTCTTATGTTTAATTTTATTTTTCGTTGTTTTTGTTGTTGTTATTGTTGTGTCTGTATCATGTATTGTTTATTTTATAACAGCTTGCTGTTGTTGTCTTTCCAATTGTTGGATATGCCTCCTGCCCTTAGATGAGTGAGACTGTAAATGGTTAGCCAGGCATAGGCGAATATGACTATAAACAATACATGCAACACATATACATGGAAACTTTATATTCTCTACAGGATAACTGGATGTTCGTTATGGTATTGTGTAGTTTCCTTTTTTTTCTGTGTTGTTGTTGTTGCTGTTATATTGATGCTTGTTCTGCTTTGTTGTTGCGGTTGTATTTATTATAATTTTTTTTCTTGTCTTGTTTTTTTTTTTGTTTTTTGTTTTGTTTTTAGATGTGTTTCGAGAAGTATATTTACCTTGCTGCTACAACAAGTAACTAAAAAAAAAAGGCGGTGGTAGCACAACAGCAGCAGCAGCAGGTATTTTATTTTATGCAGTGGTTGTTTTAATAAACATATTAACAGTTATGTAGAAATAAATAGTGCTTTAGAAAAAAAAAGTCCCGCATCTTCCCCGTACTAAGATAACAGTCTTATCGTGTGTTATTTTACCAACAAAATAACAAATAACAAATTCCAAACGTGGAAGAGGTTTAACAGCAGATATGGGCAAAAATTGTTTTAAAGAGTAGGTTGTAACCTAAATATCTTGCATTTGCATTTATCATGAACTTCTACCACTACATTTGTGTGTGGATTTATATAAATAGTAAATATTGTTTTAAAAAATATAAACGGTTCCTTTGATATTTTAATGAAGGAAAAATTCTGATCATATGCCACCATGTCTGAAGTATAGCCCGTCTATACTCACTTAATTGGATATTACAACCTTTCACTCAGGATTACGACCTAGCTTCTCACACCACTTATGTTGTGCATGTTAATTTTATCCGTGAGTGGCGAAGCCTACAGTTCAAAATCAACTTCGAACGACAGATTTTTGAGAAACTTTTCATGGTAATTGTTATTTATTCGCAGAGATTTTGCCAGAAGACTGCTGAGGAGTAGCCGCCGAAAGAAGTATTTTTCAAATTTTGTTTTTTAGATGAATAGTCCAGGATATTACGAGTGAGGACATTCGGTTTAAAAACAAGCTTTTTCTCTTGATCGCCGTGCAGCTGTAATCAAACGTAAAATCTTGTTTTGTGTCTTTGTTTTTTTACTATAAAAAGGCCGTCGGTAGCCTTAAGGCGTAACATGATAATTAAATCAAAAGGAGAAAAAATTTTTTTCATTAACTTTAATTCTCGAATTTTATTTCTCTGGAAAATTATGTGCTTGTACCTTCCGGACACTTCATGAGGATTTCTATAAGAGCAAAGTAGTGTCAGCATAGCATCAGCATAGGCGGAAGTGTTTGTTTGACTGCTGCATGGCACCTTCAGTGTTATGCTATATTTAAGACGAGCTCCAATATAGATACGCCATTCCATCAATAACGTTAGCCTTTGGAAAATACCATGGTTTTCCAACGTTACATTGTTTTAGAAGAAAAAATAAATGGTGAATGCTCTGCTTATGATTTAACAGATCACGAGTGTGCTCACTGGTGCTATGGTTCTTAGGTAAGATTAGTTTAGTTTATATGGCGATCCCCTCACTGGAAAATGCCAACATTTAAGCCCATTGTGATACCACAATTAATTCTACCTGGGGTCAAACATTCCCTAGAGGAAATCATTCCGAGTCCAAAAAAAATAAATCTTGCTATTTCAGCGAGCTTTATATAAACTCGGTCAATGATGTCAGAAAACTAGAGGTCAGAAACCACGTCTCTACATGACAAAATCAGTATTTTCCTTCTCCTCAGACCTGCTGCTCTTGTAGAATTCATTATTTGCAATACCGAGTCTTGCGGTATGCCTACCAAAAGAAAGATAGCCCATAAGGATCGCTATTGTGCGATGGATGGCCATACGATTTAAGAACAGAAGTGAGTCAGTCCTCTTAATGTTCATACGTGTCCAGCAGAATTTGGCAATATTCCATGTACCCTCCTGCTGTCAACGAGATTGGGCCTCCTCGTAAAACAAGTGGGCAATATCCAAATTAACTGAAGCAATGGAAATACCTATGCCCTCTAACATGTCGGTGACTGCTAGCCCTGTACCGGCCCTGCCCAGCTCATCAGCAATTCAATTTCCAACGATATCCCTGTGTCCCAAAACCCGTATCAGGTTACCTTTGAATTATTAGAAATTTCTTGAAGAAACCCTCTGCATATACGGACAAGGACCTAATTTTTAAATTACCTTCGTTAGGGACTTAATCGCAGTCCGGCTATCCTAGTTAATCTGGAGATTGTCAGGGAAAATTCCGCATCTCAACAAGCATTGCGCAGCCTTTCAAATTGCCATAACCTCTGCTTGGAAAACACTTTAGGCAGCATATAAAAAGTTTAATATCAGGACCCTTAATAAAGATCTGCGGTATCTACTCTGTCACACGTCTTATAGCCATCAGTGTAAACTTCAAGGATCCCATTGGAAACCTCTGGTTCCTTAGACCGAAATTCTTTAGTCGAAATTCAAAAATCTATGCTTCTTACTTTGTTTTAAGCTGTTAATTGGTATTAGTTCAGATGGCATGATCCTTGCCCTGAGGACACTGGTGAAATTGTAAAATTTCATTGAAAAAACGATGGTTGTATGGACCATCTCTTTAAATATCTTGTTGAAGATTGTATTTATTTAAGAAGTACTCTTTGAATTGTGTTGAGCAGTTATTCCCCGAAATTCAAAAAACTCGAAAGTCTGTGTAACGCATAAACTCCACACGACTGGTCTAGGTCATCATTGCAATATTCGAAGAGAAACATTGAAAACCATTTCTTGCTATTGTTTGCAACACATCTGCTAGCGGTGTTAAATACCTAAATAAGATGACATCAGAAGTGGAAAGGCTGGATTCGACCGCCTAATTGTATTAACTAGTCATACAGCAGCAAAGCAAAACAAAAAAAAAACCCAGGCGGCGGGACATTGGCTTTTGTTTATGAATATTTGTTTTTGTTGTTGTACTTGTACTGGACTGATGCTTGCACACAATACTTGTAAGCTTTTCTGGTTGTTGTCAAATGTCCATAATCATGTAACTGTAACTGTATGTGTATGTGTATGAGTTTAAGTTGGTATTAAATATAATGTGTTTCAAATGTTCGACTTTATTTATGGCAGTCTAAGTAAGCAACACATCCCTTGTAAATACGTTTGTATGTTTGCATGTCTCTCTACATTATAATAAAATGAATGGAAAAACGAAAGGTCGACATTTATTATAAGGTTTTATCAGTAACAGGACATTTGTCCTGTTTTGTGTTAAAAATTTTTATATTGTTGATGCTGTCTACTATGTACGGTGGTAGTATGTTTTATATTTCGTTCAAATATTTCCAAACCTCCTCCTTTCGATTCTGTTTACCTTTTCCTTAGTTGGGTCTCTAGTTCTTACCATAATGTTGCAATTGTATGTGTACAATGAGACTCGGCATTCTTGTCTTTGTCTTCGTATCATACATTTTAAGAAGTTTTCCTTTTCTTCAGGTTTTTTTTTTTTTGGTTTTTCTGTTTTGTCATTGTGGTCGTATATTATTTACTTGATATTTATATAGCTAATGCAGTGTATTTGTTGTGGTTTATGTTATTGTCTTTTTTTCCTCTTTTTTTTTTGTTTTTCTTTATACCTTTGTTGTTATGATTATTGTTGTTACTGGGGTTTTTACTACTGATCAGACGTTATTTGTCTGTGTGTATTTTGTTATTATTTTTATTATCCATACCTACATATATAAATGTTTTATTTTACTGATGTTGTTGTAGTTCATCTTACCTTTTTAATATCGGTGTTGTTGTTGTTGTAGTTGTGGTTCTTGTTGTTGCTACATTTAATACAATATAAACGAACAATACCAATGCCAATGGTGGTGGTGATTGTTGAGTTGATGTCATGCAGTTGTTTGTATTAAATAAAATCAACTATTAACATGTCCTTTACATCAGTTAGCTAAATATGGTTGAAAAAATTTACAGTGGATAACATAAGTGTATGTTTCTGCAGTTAGAAAAGAAAATTAGAAGTATGTAATGAAAATTCTAAAAGGAAAAGGAAATACTTTTAAAACGATCATTCTTTAAAACACATTAATGCATATTCTTTTTATTTTTATATGTTTTTCATATACTTACTTACAATTGCCAGAACAATTGGCTCTCACACCACTTAAATTGTGTGTGTTAATTTTATCCATAAGTCGCAAGATCTACAGTTTAAATTCGACTCAGATTTTTTTGAGAAACTTTTCATGGCAATTTTTTATTTACTCTCAGAAAGAAGTCGCCGAGGTAATATTTGTTCATAATTCGTTTTGTTGGCGTACTATACTAAGACAATATCAATTTTTAATACACAAGGATCTACTTTTTCACTCCACACAAATAAAAGGCAAGTCGCAAGCGCTGTATAAACGATTGCCAGATGGGGAAATGTCTGAAAAGTTTTTCAAAAAATCTACCGTTCGGAGTCGGTCCGAGTCCGGTTGACAATTTTCAGAATAATCAATAAAGGTTTAATTTTTTAATATATGTTCCAGCATATTTGCGGGCATATCTTACCAGTTGCTCTTGTTTCCCAGGACTAAGACTGTAATTCATGGTATAGTATACCGTCTCGCATATGACACCCTGTTCAAACTCCTTGTCAGACATCTTCAACGAAATGAATACGAAAAAGTATTTCACCGGTGACTTCCTCTCAGCAGATTTTTGGCAAAAACTCTGGAAGTAAATAAAAATTGCCATGAAAAGTTTCTCAAAAAATCTGCTGTTCGGAGTTCCGCCACACATGAATAAAATTTACACACACAACAGAAGTAGTGTGAGCCTAGCTGAAGGGTTGTAAAGACCAATTATGTGAATGTATGTATATGTATTGCCCCAAGTCACCCTTACACTGAAACAGCATTCGTTTTAGAATTTCTACAAGTTACAGCGTAATTTTCAAACTATACACTGTATTCCTAGGTGCTCATACCAAACCATAAATGTGTGTTTTTATATGAATATATGCACATACATAAATGTCGATGTTGGGTAATTTTATAATAAACCCACAATGCTATGGCAAACACGTTTCTTTATTATTAACAAAAAATATTATGCCCGTAAAAAAAACAAAAGCAGAAGAGAACAGAACATGTGTGCCATAAAAACCAAAATGGGCCAAAAAAATATTTTTTGTTATAAAATAAAATTTTAAGTTAAAAAACATTTTATACAAGATTTTATCAAAGACGTCATGTGATAAATTTTTTTTCAAATATCTAATCATCTTTTCCTAGAAAAATAAACAAATTTCATGAAGCAACTGTTCTGTGAAACCCACAAGAAAACTTTTAAGACAATAAATTAAAATTAAACATATAAAAATAAGAGGGTAGGTACATACATAGTAGCTAAAAGTGCCTGTCCTCTCAATGGAGTCATGAGTGCACACACTTAAGCCGCACACAAGGCCTGTTATGATACCACAGTTTCATATTCTCCCCTAGTCGAGGAACCACTCGGAGCTCTCGATGAAGCGGCTCAGACTGCCAGTATCCATGCATGACAGTTCACGCAAATCCTCCATGTAGTAGGCACCCAGGTGCCTCCTTCTCCTCCGCCCAAGTGCCGACCATGTACACATTAGGTGAAAAACAGTCTCAGCCTCCTCCTTATCTCCACAGCTTCTGCATAAATCATTTGCCAGTTGTCCAAGACCAATAAGCCTCACATGCCCCCGATAACAGTGCTGAACTTACTTCTTTGGAGTTCAAGCAGAGCCGCCGCGCGCCTCTTATCCAGCCTTGGCAGGATTTTCTGCGCAGTTCTGCCCGTGTCCGAAGCTGACAAGGTTCATGATTGCATTGTCAATTATAAGCTTGCAGGTACCCTAAGAAGTGGCCGTAGCCTAGTAGGTAGTGTGTTGGCTTATTAGACGTAAAGCCAGGGTTCGATCCCCAGGCCAGACATCAAAACAAAAATACAAAAAGTATTTCTTCGCGACTTCTTCTCAGCAGATTTCTGGCAAAAACTCTGAGAGTAAATAAAAATTACCATGAAAAAGTTTCTTAAAAATCTGTCGTTCTGACTCGACTTTAAACTGTAGGTCCCGCCACTCATGTATAAAATTAACACACACAACATAAGTGGTGTGAGAAACTAGGTCGTAATCCTTACTGACGAGGTGGAATGACCAATTATGTATGTATGTATGTATGTATGTAGGTACCCTAAGGGATCCCTTATGTAGAGAATTCATGAGAGAGTTTGAGGGATATGTCCCGGTACCCATCTGATACGAACATCATATCGATTCGCCGCCTCGTTAAGACATCTGTGACAGTCATATACCGTCCTGGAGTTCATTACATAAGGGGTAGTTGCGGTTGATTTTTTCGGCTGCATACACATACCATTTTTTTAAATACTTTCATGAGTTAAATTCTCAACCGCCTTCAACATAGTTTAGTAGAATTCATTGATCCTGCGGTTACTCTGTTATACCTATTTTACCATATGTCTCCTATAATACTTGACATTTCCTAGCCTTTGTAAGAGTTTCTAAATCGAGTTCAATGTTCTCTTAGCTTGCGAAAGTGTGTTAATCAAGTTGCCATGAAAAAGTTTCTCAAATCACTGTCGTTCTGAGTCGACTTTAAACTGTAGGTCCCCCAATTTATGATTAAAATTAATACACACAACATAAGTGGTGTGAGAAGCTAAGTCGTAATCCTGACTGAAAGGTTGTAATGACCAATTATGTATGTATGTACGTTATTTATGTATGTACAATTCTTTAATTAGAATCAGATTAGAATCAGTATGTTGTATGTTGTAACAATACTGATGTCTCTGCTTAATATGTATTAAGACGATCACACAAGTCATATGACATGTGAAGATACGAGAAAAAATACGAATGAAAATTTTGCAGTCGTAGGGCACTCACGTTTATTTTGAAATTTTTCAAAAACCAAAAGCTACAATTATACGATGGAATTAGGTTCCTATAGGACCCAAGTATGCGGTACAGTTTCCAAATCAGTTGTAATTTTAGAAAATAAAATAAAAATACGGCTGTAAAATTCAGGCCGCCTTTTTGGACATCTCCACATAATTTCCTTCCAATTACTTGCTACGGAATGCTTAGTTTACGTACTTGTTTCAATTAATTTAAATTGAAATTGTTTTCCTATGCAGCAATTAATTTTAATTTAATTTCTCTGTTTTTTATTTTTTTATTTTATTTTTAGTGATTCCATCAGTAGTTAGTTCTTCATGTGCCCGTATTGCCGTAGAGCAGAGCATGTGATATATCCGTAGCCATATTCAATAATTTTTCATTTTAAATTGGAAAAATCTTTCTTTTGGGAAAGACATGACTATAATTGTTTTGTATAATTGATAAAGAGTGCATAAAATATTTTTGTACTTGGCATGTTGAGATTCAATTAAATAAAACATAAAAGAAGGAAAAAAATTTAAAAAAATAAATAAAAACAAGACATACGCACAAAATGCTGGCTGGATGCATAACCCAGCAAAGGTTTTTATAATGTCTTGAAATGTTAAGCAAAAATGTGATTTCACAGGCATTGCTAATCCTGATATATTGATATCAGGATTCCTAAACCCACTTACGCTCCTTATATTGCACCTCACTGGCGAAACTGAATCACGCGACGTAGACCGTTGTAGAATCTTAGATTGTTTTTGCATTGCCCAATTACTATCATACATATTTGCTTACTTAACTGGTTATTATAAGTCTTTAGTCAGGATTACGACCTAGCTTCTCACACCACTCATGTTATGCGTATTAATTGTTTATCCATCAGTCGACTCTGAACTACAGATTTTTGTAAAGCTTTTGATGGCAATTTTAGTAATTCGCAGGGACTCAGTGATTCTCAATTCTCAGTTATTCTTAAAAAACTGCTGAGAGGAAGACGCAGAAGGAAATATTTTTTCTTTCATTTTGTTCGAAATATCTGGGCCGGGGGTGGCTTCCGCGTAATAAACCAAAAAAATACCGATAAACCACGGCAACTATTTTTACATCTTTGTTGGCAGTAAAACAGATATTAGAACCCTAAAGTCTGAATACAATACATTTAAGGCTATCCCTGAATGCCGGGTGTCTCAGGAGAGGACGGTTACCGTCCTACGGGTTTTTGGACAAGAAGCGTGATACAATGGGAAATTCTATTGAGTGCCTTCGTGAAATAAGCATTCCTCTGCAGAGGGAAAAACAAATGGTTTTTTTATAAACTTCAGTCATTTGTCAAAGAAAATGAAATTGCGATTCCACTAGCAGAGAGACTAGACAGATTTGGCCCGATAAGGCTACATGCAGAAAAAAATTTTATTTAAACCTGAACACAGTTCATCTCGTAAGCCTTAAAGCAATTATAAGGGGACACTGGCTTCTAAATGCACTTCCCTAGGGGCTGAAAATATCTCACAACGATTTCCATAGAGGCTGAGAGAGGGGAGAATATTGTTACAAAAATGGAAACGGTGTACCATCGTTTAACATTAAAACGATAACCAAAAGCTACACAAACAAATACAACGAACTTGTTACAAGTAAACCAACAACATCAGTAGGAAAGGAAAGGGGATAGATAAGTAAGCGAGAACGCAACAACAAGCAATGTGAACAAAATACACAAACAATAATGAAGTCGCGATAGAGTTCTCGAGAAGTCGAAAACTCGAACGTTCGATTCCAAGAACCTTCATCAGACTGTTTTTGTGGGCATATAAAAAGGCAAGACAAAGCAGGCAACGAGTAGTAAGAATTAAGTCAGTCTTGTCTGAAGATGCGTTTCGTGTAAAAAGAACAGTTGTGGTTTGAAGATCTCCGTTGAAAAGATTTGCGTTGTAAGCAAAGAAGAATAGCGATCATGCAATTATTGTTGTATTCGTCAGGTTGTAAACGGTGGCACACAAAAGTAGTGCGAATAATAAAGAGTTTAATTGAAACTAAAGACGAATTTATTTTTGTTTTGTTTGTTTTGTTTGCAATCTAAACGTTTTTAAAAAGGTAAAAACGTAACAATATATTCTCTCTCTATCTGGCACTTCAAAACTTAAGAAGAAAACTTTTAGGGCCTATAGAAATTATTGACAAACAAAGGTGATTTGGATAGAGATCTCAATCGGGATAGCTAAGACATTTCTAATTGTATATCGGCAGAGAGAATATCGGCATTTCTTTCATGCTATTAAAACTATTCAAGTCTTATGAAAACTATCACTGGTTTTTCTACGTCACAATTACATTCTCATACTTGGAGGATAATATTTTATATTGTCGAATAGTTGCATGGTCAGCTCTTTTGTGTTCTTTTAGGCACAAATGCGTACAAAATTTTTGTCAGTAATAGAAGTATTACTCCAACACAACATCGGCAATGTTGTTATGTTTTATATCTGCCAGAAAGAAAAATTAAAAAAATAAAAAAAACAGCATCGAATCAAATAGATTTTATTTCTTTCATATCTTTCCTTTCTTTCTTTCCTTTTTCATTTTTCAACATTTTTTTTCTATCGAATTGAAATGTAACATGTCTGTCTGTCTGTCCATTAATGTATTTTATAAAACATTTATATTTCAAATATCAGCATATTATTGTATCAACCATAAAGACCATTTTACATACACATAAAATACATACAAAAAATAATACCTATGTACATGCGTACATATGGGTGTATGTATGTGGCTACCATTTTGCAAATCGTATGAATGTGTAGCATATTTTGTGAAATATGGTTTGTTGTATTTGATTTCAAAGTGAATGTATGTGAATGTGAATGTGATTGTGTAGAAATACCACTTACTACATACGCATATAAAATGTCACATTTTTATAATGCTTTAGGATACAACATATTTTATATCCAATATTTAATACATTCTAGTGTATTGCAGTTGCTTTCTTTATTCTTTCTTTCTTTTCTGTATTATACACCATAGAAGGACTTACTTAAGTTCTATACAACGGAAACATTTAGTTTCTTTATGTCTATTAATACCGTGCAATAAACGAATAAGGTAAAGTTTAAATTCTGGAGAGTTAAATTATTGAATTATGTTGGCTGTTACTCATGGCTTCCCACTGAGAATAAATTGGAAGAACATTAGTTCAAATATAATCAGCATTTCCCGGTCTATTAATATCAAACACTTGCATTCTGTGTGGATGAAAAAATTCTCCAAAACAATTTCGTGTGTAAGCATTGACTATAAAAGAGATATTCCTACGATACTCTAAAGAATCGATAAAGTTCAACAACTAACTGTTAACTGATTCGGACAACTAACTGTTATCTGATTGACCCGATGGAAAAAAAAAACAAAAATTTCTACAAGAGTTGGTCACTGGTAGATAAAATATTTTTCGTTATTGACTAAGTCTAGGTTAGCTTATACAGTGTTCAGATATGCACCTTTATTGCGTAAATCACAATAAACGATATTATTGTGCTCAATATTTCATATAAAGTTTCAATAAATAATTGCGCAATAAATACGCAAATTGTTATAATATTGAGTAAAATTTAAAATGCAACAATGTCATAAGTGTGTTTAGCGAGCATATTACAATTAACCGAACACTTTTTGTTGATATCTGACAACTCAAACAAAAAAAAAAAGAAAAAAAACAACAAAACAAAATAAAAAGAATGTTGTTAAAACAACCAGCTGTTTCAAATGAATATTGAATAAGCAGCTGAACTGCGTATATTATTATGCCTGAACACTTAAAATATTGTACTCAATTAACCGCAATAAAAATGCATATCTGAACATAGTATTATGTCAGAAATTGACAAAAATGTATGTCTGCGCTCCTCATGAAGTGCTCTAAAATGGTCGGCAAGTAGTCTGTCCAAGAGCAATGTACACAACCTCCAGACAAATTGTCAGACAAAATCTTAATTGTCAGACAAATCTTAATTCTGTTTAATCATCACTAACTGTATTTAGCATTACCGCTTAAGCTGGTCCAATAATTGTTAATCGACGGAGTATGAAATCGCCATAGTCTAGTAGGTACTGTGTTAGCTCATTAGCAGCGCACTCTTGGTTCAAGTTCCAGCTCAGATATTTCGAACGAAATATGAAAAAATATTTCATATGGAACTATCGCTCAGCGGTCTGCTGACAAAAACTCTGATACGAAATTAAATTTCCATGAAAAGTTTCTTAAAAACTGTCGTTTGAAGTTTTTGGAATAAAATTAACACACGTAACATATATGCTTTGTGAAATTAGGTTGTTGCCCTGACTAAGGAATTGTAATGAAAAATTATGTAAGTAAGTAAGATGGATTATTTGTTCACAATCGCTAATCCTCACCTACTCTTTGGCGCAGAATCATGAACATTGTTACGTACCGATGCAGAAGCTTTGAGGGTACGTTAAACCATCGATCCAATAATCGAATGTGTGTGTTCCTCAACGAAATGGACATTATGTAGCGTATTAATATACATCGGCCACATTGGTCGGTGATGTGATTCGCCTAGTATGTTCCGGTGTGAAAACTATTTAATGCGGGAATTAGCAGTACTCAGTTTGAGGATGAGTTGGAAAGACCATATCGAGGAAGCCCCTGTCATCGACTGATGTGACCAACTAGTAAAGAATTCCATAAAACAGAGGAGCCTGGATGGTAGTGTTATACCACATATTCGAAAAACCACAATGACTAACAGAAGTAAAGAGTGTCCTCTTGCAATCTAAAAAAGCATAAGATTTTTCGCAAAAAGTCAATGGACTGCGAACAGACTCCATGAGACGAACTGAGTACTATTAAAAAGCTTCTCAAAGCAGGAGTGCAATAGCTGTCTGACAAGTATAAAAGCTCTTCTCATCAACAGGCTATGTCGTCATAGAATTTTCTCATTGAGTATAATCAGTTGAGTTCCATTTGGCCGGAAAATTCGCAGGACACTCAGCAAGAATCTATTATTGATGCTCGTGTTGTTGAAGATCCTGATTTAAATATTCATTGATAGTAATAGTAATGATTGCCAAACATTCATCTGCTTGGTTGGCCCATTTGATGTGACTTCTCATATCTATCAAAGAGCCACCTGACTTTGTGTAATGCTAACCAGACAGCAGCTGTAGTGCAACCATTATTACCATATTGCAAGTAGCTTTACTGTTTCGTGTGAATACATTTATGATTAGTAAGTTTCCTTTCTTTTTTTCACTCTTTTCTATACTCTCCCATTCTGTTCTGTTTTTTTTTCTTTATTCTGGTGATATTTTAATAATTCCCATGCATGAGTTGACAGTATATTATGCAGGAATAAACATATTCTTCTTAACAGGATATTCGCATGCATTGAGTAACTTATTCGTTTATATTTGTGCTAGTATTGAAGAAGTTCTTCTTTTTGCCACATTTCTTTTATTGGGGTTTTTTTTTCTATTAAAAAATATTTTTCAAGTATTTGATGATATACATACGCACACAAACAGAAGATTAACTTAAATCAAGAGCTGTTTGATGGGGTTTATGCTGCAGCACAAAGCGGAAAAAGGAAATGCGCAAAGAGCTGCATAAGATCTATAGCTGGGATATATAATATTACTTACCTTACCTTCTTTTATACTAAAAACCATCAAGTCTTAAGCATGGTATGTACGAAAGCCATTTCTTGCATTCGTAGATGCGTTTAATAAACCATGTTTCCCCAATTTTGATAAATAAAATGAAAATGAAAATAAAGTAAAGGCTTTGCATATTTTCGTTATTCACGTCTTTAGATTTTCAATGACTTTTGGACTGACAACCAATCAGGCAGATAACTACTGTTAAGCGTCTAGTTTGGATAAAGACTTTATAATTATTGGCTCAGGTTACTATGCTTCTTTGAACACACAATAAATTGTGCTGCGTAAAAACCTTATCGCACCAATCCGTCGTTCTCTTAAGCAAAAAATCATTACATATGCAATATATTGTACATACCTTATAGATTACATTACAAAGATTACGACCTAGCTTCTCATATTACCCCAGACACATCTTAGTAGACTCCCTTTCAATAGCACTAAAGGCAGCAGTAACATCTCCCTTGGTACGCCATATGATGTCAACGTCGTCAGCGTACGCAAGCAACTGGACACTTTTCTGAAAAATAGTGACATTGCGATGCACTCCCGCCTTTGGCAGAACACTCTCCATGACGAAGTTGAAGAGGTCGCATGATAAGGAGTCGTCTTGTCTGAAACCACGCACGGTATTAAAAGGTTCGGTGAGGTCTAAACCTACCTTGACGGAGCTGCAGGAATTGCCCAAAGTCATTCTGCATAGCCTCATCCACTTCGCAGGTATACCGAGCTCGAAGATTTCGATCCCTTATGGGGCTATCGAAGGCTGCCTTATAGTCGACAAAAAGATGTGTGACAAAAGGTGTGTGTCAACTTGTTTTTCGTGGGTCTTTTCCAGGATTTGGTGTAGTGTGAAGATCTGGTCGATGGTAGACTTGCCACGTCTGAATCCGCACTGATAAGACCAATCAGTGTTCTGACGAGTGGCTTACGCCTGTAATAACCATATATGCGATAGGGAGAAGGCTTATCCCCTATAGTTGGCGCATATCGTAGGGTCTCCTTTTTCAGGACAGGAAAGGGACACTGAGGTTCCAATCGTTGCTAGCAATCTGCTGAGAGGAAGTCACCGAAGAAATATTTTGTCATATTTCGTTTAGTTGGAGATGCCTGACCTGCGCCGAGGCCTCACGTCTAATAAGCCAACACACTACCTACTAGACCAAAGCGATTTCTAGCTTAGATTTCGAAGTAGGCAATGTCAGGGTAAACCTATCCGCGAGATGAGAGTATAAATACTGTTTATAAACAAAAGGTCTTTGTTAATTTTTCATCGGAGTAATAGAAAAGAGAACCTAAGTCGTAATCCAGACAGAAGGGTTGTAATGACCAATTATGTCTGTATGAATATATGTATGTAATAGACAAGATAATGTGCTTTCAGTGGACGACTGATACGATACCCTTCACTAGAAACGGAATTACAGTGTTCATGTTACGGGTTCCCGAATGGTTACAAATAATCAGACAGCATTGAAGGTCCTAACCGAAGTCTAATTGCAATCACGCCAAACTAAGGCATACAGGTTATGAAGTTGTAAAACATTGCTTAATGCCCATGGCTAAGAGGAACTCATTGAAGATAATCTGATTGATCACGACTGTAGTGGAAAAAAAAGTTAGCACCGTAACGGACTATTAAAAACTGGTCGTCAAAAACATGTTCTGTTTCAACTCGGATACAGCAAAACAAGGATCGTTCTGGAGGGCGCAGTGTTGGTAACAATCAAAAATTATACCTGGTTCACTATTCACTATGCAGAATTTAAATTTAAATTGGAGTTTGGTTAATAGGCATTGATTCGAGATCGTCGCTGGCCAGAATATTTGAGAATGCAACGTAGGCGTCAGTTAATGAATATCTGAAACGCTTTCACATTTCAAGCTGCTGCATCACCTATGATCGTAACATAAGCATAGCGCCGTATACGATTCGGAATCCCATACATCAGCCAGATTATATTTATTCTGCTTCGGCTGTTAGTGCTGAATTCATTGAACCTGATGAGAATATTTCCATAGCCGTCCTACAAATTTTAATTCAATTTTTTCACGTATAGGTGACATTAATTTCGATAGAAATAGTGATATTCCGAACTAAGCTGATTACGATTAGCATAATTTTAGTTCTCCAGACTACTGATGTTGATAAGAAGCGCTTCAACATTTATCGAAAACTATGGTTCCATGATAGTGTTTGAATTAATGGTAACGCATTTTCAGTAGTATTCCACTGAATACTTATGTACATAATAAGCCGAAGAAATATTTTAGGTTCGGTTAGGTTAGAGGACGTGTACTTGTCAATTAAGACACAAGTACAGTACCGGGAGGTCGAATTGATCCATTGTACAACGTCCTAGTTTCTTACACCACTTATGTTGTGTGTGTTATTTTTATACATGAGTGATGGGACCTACACTTTAAAGTCGACTCCGAACGACAGATTTTTGACAAACTTTTTCATGGCAATTTCATTTACTCACAGAGTTTTTGCCAGAAATCTGCTGAGAGGAAGTCGCCGAAGAAATACTTTCTGTATTTTGTCTTGATGCCTGGCCTGGGGCGCGAACCCTGGCTTTACGTCTAATAAGCCAACACACTACCTACTAGACTACGGCGAAATATTTTTTTTATTTCCATTTTTGTTGGTGATATCTGACCTAGGGTTTGCTGACGATTTATAAGCCAACACACCACCTACTGGACTACGGCGACTTCATTGAATAACAAACATCAGCCAAGACATGCAACTGCTCATCTTATCACTCCATTGAAAAGAGGTTGAGCCAACACTTTTTACAATCCCCAAAAGAATTTTTGAGATGTATTTGATATTCTTCAGTGACATATTTCGAATGTTTTTTTTTTATTGTTGCATAATTTCTTACATTCGTGGTTTTCTTTAGTTCCAGGACCACGAAAACACAACCGTAACCAAATCGCAGTCGTTTAAATAAAACAAAAAATTTTAAATTAATTTTGTGTGTCTGTGCCAAATCTTAAAGCAAGTGCGTTTTAAAAATGTAATATTTTTCAGTCAAAATTCCTTGTGAACCTTAACCTTTTCTAATGCTTAAAGTTTATCCTCTTTTTTAATTAAAAACAAACTTTACTTGCAGCATTAAAAAAAAAGAAAGAAGAGAGACAAATAATGCAACGAACATTTTTGAGTGGCAGGATATGTTGGAGATAAGCTTCAAGAGTAGCATAATTTAAAACAATAACATGACATTAAACATACACCCAAGTATGTATATGATACTTTTTTGTTTTTATTCATTTTTCTTTGTTTTTTTATTATTTGTCTTAATATAATACACACACATACACACATACGTATACTTGTGCATTCGCATGTATTTATGCTCGTGTTTTATGCATGCACACATCTACATACATTTTATGCATTTTTATATGTATATGCAGTGCATCTATTATCTTTTGCAACAGAATACTTTGTTTCATTTCCCCACTGTTTGTCTGTCTGTTCGTCTGTCTACCTTAAATCTCCCTTTAGTAGAACAAGTAAAAAACATTTTGAATTACAAGATCACGACAGGTAGTAATATAGAAACTTTGAGGCTAATGTACTTCTACTGTACGAATATAATATATAAGGGACTATAAAAACCTACTGACATTCATATATTGTACACCCATATACATATATACATATATATGTATATATATGTATGGTATGTATAATACAAGTATATGCATGTTTTTGTATGGCATGCTTATATTCTATTCTGCATGTTTAAATGCAGTTTCGGTACTTCTTTTTAAGATTTCTTTATTTTCACTTGTTTCACTATATCTTGTGCTTATTTTTCGATTTTATTTCATTCATTTTCTTTCGTTTTTGTTTTGTTTTCGTAAGTTTCATCGCCTTATTAAGTACCGGAGTACAGGAAAGTAAATTTAAAATGATGCTTATTTTGGGTACTACTTTTTTAATGCACTGTTTAAATTGTTTGCATTTCTTTAATGCTCCAAAGTAATGCCATTTAAAATTTAAATTTTTTCTACTTTTTATTTAAAAAAAGAAAAATATTTAATCTTCACATATTTATGTAGAAAACTATAGGGCCGTACCAAAAAACAAGAAATATTGAATCCATTCAAAATTTTTATGTTATCTGTATGAGCCTTGAGAGCAGAAGTAAATAACACTCTTGACTGGTAATATAAGAAATAAACTGCGATTAAGGACTAACTTGTAGCCCTTAATATTGTTTTCCACCAGCGAAACTACATTAAAAGGAGAATTTAGTTTCAGTCCTTCGTCCCACACCATTTCGAATGCCTTAGAAACATCGATAAAAATATCCTTCTCACACCAGTCTATGGAATTATTCAATAGTTTCCTTAGTTGCTTAAGCTTATTTCTGAATCCTTATATTGCTACCAGTTCGGATGTCAACAGCTCTCCATCTAGTCTTGACTGTATACGTATTAAACTTATAGGCCTATAAATCACCGCTTTTGTTTAATCCTTTCTAGGTTTGTTTAATCCTTGGGTACCGTTTTAACTAGACAACCTTCCGATCAAGTCGTAAAATTGAATTTTGCAAGGACAATCCTCACAGCTATACAGAGCTGCTCATTTTATCAGTTTCAAAAGGTTTCAATCTCTTTAAACTCTAATTTTTGTGGAATATATGGTATAAATGCCAGTAGCAGCTTAGTCGCATTGTCGCTTAAATTAATGTGGAAGATAGTTTTCAGCAACATATAGATTTGAAATTGATATATCAGACCTTTCATCAGGAGCTTCTTGTCCAAAAATTAAAAAAAGAAAAGTGTGTGTGAGATATCAACGGAATTTTTTATTGATTTAAAAGACTTATTGACGCCATTATGTATGAAATATAACATATTTAAACGATCCCATGAGTCAGTCTGAATTAGACGGATGATATGGGTTATATTGACTTTGCGGATCGCTATGACCAACTATTTCAACTTAAGAAGTCACCACAAAAAAGCATACCAAAAAAAGCAATTATGTTTGCCAGTTCACATTACCCACATGTGAGACGATCATACCCTAAAATCACTCCTACAAAAAATGCAATGTGATATAATCTGCGAGGCGCTTGGCGCCCTATTTTTAAAACCGCATGTTGTAGGTGTACAGATCGTCTAATTCAGGCTAAAAGAAGTTGGCAATCAACTACCTATAGTAATGGTCTGACCAATAGCGTTCTAAAAATAAAAATTATATTGATGGGCTGGCGGTGTGCTTATGATCCACATTAAACGGAACCTTTTTCGAGATGCATTAAACTAGTCCTGAACCTTTTAAAAACGTTTAAAATATTAGTTCGTAGATTTCAAATAAAATAAAAATAAATTTGTGTTTAGTTTTTGTTTGATGTAAACAAGAACAATTGCTTTGTTTGTTATTCCTCTGCTTACACCCTTTGCACAAACAATAACAATTACTTGACAATTGTTCGACTGATCTTTGTAACGGAGATCTTCAAACCACGATTAATTTCTTTAAACACACCACGTCTTCACACAAGACTGGCTGAACTTTTACTAACTGCGTCGGCTGCTTTCCCTTGCCTTTTGTATGGCAAAGTAAACAGTCTGATGTAAGTTCTTGAAGGCGAATGTTGGTAGCTTCGCCTTCTCGTGATCTCTATAAATGTAAACATCATTATGTCATTATTGTTTTTTGTGTATTTTGTTTACATTTATTCTTGTAGAGTTTGTTGCTGTATTTTTGTTTACTTATTTACCATTTTTATGCTGGTGTTTTTTGTTATATTACGCAGTGCGATAATTTGTAAACAAGTTCATTGTTTTGTGTTTGTATCTTTTGTTTATAATTTTAATGTTAAACGATGTAAAAGCAAAACGCCAGTATCTAAATTTTTTTAATTTTCGTAGCAGTATCATTTCAAGTTCAACAATTTTATTTGCTCAAATACCTATTACGTCATATAAACAGATGTCCAAACAGATGTCTATCTATATATATGTATCTATGACGATTTGGAAAAATAGACCTAAGATATGAAAACTTGACTGATTTGGCTTCAAAGAGATTGCCGTTACCAATTGTCGCAGTTCGAAAACCTCTATGTTTTGTGTATTTATAGCTTTTACGAGCGGCAGAAACGACTTGAAAAATATTTTCTCTAATCCTATTTTTCGAGATGTTTGAGCTTAAGAAATTTCGTCTAGTACGGCAACACACTACCTGCTAAACAACGACGACTTATTTAATTATTTATGTATTCTATCTGTACTAAAAAAATTATAATAAATTTCGGTAAAATAAGCCGAAATTTTATACATTGTACGATGAAAATGCTATCGGTTTACTTAATTCAGTTTCGGAAATTTCGTTGTCTAATATGTGGTAGTCGCCGTAGTCAAGTAGGTAGTGTGTTGGCTTATAAGACGTGAGGGCACCGTTCAAACCCCAGATCAGACATCTCCAACAAATCAAAGTATTAAAAAATAATATTTATTGCAATTTCTTCTCAGCAGTCTTCTGACAAAAAACCTGGAAATGAATGAAATTGCCATGAAAAGTCTCTTAAAAATTTGCCGTTCAGAGTTGACTTTAAACTGCAGTTGCCGCAACTCATGTATAAAATTAATACGCACAATATAAGTGGTGTGAGAAACTAGTTCGTAATCCTGATTGTAATGAATAGTTACGTATGTATGTAATATGTGGTCGGTCAGTCACTAAAAAATTAAATTGGAACTTAAAATTTGCATAAATACTTGACATTTAATAACACGGAAATACAAAGATTTGTCACAAAATGCGTTTTTGTTGAGTTGTGTTTTGATGGAATGGGAAAAATTGTCTTAATTATGGGCTGCTTCAGTCTGAAAAAAAAACATTAGTTCAGCATTCCAAAGTAAATAACTTAATCGATTGGACGAAAGATTCAGAAAAGAAATACCAGAATTGACCAACAGAAAAGGTAATTCCGATCCCCTGAAAAATGTTGCTGATAAACTACAGAATTTTGATAGCTAAAAATTTTTGGAACGGGCAAATTAATTTATTTCATTTATTGAAATTGATATCCAAATTTTATATCCAAAAAGTTACCAAGAAGGACTGAAAACTAATATTATACGGTCTCGTGTTGAAATTCATTCAATCAAATTTTACACTAAATAAAGCGAAACAAAAAAAAATTGCAATAAATTCATATGGTTTCACAATATATACTACTGGTCCATTGAAATTTCAAAAAAAGAAAAAAATCAAACTAACATCGCATGGTCTGTGTGTATGCTGTTCATCATGAGATTTTATTTTATTATTTGTTTTATTTATTTAGTATTCATAAAATACAATGTCATCGTTAGGTATAGAACACTGTCATCAGATCAAAATCAAAAATATAAATATTTATTTACAATACATAAAGCCACGGTATTGTGTTTAGAAAATGGAAAATAAAAATTCACTCACTCACTCACTTGCTCACTGTTTGCTACACATATCCAAATCTATAAACATTTCTATGGAAATAGTTTATAAAACTATTTTGCGTTATTTTTTTTTCCAAATAACATCACCAGCACTTTTCTAACCTGATTTTACTTGTTATTTATTTATTTATTATTATTATTTTTACTATTTTTTTTTTAATATATATACAACATACATACATATGTAGGTAGTAGAAGTAAAAATATATGCATGTTGCTATTGTGTTATACCTATGAAAACGAACGATATTATAAATTATGTATAAAATCCTCATGTTTCCCTTTCAAACCATAAAAAATGCTGTAAAATACAACACACACATGCAATTTTATTGTAATTTTAGAACAAAACAAAAACAAAAAAACGGAATCTTTTCTCTGTGCTAAATATAATAATAACAGTACAAGTAAAAGTACAAAAACAAAAACAAGAACAAAGCGAAGAGAATATTTTTCAATTTTCATAAATAACATTTTGATACTCTTTACCCGAATGCTGAATGAACTGGCAGATGGAAGCAAAGCACTATCAACCAACATCAGCCAGTAAAAGTGTTAAAACAAAAGGAAACATTTTTGTTTTCCCCAAGAAATTGCCATAATAATGGGGGGAAAATTGTATTCTGAAATAAAAAGCGAGTGTAAGAGAAAAATACGGAAAAAAGCAATTGCAATTGGGAATCATTATGTGAAAAGCAATAACCAAAAAGAAAACGAACAGTAACCGAGAGGGTTGAAGTCTTACAAAATTGAGTGCAAAAATGTGGGCAATTACAAGTATTAAAGGATTCTTGTCTGCTTTTCCTCTATTTTTTATTTTCATAAGGTCCTATGCCAGTAACCTAATGGATTAATAAGCCAAAAAACGAAAGGACTTCTGGTGTTTGCTCATTGAATATTATTTTCATTCCAGTTATATAACTGTTCCATTCCAACAATAACATTCAGCCTGAATAATCGCATACATTGTTTTAACCGTAGATCGAGCATTAAAAAACCTTCATAATTCTAGCTTATCTCTTATCACTTTAGATACATACTTGTAGTAACATAGAATTGTCACGATTATAGAGAGATTTTGTTAAAAAATTAAAACCAATTAAACACATGTGTATACATACATATATATAATTGTACATATATATAATTGTATGTATACATATACATAATTGGTCATTACAACCCTTCAGTCAGGATTACGACCTAGTTTCTCACACCACTTATGTTGTGTGTGTTAATTTTATACATGAGTGGCGGGACCCACAGTTTAAAGTCGACTCCGAACGACAGATTTTTGAGTCATTTTTCTTGGCAATTTTATTTACTCTCAGAGTTTTTGCCAGAAATCTGCTGAGAGGAAGTCGCCGAATAAATACTTTTTGTATTTTGTTTTGATGTCTGGCCTGGGGTCTGAACCCTGGCTTTACGTCTAATGAGCCAACAAACAGCTATTAGACTACGGCGAATTAAAAAAAAAATTTAAATATTTTTATTTATTTTAATTAATTTGAAGAAAACTATTTTATATTCTAACATTTTATTTTCACTTTTATGAAATTTACATCAAAAATGTTTGACATGATGTACATTGCTGTATTATGTATTTACGTAAAAATCAAACACTTCATGTCAGCTTGGCTTTATTTTTTTTTTTAAATGCTAATAATTTCACATCTAGCACCCTTGCTTTAATGCGATTTATAAGCTTCCAATTGTTTAGATGGGTAAGCTTATTGTCACCCGCATCAAAAATGCTCCCAGTTGAGGGCTGGCTAAAACCTGATGGCACAAACTGTTGTTATACTTCGTTAGAAAAATTTGTTATCAATGTCGTGTGAGTTAAAAAAGTTTCCCGTTGCAATAGAACATTGATTATGTCAATAATAATGCTCCTTTCTGGTTTCCCGGATACAGGCTTCCCCAAATACGGCTATATGTAGTTGCTACGCACGTAGCATGTTTGTACATGGTTCCAAAACTGCCGTTCGTTTTCGATGGATCCCGAAATTTATAACGTCAATAAAATTCAATTAGTTTCTAATCTGTAGCTACAAAATTATTGGGGTTATTAAAATCTGAAAGTGATTCACCTCTTTTTTTAAAAAGGTGTAAAGGTGTAAATTTATCATCATTTCCGAGTAGCACATTATCAAAGCGAATGATCATGTTATTTCATACGTACGTAGTTGACCGAAATATTATTATCCGTAATATCTATGAAATAAAACATAGGACGAAACACTTTCTTCTAATGTTTGTCTGTCACGTGAGATAAATATGCGAAGAGCGGTAGGAAAGACTTTACAACATTTAAAGAAACAGCTGCTTGTAATTTGCATGAAAATTGGTAATATTTTCTCCTCCCAAATTACTAAAGGCATACAGTACTCTGTTCCAAGTAGTACCATTTTTGGCGATAAACATCCAATTGTCATTTTAGTTGCTGCCAATACTTTCGCCAGTTCGGAAGACCAGTTTCTGTTTTCTTCTTCTTCAGAAGCAGGAATATTACATACATACACTGAATCAAATAAGTCTACGTACATATTACTTCATTTTTTATATTGATACGTTAACGTCGATTAAAACAAGATATGATTGATTTTTTAAATTTTATTTTATAAGAAATTTTTTAATTTAGGAAATAACATAAAGTAAATAGAACAGAATTCATTAAAAACATAAAAAAGGTAATTTCATCAACTCCTTATATAAACGCCTTATAAAAAATTCTCAGTACAATATTTGTTTTTGTATTACAACGTTTCAAGATCTTTTTATGGGTTAAAAATCATTCATTACCACAAAAAAGTGTTTTATCCAAAATAAAGTGTTAATAAAATAAACTTAAAAAATATGGAGTATAGAAATAAGCAAATTTCAATAGATACTAAAAAAATTATAATTGACCTTAAAAGTTCTGGAAAAAGTCTATCCGAAATAAGCAAAATTGTCAAAAGACCACGTTAATCTATCCAGTACATCATTCACCTGGTCATTACAACCCTTCAGTCAGGATTATGGACCTAGTTCCTCACACCACTTATGTTGTGTGCGTTAATTTTTATACATGAGTGGCGGGACCTACAGTTTAAAGTCGAATCCGAACGACAGATTTTTGCAAAATTTTTCATGGTAATTTTTATTTATTGTCAAAGTATTCGCCAGAAATCTGCTGAGAGGAAGTCGCTGAAAAAATATTTTTTCATATCTTGTTCAGTTGGAGATGCCTGACCTGGGGTTTGAACCGAGGCCTCACGTCTTATAAGCCAACACTCTACCTACTAGACCACGGCGGCTTTTATCCAATACTTAACTTTCAATCCCTTCTCAGATACCATAAATAATGAGAGAATTTATTTATTTACAGTCAAAGAAAAGTGTTAGTAGTATACGTTTTTTTTTATTTTCACTATATCAACATATACAAAGTTATACATCTTTAAAAATACTTAAAAATTAGGCAATGTTTTTTAGATATTTGGTAGGAGCTACTTTTGGTTAATTTCTTCAAAAAAAAATTGCTTTATGCCTACAAAAAAGTTGTTCCCTTTCCTTATCTTTAAATGGCTTAAAATGTTCTTTAAAACATGTTCTTAATAAAAGCATTTTCTAAAATAAAATATTTTTTGAGTGTAAACCCTAAAAAAAAATGTTATAGCATCCGCTAACATATGCACTTGCCGCAGTCTGATCAAGGACTAAATAAAAGAGCATAAGCAATTCTCTCTGCACAATTGTGCTATGAAATGTTAACCACTGCTTTGGTAGTAAGCATCACTTATCCTACTGCTGAAGATATTTCATACATTTATTTACCTCGAACACGGGTCGAATATTTTATTGAGAATTTCGAATAAGTAAACATTTAAAAAAAAATAATTTAAAGTAATTAGTTTTCATGTTTTATGCCCCCTTTTTGTTAACAAACTTCAAAAAGAAAACAAAAATTAAAAAGAAGAGAAATTAGAACCTGAATTCTACTAAATAAATACATACATACATACATAAAATGTCTTTGTACACGCTCCTATAAATTTATTTAGAAAGATCTACTGTTTACCTCTGTGTGTTTGTGTGTTTTATAAATATAAAAATGTAGTCAACATTAGAAACATTTAGGCTTGAGAATGCATTTCAAATGCAAATTCAAATGAATACGAATATGCAATACAGTTGGCGATGACCTAATTTTTTGCTTGAATTACCAATCTACCAATTATAAGAGAAAATTAGTTTTTCAGTTTTTATTTTTTATGTTTCTTTATTTATTTATAATTCTTTTAGTTTTTCTTCTTCTTCTTTTTCTACTTCTTGTTGTGCTTCTTTTTTATTTTTAATTTTTTTTTCAAAATACATCTGCTTAGAGTTGTTTTAATGTTTCTGCTTATTTTCATTCCGTTTTAGCATGGCATGTACACATACAGACATTAATTTTGCCAAAAGGATTTCTACCCCTTTTTGCATTTGCTGTTGTGTGAAATTAACGACTCCAACAACTACATTTTCTGTTTGGTTGTTTGATTTTTATGGCAACACACATTTCCAAAAATTTTTCAGACCCTCTCTCTAAATACTTAAAACGGAAATCAAAATTAAAAAAACAAAATATATAAATATTTATGTATGTATATGTAGATAACATCTAATTGACAATATCTATTTTTATAAGTTTCTCTGTCGATTAATACGCGTCATAAAGTTCCATCTGAAAGAATTTTAAATTCTTCAATTAGAATGTCATTAGAACCTCTTGAGCGCAAATTAATTTCATTGGCTTCATTTATTTTATTTTATTTTTTTCCGCACATGCAGTAATCGGTCGACCAACACTCATACATCGACGAAAAGAAATATTTGCCGAAAACACCATCGCTGTTCGTGAGAGTGTACAGACCACAACTTGACGAATTTTGCATCGTGATTTGGGTCTGCAGCGCTACAAAATTCAAATAACCCAAGAACTGAAGGTAAACTATGGTATGCAGCAACATGTATTCGTAAAAATGATTTTGGAGCAGTTGGCAATTGAACCTAATTTTCAACGAGAAATCTTCTTCTATGATGAGCCTTATATCCCGATGAATTGGTACGTGAACAAACGAAATTGTCAAGCTTGGGATGTTATCCTTCCATGTGACGTCCAAGAGCGTCCAATTCATCTCAAAAAAAAAATCGCTGATTGGTGTCGGTTTTGTGCCTGCCACGTCATCAGTCCAAACAACTTTGAAAACGATGTCAAATACTGTAGGCCGATGAGGACCAACTTCTGTTGTTCTGAATTGGATGATCTACACCAATGGCAAGTGGTTTCAATAAAACGGAGCTACATACTGCAGTTTAAATTTAAAAATGCAAATGCTAATGCAACACAAAAACGGTTTGAAATTTTGCCAAATTTATTTTCTTTTGTTGTGAAGTACTATTGTTCGTATCTCGGCAATGGAATGTTGGTCTTCAAATGCTCAATTGTCTTTGGTCTGTCGGCATAACACTTGCCTTTAATGACGCCCCACAAAAAATATTTCAACGGTGTCCAATCGCAGTGTCTTGGCGGCCAATTGACATCACCATATCAGCCATCAAAGGTTTGACAAGTTGCACCATCCTGTTGAAACCAAACAGCGTTCACATCAATAGCATGAATTTTTGGTACACAAAAACGGTTATCATGGTGCGTTAAGTGTCTCCATAGACCATAATTGTTACGCCGTCCTCATTTTTAAAGAAATATGGGCCATTGATGCCTCCGCTCCATAAGCCGCACCAAAGAGTCAATCGTCATGGGTGCATTGGCTTCTGCAAGATCACGTGTGGGTTTTCTGAGCCCCAAATACGACAATTTTATTTATAAACGTACCCACCAAGATGAAAATGAGCTTCATTCCAAAAGATGATTATTTTTTTGGCAAAATCGACATCATCGTTTCTCGTTAGCCCATCTAGTGGATCGAAAACCAAGCGGATGGTCATATGGTTTCAAATCTTGAATCAATTGAACCTTTTAAGATGTCGTACCGAGACCTTTTCGCAAAATTCGAAGTAAACTGGACATAAACTGGTGCGCTCACGTCTTAACGCATAAACACTTAGACCAGTTTCACGAATAATAGCAATAAACTTGCGTATACGATGTTGTATTTGTTTCAAATGAATAAAACAATTTAAAGATAAGAAACGCTTAATGAAAAACCTGATGTTAAAGCACAAATAGTTTTGAACCATGAAAAAACCTCTCTTTTCTGTGTATTACATTAAATGATATTCACTGCGCTTGTTACAGGTTTGTCTTCATCAAATCGTAGGATATTTATTCATTCCCACAGCCTTTAAAATCGAGCCTACAACTGTCGGACTGACAGACAAATCCTCCATCCCAGAGTAAGTATTTTTACTAAAATGAAAAATTCAGATACTGGTGCTTTGCTTTTACATCACTTAACATTAAAATTATGAACAAAAGCTACAAAAACGGAACAATGCAGTAAACAAACCTGTTTACAAATTATCGTACTGCTTAATATAACAACAAACACCAGCATAAAAAATGGTAAACAAGTAAACAAAAATACACAAACAACACTACAAGAATAAATGTAAACAACGATGTTTACATAATTATCATTCGAATTGCAATGTTATTTTTAGTAAAATTTTAAACTTCGTAACATGCTTTTTTAATTTTATTTTATTGTTTTTACTTTAAATTTATGGATGCAAAATTTTAATTTTTCTGTTTTTGTTTTTTTTTTTCCTTTTTTGTGTATGTAAAGTTTGAGGAGAATATTAAATAACTTGAGGACACATTGTTGTCGTTTTAAGTATGAAGTTGTTTTGAACGAAATCACTGAATCGTTGTAAAAGTAAACAAATGTAATGAAAACTTTAACAAATATTTACGCATCTACAATAATATTCATATGCATGCATATGCACACACATATGCCATATATGTACACAGATATATGATATGTTTACATACCATATAAACATACAATTTATTATGTAAGAAAAATTAAAAATGCAAGAAAAAATTAAATGAAAACAATCATAACACAATAACTTTATTTTTTATTTACATTTCTAGGCATAGTGTACTTAAGATGTCGTTTCTATAGGAAGACACGTCAAAGAAAGGCGTTGTTATTAATCACTAGAGCGACTCAGTACCTTTTAAAAACTTTTATAATATGTGCTCGTAGATTGCAAATAAAATAAAAATAAATTTTTATATTGCAGAGTAAACTGATGAATGTTCTTGAAGTCGAATGTTCATGAAATCTCGAAATCTCTATAAATGTAAACAACGATGTTTACATTTATTATTGTAGTGTTGTTGGTGTATTTTTGTTTATTTGTTTACCATTTTTTCTATGCTAGTGTTTGCTGTTATATTAAGCAGTACGATAATTTGTAAACAGGTTTGCTTACTGCATTGTTTTGTTTTTGTAACATTTGTTTATAATTTTAATGTTAAGCGATGTAAAAGTAAAACACCAGTATCTGGATTTTTCATTATCGTAAAAATATGTTTTAGGGGCTATAAACTGTTGGACTTCATGTTTACGGAAATTCGGTCATGACATGACTAAATGATTTCAATTGGCTCAACGTTTGAACTCCATATGTAAGAGTTGGGGACTTCAGTCTAAGCCATTTGATACGGCAGTTCACAGATCTGATATTGCTTATATAGGCCTTGATTGAAGGAGTGCTGTGGATATGGTGTCTTAGCTTGGGACGTTGAACAAAAGTATACTAAATTACATCTTAAAGTTAGTCAATTAGGATATAGAATCCTATACCTTGATGATTTTTGCATAAATCCACTTAGCTTACGTGTTAAGTGCTGTGCAGCAGCTGTGACCTGGAGTTTGAACTGTGGCCTCATTTTTATTAAGCCAACACACTACCTACTAGATTGCAGCAACTACTCAAAGTCAAAGACAGTATTAAGATCTTTTGTATGGATCTCGGTATTAAGTTTCATTACAGACTAAGTGGCACTTTAGGCCGTAGTCGATGTGTTTTACCTCTAGTTCAAGTTAATGCTGGATTTTGGCTTTGCATCCAAAAGACGTTGAGGACAATTGGAGCATTCTGGTGATATGCACGAGTGTTTAATGACTGCAAGAACTCTGTTTTTGGTTTAAATGGAATTACAAATGTAATTTTGTTGCATAAATTTAAAAGTTCATATTGTGAACAATACGTTTGCGCTTCACGTGGAGTAGCCCTCACCTTTGTTCATCTTTAGTGAGATTATCACTACAAGAATTTCATTATGCTGTTACTTTAAGAAATAGATTCTTTGTGAATACTTTCTAGAAAATTCAGAAACACATTGTTACGAAAATGCAAAATCTTGATACTGGTGGTTTGCTTTTACATCACTTGCGAATACATGTATACTTTATTATGCATTCACAGATACTTATGAAACTGCTCTCGTATTTATTTCTGTATTTAAAGCTACTTGAGTAAAACTTTTCGGAATTTTTAATTTCAGCCATACAGCCTAATGAGGATTATTAACTTGTAAAGCACTGTTGGCAGTAAGATTACACAAACATTTTATAACGAATGACATTTTATCATGAAGATATTTTTTTATCAATTAAATGTATTTCTTACTTAATAACGAAAATAAAATTTTAGAAACGAATATCATGACATAGGATTGTTAACATTTCTTTAAAGGCATGAAAGAAAAAAAAATGAAAGAAAATAAAAATGAAACGAAACGAAATGAAACTAAAGAAAGAACGAACGAAAATTAATTAATTTTACATAAAATAAAAATAACTCACGATGCAGCGCCCAGCGATTGCAGCAACAGCGTCAGTCGATATGTTTATCCTTGATGTGAGTGCAGAGCAATTCGAGCAGAAAACGACTAAATAAATGCACTGTAATGTAGGACAAGTGGGGTACTGCTTATGGCCGTTTGGTCGTCTCTTACCGCCCCCCCTATAACTATAATTCAGTTGCATCTGTGTTCCGAATGCTGTTTTTTATTTTATTTTATATTCTTTTAATTTTTTTTCTTTGTTTTTTGAATATATTTTAATGCTAATTTAAGTGAAATTAGATTCTTGTTCTCTATTTAATGATACAGCTGGCCTTTTCTGCAATGATTTTTATTCATCTTCATAGCGGGGGTGGTTGTGTTGTTGGTGGCTAATCAGAATAGAAGTAAAAAAAATGAAATAAAATAACTGAAATAAAAATAAGGAAACAAGAAGCATTCAATTTAGAAAAAAAAAACAAAAATAATTTCATAAAAAAAAATACTAAACAATTAAGCAATATAAGTATACTGCGGCAAAAAATGGAAGAAATTTGCAAAAATAATTAGTTTTTGAAATTCGTTTGAAAATTAAAGAAGAAGAGCCTTTAATGCATTTCATACGCTCACTTAAATTTTTTAAAACACGAATAAAAGAAAACTTTGATGCCAATCTCTAATTAATATTGTTCAGCAAAATAATTGTGCTTTGAAATGATTCCTTTTAAAAGCTATTAAAACACCCAACCATACCTTATCACTCATTGTTGTTTTTTGTTTGGTAATAAAATCGGTTTATCACCAAAGATATTTGGTTTTAATAATTATTGTTACAATGCTGCTAATAAGATTAGAAATTCGAAATAAGGAAATAAATATTGTATCGCATGTTTGTACATCCTACCAACGCTACAACATAAAGCCACAGGCCTTAATAAATTTGTAAAATATTTCAGTTTCAGGTTTCAGGTTAGGTTAGGTTAGAGAACGTGTATTTGTCAATTAAGACAAGTACAGTACCCGGAGGTCGAATTGATCCATTATACAACGTCCTTAAAAAGGGAAGGATAATAGAGGGATAAAAAGGAGAGGATGTAGGAAAAGGAAAAAGGGTTTCACTCAATCTACGTCAATTTGGCTACATCACTTCTTCAGCCAGCTTGGGGGCTATGGCATTTCTATCGCTTCTTGTAGTGCGTACTATCTATCACTATTTATGACTCTTTATTTCCATGGTCAGTGGTTTTCGATTGAATTTCTTTCAAAACTAATTGTTCTACAATACCACCACCATCATTCGTGTTAAAGAATTGTGGACATTGTTCTCTAAGAGAGTGAATTTAAAGTGAGCTCTATATGACCGAAAGTCTATCATGTTTTTAGTATGCAATTTCTTAATGTTTTCTTTGGTTTTAAAAATGTATTTTCTCAGGATGAAATCACCGTAATCTAGTAGGTAGTATATTGGCTTATTAGACGTGTGAGGCATGGTTCAAAACCCAGGTCAGACATCTCGAACAAACCGAAACACGAAAATATATTCCGCCGGCGACTTCTCTGCAGATTTCTGGCAAAAAAACTCTGAGGGTAAATAAAATTACCATGAAAAACTTTCTCAAAAATCTGTCGTTTGGTGGTTCCACCACTCATCTATAAAATTAACACATACAACATAAGTGGAGTGAGAAGCTAAATCGTAAACCCGACTGAAGGGTTCTAATGACCAATTATGTACGTATGTATGTTCTCGGGATATGGTGTGTGGCTTATTATACAAGAGCGTTGTTTGTTCACACATGCATAGATTATTGATCAGCACAATTCTTTAGTCAAAATTACTGTTGTATTCTTACACTGCCCATGCTGCGTTCACAAATATTAACATTCAGTGGCAGATCATAGATATTAAGGTCGAATCCCGTGATAGATTCGAAAAGATTTCATGGCATTTATTAGCCTCTCAGGCTCGTCTAATAATATAGATCACTTAAATCACTCAGTGCTTTCATAAGATTGCCAGAATGTCTGAGAAATCATACGATCAATACCCATAATGGTATTATAACGTGGTTTGTAACAGAACTGTGACATAACTAAGTTCAGTTTCACAAACCTACGAGTTAAAACACTGTATTTTAAATTAATTGAATTGCCTTCTATCTCCCGTAAGTATTCGATTACGTTTTAACAGTGAATCACAAAACATTACTTGTATATGATGCTCTCTTCTGGGGAGAGAGAAAATTTTTTTTACGAAAAACTTTCAGCTCGATTTGATTTTATTTTATGTTTTATCCAAACAAACTTGAACAGAGCTGCCAATCCGTTATATTTTTCACACACAGCTTTAACCGTAGATCGAGCCTTAAAAAACTTCATAATTCTAGCTTATGTATCACTTTTGTTACATACTTGTAGTGACATAGAATTTTCGCAATTATTGATAGATTTTGTTAAAAAATTTAAAGATTTTGATTTATTTTAATTCATTTTAATAAAGCCATTTTATATTCTAACATTTTATTCTCACTTTTATGAAATTTATATCAAAAATGTTTGACATGATGTACATTGCGGTATGGTTTTTGACGTGAAAATTAAAAACTTCATGACAGCTTGGTCTTATTTTTTTCTAAATGATAACTCTCTTGCTTTGTGGCGATTTATAAGTTTCCAATTGTTTCGATCGGGCAGCTTATTGTCATTCGCATCAGTAACACTCTCAATTGAGTGCTGGCTGAAACCTGATGGTACAAACCGTTGTTATACTTCGTTAAAAAAAAATTGTTATCAATAACAATGCTCCTCTCTAGTTTCCCGGATTCAGGTTTCCCTAAATATGGCTATAAGTAGTTTTAAAACTGCCTATTCGATTTCGGTGGAGCACAAAATTTATAACAACTATAAAATTCAATTAGTTACTCATCTACAGCGACAAAATTATTGGAATTATTAAAAGCCGAAAGTGTTCAAGCTCAGTTTTCGAAAAGGCGTAATAGGTGTACATTAATCATCATTTCCGAGTACCACATTATTAAAGTGAATGATTCTGTTATCTCATACTTACGTAGTTGACCAAAATATTAACATCTGTAATATCTATGAAATAAAACATAGGACGAAACACTTTCTTCAAATGTTTGTCTGTCACTTGAGATAAATATGTAAGAGAGGCTCTACAACATTTCAAGAAATAGCTGTTAGCAATTTGCGTGAAATTTGGTGGTATTTTCTCCTCCCAAACTACTAAAGGCATATGGTTCTCTGTTATAAGTAGTACCATCTTTGGCGATAAATATCCTTTTGTCATGTTTGTTGCTGCCAATTGTTTCGACAGTTGATAAGACGAGTCTTCAGCAGCAGGACTATTACATACATACATAAGAGGTCATTACATTTCGTTGTAAATTGGAAATAACTGACCTAAGGTTTGAACCTTGCTCTGACATCTAGTAAGCTAACACTGCTACTACGACTACTTCAATCAATATCAAGAACATATTAAGAACAGAAAATTCAACTTTTTCATCTTCATCCAAGTTTCAATTCCTCTCAAATACCATAAATAATGTGTTATTTACGATAAAACTTCACAAAATCTCTGAAAACTTTAAAAAGTTACATACACAAAGCCAAAGATTACCTCGGATAATGTATCAGAATTATGAAGTTTTTGAATTTTTTGAAGTCCTGTTTAAAATTTTCTTTTTTTATTTGGTTTAAAATAATGGCGATAACAATACTAACGAATTAAAAAAATATCAGGCATCTAACTTTTTCTGCATTAAATTTATATGATCTAAAAAATTGAAATGTATCATTTTTGATACAAAGCTCGATCTACTTAAGTTTTAAATTTGCTCTAAAACTTTCGCCCGGCTACCTTGATTTTTCTGAAAAAATCTTTTAAAATGAGTGGAAATAAATAATACAAATAAAATTTTCTTTATACAACATGTGTGAATCCAGTTTTACTGTTAATTCTTGCGGCACCCAATCATGAAAGTTGTTTATCAAATTTTCTTCAATAGGCTTACAATAGTTTGCTGGTCCCTATCAACGTTTACGCTGCTTTTGTGTAGCTTTTCCTCGTTTTTCTCATTTTTAACATCACAATTATCACAACGAATACAAGAAAACCATTATGCTGCTACCTTTGCAGTTCTAGCTCGTCTCTGTAAACATCACAAACTCTCTTATAGCCGCCTGGGACACATTTTTTACATTTTCTATAAATAATAATAAGGAACATACATACATACATAATTGGTCATTATAGTTTCTCACACCACTTATGTTGTGTGTGTTAAATTTTATACATGAGTGGCGGGACCTACAGTAAAAAGTCGACTCCGAACGACATATTTTTTTGAGAAACTTTTCATGGCAATATTTACTCTCAGAGTTTTTGCCAGAAATCTGGTAAGGCGAAGTCGCCGAAGAAATACTTTTTGTATTTTGTTTTGATGTCTGGCCTGGGGCTCGAACCCTGGCTTTACGTCTAATAAGCCAACACACTACCTACTAGACTACGGCGACTTCAAAGATAAAATAAATAAAGATAAAGAAAATGTTTCGAAATTTCTAATAAATGTAGAAATATTATAAATTCTAACACATGCTATGATTTCCCCTTCTATTCTCCGCCTTTTTCAGATATACTTTTGTTTTCCCAAAGCTTAAATTCGCATATGGGAAAAGTATTATATGAAGTAATATTTAATTTGTCATCCTAAGTTCCTCTTATTTTCCAAATCATAACACTTGAGCGAATTTCTATAAGACATATTATCTACACATGGTACATTGTATATACAGTGGACAGCAAAAGTTTAAGTACACCATGAGTGCACATCGTCAAATATCAACAGAAAACGTTAAAGAAAACTGATACATTCAATGCTAAATGGGTTAAATGGAGTGCTTGACCTTAAGGGATATACTACTAAATATTTGGTATAACATTTTAATATACTCGGCCTTTTCATTATAAATTTACTCTGAGTTCTGCTTGGGGCTATCTACACTTTTACGGTGCAAAATATGGAGTGAACAAAAATGTCCCCTTATTTTCCTTATGCTTTGTGATAAACATTAAACATTTTTTTTGTTTTATATGAAAATAGTAAAAATTAATGAAATAAATTTAAAAAACTACAATTGTTTGCTTACACATATTGGAGTACCCAGACTTCTGCTGTCCACTGTATGTATTAACAAATATGGAATACTTTTTAATATAAATTATACTTTGGAGCAGAATTTTGGGTGCTTTTGCCAAGTATTTTTACTGTACATACTTCTGTAGTATTATTAGTATATCATATATGATCGAATGTTTACTTAAGCAACTGGCATTCAATTCTTTTATTCACACGAATATTTTATGAAGTTGAAATTAAATCCTTAATAAGCGAGATTTGCAAAGATTTTTAGAAAAATAGCAGAATAACTTGTATGTATATATTGGTGTGTTTTTATGTTTAATTTTTTCTTTATTATTTACCCCTCGTAGCATATTTTGTTTTAAAAATTTATGTTTTTTATGATTTCCTACAGCTGGGATCTTTTTTTTTAAAACAATTTTCAATTTAAAATTTTATCATCAAAAAACTATAAAGTATGACATTTTACATGCTGCTGGAGGATATATTTGACTCGAGATCAAATCACTCAAACAAAATACTAATAAAATGCAATTTAACATAAAGCTGAAGAAAAATTTTCGGCATTGCACTCGTCAATTGGTCATATTGTCACATCTTCTGTATGCAACCAGGAGATATAGTTTCATAGGAATAGTCGCTGATAAATGTTGTTGATAAGTCAGTTACACGCATGAACCAACCAAGGCTGGAAAATGCTCTAAACATAGAATTGAACTAGGCAATGGTAAATAATGGGATTTAATATGAACCCAAGCAAGGAAATTCGAGCATTATTACAACTCCCGTTTCCTATACATAGACACCAAAGTATCAAACAAGATATTTGGTTGTTCGGAAAGTAATTTCGTTTTTTCCCGACAGAGGATTTAATTGTATTTTTTTCCACCCATCTTCACACTTAAGCCGTATAATTTTTTGCTTTGAGAACTCAAAGGGCCAGGCTTGTGAGTGAAAAATTAGTAGTAGTTTTTCTTTGGTGCCCTTTTAAATATGGAGAGCGATTTTGTTTTATGCAGAATCAGAAGATAGAAACAACACTTTGAGGGAAGGCAAAAACATCCATATGAAGGAGAGCTGTATTTTCTAAATGAGGCCTAATTCTCAGAATGGTACATTGTTTCCGCAGGATTGTAAGTAGGTCCTTGCTGTCATATGTTGGTGCACCATTGTATAGAAAGTGAAACGTGAATTGAAAAACGACCTAGGAGAGAACTACGGTAACCATGACATTGAAACAATCATATCTGTCGATCTGAATGAGATACGATTGGGATATGAGGCTGCGCTTGTGCCCCTTCACCTCTAGACTATAGGGAAGTCAACTGACTCTAAATAGAAATAGAGTGGCTATATCATTAAATCATAAACAATATTGTGGATACTACTACCCAACGACATAGTATGGTAATATACATAGGCAAAGTTTGGAGACCTGTATGAATCAACGAATCATCGCAATTTGTAGCATTTTGTCAATTTCCCAAAATGTTAACTAACTGAAGTCGCCGTAGTCTAGTAGGTAGTGTGTTGGCTTATTAGACGAAAGGCCACGGTTCAAACTCCAGGTCAGACATCAAAACGAAATGTGAGAAACTATTTCTTCGGCAACTTCCTCTCAGCAAATTTCTGGCAAAAACTCTGAGAATAAATAAAATTGCTATGAAAAGTGTCTCAAAAATCTGTTGTTCGGAGTCGACTTTAAAGTGTAGGACCCGCCACTCATGTATAAAATTAACACACACAACATGAGTGGTGTAAGAGGGTAGGCCGTAATCCTGACTGAAGGGTTGTAATGGCCAATTATGTATGTATGTATAAGGTTACATCAGACTTATTGCAACTCAGTGACTACCATTATCTCGACTGGTTGCTATTTTCTTTTTAAATTTGTCGATCTTTACTCTCATAGTTGTTTCTATGTATTTTTGTATGACTTCTTGTTAACTTGCTCGATTATTTGCTTTGAATTTTTCTATAGCTATACTCATTTAGTAGGCTACTTTTATGGCAGCCTGATTTCTAGGCATTGAACGAGTGATAGCGATTTCCTTTTCAAACTCATAGATACAGATGCGAATGCCTTGTTGTTGGAAGCCCTACATCAAATTGTTTTGCACCGGATGTTAGCTGGTCTTGTTTAGTTGTCTGTTCCGGTCCATTTTAAGATCTTTAAATTTGATTTTATTTTTACTGTAAATCAGATGGCAATTAGGGCAATAATGTGCAGTGACACAAGCTGGAAAACTGTTTAGAACTGTAAGGGTGCTTTGGTAGTCTAGCGTGTAGTTTCGATCGTGGTTTCGAATCTCACAAGAATCTCTGGTCTATTACACTACACCGAGCTTAAGGCTCATAAGGTTGAATTATTCAGCTCTTAATAATTATATCAAATATTAAAGCGAAGGCTAAAATATCGCGTGGTTGTTTTATGGAACAGTAATAACGCAGACAAAAAATCTAAGGTACTCTAAGGCTATTCAGATATGAAGAAGACCATTGGTCCTGTTAAGTTTAAACAAGTTCAATAATAGGTATACCCATGCGATAATAGGGAGTAGAAATAAATCGATCGAGAAATTTTTAAGGGGTTAGTATACTTCCTAAGGGTCTTTCTTCGACTTTTAATGAAACCAATGAAACCTTTTATATGTTAAAGTGGACATTTAATTGTTTGAAAAACAAAAATATTTTTTTGGCGTACAGTGGACAGCAAAAGTATTAGCACGGAAATATATTTTAGCAATTTCATCAATTTTAGCCACTAATTTGTATAAAAATTTATAGTTTTTATATTTATTTTATTACTTTATTTCTGTTTTATAATAAACAAACAATTTTTGAATGTTTTTCATAAAACAAAGGAAAAATAAGAAAAAGTTTCAGATGATTCCATAGGTACCCCCAAGGAGAACTCTGAGTAAATTTAAAATTCAAAGGCCTAATATATGAAAATGTTATCCCTTGTTTTAAGTAGAATATCCCTTAAGCTCAACCACTCCAGTTAACCCATTTGGAATTGAATGTACAAGTTTTGTTTAATGTTTTCTGGTGGCACCATGAGCAAGTTTTTCGCGTGACTTTTGTTTAAGGTTTAGCGATTACGTAACCGTTCTTTCAAATGATCTCGTAAATACTCTCTTGAAGTCATGTCGGGGCTTTGTGCAAGATGTGTATTAAGCCTGTGGGGACTTTTTTTGCCAAAATATATTTGAGTACTAAGACTTTTGCAGTCCACTGTATGGGGTATATCTAGCGACCATGACTAGAGGAATAAGGAGCCTCTGAAAGCGAATCTAAATCGAAATAAATTCTTATAAAATATGTTATGAACTATTTTGAAGAGGTCAAAAAAATGGCGGTGTTTTTTATTTTTTTTTTTATTTTTTGTCTATTTATTCTACCTTAATTGTTTAATAAAAATATTAATTATTGAGGGATAAAAAAGTATCACATGGGTACCGGGACATAGAGATATTCCCGGCACCTGCAGAGCGGATGATTTGGCCAGAAGGGGCACAACCATCGAACTCTCTGATGAATTCTCTACATTGGGGATGCCTTTGGATATCTGCAGATTGACAATGCAATCGTGGACCTTGTCAACAGTAGGTAGACAGCTTCTGATAAGGACAGAACGGCGCAAAAAATCTGGCCAAGGCTGGATAGGAGGCGCACGGCGACTCTACTTAAACTCCAAAGAAGCAGGCTCAGCGCTGTTATCGGGTTTATTACGAAGCATTGTATTATAGGAACGCATGCGAGGCGTATTGGTCTTGGACACCTCGCGAATGATATCTGCAGAAGCTGTGGAGATGAGGAAGAGGATGAAACTATTCTTCACCTACTGTGCACATGCCCGGCACTTGATCAGCAGAGAAAGAGACACCTGGGTGCCTACTACACGGAGGCCCTAGATGACCGTCTTGCATGGATATTGGCATCCTGAGTCGCTTCATCGGAAGCTCCGAGTAGTTCCTGGACTAGGGGTGAATATGAAACTGTGGTATCACAATGGGTGACATCGTTCGTATAGTTTTTGCTAAATCTCGGTCACCAAGTCGAGAAAAACGCGTTTTTGAGGCGGTACTATATTTGGGTTTTTCTCTTTCATTTCTTACTGTTTTATGGAAAAGATGATTTCTACCTTAATTCCTTGGCTCTGAACTAACTAAACCCGTGAGAAAAAAAAATATTTTTTTATGGAAATTATAATGAATGCTACCCCTTTATCAATTAATAAATCCTGAGCACAACGTCTCCGGCAATTACTTACTATTCTTTTTTAATTGAATTTTGTTTGCCTTTCTTTGTTTCTTTTTGAAATAAAACAATTGTTCAGCAATGGAATTTATTTTTAAAAAAATTTTTATTTGTGTTTTTCCATCATTTTTTTGTTTGTTTTTTTTTTGTAATTTTTTTTTGTAATATTTTTTACTTTTTATGTATATAATATAATATATTCTTTGCTGTTTTTTTGTTTTTGTTTTGTTATCGACCTTACATAATAATTTAAATATATATGTATATACATATAACTGTATATGTATATACATACTGTATATGTATATACATATATATGTATATATTTATTGTTAATATTATTTTTTATTAATTTTTTTTTTATTTGTTTTGTTTTTTGGTTTTTATTTATTTATTTACTAATTTTAATTCATTTTGGTTTTATATCCTTTTGTCCACCAATTGTTATGACATTTATGATTTTTGATGTTGATTTTTGCATTTCTTTTGATTCTATTTTTTTTTATTATAATTCCGACAATCATAATTTTATGGGTTTTTTGATTGGAGTGAGAGTGTGAGTGTGTATTTGAATGTGTTATATATGTATGTAAGTGTAGTTATTTTTTGTATCATGCAGCATACAATATTTTCTTTTCTTTTTTTTATCATTTTGTTAATATTTGTTTATTTTATTTTGTTTTTTACAATAAAATAAATATTTTTTTTTATTTCTTTTTTTTTTATTCTTCTACAGCTTTTCTAGTGTATTTTTATTTTATTTTTCTTCCTTTCTTTTTTGTATATATAAATGTTGTTATTATTTTGTTGTTGCTGTTGTTGTTTCTTTTTACTCAAATTGTTGTTGTTCTACTATTTGTTATGCATGTATTTCAGAGAAATTTTCATATTTTATGTTCGTCTATAATTCTCTGTTCTTGTGGCTTTACCATTATCATGCTGTTGTTTATTTAGCATTTCTTGTTAATGTTGCTGTTGTTGTAGATATTTTTTGTTTTAATATTGGTATACTATATACTTTCTTCGTTTTGTTTTCTTAATTTTTTTTTGTTAATTTCTCATATAATATAATATAGACACATGGTTGCTTTTTTTGGTTTTACTTTTAATTTTTTTATTATTTTTTTTAAATATAATTTTTATTATTTTTAAATGTATAACTAAATTTGTTTTGTATTTTCTTGTTAAGTATGTATATATATATATATATATTTGTTATTTATTTATTTATTTATTATTTTTGTAAATTATATATATAATTGGTTTTCGTGTGTAAGTGTATATTGTTTGTATAGAACCTTTTTTGTTTCTTGTTTTTCTCTTTTTTAATATTTTATGTATAATTTTTTATTTATTTCCACCATGCTTAAATTTCTACAAAATATTTGCAATAATGCAGTCAATTTTTTTTTTAAATAATTTTATTACATTTATTTGGTTTTTGTTTTGTGTTTTGTGTTTTCATTTTTATTATTATTTAAATTTAAATTTTAGCATTTTAATGTCCTTTGAATGCGTTTTTAATGCATATTTTTTTATCATAAGCACTTTACTAAAACAGTGGTGGTTAGGTAAATAAGTACATACCAAAATTGAAATTTAAAATTTAAACTTTTAAAATATTTGCTCAATAAACAATATCATTATCAGTGAATGATTTTCTAGAAAATATTTAAATAGTCAAGGTTTTTTGGAATGACTGAAGATGTTCCATTTAAAAGCTTTACATGATTTATAATTCATATCTGCTATTAGAAAAAAAATTAAACAATTTAAAACCAAACTTTTTATAGCTTTCATGATTCCAATCTGATAGTAAAATCGTATTTAATTCTTATGATAAGAAATTCCAAAAGCCTCCACGACTGTAAATACTATTCAGATAGGATGCCTAGGATACCCAATTTATGGATTTAAAATACTTTGGTTCTGTGATATTTACTTTATGACTACTTTGTATAGATTTTCCTTTATTTTTAGCACGAATTAAACTGAAATCTTTTTTTGTTTTCAGTCGCAGTTGCAAACAATTCAAATAAATGTAAATACATAGTTTGTATATGTTTGCTTCATACGCTGCATATAATGGTTCTTAGAATTTGCGAATATCTCACATCCATATAAAAGTATCGGAATTAAGTACGTTTTAGCAAGTTGCATGCGAATGACAAAAGGAGTTAAATCTACGACAGCCCACAAATTTCGAAGCATGGCATAAATTCTGCCAACAACGGCACTTATATGGGTAAACCACGATAATTTGTCATTAAAGACAATACCCAGATTAGTAGCCGACCTGACAAATTCAGTTTTATTTCCCCTGATACTCAATTCAGGTATGACAAATGACCCGTTTGTTCTAGAAAGTATAATACATTTAGACTTAGAAGGATTGATGCATAGTCCGTTGGACGAGTCCCATCCGTCAATCTTTGTCACGATTAATGTAGTCTAAACAAGAATAAATATTCTCCCTTGGAGTACATGTATAAAGCTGCACATCGTCAGCATACATGTGAACATTACAGTCAACCAAAACATCAGGTAGATCATTTACATGCAAAACAGCACAGGCCCCAGTATTGACACCTGGGGAACACCTCTACTAATATTAAGTGGATCTGAAATATTGCCATTGAAATGAACCTTCTGAAATCTGTTCATCAAATAAGAATAAATTAGATTACAGGCAGTTTCGGAGAAATAAAACAGTTTTCGGAGCTTTTTCAATAGAACCGTGTGATCGACTGTATCAAATCAAGCAGAACCAAAAACGCCACACTATTCCCATCAAGTTCCGACCTAAGATCCTCAACTACATTTACCAGAGCGGTAGTACAACTCCTACCTTTCATGAAGCCCGACTGACTGTGACCCCTCAGATATTCATCGATTTGTCTGGCCATGATGTTCCCCAATACCTTGAATAAAAAAAGAAGGATTGCAATTGGCCTGAACTCACAATTAGTTTTGGGAACGGGAAGGATTTTAGCCAGTTTCCAACTTTCAGGAAAAGAAGACTTAGTCAGAACTGTATTGAACAAGTAATTATAGTAAGGCAAAAGTTTAGGAGTCAGAGCTTTCAAGAATTAAGGACGCAGAACATCAGAACCAACTGCATTCGATTTTACCGCTGAAATACAGTCCAAAACCTCAAACTGATTTACGCAACTAAAACTAAAGGAATACTGTGGTGGGACCCTAGAATTTACGATCATCATGGCAGCATCTGCAGTAATCCTGGTGGGTCAAATCGAGCTTGTCAGCTAAATTTGCAATAACGTAGTGCCCTGTTAGAGTGTGAAGCGTTCTTGTCGAACTGAAGAAATTTTTTGGTTTTTCTGCTGTCAGCTACTGGACACAGCAATTTTGAAATTCGTTCGACCATTTACGGGTTGTTGAATTTCATTTTTTTTTTAATTTGAAAAAGGATTTTTGTAGCGATGCATACTCGTATCCCCTCTATTGTCTCTTCCTCAGACATCTTCGATTCTTTCCGTGTCAGCTCGTTCGCCCTTTCGTTTTCTTCTATGCGACATATTTAAACAAACTGTACCTATATATAACTATATAACCACCACTGTTTTAGCGAGGCTTTTTTATGTGTCTATAATATTGATTGTTTGTTGTAGAATAAAACTGCAGTTAAATTAAATTGAGGATTTTTATTTAATGTGAATATGTGTGAATCGTAGTGTTTTTTCTTTTAATTTTTTTTTATGCTCGCCTCCAATTCTTTAATGTTTGGTTATTTTTTATTTCTGTGTTTCAGTGTCCAACCAGTTCATTTGGGTTTTTATTTTAGTCAAACACTTTTGTAATTATTTTATGGCCTTTTTTGCTGTTGTTATTATTGCTTTTTTATTATTTATTTTTAAGTCAATTGTATATGTGTGTAAATGTGTGTTTTTTAGGATATTTCATTAAATGTGTTTTTTTTATTGTTTGCTGAATTTCCGGTGAAGTGTATGGGATCTGGTATTTTGTTTTTTTTTTGGTTTTTGTCTATAATAACTTATATTTTGCATTTTATTTATTGCATATTTATCTGTTAGATATACATTTACGGTTTATTTTATTTTATTTTATTTTATATTTTTATGCATTATTCTAGTGTGTTTTCTTTTATAATTAATTTATAGACTGTCATTGTATTTTTTTTTGTTTTATTTTTTTTTTAATTTTTGGTATTGCTATTCATTTTCCTTTTTTGTTGTTGTTGTTTTTGTTTTTTTTTATTATTTTTTGTATAAATGTTTGCTTGTCTTTATTTTTTCTTTAATTACATTTAATTTTTCTTATGGTTTTTATTTCTATAATAATTTCTAGTTTTTTATTTTTGTTTTTTTTTCATTTATTTTACTATTTAACTTAAATGTAATACTTTTATTTGATTGGTTTTGGTTTCAGAATTTGTATAAATTTGATTTGACAGTTTTTGGATTTATAGTTGTTTGTCTTTTTTTTATTCATTTAATTATTATTTTTTGTCTTGTTTTTGTTTATTTTTTCTTTAATAATATTATTTTAATAATTTTATTTTTTTATACATATTTATATTTATTTATATATATATATATATGTATGGTATATATAGAATTTTGTTGTTGTTGTTATTTTAAAATTGACTAATGCATTGTTTAAGTTCTTTTCTTTCTTCTTTTTAATATTATTTCATTACAATATTTCTTTTGTTTATAAGCAAAAAAAAAAAACAAAATTATATGTGAAATTATTGTAATTATAGTGTAATAAAAATTTATTTATTAATAAAAAAAAAAAATAAAAATTTTTTGAGAACATTTAATTTTGAAATTCTTTTAAAAAATTTTCGAAATATTTTAAAATATTTTTTTTTTAATTTAAAATTTTTTTCCTAATATATATATGTACATAAAATATATGTATATGTTTTTAAAATACAATATAGTCATCAAATTTTTGTTCATAAAGTTTTTCGAACAGATCAGTTGAATATAAAAAAATCCACACCAGACAGCGCTAAATTTACATCGAACAAGAATTATTCTAGTGTTGCTCTGCAGTATAGTGAATTTGTTCTATCCTTTTGGAATGCTTTTGACTTTAAAACCGGACGATTACAAGCATTATCATCTCCTAACATAATGCCTTAACATATATTGCTTTTGTGCATTTCTTCCAATTGATGTACCAGTCTGTTTTGATTGATTATAAACCGAATTGTTTCAGCAATTACTTTCGGAACTTTGCAAAGTTGACTACAATGAAATGTTTTTCTCAAATGATGATATAAAATGGACGAAAAATTCTTACGTTCGTATGTAATACGGCATTGTATAAAATAAGGAAATTATAAAATTCCTTTCATCATTTGCAGTCATCAAATATTTGATAAAATATTAAAATTGAACTCTCCCAAATATAAGATAACAAGAGAAACATAAAATTGCCATCGGCTATAAGATTAAAAGCGGGAAATCATTATCGTTTTTGGAATATGAAACAATTTTAATTGAAAACTTTAAAATCACAAGAAAAATCAAAATATATGAAATTTCTGAAACCCAGTTTGAACCTATTATGGTAATTTTGGATCTTATACAAGGTATCCTTAGTAGCCTCAACTGGCTAGCATGTTGCAATAGGTCTAAATTCTACAGATAATGAAAACATAGATGTTATATTAAGGCCAAAATTGATGTTTTAGTTGATTTTGCTCTACGTTTTGAATGGATATCTTCTCTTGTTTACAAATTTTCGAAGGTTGGTTGAGTCAATAAGATCTGATAATACATACATACATACATAATTAGCCATTACAACCCTTCAGTCAGGATTACGGCCTAGCTTTTCACACCACTCTTGTTGTATGTATGTGTTAATTTTATACATGAGTGGCGAGACCTACAGTTTAAAGTCGACTCCGTAAAACAGATTTTTGAGAAACTTTTCATGGCAATTTTATTTACTCCCAGAGTTTTTGCCAGAAATCTGCTGAGAGGAAGTCGCCGAAGAAATATGTTTTCATATTTCGTTGAGGTTTGAACCGCGGCGTTGCGTCTAATAAGCCAACACACTATCTAAAAGACTACGGCGACTCCAAATCTGATCTGATAATATACATTTAAATCTTGGTGACCACTGTCGATAATCGTAGCTAAAAAGAACGAACGCTGTACTGTTTTATATCAAGAGTATGTAAATGCAGGCTGTAGACTCAATCCAATAAGCAAGCAGTTTAGTATCCAGAAATGACAATGACAATGACATATCCTGCCGAGACATGAAGAAATTGCCTCAGAGCAGAGCGATTTTAATTAAATGTTCATTGTGAACTTTACTATATAATTGGTAAAAAAAACGAAATTACTCAAAGTATTGTGATATTAAAAATAAATAAATAAATTTTTGGTAATAAAAAAAAAATTAAAATTTAATTTTCCCCAAAAATTTTATAAAAAATTTATTTATTTACGAGTATGTATGGTCTGTTGTTGCCATCTACCATCATGTGTATAAAAAATTCATTTAATTTTGTTGTTGTTACTTTGTTTTCTTTTTTTTTAATAATTAATTTATATTTTTTTATTTACTTTATATATTAAATTTGTTATTTTTTATTTTATTTTGTTGTTTTCTTTTGAATGTTGTTGTTTTTTTTTGGTTTTGATTTTGTATATGATAAAATATATAATATGTATAATATATGGTATATACATATATATATATATATAGTATATAGTATATAGTTTATATAGTATATATTTTGCTAAATAATTGTAATAGTACTACAGCTTTCAATTTTTAATTTTGCTTTTCTTTTGTTGTTGTTTTTAGTTTATTTTATAAATTTTTTTTTGCCTTTCATATGCTATTTATTAATATTGTGTTTTTTTTTTGATTTTTTACTGGGGAAAAATCTTCAAAAGATTTATTTTTTTTGCGTACAGCATACAAAAGAAAATAAATATTTTTCATTCATTTTACGTATTCACGTAATGCTATTTGTTTTTTAATTGTTTTATTCAATTTAATATAATAATAATTAAATTGTTTTTTTGTTTTTCTTTTGTATAATTTTTAATTTTTAGCTATTTTAGGTTTTTTCTTTCTCCTCTTTTTTGTTTTTGACTTGCTGTAATACATTCTTATAATAAATATGACATCTTAAAATATTTTTTTTTCTAATTTTAATCTTAATTATGCTTTTTTCTAACTTGTTTTTTTTTCTTTTTGTTACAATATATTGTTATTAATTATTTATATATTTTTTATTTATTTTTTTCTCTTTTTCATTATCATTGTTTTTATTTTCATACTTTACTGATATGTAGCTCAAACATCAACAAACAAATCAACTATTTTTCTTAATTTTTTTTTTAATTTTTACCCATACTTTTGCTTAATTATTATTTAATAATTAGTGTGTGTGTGTGTGTTGTTTTATACTTATTTGCTAAATATTTTGTATGTCTTTCTTATTTAGTTGAATTATTATAAATTGTTTTTTATTTAAATACAGAATTTTAAATTTAGTTTCTTTTTTATCCTTTGGTCAACAACATTTTTTTTCTTACATTTATTGTAGGCTGGTGTTTAAGATAATTTTATCATAATGTATGGAAAATATTTAGAAAAAATTATTGTAAAAACCTTTATTTAATTTCAGAATTTCATAGCCTAATTTTCAAATTAAAAATATATGTTTTAATAAAATCCCTTAAACACCAAAACCATTTACAATTGCAATTTAAGCACATATAATTTTGCTTTTTATTTAAATAACATTATAATTATAGTTTTAATTATAGTTTAATTTGTTTACGTGTATTTTTATTTTTAGAATATTCCTTCCTTGTAACAAAAAAAAAAAACAAAATTAAAATTTATGAAAAAGTTTGGTTTTTTATTTCCTCTACCAAGTATTGTTCCTGATAAAACTTGTCATATAAGTTTTCGGAGCTCGTTCTATTGTTGGAAAAATTAATAAAATATAGATTTTAATTTGTAGAAAATTTTAAACATTTTAAACTTTTAATGGTAAAAATATATCTTGAAATTTCTGACATTGGCTATAATAAATCACTGAAACCTCTGAATTAAGAAATTTTTTCACTTCATAGAAAGGTTCACATCAATAGTGGAATACAATTGTTGTGCTTGTTCTATATTTGATTTAAAAAATAAAGAATAACTAGCTTTAAAATATTTCAGCAAAAATTCTTTGATGTTTATTTCTTATTTTTTATATAAATTATCATTAATAACCAAAAATAAAGACTTCGTTCCCTGCGCTAACTTCGAATATTATCAGCATTCTCTGATTCCACAGAACGTCAGAGCAATGTGATGATAATTCTTTTTATGCGGTGTCGAACGATGTTAGGTATTGCACAAGGTTCGCTTATATTTTGTATAAGTTGTGTAATTTGTGAAAAATTTCTTTTACAAATTAATATTGGTCTAATATTGCAATCGTTTTTAATAATTTTTTTCCAGCCAGTAGCTAAAGTTATAGAAGATTTGTTGTCTGGGAAAAACTTTTTGGTGTTAACATCGAAAATTTTTAATCAATTGATAGTTTTTATATTATTTTTATTATTTTTTATTTTATAATACACTTTTAACATTTTAAAGTATTTTTTATTTTAAGTATTTTTTTAAAGAATAATATTCTAATAATTTTTATTATTGAAAATTCACAAAACTACCTTTTTCCTACTGGCTGTCGTTGATTACACGGTGCGACAGTGAAAATACACCCGAGTAACTACATAGTCTAAGTTCTTCACTGGGTTGAGTAGAACTCAAAAATACTTTTTTATTTTTCTCGAACCCTCCAAACTTGTTTTATTTGACAAAAACGGTTTTTTTGATCTTTTTACACAAAATTATTGATTACCCAAATATATTTGAACCCATTTTAGAAATCCAAATTTTTTTTAGAAAGGGGAGAGATTAGTCTTCGAAACGGTATACATAAAAGTTTTGTTCAAACTTATATGTTTTGAGTTTTGATGGGATAAACTTGCAAAATATTGTTTTTTTTTTTTATTTTTTCAAGTTTAGCCATTCTTAATTGCAAAGTTTAATTTAAAAAATATGAAATAAGTGATAACATTCTGAATGTGCATTATCTTGTGAAGAGATTGACACTTTGTTTGATCAAATCGGACAAAAATTACCGTAATTATAATTTAATTTCTCCACAGACATTTTTCTATTTTTTATGACTACCAGAATAAAAGCTATGTTTTGCCTGACACAATTCGTTTCACTATTCTCATGGATAATTTGTTTGACATTGGGTAAACACATGGAAAGTATATTATAACTCTAGGTGGATGAAATTTAATATATTTAGTTCCAGAGTCGAGACATGGAGTTTAAATGTACACGGTAAGTATGTACTTCCATTGCTTGCCAACTAATTTTCATAGAAGGACTACGAAAATCTCTTGGCCAAATATAAAGCTATTGCCGACCTACGAATAGCAACAAATCGAGCTCCACAATGCTGAAGTATTGTAATGCTTCTTTTAACTGATTAGGCTAGGTTAATACATAAATTTGTGGGTAACCTAACATGGAATTTATATGAGTTTAGTTTATCAATTAGCAGAAGCGGAAGGCCCGATTATAAGTGGCAACTGAATTGCGAAATGCTAATGATTGAAGAGATCTGGAATGAAATAAAACTGTAATTGTCTTATTAGAACGACGGTAATAAACATGTACAACTGAAATTAGTTTTTCATTAAAAATTCTTACAAAAACTTACAAATATAGTGATTTGGGTTCAGTAAATTTTCTCGTATTTAAAAATTTGCAAAATATTGTATTTTAATGTAGATTCTAGAAGATTTCTAGAACATATTTTTGTATGCAGCAGAGCTGTCATAATTATCCAAGACTAATTCATATAATCCAGTAATAGACAGAGCCATGAAAAACATATTTGCCAAATTCTATCAAAATCAAAGAGATGAGGAAATGAATGAATGTTTTTGTCCTTTTTTTCTTTTCCTATCCTTTTTGTTGTGATTTTTTTTTTTTTTTTGGGAATTACCTTCTTTTTTGTATAAATTAATGTTAAAAAAGTTTTATTTCACAATTTCTTGTTTTAATACATTGTATTTTATTTTATTTTATTTTAATTTGTATATTCTATACCCATATATTTCTTTCATTATTATTTTTTTTTTAACACATTTAATTTATTTTATTTTAATTTTTGTTAAAGTGTGTATTTAAAACTACATTATGGCTATAATTATTATTTATTTTTATTTTTATTTCATATTACTTAAATACAATACATAATAACATGTACACACAAGTGTTATTCTTACTAATTTTTTTTTTTGTTTTTTGTTTTTTTATTTTTATTTAGCTCTTCTCATTTCTGTATTTTTTTTTTGCCATAATTTATAAATATACATAATTTTGTTTTTTAATTAAATTAATTTAATATTTTTTTGTTTTCTTTTTTATTTTTATTGCACATAAACCTTTACTTTGTTCTTAGTTTGTTGTTAAACTATGTATTATATATTCTCTGTGTTTTGTTTATTTGAAACTAATTTATTTATATTTTTATTTTTTTATTTTCTTTTTTATTTTTTGTTTTTTAAGTATTTTTAACACATCTATGTAGCACTCGTTAATTTTTTTTTAATTTTTTTATATTTTATTTTAAATATATGTATCGTATGTATATAAATATTTTATAATTATTTATTTATTAATTATTTTACTACAAATAATCATTAAGTGTTTTTGTCATTCATTATTTAATATTTGATTTTCTCCACAATAAAACCCTTTATCTAAATATATGTTTATTTTATAGTTGATTTGGCTTAAATATATATGTATAGAAAACTAAATAATTTTTTTCTTCTCTTTAGAGCATGAAATAAACAACAGTTTTAACATTTTCTTTCCTTTTCCTTTTTTTTTTTAATACAAAAAAAAAATGTTCTTTTAAAAAAGTTCAAGATTTTCACATGATTTTTTTATTTGTTTCTTGATTTTTATTTTTTCATTTTCATTTTCATTGTTTTTTGTTTTTATTTTATTTTTATAAAAAGAACCTATAAAAATGTATAAAAGGTAACAAAAGTTGTTGTTTTTTTATTTTTGTCATAAAGTGGCAGTGAACTAAAAAAATTTAAACAAAAATTTCAAATAAAAATTAACACAACTACACCAATGCCAGTTACAGATGAGAAGGATAAGAAGAAATTAATTTGCAAATGGTTTACAAAGAATAATAATTTTTTTTAAAGTATTTGAAATATATATTTACTTATAACCATCTTTGGATAGAAAAAACACCGTAACTATCACGAGATACCATAGCTCACAGCAATAATAATAAAAAATATGCTCAACAACAGCTCCGCTAAGCCTTTCTTCAAGCAACTACAGTCCCGTACAATGCTGAACAAAAATATATGCTCAAAAATATATGCTAGCTAACGGAGTTATTTTTCATCGAATCTACGGTATTGATTATATTGCTTCAAACCCATCAATGTGTGTACGGCTTTGCAAAGAAATTTTAAAGAAAAAAACATTCGAATGATCTGTGAGGCTAATTCAAATGGTAATAAACAAACTGCTGCATGAAAACACTCTTCATCTATATGCTGTAAACCATTTGAAAATTAGTTTATATTCCTTTTTTTGGAAAAGTTAAGCCATATCTGTGCTACGGTTTTTCTCTTTATTAGATGGCATGTGAAATGATAACGCTAAAGTTTTGTGTGTGTTTAAAATGAGAAATTGCTTACTGTAGAACGCATTTGATTTTCTGTTTTATTTTCTTTTCTGCTTTGATTCAATATTAAATTAATGCCATTTGTTGTTGTTGTTGTTGTTGGTTTTCTTCTAATAATTTTATTAATTATGTTACTATCATAACATCTGTACAAATACTAAAGTATTCTTTACTGTTTAAATTTAGGGTTTTCAACTTTAGGGGTTTCTATGTATAAATATAAATATACCTTGCAAAACAATTGACTCACGTCTAGGCATCAATAAATTTATTCCGACCTGAATTTATCTTCACAAAAACCAATTAAATTGAAAATTGGTGGTGGTATTTGGAGATGATGATTTGGAAATGATGATTCTGGCATCGTACACCGTATCATCCAATTGATTATTTCTAGATTCTCTTGTAATAATTAAAGTTCATAATTCTAATATCAATCTTGATACGAACCACATGATATGATCAGCAGAAATTGTCTGAATTTATAGGCAGGTAACTATTGTGCAATAAAGATCGATTGAAGAATAATAATGCCGTTGCCGAGAGAACTGTTTAAAATCAGTGACGAATTCATTAACTAGCAAGTTTTATCTCCACTGTATATATTAGAATCAAAGATTTAATAAACAAACATCGCTGTGTGTATACACATCCATAAATAATTTATCATTATTTGATTTTGATTTTTGACAGAGTTTTCGTAAGTTGAGTATTCGAAAATTCGACAAGCAATCGGAAAAAGTAATTCATTGGGAAAAGTAGAACAACTGTGGTTTTCTAACAAAGCAGACAAACTTTACCTATATCGGTTCCATCACCATTATCCGCTCGATCTCGTTAGCAGTAAGAGGATACGTATAATATGGCTAGATTCTACTGTACACATATGAATAAGAAAAGGGCTGACTCATTTCTGTCCTTAAATCACATCGCCATCCATAGAACAAAAGCGACTCATACGAGCAACTGTCCCTTCGATAGGCATGGCGAAAAACTTGGAACTTCGACAAATGACTCCTGCAGGACCTGTGTATGTGAGGAGCAGAAGGAGACTGTGTTTTACCTCATTTGCTAGTGCCATGCTATTATGTTGAAGAGACGAAGGTTTTTGTCCAAAAATAAGGACAATCGCATTTGACTGAAGGTATTATATGTGAATTAAAATATGTTCCAAAATTTGTTTAGAAAAAATGTTAAATACGTAGTATAGTTATTATACAACCGTCACGGAAAGGGTTAAGTTCACATAACACCAATGGGTTGCACAAGAATGTGTTTTATTTTCGGGAAAGATTGCGAATAACTTCTTGTCAAAAGCCTTGCAGGGTATAGTACATTTAAATATAAAATAAGAACTGTTTTGTTTTTTTATTTTATTTTTCAGTATAATAATTTATATATAATTTTGTCAATTTTCAAGTATATATTGTAATACTTATTAAATAAATTTAATTTTAATTTTTTATTTTTGTATTTTTTATTTTTGTTTGCCTTAAAAATGTGTTTGTGTTTTTTATTTTGTATTTATTTTTTTGGTTTGCTTTAATATATTATAGATTTATTTATTTATTTGATTTGGTTTTGTTTTTGTTTTCATTAAATATTAATTACTTTTGTTAGATTCTTTTGTTTACTAACTTTGCTGTCTTAAGGTTTCTTATTCATTTATTTTTATTTTTAATATCAGCGTCAAGTTTTTGTTTTTTTTTAATTTAATTTTAATATCATTCGATGGAATGTTGATTGTTTTAAAATATTTTCTTAATTTTTTTTGTTTTAATTCAATTTTTATTTTATTTTCAAAATAATATATTTATGTATATACTATAATATAATTTATTTGTTTTTAAGGTGTTTTTTGTTTGGTTGTGTATGTGTTTTAATTGTGTTTATTTTGTTTAATTTTTTTTTTATTTTTGCTAAATTATAATTCCTAAAATATATATTTTTTATATTTTTTTGCCTTTAATTTTAATTACATATATAACTTTCTTTCTTTATAAATATATGTTTAAGTATATATATGTATGTATATATTTGTATATATACTAATGTATGTTTATTATTTATTTCTATTGCTAAAATTATAATATTTGGTTTAAACTGTTTTATTTATTTTTATTTATTTTTTATTGTTTATAACATTTTGTTTTTTTATGTATATTGTTTTGTTATATGTGTTAGTTGTTGTTGTTATTTTTGTTAAAATATTATATTTCCCTATTAGTATTTGTTTTTTAAATTATTTTCTAAATATTTCCATTTAATTTCCTATTAAATTATTTTATTTTTAATTGTTTGTTTTTCTCCTCTGCCTTTTTGCATATTTTTTAATTTTATTTAATGTATTAGTATGTATGCATATATTTTTTTTTATTTATATTTTATCTTCCACTTTGTTTTCCATTTTTGCTTTATTTTGTGATTTTAAATTTTTGAAATTTCTATCAAAGATTTCATTTTCATCATCCCTTCTTTCTAACTATTTGCTAAAGATTTTTATTTATTTTTTAATATTTTTTTTTAGTTTTAATTTTCTCTCTAAATTTATATACTCTCTATATGTAAATTGTATATAAGTTGTATGTGTGTGTGTATGTGTAGTACTTATTTCCTTTTTTGTTTGCAAGATTTTGTAATTTTTTTATTCTTTATTTGGTTTGGATTTCTTGTATTTTTCATTTCTTTAAAACTAACATAATAAATTTGCTGCTAACCATTCATCTTCTGGTAACTGAAATTAAGAAGAAGAAAAGGAAAAAAATACGTAAAAAATTTTATTCAACTTAATTTGCACAAAGAATTTTCTCACAAAAAAAACCGAAAAAAGCAAAATAATAAATAAAATTTAAAGGAATTTGATTTGAAATCGTACAATTTGAAATGGAATTTTTTGCACAACCAATTCTTGTGTATGTATTTTTTTATTATTGTGTGTGTATTTCTAAATACATTGTTATAAGTAAACAAACATGTATATGTATGTATGTGTTTAAATTATATCTTTAAAGATTCTTTTATGAAAAAGTTTTTTTTTTTTTTTTTTGTTTTGTGAGAATTATTGTAACGCATGGTGTTCTTATATTAATTGCAAGCAATGGGAACCGTAAATGTGAAATAAATGTTAAGAAGTAAATGCATAGAATGCTACACTGAGCGCCAGAAGTGAGTAAACACCACTGAAATAATTCATTTTCTTAGGATAGCGAGAAAAGTAAATAAGAATAGTCGAATAAATTTCCAAAAATAAAATCGTTAATTTATTACTTATAAAATGTTAAAACAAAAACAACAATTCATGATAAAGGAACTTTTTTTATATTTAAGAACAAAACTGTTTTATACTTAAGAACAAAAGTGTTGACTCACTTATGGCGCTCAATGTATATATGTACTATTGTATGCTTGAATTTCTACATGTTCATTTGATAGTTCAATAATTTTCCCGGAAAGTCAACAACAATTTGAAAAAACTAAACAAAGCCTAGTAAACACAAGTAAAATCTTAGCATTATTTCCATAAGATTTTAACAAATCTCCAACTCCACGTAAGTGGAATCATAGGCAGGCACATTGTTTCTCCTATTTGCATACAGATTCGCATTATTATAATGTCTCGAAATATAATTTTTTAACCAACAATCAGCAGATGCCCCTTATTCAAGCAGTGCTTTGCATTGGAATATCGGCAAAGGAGTTGGAGGAGTACAGCCATTGAATTTTTATTTCGTTGGCCATTTTGTTGTTGTTTTAATTAGTATCTAACAATTTAAGAAAATTTACCAAATTCACAACCCCAGCACGCGTCGTTTAACACACTACCTACTAGACCTCTAGGACACTTTACTAATTCCTCATTCCAGCACAAAAGTACAAAATCTATTCAGAAAATCTATTTTTTGTTAGTGCAGTTTTAAACATTTATTTTTAAAATGATTAAACAAAAACAAAAACAAAGATTATGACTATTCAGATCAGGCACAGTAGGCAACGGAAAGAGTAGGATAGAGAATGAGTTTAAAAAAATTTTTAAACCGGCTAAAATATGCAAAGACATCAGTACATTATTTCGAATTCCTTCTGTTTATATGGGGGTTACAATGCTTTTGAAGGCTTTCTATTTAAGGAAAGTAAGACTTTTGTTGAGAAACTAGGTCGTAATCTTGATTGAAGGGTTGTAATGACCAATTATGTATGTATGTAAGACTTTTGTTAATAAAATGCCACAGATCCTGTCACAGGCTTATATAGTCGTTAGTATTGAAGGAGATTTTTATAGACCCTTAAATCAAGCACAAGCATGCTTGCTTTATTTATTCAATTTGAACTATTTTAAGCTTCATTTAATACGATAGCAACGATCAGACTGCAATACACAGATGTGTTGTGAAAAATTATCATCTTCTTGATCGGGAGAGATTCTCTATCCTAACCAACATTTTAAAAAACAATATGTCATTAACAAATAGGTACTAATCCTTGAATGTTATACTATTGCAAACTTATTGTACTGAGTTGCTATGTACTACAGAGGATAGATATTATTGCCTGGACCAATTAGTCAATATTGTAGTTAATCTGCAATCTTTAAGTTCTTTGGATTTGGAAAAGTATAAAAACTTTTATGAACAGATGTTTTATTATTCACCCATATAATGAAATATTTACTAGGTATTCAAAAAAAAAAATATCAATGTTTACCATGGCAATTTTAAACGTTTTTTAACTTCTACACATGCTTACGACAAGAGCTACGTTTGCGCAGAACGTTGAGCTGATACCATAAGACGTAGGATATAAAAAGAAGGTAGAGTTCGTTAAGTTAAAATCAAGGACGAACTTATATAATTTTTTTAAAGAGATAAACTATAGATTGAATATTTTGTTAGGATGATAACGGATTGGTGGAAAATCTGCCTCAAATAGAATTTTTATATTAAAAAGATGGCATTTTGAAATCCTATCGATATATGATTGATAACATTCAGAATCTTTAAAATATATTTACACACATTCACATCAATTTCGTTAAAATTATTGCATAATTTTCAATTGGTGTTTGTATAAGTATATTAAATACATAAACAATTTACATACAATACATACATACATGAGAATTTTTTGTTAAGGAAAATTAGGTTTTTGTTTCTTTTTGTTGTACAGTATAGTTTTGCTTTCATTAATACTAAGTATATATGGTAGATATATGGTGTAAATATTGAAAACATTATAAGGAAAAAATGGTTTTTCGTTATTGTTTAAATATATATTTTTTTAATTGGTGTTTTAAAAGAAAAAAAGCAATATTAATTACTATTACAAGTGAAACAAAATATTTAGAAAAATAAATTTAAAAAAATTTATTAAATAAAGCGGAAATTTTTAATGTTATTTTACATTTGTATTTATGTAGCACATGTGTCATTATGTTTAAAACTTTAGATTTTTTTTGCTTTTTTTCTAGTTTAAGTTATGCATAAATGTAGGAAGGCAGAAAATTTGTTGTTAAATTTTTTTTAATAGGAATTATGTGTGATAACATAAAATGAGATTGAAAATAAAGCCAAGAATATAAATAATAAAGAAATATATTGTATGCATATGTACTTAATTAATTAAATAATTTGCAATTGGTTTTTGAAATCATTAAACATAAGTTCATTAATGTCTTAAGCTATATGCGATCCTTATTTCGATGTTGGAACGTTAAGAAGATGCCAGTGCTTAGAGATTCCATCCAATCCATCTGTAGATCCACCTGCTATTGGAAATCAAATTATTAGCTGCAGTCAATTTTTATGTCATTGCATTTTGGTTAAGTTCCAAAACAATTTCCATTAGAGTCTGAACCAAATTAAGTTTGAAAATAATTTTAATTTTACTTTGAAAATAAATATTTAAATAAATAATTACAAGAAAGAAGAACTCATTTCATTTTTAAATTTATTCTCTTACGACAAGTTTTAAATATAAAAATTACTTTGTTTTGTACAGATAATGATCAAGTGTTGTCATATCAAGTATTTTTATCAAATTGTTTCAATCTAACAAACCTTTCACCGGCCTTTCAGTAATACGTCTTTGTCTAAATTGTTATAGTCTGTGAAGAAGATGCCAAAGATAACAATAATATCCTGTGGCTGGCAATTACCAGGAAGCTGCATGTGTCCAGGAGGATACATTAAGGTAATTCACTTCAGTGACAAAATTAATTAAATTTATACCAACAATATTCCATTTGCTCAGCTTCATTAGCAGATACACAATTGCAGAACCATAAAAAGACCTTCGAAAAAGAGGTTCATTTGAAACATACAAGTGGACCCTTTCTGTATGTTTTTTCTGTAAAAGATTTCATATTATTTCAGCCTCTAGATGAATCTCTTCGAAAAAATTTCTATAGATCAACCAGCTTATAGATTCTAATGAGAAAAATCAACCAACAGAACATCTATCCTACATTCATTAGGGCAACAGACATTATACATACATTCACACATAGTCGGACATCAGGATTACGTCCTAGCTTCTAACACCACTCATGTTGTGTGTGTTAATTTTATACATGAGTGGCGAGACCTACAGTTTATAGTCGATTCCGAATAACAGATTTTTTTGAGAAACTTTTGACAGAAAATTTTTATTTATTCTCAGATTTTTAGCCAGAAATCTACTAAGAGGAAGCCGAAGAAGAATTTTATTTCATATTTCGTCTGACCTGGGCTTTGAACCCTGGACTCACGGCTAATAAGTCAGCATACTACCTACTATGGCGACTTCAAATCCATATTTTCCTACAAACATTTGTAGAGTCATTAGGCAACATTGGATCTTTAGGGCATTAAAATGGAGCCTGTAGGTCTAGCCTCATTCTAAAAAATTGAACTAAAAGCTCGGGAATATGAATTCTAAATACTATATGGGTACATGCACATGAAACAAAAGCTTCAGTGAACGATCTTCTCCAGCAGGTTCATTTCTTTCAGTGAAGTTTTCTACGTATTTATAGGCAAAACTCGACCTAAACGTAATCTACTCATGTTGATATACGTATGTTGTGAAACAATTTCATTTGTATGTATTGGCTAATCGTACAACATCAATTGCATAGTTTCATTGTGTAAGTACATGGTCTAGAGGACATCTGCTTATACATTAGAGTTGTATTTCATTTTCTATTGAACTTAAGTGATGTAAATTATAAAGTGATGGTATTGAGCGCCAGCAAACATTATACTGAACGTACATGGCCAAGAGTTTCACACCATCCATAGTAATACGTACATACATACATATATAATTCGTCATTACAACACTATAATGAGGATTACGACCTAGCTTCTCAAACCACTTGTGTTGTGTGTGTTAATTTTGGAGTGGTGGGAGTTAAATACTAAAATCGTCTCCGAACGACAGATTTTTGGGAAACTTTTCTTGGAAATTTTATTTACTCTCAGAGCTTATGGCAGAAATCTGCCGAGAGAAAGTTTGCAGATTGACTGTAGATCGAATGCGGGTGAATAATTCATTCTAAGATTTTTTGCCTCAAATCCTAAATGCTTAGTCTTTGATCACAAAAATTTTAAATTACAAATATGACTGTCTCCTGCAAAAGAGTTAGGGAGAGAATATCGTTAATCAAAAAATATGAAATAGAATTGGAAATACAACAGAGTTTTGCCGAATCCCGGAATTTAGCCTCCCTTATCTGTTGACAGCCGATTTGTATTAAACCGTAAAGTACGTTCCATAAAAAAAGTTCAGTATAAGTTGGGTTAGGATTGATTGATTGATTACATTTGCCATCACTGTTGGAATAAACGCTTAAAGGCTCCTTTTAACTTTTGCATCATAAAGCTTATATGATTTCAAAAACGCCTTAAAATTTTGTATTATTATGACAGAAATATATTTTCTTTAAAGATTACTTTTTTTGGTTTTTCTCTGCTGTTTAATTAAATTTTAATTATAAATTATGAAAGAATAAAGAAAAAAAATACATTTCTAAATCTCATTTTAATGTGAAACAAGTTTTAAGCTTTCCATATTTGCATATGTTTTTTTTTAGGAACTATTTGACAATACAATACATAAGACAAATAATATCGTAGCAATTATAATGAGTAGAGTACTGTGATAACACAGCCCTGCATGGGTTTTGCAAATAAGATTGCTCCAGGTGTTTCTGAAGGCATTTGGCGCGCTAAACACGATTCTGGTTTCAAAAATTTTCCATCACGTCAGGTTTTCGACAAAAAGGGGGTTGAAAACCCTAAAAATAGCGTTTTTGGCCATTTTTGAAACATTGTAGAGCTCAACACTGACGTGCTAGAACCATCGCTATTATTAGAAATTGACAATTGATCTTTGCTCTTTAAAATGAGCCCAAAGCCAAATTGTTTGCATGCACCCTTAAAGCAGGGGGTGGGTTTATGTCAAGGGATGCAAAAGAAAAAGAAACACATTACGGAGGTCCTTAAAAATAATTCAGATTTACTTGAAAATTGTTACTCAGGGGTTGTCGGGGTCGCTGATTACAGATCTTCATTCAGATTTAAAAAATTCAAAATGGCGGATCCAATATAGCGGTCGAGGTTTATAAAAATTAATCAGATTTACTTGACCGCCATATTGGATCCGCCATTTTGAATTTTTTAAATCTGAATGAAGATCTGTAATCAGCGACCCCAACAACCCCTGAGTAACAATTTTCAAGTAAATCTGAATTATTTTTAAGGACCTCCGTAATGTGTTTCTTTTTCTTTTGCATCCCTTGACATAAACCCACCCCCTACTTTAAGGGTGCATGCAAACAATTTGGCTTTGGGCTCATTTTAAAGAGCAAAGATCAATTGTCAATTTCTAATAATAGCGATGGTTCTAGCACATCAGTGTTGAGCTCTACAATGTTTCAAAAATGGCCAAAAACGCTATTTTTAGGGTTTTCAACCCCCTTTTTCTCGAAAACCTGACGTGATGGAAAATTTTTGAAACCATATTCGTGTTTAGCGCGCCAAATGTCTTCGAAAACACCTGAAGCCATCTTATTTGCACAAAAAAAGTCCAAATTTGCAGGGCTGTGTAATTAATTATAAATTTTTCTACGTTTTTTTTTCTTTCATTTATATTTTTTAAATTTTTGCTGAGTATATTGTATTATTAGTATGTAGTAGGATGGTAGTAAATGTAAATAATCGTTTTACAATATGTAAGTAATGCATGTATATAATGTAATGTAATGTAATCATTTATTTTAGCATGTGTATTAGCATATGTAGGTATAGAATATGAGTTTTTTTTTTGGTTTTTTTCTTTCTTTCTTTCTTTTACTAGTTAAACTGTTTGCCTATTTATTAGGTGTACTAAGTGTATTTTTTTATATTTTTGTTTGTTTTTACTTTTGGTTTTTTTGTTGTTGTTGTTGTAATAGAAACTACTGGATTTAGTTAATTGCTTTGCACTAATTAATTTAGGAAATATGGTTGTTCACTTCTGTTCGTTTAAAATTTATCTTCTTGATAATGTTTTTGTTAAGTGGTAAATACGTGTGTGTGCGTGTAAGTGAGTGAGTAAATTTGTGATCGTGTGTGTAATATAAGGTTGTATATGTGTTTTTTGGAATATGTGCTAATCTCGGTGTATGTGTGTGTGTGTATAATAGTTAGGAATTATAATTTCTTTTTTCATATTATGCAGGTGTTTTAAATCTACGAAAATAAATCAGTAATAATTGTTTTATTTTTTTTTTAGCTAAACGGCTGTTTTAACTTAATTTTATTGCACTAATTCATGTTTTGTTTTGCTTTTTTTCTAGCGCAAGAAAAGCAATTTGTTTTTGTTGTAGACGTAATATTTTTATTTTGTTTTTTTACAATTTGACACATATATTTAGAATTTTTAATTTTTTTTGTCAGAGTTTTTTTTTCTTTTAGTAACCACCAAAACGATAAGTGTGCGCTTGATTTTTAAAAGTTTTTATTTATTTTTATTTTTTAATTTTTTTTCTTTCAAAATGTTTTAGGATTTAGGTTTTCCTTTTCATTTTTATTTAAGAAATAAAATTTCAAATAATTTTTTTTGTTAGTTTTTTTTGTTTTTTTATAGGCACTAGTGCTATTTTATTTTTTTCTTCTTCAATTAGGTTTAGTTTATGTGTTACATATCGTTTTATATATATGTATACGTAGATGTAAGTATATAAAAACTCATCTTAAATGTTTAGTTAGTTCGTTAGTTAGCTAAAGTTAAACTTTGTTTTTGTTTTTTTTTTTTACTTATTTTTCAATATTTTTTTTATTTATTTTTCTCATTGGTATGGGAATAAACTAAAGTTTTTATTTATTTTATAAAAAAAAATATTTTTTCTATTTTACACAAGTAGTTTGACGTTTAAGTTGGGCAAAAAATTTTCAATACTTTCTTTTTTGTCTGTGTCTAAATGCTTGTGTTTGAATTGTTTGCTTTGTATTACAGAGTTTTGACATTTCAAAAAGGCAAATCAAAAATGGTGGAAAAAAATATGAGTTTTGTATGGTTTTGTCTTAGTACAGCTGAGACTAAGTAAAAAAGTTTCTTTTTTAAATATATATTTGAAATCGATAACTTATTATTAGCTTGGAGACAATAAAGAGCGTACAAGATTTGCAAATATGTAACGTAATGCATTATTTTATAATTTAAATAAAATAAATTAAAAGCTTAATTTGAAATGAAAATGAATTTAAAAAAACCTTACAAAAAATTAAATAATTGATTGAACTTGAGCTCTAAGCTGACAAGAAGAATTTTTTTGCAGCAAACCGTGTGAAAACTTAAGAAATACAATTTATTTCTATTATTCTCCAAAGTGTCCAAAGTGAGATTTTATCTTAATATTTCAAACTTATATTTTCAGATTCTAAATATATTTCCGTTAATAGACATGGCATGTTTCACTTGTCAAAACAATGGCAAATTAAATTAAAAATTAAGAAATAATATCTTGGTATAGAAAATTCTCTACAGAAACAGAATTTATCAACCTGGTGGTCGTTAAACAAAGAATATAGCAGCTGTAAGCAAAAGTTCGCCATTCGCCATCGTTTGCAGTAATTAAACAACAAAAGACCGACATTATTCAACATTTTTCATTGTGATTTTCATTTAAAGGCTTATAAGATCCCGCTATCACAAGAATTAAAAACAAATGAGCACGCATTACGTCCTTAATTCGCGTCTTGGGCTATCGAAAAACAAGCAGAGAAAAATACCGAACAAACCGAACTGCAGATTTTGGGGTTACAGAAAACCAAGAGTTATCTTAGTTAGCTTAGAGCATAGCATCCACATAAACTTGCGGTTTGGTGTGATTTGTCATCCGGAGGAATCATGGGAACCACATTTTTTTGAAAACCCTGATATCAAGCCAGAGTATATTATTATCGTTTAGAGTCTTGAAGAGCCTTTAGAGCCTTTAGAGCCTTGAAGACTGGAAGGTAAAAGCCAAAATTATTCCAAGCTTTCTTGTAGCTTAAAGGTCGTCAAATAAATGTTCTTTTTAAATTTTTGCTCAAATGCGCGCCTCTTCTGAACTCCGTTTCACTTCTATTAAGACAACACTCTACCTCCTCGCTTACAGCGCCTTCAATGAAAGGCGAATACTATGGTAAGTAAAAATATAAGATTTTTGTAAAGAAGTTCCTTGATTTAAGTACAGTGTAGTTGATTATAGTGGCAGTAAAATAATGAAAATCCAGCAACATTGTTTGAAGGTTTCAATAAACCAATATTATTGGATGGTTATCCAATTAAGTTATCCGCCATTAATTAACCCCGATCTGTACCCGATAGAGAAGTAACAAAATAGACTTCGCCTCATACATTTCTTTTTCGGTTGGATATAACATACTTAATGCATTGTCTTAAGAAATCAAGGCATATGAATGTTCTTCACGACACTTGAAAAATATACCGGTTCTAGAGAACATAGCATCGAATTTTTATAACGAGAGCATCAGGAGTTTCTGACTTTTCGACTAGAAATCTTCACGACACTTGAAATGAATCGCTTTTTCGCTACTCATAAGTACTCATGAAATTTTGAGTATGAGTGAGTCAACAGTACTGAAATTCAACTACTCAGATTCATTCGTACTCACTACAACATTGATTTATAAGTACAAGTTGCAATAAGTATGAATATAACGTTGACATGTTTCATTCATACGCCTACTCGTTCAGATTCATAAATTAGAAAATATTTATAATACTCATAAATGATTCGAGTGATTCGAATTATTCATCAAAATCTACAGTCTTGGTTGTTGTTGGATTTACAAAAAAAAAAAGAAAAAAACAAAGACAGCAAGCAAAGCAAACACACAACCTTCTAATGAGTATTGTAGTGTTCGTACGCGAATCGTACTTATTTTGTGATTCTTGTAAATGTTGAGTAAAGGAGAGGCGAAATCAGCAACATAAGTTGTTGTTAAGTATGAGTACGATGTGTACTACAAACTTTGAATATGAGTAGTATGAGTATGCTATTAAAACAAGTATGAATGCGTATAACTGTCAGAAATTATGAGTATGATCCGAATCAACTCATTTTTTTGAATACTCATTAGAATACTGTATAGAATACTGTATAATGGTATTAATGGAGTCAGTAGACAACATTGGATCTGTACATACATACATATATACATAATTGATCATTACAACCCTGCAGTCAGAATTATGAGCTAGCTTCTTACACCACTTATGTTGTGAGTGTTAATTTTATACATGAGTGTAAGGACCTGTAGTTAAAAGTCGACTCCACAAGACAGATTTTTTTGAGAAACTTTTGATAGAAAATTTTTTATTTATTCTCAGAGTTTTATCAAGAAATCAACTGAGAAAAAGTCGACGAAGAATTTTATTTCATTTTTCGTTTTGTTGGAGATGACCTGGGGTTTGAACTGTGGCCTCACGGCTAATCTACCTACTAGATTACGGCGACTTCAAATACATACCTACAGATATTTCTGGAGTCATTAGGCAACATTGGATCTTTAGCGCATTAAAATGAAGCCTGCACGTCTAGCCTCATTCTAAAAAATTGAATTAAAAGCTAGGGAATATGAATTCCAAATACTATATGGGTACATAGACATGAAACAAAAGCTTCTAGAAAAATCTTTTCCAGCATGTTCATTTCTTTCAGTGAAGTTTTCTATGTATTTAAAGGCAAAACTCGACTTAAGCGTAAACTACTCATGTTGATATACGTATGTTGTGAAACAATTTCATTTGTATGTATTGGCTAATCGTACAACATCAATTTCATAGTTTCATAGTGTTTTGCATGTGACAGGGGGGGGGGGTGTACTATATCTGTGGTAATACTAACATAGTTATCCAGTTTGCTAATAATACGTGCGATTACTCCTATACTATATAGACAATACATTTTTAAGGATTTTCTATACTTTATCTGTTTATTCGTGTACAAACTACTTCTCTAAAGTCACGGGAAACTCTAAGTTGTTATCATGTATATATTGTATATGTTTATATGTTTATGTATATGCTGTTAATACAGTTATGTGTGTATATTTATTAAATCTATTAATATAATGTGTAACATATCGTACATCTACTTATGCCACACATAATTTTATGTTTTTGTTCCTCTCAAAATGTTGAAAATATTTTCATTTCTTTTTTTTTTTAAATTTTTGTGGTTTTTTTTGTATTCTTTAATTTACAATTTTGTATCTTTTAATTTTACAATTTAACAATTGTTTTGTTTTGTCTCTAATTCATATTTTTTTCAATAGGTATAAATATGTATGTTTTGTTTTTTTTTTCTTTATATACAAATATTTATAATTTTTTTGTTTAAATTTAGTTTTAACCACTTATTAATCATATTTATTTATATATATTGCAGCTTAAATTATTCTTAATTGTTTTTTCTTTTTTTCTTTGTATTCTGTTTGGTTTTTGGTTTGTTTTTTTTTTTTTATATACAGTACAGAATTTAATTTTTTTTTGTCAATTTAATAGTTTTAAATATTTTTCTGTTATTTTTTAAAATAATTTTTGTTTGTTTGTTAAATATTTTTTAAATATTTTTTTGAATTGTTGTGAGGATTTACTGTGCCTGCAAAAGTAAAGGATAAACCTTAAAAAATAATATGGGTGTTAGTAAAAATTGGAAAAAAGTAGTAAAAAAAAGACAATTTAATTTGAAGAAAAAATATTTTTTTTTTGGTAGGTAAGTAATGGCATATATTTCTACATGATACACTTGTTTTTTTTGTTATGGTAAATTTGTATGAAAATAAAGTGCAAATAAGCAAATACAAACATGCAATTTAATTTATTTATTAATTTTCTAAATAAATTAGTCTTCGTTACATCATTGTATATACAGTTTAAAAATAATTAACCGTAGATCGAGTCTTAAAAAAATTTATGTATCATATTTGATACATACTTGGCATAGAGTTGTCACTATTATCGATAGATTTTGTTAAAAAATTTCAATTTATTCTAATTCATTTCAATAAAACTATTTTATATTTTAACATTTTATTCTCACTTTTATGAAATTTACATCAAAAATTTTTGACATGCAGTATGGTCTTTTACGTAAAAATTAAACACTTGGTTTTATTTTTTTCAATTGTTTAGATGGGCCAGTTTATTGTCACTCGCATCAGTCCATTCAGAAAAAGTTAGATGCCTGATATTTTTATAATTCGTTAGTATTGTTATCGCCATTATTTTAAACCAAATAAAAACAGAAAATTTCAAACAAGACTTAAAAATTTCAAAAACTTCATAGCTCTGGCTAATGTATCATTTTTGATACATACGACTTTCTTAGAGATTTTTTAGTGTCGTGTATGTAATTTTTTTTAAATTTTCAATGTTTTTGTGAAGTTTTATCGTAAATAATACATTATTTATGGTATTTGAGAAGGAATTGAAAGTTATATAAGTGTGGGACGAAAGTGAAAAGATTGAATTTTCTATTCTTGATATGTTCTTGATATTGATTGAAGTAGTCGTAGTCTAGTATGTAGCGTATTACATTATTAGACGTCAGACCAAGTTTCAATCCTCAGGTCAGACAATTCCAATTTATATAAGCTTGTAATGGCCGATTATATATTAGTTATATATGCAATATCCCTGCTTCTAAAGAATTTGAAGAAGAAGAAAAGAGAAGCTCGTCATGACAACAGGATGTTTATCGCCAAAAATGGTACTACTTGGAACAGAACAAACTGCCTTTGGTAGTATGGGATTTAAAAATCTAGTAGTTTCTTACTGCTCTTCTCATATTTATCTCACGTGACAGACAAACATTAGAAAAATGTGTTTCGTCTCATGTTTTATTACAGATAATAATATTTCGCTCAACTACGTACGTATGAGATAACAGAATCATTCGCTTTGATAATGATATATTTACACCTATTATGCCTTTTCGAAAAATGAGCTGAAAATCTTGCAGCCTTTAATAATCATGCTTAAAGCCTTTTTTTGAAATTCGACTGAAAAAGATTTTTTAAAAAAAAAAAAAAAATATTTTTATCTTAATTTTTTGTTAGAAAATTTTAACAATTTTCATAAAACTTTTATCACACAACTTGTAGTTTTATATAAGAAATAATACTGTATAAATAATTTGGGATTACCTATCATACTTTCAGAGCAGCCCATATATCCTTTTTTAAGATTTTTAAAAATTCAATTTTTTGTTCGCTTAAAAGGTAAGAAAATTAAAGAAAACATATTTAAATAATGATGCTTATGTTTTTATGTTCCTTTTTGGTATATATTCATCTCAAATTAAAGTTTTTAGCAACAGAATTCATAAACTTTTCAGTTTTATTGTGGAAAATTATCTCCAGTGATTTTAATGAAATTTGATACTTAATGATGGAATACTTACAGTGATTGTTAGGGAAATTAATTTAAGGCTATTTGTACAAATCAAGCTTCATAAAGTGATTTACGGAGTAATGCTTGGTATTGATTTATGTTTTTTTCCTTTTGTTTTGTTTTATTACCTTTTCAACTCATATTTAATTTTGTCGCAAATTTCATAAAAGTGATAATAAAATGTAATAATAGTAAATAAATAGTTTTATTAAAATGAATTCAAATATTAATTTTTTTTAACAAAATCTATCAATAATCGTGACAAATCCATGTACTAGAAGGATGTATCAAAAGTGATAAGAGATAAGCTAGAATTTTGAATTTCTTTTAAGGCTCGATCTACGGTTAACACTGCGCTGCAAATTCTATGGGACGATCCTTTTACGATCCTATCTGATCAATCTTCAAAATGCTTAATATTAATAGTGAATGTACGCAACATTAATTTTCGCTCTTTTCCATTCCAATTTGGCGACTTCTAGAATCACGGGTATTGATATGCTGTTGTTATATTTTTTTCCTACTCTCAAGATACTCACATACTGCTGATTGACTAACAACGCAAATTACGATTCTTCGATAGATTGCCAATTCCACTTTTGTTAGAAATTGTTAAGTTTGTAATGTTTTAATTTTATTTGAGATCCATTTCGAGGTACTTTTCAAAGATCTTTGAAAAACTCTTTTACATTTTTTTAAACATTGTTTCCCTTCTACACACTCCAAGTATAGTCTGGCAAACTATTATTATTGTGTATACAATCATCTGTAAACTATGAATGGAGAACAAAGCAACTTTGTGAGTACACTAAAATGTGGACTTATCCCGCCCGTTTTTACAGACCCACCAACTCAAGGCTTTGCAAAGTATTTTAAAATTCATATCGGAGATTAGCGAGCTCATATGTAATTCATGAAACATGGAATTTTGAATCAGAAATAAGATTAACTACCTAATAAGAGCTTCTTTGAGTAGCCGTGGCAATTGTCGTTAAGGTAGGGTGAAGCGTTGCAAGTGCTTGACTGCAAACTTAACTAATACAATCTCGTATCTGGCAGATAGCACAGAAATATTCACTCTATTTTGGCAACCAAGCTTATGTTATTTGAATACATTCGGCTCTTTTTTGTCAGGCTATGTGAAGGATCTGGTGTAAATAGTCCAGTCGGCAACAATTCCATCCTTTAGAAACAACATTGCTGAACGAAATGTTGAACAAAGTAAGCCAAAATTGGAATTGGAATATAAATACTTTAATCACTTTTGAATACTTTTCTGAAGTTTTCATTTTTATAATCTAAAAGTGAAAAAATTCATCGATTACAACTGATTACATACGCAAGTAATTTAAAAAGTTGACAGTCAATTAAATGAAAATTGCAAACGTGTGAAAGTATTAGCAGTACTTCAATAACGATCATAACCTCTCGATAAGAAAGTGAGTAAGTGGATAAGCAGAAGACAAAATTTGTTCTCGCTGTAAGAAGAAATTTTTCTTGTGACTTGACATGTCTTTTGACTTGTATAAAATTGTTCTCTTCTAAGTGCAATAAATAGCATTTAAACAACACATCCAATAATAAAATTAAATTAATTAAAAAAAATTTAAAGCAATTAGGAAAATGAATAACAAATAAATTTATTTAAAAAATTATTCTCAAGCAAGAAAACCATGCCAAAACTTATTGAAAAAAAGAAAAATCACCAGAAAAAATATTTAAAAAACTGTAATTAAAGAAAAAAACAACAACTACGACTACTCTACAATAACATTTACCAAGAATGCTATTTTGAAATAAAATTTTTAATAAAAAAAGGTGCAAGAATATGTACATAATTATGTCAGAAATATTTCTGTTGAAATATATCGTATCATACATAACATACATACAGCAGACATACATACGAAAAAGTACATTTAAATTACGAAATAATTTACACTACCAACCTGTGGGCTAACTTGGAATTGTTGTATGGGATAAGCAACAACGCCGGCTGCTTGGGGTATAGCAGCACCGGCAACACCCGCCGTCGCCAACTGTTGGGCAGGAGATATTTGTGCTTGTGTAGCAACACCTTGCCAAGTAGCTGGAATTTGTACGCCCATGCTGTAAAAAAACAAAAAAAAGCGAAATTATAAAATTGTTTGAAAGATAAAAAGGGTAGATTATTCATATGATTTATTGATAAAAATCAATTAAAATTTAATTTAATATTGTAGAAATAGAAATTAGACGAAATATTTGAATAGTATGAGAAATATGTTTCCAAACATATTGGCTGCGATTGCGGTAATGGACATGGAAGTATGCCAAAATCTTGGGTTTAATTCACTAGAAGAATGAACTTGTTTCCTTTAAAAAACCAGATAGATTCCATTACTATAACAGTTCACACATACCAGAGAACATCACTCATGTATCAATAGAAGGATCCACATCATACGACAAAGTCGAAAGTGAAATCTTTTCAGAACAATTTAATATCAGATTATCTCTTGTTCTACCCGACCTATTTTCTTTACTTAATTGGTCACTACAACCCATTAGTTAGGATTATGAAATAGCTTCTCCTACCACCCATGTTGTGTGTTTTAATTTCAAACATGAGTGGCGGGACCTACAGTTTAATGATGATCCCCAGAGATAGATTTGAGAAATTTTTCATGGGAGTTTTTACCAGATATCTGGTGAAAGGAACTCGCAGAAGAAATATTTGTTCATATTTCGATTTGTTCGAGAATTCTGCTCTATATTTTGAACCGTGGCGTCACGCCTTATAAGCCGGCACACTGCCAATTAGACTACGCAGACTTCATAGTATTACTCAGGCTGTAATATTGACTATAAAGACTGTCGCTTATGAGTCAGAGTATATCGGGTGAAGATATGCTCAAATTTTCTGAAAAATAAAGAGGCTATTACAGCTCTAAACAGTGAGCGCACCACAACTAAAATTGTCCAAGTATGCCAGTTGTATACAAAGAAAATAGCGAGACATTCAACGGTCACCCTTATATGGGTTTCTGAACACGGGCACATAAATAGAAGGTAATAACAACTCTGGAGCCCCTGCATAGGCTTGCACAATTGAATTTATATCTGGAGTTGACATTGCTTTGCAAAGAGAGCAATTAAATCTCACACAAACTTCACTCTTTTTTTTTTAAAGATGCGATTAATGGAGTCATCTGTACGGTTAAAGTTCAAAAGAGTTAATCTCAGGAACCTAACTACAGTTTTAGTGGATTACCGGCCTCTGGATATTTACGCCCGTTGGCTGGAAATACCTTACAACGACTTCTGCGCAACTGCAACGATAAGGAAAAAGAGGAAACCAAAGAACATCTTATTTGTCATTATACAGCACTGGGGAATAGAGGGAAGGATTTGCGGGCTCCCAAAGTTTGTTAACATAACGTATATAGCCAAAGGTTATTATGACAGAAACTATCGGAATAACTGAGATATGCCTGCCGAAATTGAAATTGAAAGCGGAATAGATGAGCGGGCCTTTACTTACTAACTCCCTTAATTGGTCAATACATCCCTTTAGGCAGGATTACAACCTAGCTTCTCACACTACTTTTGTTCAGTGTGTTAATTTCATACATGAGTGCCGTGACCTACAGTTTAAAGTTGACTCCGAACGAAAGATTTTTTGAGAAACTCTTAATAAGCCAGCACACTATCTTCTAGACTATGGCGCCTTCGGGACCTGAAGTGATCCAAGTAGGGTATACTCTCTAAATCTAAGCTAGCATCGGTGAAAATACTTAAAGTAGAGGAACACCAAACGTTGGTCAGTATTTTATTGATAATATTTTCGTAGAAATTCTTTAGTTTTCATTCTATAACATGCCACAGTTCGTTTAATATTTCCGTCTTGATTCCAGAACAGTTCATATGACTGCAGCGAAGAGTGACACAATTGCTACTTTCGATGCGATCACATTTCTACGGGACTATAGTTTAAAAACATGTTAATGAATATGAACTTTGAATAACTGTCATCGGTTTATAGTGAATAATACAGAAAAAGAAGCGGAAAAACACAAGGGGGACTTCTAGTAAGACTACACTGAATTCCGGATCTTATTACATTGGGTTCAAGTTAAATTTCATCATATTTTCATTACAAATTCTATTTTTCTTACTTCTAATTAGTTGACAGCAGCTGTTTTGTTGTGTGTGTATATTATTAATTATATGCATTTTATATTTATTGAAATAAATAAATATATGGATTATTGAACATACACACATACTTAGCCATTCATATCCTATAAAAATTCATAAAGTGTTGTTGCACAATTATGAAGCACTCACTGTGTGCTCGCTGATATGGCTTAACAATTCAAAGTATTTATTAATAAAGGCGGCGGTATACGTTATCTTGATGATGATTGCATATAAACGCAACATACATACGTATGTATGTATGTATATAACGCCAGAAATAATTTGTTATTGTATGTCAATGCAGTCCAATGTGTGTAGGTGTATGTCTGTATGTATGTCTGTTGTGTGTGAAATATTTAATGAACATGTCTAGCAATTAGTAAATGAATTCACTCTCTCTCTCTGTCTATTTAGTCATTCAGTCAGTCGGCATTTATGGTAGTCAGTCATATATTCATCATCATGTTATCATTATCCCTGGTGGCATTTCAATCATTTAAAACATCAAAATGTTTATTTGTTTTACTACGTAGTAGATGTATGTACATATGTTTGTATTAGTAAAAGTATACGTGTATGGTGATAGGATATAGGATTGTATGCAATGTATGCATTTGATGTGTGTAACCTCATTTTGTGTTAAAATTGTGTTTACATTAACAACGACAGTGACAACCGTAGCAACAACTCTATGTACATACCTTTAGTCGTACTTAGACAAATTATACCCTTCTCTGCGGTTAGGCTTATATAGGTTGTGTACTAATGTTTGCTGCATCTGAAAATGTAACACTGGAATCATATTTTCTTAGGCCTTTTGTCTGTTTTTCGAACTTGCTGTGAGGAATACAGTACGGTTTTGTAAGGCAAACTTTCATACAGAACTTTAGAAAGTTTAGAAAAATAGCTTCACAACTGTTACGAACTGCATTTATTGTATTGCAACAAGTCGAAGTCATTAAAATCAAATTAGAAGAAGTTTGTAGGTTCTGATCGAAGGGGCATAGGAGATCAGTAAATTTGTTCAGCATACTACTGCCATAAGCCAGCGTGCTTAGTTTGCTTCTGGTTTTACCCATACCGGTGTATTATACATCACATTTCTAAGCTTCCTTGCATGTTCTACTGCATAGGATTGTCATCCTAGGAACTTTTTAAAATGTTGCTAATATGCAACGGTTTGGGTTTTTGGACACGATGAAATCGAAGTTAAAACCCACGACCTTGCTAAAGTTGACACCACGGAAAATTCAAATGCATTCCTACATGAAATTGGCATTCCTCTACAGAAAGGCACACAAATGGCCTCAAAATATTTCATTCTTTGGCAAAGGTAAGATGGGTTAATGAATCATGCCAAACAGATCTGACCCGTTAAGAATGAAGAAGAGAATTTTCATTGAATCTATCAGGAGACCACAGAACATCGTCTCTGTCATTGTCTGGCACTTGGCAACCTGAGAAAAAGAATTCTTTGATAAAACAAGTCTAGCCAAAGCGGATTTGGGAACAATTCACGCATTCATAAGGTTCTCCGTATGATAGAAATATGCCAACCAGAAGATATAATTAAATGACGGAATAATGACGGTAGCAACAGGAAATTATAGGACCCTAGTAAGCTGTACCTATTGATGCGACTGGCGGTTTTAACATAACCTGTAATATCACCTTTAACGCCTTTTTTTCTGTGGTCATGTATTGTTGATGGGAATGTTTCCAAAACTTTTATTAAGCCTACTTTATACATTCTATGCGTATTGCTCTGTAACTTGACCCCACTCTTTTGGCTTATTAGACGTAAGGTCACGGTTCAAACCCCAGGTCAGACATCAAAACAAATGTGAGAAAATATTTCTTCGGTGACTTCCTCTCAGCAGATTTCTGGCAAAAAATCTGAGAGTAAATAAAATTGCCATGAAAAGTTCCTAAAAATCTCTCGTTCGGAGCCGACTTTAAACTGTAGGTCCCGCCATTCATGCATAAAATTAACACACACAGTATGAGTAGTACTAGGCCGTAATCCTTACTGAAGGGTTGTAATGATCAATTATGTATGTACGCATGAAAGGCATTGTGTGGACTTCCGGCTCCTGTTCATGAACTGCGTTGTGCTGAATTAACTGTAATAAACTTAGAGGCGAATATAAATAGGGAGTATTGTGTTATAAATTGGTATTGCATTGTTATTTATAATAAAATAACCTTGAAAATTTTCTCTATTGTGACCGGACTTCTAGTGTAACAGGTCTCAGATTCTCGTAGATTAGCACACTGCTTACTACCAGATGTTTTAACGCATTCCAAAACTAATTATAATTGTCATAGCATTATTTATTACTACCTTGCTTTATATAAGAGTAATTTTTCAGTACACTTCCGACTTTCATTACAACTCTTCAGTCAGGACTACGACCTAATTTTTCACACCACTTATGCCGGTTGTAATAATTTTATACATGAGTGACGGGATCTACAGTTTCAAGTTGACTCCGAAAAACAGCTTAAGAAATTTTTCACTGCATTGTTTTGTATTTTCTCTGACTTTTTGCCAGAAATCTGCTGAGAAGAAGTCTCCAAAAAAATATTTTTTGATATTTCGTTTTGTTAGAGTCTAATAAGCCAAACACTACTTACTAGATTACGGTAATACTAATCAATAATACTAATCAAGTTATAGTTTAGCTGCTATTATCTGTACTTAAAGTATAATGACAGTCCTTAGCTACTATAAATTAAACTATTTCTGGCAGAAAATCTATTATGGCATCATACAGCCCATTTAATCTAATGTCTATGATATATAACATAAATACATATAAAATATAAATACATATATGTATTTATGTTATCGTTACACACTTACACTATAAAGTAGTATATTTAGCATTTTGTCATATTTAATGCATTGACATATTTAAGTGTTTGTATGTATATTTTCATATGTATATTGAATGTTGTTGACATATACACAAATGTTATAAGGACAGTTACCATTTAAATGACGCTTTCATTATGCAATTCGTTTCTTTTTTCTTTTTTTCTCTCTTCATTTATTTATTTTTATTCAACATCATAGATATTTATTCTAAAATGTTTTTTTTTATAAAAAATAATTTTAATTAATTGATAATATAAATAAAAGAGAGGAATGAAAAGAAAAAAAAGATAATATTGATCATGACAGGTAATTTATTACGTCGTTTCATTTTTTTAATTTTTTTGTTTTTTTATATTGTAATAAAAAAAAAGTTTTGTTGAAATATCCTGTCGTTTACGATAAATTGCATTTATTCATCGTTTCCTGGCCTTCAATAAATGTAGTATTTTGTCAACAATTAAATAAAATAAAACTTTTTAATAATTATGATTGACTTAATGGCGTGTTTTTTTTCTCTATATGAAACCTTAATTAAGGTTTAAAAGTAATTAAAGTTTTATTTAAAACCCAAATTCTGGGGCAATCCATTATAGAAAGTATTGCTTCAATACAAAGTAGCTTCACGATCTGGAAAATTTCTTACAGAAAAGGAAACAGTTCCAGGTATATTAAAAGACAACGAAATCTACTTAGAGGAAGACAGTTTTCTTATCATTTGGTATATAAAACTATTGCCATCGCGATTTTTTCAGTATGTAAAAAAATATTCGTGAAATATGGCAATGCCAAGAAAGAAAAAGTACACAAATGCAAAAAATATAGGGTGGGCCATATCATCGCACGACATCATCGTGCAGTTTCTTGTTGGCCCAATAAAGCCCAACGTTGCTCAAGCGTAAATCGATTCATTACGTTCAGTGGAGATAATATACTGAATTCTGAGACAGAAAGAATGACATAAGTATTACCTAATTCGAAATAATAGATGGTTCAAATTGAAACCGATAGGCGGTCCACGGAAAGTACTCAACACATTTGAACTTTAAAAATGTCTAATAAAAATCCTAGTAATTTTAAATTTTTTTTAAAACTTAAACTGTATAAAAACTGACACATTTTACTTAACCTATAAATAAACAAATAATATAACGTCTAACATTTCAAACATACCCCATATAACCCTGCTGATAGCCACCATATTGTCCAAAATGATAGCCCTGTATGCCCTGCAGGAATTGATTTTGTACGGCAGCCGAAGCAGCAGGCGTTACAGCTGCTGTAGCCGATGAAGCTGGATACGTGGGTGTAGGTGAATACCAGCAGCCGGTAGCAGCCAACTGTTGCCCATAAGCAGCAGCAGCTGCAGCTGCAGCGCCAACGCCATATGGGAAACCAGCAGCAGCTGGATTTAATGCTTGACTAGCAATGGCTTGTGCATTATTGGGATCGCCACTTTCTTTGCCCCACGAACATTTAACGGGCTGGGCATTTATTTCCGTATTGTGAACACCAACAATGGCATGAGTAGCAGCTTCTTTGGTAGAGAATCTGCAAAAAACAAAAATGCAATGGAATTTAATTCATGTTTAACCCATAAAATAAAAGGAATTTTTAGGAAATTTATGTTGCTCTTGCTTACCTAACAAACGCATAGCCTTTGTCCTTAAAGACTCGTATTTCTTGTATCGAGCCATATGGTGAGAAAGTTTTCTGTAGAATGTCTTCACTTAATGCTGTTAAAGAACTGTTGACGCCACCCACATAGACAGTGCAATTTGATGGGCTGCTTTGATTGTAGACTTCGTCAAAGGTCAATGGTTTAATATTTTCTATAAATGAAGAGATAGAGAGAGAGAGAAACATTTAAAATACTCGTATATCATATTGTAAGTTAAGTTGTTAAAAATTAAAAGTCAAAAAAAATTATTTGTAATGCGATACTTAAGTCTTAGAATACAATTACAAATAAAAATTATAAGCATTTAAGTGCTTACAATTTATTTTTGAAGTAGTTTGCCATCTTCAAATACGATTTTTTTTAAATTTTCTTAAGTAATGCAAAATTTAATGAAATTATCTGAAATACTTAAAAAAGTAGAATTATTGTCCAGCGTGGCACAACATATTGATGGCACGTTTATACTTACATAATATAATTGGTCATTACAGCCCCTCAGTCAGGATTACGACCAAGCTTCTCACACCACTTAGGTTAGGTTAGGTTAGGTTAGAGGACGTATACTTGTCAATTAAGACAAGTACAGTACCCGGAGGTCAAATTGACCTATTTTACAACGTCCTAGTTTCTCAACCACTTATGTTGTGTGTGTTAATTTTATACATGCGTGGTGGGACCTACCTCTCCGAGTTTTTGCTAAAAGACCGCTGACAGAAAGTCGCCGAAGAAAAATTTTTTATATCGATTAGACTGCAGCGGCTACGGCTGAGAATATCACACTCAGTTCAAATTTCTGTTCAGAAAGGCTTGGTAAGTTATCTTCAATCGTTTAACGTCAGATCATATTTTTGATGATTGTACCAATTTGAGTCTGGTCGAAGATGAGCACTTTTATAAAAGAATTGTACTTAGTATTGAAACTCAATTCTAGTTATTTGATTAAGTTAATCTGCAAACTTACACTTACAGTTTTTGGTGCGAAGACAATATTCAAGCCCTTACAGATTGCAGTTAGTACAGTTTACACATTGGGATATCATGGGGACTTATTTTTTTCGAAATGAGCAAGCAACCGTTGTTATGGTGAATGGTAAATTCTGTCAAGCTGATGATCCAACTTTCTTTACAACTAAGATTAAGTATCAGTTTTTTTCTCAGAGTCTACTAAGCCCCCTAGTTAAGTCGATCTAAGTCTTTAGTTTATAGCTACAAAAAAAAACAACTCTTGAAGGAATCGAAGCATTCACACCACCATTGACGTTATACGCCAGATTTGTTGGAAAAATTAGTAAAAACTTTGACTGATATAATAGCCCATGTAATTCGTGAATGCGCCAGGCACTTATCAAAAATCATGTTGAAAAAATTGATGCCATCACACTAAAGAATATAATAAAATAGAAAATGATTAACAAATTGACTTGTGGATCAAATTAGACGCATATACATATGTGGAACACTTGGGTTTCTAAGCGTCTTACAAATCCTTTTTGTGAATGCCATTATCTTTACTTTTAGCTCCAGTTTAATGTCGAGTATAATTTATATTTTACTCAATGTGTGGTTTTTGTAGATTTTGTTTATAATTTTAATGTTAAACGATGTAAAAGCAAAACACCAGTATCTAGATTTTTTCCATTTTCGTAACAATATAGTCCTAAACAAAGCAGAATATAGTGTTGATTTGATTTATTCTGATTTCCATTGAATAATTCCACGTATCGAACCATTTGAAGGGAAACATATAATTTCCTCGATACATTTAATCCACGAAAAATGTATCATTGATATTTAGCGACTCTGAATAAAGAAAGTTTCACAGTCAATAAAATCAATGACGGCCAGCTTGTGTCAAATCTGAGGTATACAGGAGAGAAATGCTGCCAAATTTGCAGTGCGTCATGTAACTCTATGATGCAACTATCTGTATAGAATTCCTGTATTGACTGCTTCGTTCAGACGTTAGAGTTGTGTACAGTGTGTAAACGAAAATTGATTAAGTTACCAAGTGGTAGTCCGAAATAATTACGTTTCAATTTCACCAAACTCTCTACGTATTCTTTCTTGCAATCATCTCGACTTTGGGTGATAATTGCATATAATGTCTAATGGTCTGTTTGGAACACAGCTTACATTTGCGGAGCTTTAGCATCATTCCCCTGAGAATGTTGCACCTAAACATTGAGCTACTAAAAGTTTTCCTTTCAAATTGATTTCCAGTTCTTTAGCGATTAATATTTACAGCTTCTGCTATCTCTTGAGGGTATGTCTGATTATAAAGCATAATATCGTGCAGTTTTTCCGTGACTTTCTTTCGATTTCAGGGTCTATTTATTGCTCACAACATTGTCACCATACACATACATACATACATAATTCGCCATTACAGACCTTCAGTCAGGATTACGGCCTAGCTTTTCACACCACTCATGTTGTGTGCGTTAATTTTATACGTGAGTGGCGGGACCTACTATTTAACGTCGACAACGAACGACAGACTTTTGAGAAACTTTTTCATGGCATGTTTTTTTTTTTCGAACGTCCCCACCCTCTACCGACCGCGGAGGGCTCGTCCCCATTACGTAAGGACACGCACACACTACAGTCCGGACTGTAGCGGGTAAGGGAAAAGTAATGGCAACGAGAACATAAATCAGCTACAGAACTTAATCACAAGCTGAATAAAGTAACAATAAACAGGAACTACCTTTGACAAGAACGAAAATACATTTTTATATAATAATTTACAAATTAATGCCAGCATATAAGCTACGTTTTATATTACGAACACTATTATTAAAATCAATAAAATTATGATATAAGTTAAAATCGTTACATAATCTACGAAAAGGAAAATTACATCCATAGTTCGTTCTATAAAGATCTAAAGAAAGAGGACGATAGTACCGTGAAAATCTTGCTGGAATACTGAAATCCAGGTTACAAAGCAAAAACTCAGAATCAATATCACCTTTAACCAGATTAAAAACAAAACAAACCCCTAAGAAAGCCCTTAGACGTTCTAAAGTTGGAATTTTTTTCAAACCTAATCCCACAATCCCATCCTAAGCCACGTAAACAGAATAATAAAAACTGCTTCTGCACAGACTCTATTGAATCACTATGACAATGATAGTGTGGATTCCAAATAATAGACGCATACTCCAAAATAGGTCTAACAAGTGAAATGTACAGCAGTCTTGTTATATAAGGATCAATGAATTCCCTAGCCCATCTCTTCACAAAACCAAGAACAGCCCGAGCCTTGCCAATCATCATACTAGTATGATCAATAAAAGACAGTTTCTTATCCAATAATACTCCCAAATCAAGAAATGTCGTCACAGTTTCCAAAGTGGACGAAATTACGCCCCCGCGGGAGAAAACCATGCACTTACATTTTTTCAAGTTAAGATCCATTAAATTAATTCTGCACCAAGTTACAAACAAATCAATATTTCGCTGAAGAACAGCCTGACCATGATCATCATCAAAAGTATAAAATAATTTAACGTCGTCAGCATACATCAGAATATTACAATCAGTAAAACTTTCAGAGTTTTTGCCAGTTTTGTCTGACCTGGGATACGTCTAATAAGCCAACACACTACCTACTACACTACGGCGACTTCATTGTCACCATATATTTTAATTTTTTTTTTCATAATTCATTTTTTTCCAAAGTTTTCTCCCTTATTAGAGCAATGAAAAGAGATCACATTGGGTATTTTAGGCAGTGAAACTGAAGACACAATAAATAAAGAAGTAAGTAAGGAACCTTAAATATTACAAATATATTCCGAATGATATCGTAATGATACGAAATGATTTTGGATTTGTCCAGAAAAATTTCTATTAGAATAACAAAAATTAATTAAAATTACGAAATGACAATTGTTCATACCAAATAGACATCATTAATGATTTAATTGCAAACAAGATAGCGTACGTACGTATATGGGCATGTAATTATTTATCTGTGATAGTGCCATCTTATCTACAACCGGTTATATTTATTTATAAAGGAGGATTGTTGCAAGTAGTTTCCATCTCTGTTTCTCTTGTAATGCTTGTAATCGTATGTTGATATACGAGTATAATAGCTGCCTGCAGTCCTTCAGCATACCCCGGCCCTGTGTCTGCTTACCATATCTATTGTTTTATTTAATTCTAGTACATGTTTTTAAAATGTAATTTACATATTGTAGTTTCATTTTTTTTTATTGTTATTGTTGTTGTAGTTCTTTATACTTTAGCATTCATTGAAGGCATTTGTTTGGCTGGCTGGCATTGTTCCTGTTGTTGCTACTTTTACCTTAAAGCAGTTATTGTGTTTTGCTAATTACCTGTTTTTTTTTGTTGCTGCTGTTATTTTTGTGTTTTTTTGTTTTTTTGTTTTAATTCAGGTTAAAATAAAATTTGCAACTTTTAAAAAATAATGTCAGCATTGCGTGTTTATGTCTTTGTTTAGTTTGAAAACAACAGCAACAACAACAACGACGACAAGAGTAAATGGAAGGCTAAATGAATGGTTGAGCCAACTAACTAACTATGGTAGGTAGTTGGTTAGTCGTTTCCGTTCACCCGTACGCCCGTCCAACGGTCCAACCAATCCACCACTCGACGCCCGACTTTTCACTTGTTTTGTTTAATTTATCCGTTTATTTTCCATGTTTATAAATATTGCATGCCTGACCAAGAGGCCAAATCTACCAAACGGTACGAGTACGCGGCAAGCGGTATGCATAGTGCCATGTTCTGTATGTTTGTACGTCTATGACGATGTACCTATTTAATATCGTCGTAATATTCATATTCATACACTTACATTGGCAAAATGAAGTAAAATAGTTGCTAGTTTGTGCCGGTATTGGTATGTTTATGTGTGTTTTTAATTGTATGTATTACAATAATAAATATTTAGCATGTTTAGTTATTGCAATTGTTGTTGTTGTTTTACTTAAAAAAAAAATTATAAAAAAACATATGCATGCGCAAGTTAGTTACATGCTTTAAATCAGTTTGTGCTCCATGTTAAATATGGCCTGTTTTAAGTTTAAATATGTTTTTTCTGTTTTTTTTTTCTTTCATTTTTATTTATTTATTCTTTTTTTGTGTATTTTAATAACAAAAAAGCAAAAAAAAAAAATTAAAAATAAATAAAAAAACCTGGTACCTGGATAAACTCTTGAATAATTAAAAAGCTTCAGTTTTAATTTATTTTCTGTTATTATAAGTAAAAAGCAAAAGCAAACGCTTACAAAAAAAAAAAAAAAAAACATTCCAAATGTTGTTTTATAACGTTCGTGAGTGAGTAAAATAAAACAAAACTGAAAAACAAGTCAAATGTTGAAAAGTAAACATGTTTAAAAATGTTGCAAGACAGAAAAGCAAACAAACAAAAAAAACCCGAATCGAAAATAATATTCAACACAACAACAGTAGCTTGTGCAGTGGCAGCAGCAGCATAATGGAAATGTAATTAAAATCAACAAAAAAAAAAAGAACAAAAACAAAAATATCTCATGAAATTTAAAATAAAAATTAAATTCTTTACAACAATCATAACTTTAAAACAACAAAAGCCTTGGTAATCTACATATGTACATATGTATTGTTTTTTTTATAAACTTCTACTAGACTTCCACTGTACCACTGTAAAAAATAAAGAATTGATCTGCATGACAATGAAAGGACTTTCTAAAGCAATTGAAATTGTTTTACAAATAATTTATTGTTGACTAACATCACTCATGATATCTAAAATTTCAGCTTAACGCAGATTGCCACTGAGAGGTGGGATGGTAATACTTGTTTAACTTATTTGGTCATTACAAGCATTACAGGACTTCAGCAAGGATTAGGACCTATCTTCTTACATCATCCATGCGTGGCAGACCCTATAGTTTAAAGTTCACTTCGAGCGACAGATTTGTAAGAATGTCATGGCAATTTAATTTTTTTGGTTTTCTGGCAAAAACTCTGTCAGTAAGTCATCGAATTTATATTTTTTTTTTTTTCGATATGACTAGGCTATGGCTATAAGCCAAAACACTACCTAATGGACTACGGCAAATTAGTAATCAGACATTTCTCCATAACTCGGCATCATTTCATACATGAATAATCCACCATTACAACCCTTTAGACCGGGTCACGACCTAGCTTCTTGCACCACTTACGTTGTGTGTGTGTAAATTTTTATCCATAAATGGCAGGACCTTCAGTTTAAAGTCAATTCCGGACGATAGATTGTAGAGAAACTTTTCATGGCAATTTTATTTACCAGAAATCGGCTGAAGAAAGTCGCCAAAAAAATATTTTTTCACATTTCGTTTTATTGGAGATGTCTGACCTGGGGTTTGAACCATGACCTCACGTCTAATAAGCCAATACTCTACCTACTAGTCGATGGCGGCAAATCGGCATCATAAGATTTTCCAAAAGTAATTATAAAAAAGATTTGTCACCAAAATGCCACTGTGTGGCATGGTGCAGAAATGAAAATACTTCGGAACAATTAAGGCTCGAAACCTAGGATAAAACGAGAATTCATTCTGGTAGGCTTCAATCCTGCTTCAAATACACATACATACATAAGTGATCATTAGAACCCTTCAGTCAGGATTATGGCCTAGCTTCTCACACCACTTATATTGTCCGTCTACAAATAGTTCTTCTAAAAAACCACACGACAGCTGACCTACTCGAATAGGATAACAACGAATATTATAAAAAAAAAAAACATGCAGCGCCATCTTTACAAAAAATGCTAATGAGAAAAATATTATCACCATTATCACATTATTTCGTTCGGAGTCGACTTCTAATTTTAGGTCCCTCCATTCCTGCATAAAATTAACACACGCAACATATGTAAGTGGTGTATGAAACTAAGTCGTAATCCTGACTGATGGATCGTAATGATCAAATTATGTATATAATCATAAATAAAATTATAATACAAAATATATTCTGTGCATTTAGTAAGTTTTTAATAAATAAATTGATTTTCTAATAGAAATTTATTAACGTGGAATAAAACATGTTTGTTTTTCAATAAATTGGAATCCAATCAAGACCAATTTCATATTCTTTCGAAGATTGGTGGATAACAAATGCTGTCATCATTTTTTTTCGTCTAAGAGCTGGCCAATTTTAAGTTCAGCAATTTCAAAATTCAATTTCCCCGTTAATGTTTTTACTTCTTTTATTTTTTAAGAGTCATTTAAGGTGGTAAAAATCAGAAATGAAAATGTAAAAAGCTTTTTGTTTTTGCTGTTGATCCCTTTACCGCAGTCTATAATACAGAGACGAACATAAATAATGCCCATGTAATGCTCAAGTATTATAAAAATAGTAAAAGAAAAGAAAAATAAAATAAATAATAAGGGCAACAGCATTTTATCTGCAAAACACTATGACCGCCCTAATTTATACTATTTTATGTGATATTTAATTCAATAGTGGTGGATAAAAATACCTCACGGGAATAACAAATGCTTACAACAATAATACAAAACTGAACTGAACTGAACTGAACAGTATAGAGTAGAGAGTACGAAAGTAGTGTGCAATGGTTGTGTAACATTTTCCATTTACGACTGAAAACGAAATGTTTTTTTAAAACTCCATAACATTATAAGCTTCCACATAATACTACACGTTGACTTGAATAAGGCAAACGTTTAAATACAAAAGGAACATGGTTCTTTTTTAGACGGATTATATATAATTTAAATGCTTGTAATTAAAATAACAACTGCAGAGACGACTATGCATATGAAAATAAACTTTGTAATCACAATAATGACAAGCATATGTCCCTTTAGTTATTCCAAACAGTTGCCACTGCCACCGATGGCTGGTGGTAGCTGCTTAGTCCGTCTCTTTAATTGGAGGGTAAACAAACAAACAAAAAAAAAATAGGAGTAGAAATTATAAAAATGCTATGAAAACATGATAAAGAAAACTAACGAATGTGAGTAACAATTTAGAGTTGAAGTGAAAGAATTTATTGTGTTGCATTGTATTCCATTTTATTTTATACATACACACTTATACATAAGCACTGATTGTAAAAGTATTGGAGAGAGAGAGAGAGAGAAAGAGTAGATTTCAATATTTCATAGCATCAGTTGCTGTTGCTATTGCAATTGCTGCTGTTTCTGTAGTTATTGTTCTGAATTACAAACGAGTATGCGAGTAATACGTGCTTTGCTTGAGGCTACACTTTTGTAATGTTGGCTACAGTTACTCATCTTTTTTGTTTTTTTCCTTTTCTTTTCCCTTAAATTTGATACCCTACATAAATATACGATTATGTTGATTTTATTTGTCTGCACTAATGTTTTTATAAGTTAGGAAAGCAAAACAATCTAAGTCCAGATTGTCAATCGTATTACTTTATGAATGAATAACAAAATTTTGAATTTATTGTAAACGGTGGGCCATTTAAAAGTTTGAGAGAAATTTTGCCAAACTTATTTCTTTGTTGTGAAGTACAATTGTTCCGATTAAAAACCGAATATTATTCCATTCCTAGGGCTGCCCCGACTGGCCTTAGAGTACCTCTTTCGAACGAATCAATTTTCGCGCATTTTTGTATGGGGTCGTATCACGGCAATGGCATCACGTATGATGGCCTTCAAATGCTGAATTGTCCCTGGTTTGTCGGCGTAACACTTTTCTTTACCGACGCCTCACAGAAAATAGTCTAACGGTGTTAACCTGCAGCTTCTTGGCGGCCAATTGACATCAAAATTTCGGCTAATTAAATGGCCATCGAAAGTTTGAGGCAATAAATCGATTGTGGTATGAGGTGTGCGACAAGTTCACATAGTAGTCTGCATTGAAGGTAATGGTTGCGCCTTCCCCATTTTCAAAGAAATATGGGCAAATGATGCCTGCGGTCCATTAAGCCGCACCAAACAGTCACTCGTAATGGGTGCATTGGCTTCTGTCAGACCACGTGTGCGTTTTCTGAGCTCCAAATACTAGTAGTTTTACTTATTACAACCCTTCAGTCAGGATTATAGACCTATTTTCTCACTCCACTTATATTGTGTGTGTTAATTTGTATACACGAGTGGCAGGACCTACAGTTTAAAGTTGACTTTGAACGACAGATTTTTGAGAAACTTTTTCATGGCAATTTTATTTACTCTGAGAGTTTTTGCCAGAAATCTGCTGAGAGGAAATCGGCGTCTGACTTGGGGCTTGAATCGTGGCCTCACGTCTAATAAGCCAACACACTACCAACTAGACTACGGCGACTTCTAACGTACCCACCAGGATAAAAACGAGCTTCATCCGAAAGGATGATTTTTTGTAAAAATCAACATCATTGTGCAGTTTTTCGTGGGCCCATCTAGAGAAACGAAAACGAAGCGAATTCAACCAATTCAACTTTGTAGGACGTCATACTGAGGTCTTTTCGCAAAATTCGACGTAAACTGTTACGTGAAATGTTAAATTCTTAAGAACGTTGACAAGCTGATGTTGATGGATTCTCAAGCACACTCTAAGCTACAGCTTCGATATTTTCGATTGTACGCTCTGTATGAGCACAATCATATCTTGTTGCAAAAACAATGAAACCAGCTTCACGAACTCTAGCAATAAACTTGCGTATACCGGGCACTGTGGGTCTTTCTCTGCGACTAAATTTTGTATGACATTCTCGTGCAATATCCGACAAATTGTCTTTGTTTTGGAAACAAATTTCCAATAAATCCCAGCGTTACTCCAGCATAAATCGATTCATTACGTTCAGTGGAGATAATATACTGAATTTTGTGACAGAATAGAATGCAATAAGTATTGCTAGATTCGAAATAACGATAAATGGCCCACCCTATATTATTGGTCTTGGCATCTATTGTGAATTTTGGCAACATAAGTTTGATTGGAATACCTTGATCTTTTCGAAACTTTAAGGACAAATCAAGTAAAATTAATTTTTTTATGGTAAGTTAAGTTGAGTCTTGATTTCACTAATATCACTCACATCACTTTTCTGGTTTACAGTATTGAGTAGGGTATCTTACAGTAGAACGGTTTCTTACCTGTTCTTTATTCTTGTTTATATGTTTCTCTTGCAATTATTTTATATAAATTGTATTGGTAAGTTAATGTGTAACGATGTATTGCTATAAAGTTGGTTTGTTTGGATTTATTGGTTGGTTGCCATACATAGCAACACCGGTTGAATGCATTTTTTTTGTTTTTTCTTTGCTTGCCTGCTGTTGTCGCTGTACTTTTGTTTAAAGAACGTTTTCATGTTTGGTGCAAATGAAACGGATGTGGTGGTATGACATAATATGGCAGATATGTAAATTTCTCTCTTTTACTCTCTCCCTCTGAGGCAACTAATTTGTATGAGACTCGAAGAGTGTGTAATTGTATAAAATTGTATTGTTGTGAACTGTTTTATTATTATGTATGTGTGTGTGTGTGTGTGTATGAAATAGAGTTTTTAAACTGATGGCGACGATGTATTTGATGGTATATTTTATATACATACACCAATAAAAGAAATTACAGGGTGTTTAAAAGTAAAAAAATGTTATTAATTAAGGATTATTTGTTGAGTCACAACGAGGTGTTTCCATTATTGGTTTTTGTTCTTTTTTCTTCTTCGTGGATTTTTTACAATTAAAAACTACTTTAATTACAGCGTAAAACATAAGAGAAATTGGCAAACGAAAATGTCAAACAAAAAATCTAACTTTTTTAAAATTTTTATATAAAATTAAAGAAGTAAATGTAAGCGAAATTGTAAATATTATATGAGAAAATATATTTAAAAAAAAATTATAATTTTGTAGAGGCCTTTAAATTGTAAAATTGTATGTATTGTAGTGCGATATGTGGTGCATCTACATTATACACTCTTTCATAACTTATAGATAATTTGGCAGATTCTTAGGAATTATTTTCAATTCAGTAAAAATATTGGAATACTTAAAGAGGAATTGCGGTGCTTAACAATACATATGAGATACTGATCGCCATATAACTGAGACGATCTCAATGTGAAATACAGAATAATATGGGATATATACAAACAGTTTTCCGACTAAAACAGAAACAGGTTCATAGTATTCACATTGTAAAAGAGTAATCCATTGGATGTCGCCGTAGTCTAGTATATAGTGTGTTGGCTTATTAGAGGCCACGATTCAAACTCCATCTTAGACATCTCTAACAAAACGAAATATGATAAAATATTTTTTCTGTAACTTCCTCTCAGCAGATTACAGAGACTCTGAGAGTATGTAAGTGATGTGAGAAGTTAGGTCGTAATCCTGAATAAAGGGTTATAATGACCAATTGTGTATATATGTATATAATCTATTGTGATAATTAATTTCTTTTCTCACTTAAATACCACACACCAATTGTAGGCTAAAGCATGAATCCCCTTTTAACTTGTTAATTACTCATCATAGTCAACTCGTGGATTTAAATTATTCTAGAGACATTCGGCGACTCTTATACAATATCACTAAGATGCAAGTAAAATAAGAACAAGTGGAAAGTAAGGTACATATGGTTAGCCTTGAGGTAAATACCAAGAAATTCTATGACATGACTATAAACAACGTCAGAATAGAGAACATTATACTACGAGTCCAATCAATTGAATACATACGTAGGTACTGCCTGATATCTGTGAATATAGTGACAAGGAAAGTCTGTCCATATACGGATTAAAACCCATAGCATATTTTTGCAAATTTTATACCAACAACTGCATCACATTTTTCCAATCGTCACCTCAAATTTTTGTAATGACACGATTGACTTGCCACCTTCTGTTGCTATACGTACAATCTTTTTGCTGGTCGCAATCCAAGAAAAGCCTCTGTATTGATGAAATCAGTGAGACTATGCTTATAAACGCCAAATATTCTTAAGTATACTTATTTTTATTTTCAGTGCATATTACCCACGAAATGATCCCCAAGCACAGCTTAATTGAACAAATCCACAGATTGATTGAAATCATAACGAGGGCATAGATTTGCTATTGTTCAGCAGGTTTTTGCATGAGGGTGCGATACATAAGCTGAAACTAAATTTTCCTTTAATGGTGAGTATGTATTGGAAATCTGTATTATTGGCAGAAAGATTAAGAACTTATGTGTTGGAGATAGGAACATAATGTTCAGCCCGTAATTGTTCGACTGGTTCCATTGGAAAAGCTTTGTAATATTAAAAAACTACTGAACGGGTGCCTTCCAAAATGTATCAATACAAAGTTTGTATGCAGTTCTACTACGGTATATAAATTATGTAGATATGCAAAGTTACCAAACAATGATTGGTTTCTGACTGCGTTAAAAATACACATTGACGACATTTTGAAATATAAAACATTGTATATATTTTGTACAGCGGCATTATGAAACACGATACTTTGTTCAAACACAAAGCAACTAACATCGGAAGGCAGCCAATTATTCTGTAGTTGCATACATCCTGATGAGGCAAGTAGGTGCCGTCCCAAAATATGCAACGTAACAACTTACCAAGCAAACTTGTATGAACCAAATGATTGTCCGAAAGCAAGCAGCTGGCGTAGGATATATTGTGTCTTTCCGGTGGTTTTATATCAGGCAGTCCAATCAAAAGGTTAAGAGTCTTAGGCCAACAACCTACTGCTTTTAAATCCGCTTCATGCTATTGATATGCTATCATATTGTGTGCTGACGCCACTAAAAATTAAAAGTCAGTTCAACATAAATGGACTTCTGGTATTAGTCTGGTATTGGTATTCATGGTATGAATCTGCATCTAATAATTCTCTCTGGTTAGACAGTCTTTCAAAAACTAGCTTTACTAATTTCACAATGATATTTTGATAATATTGTGAAAGGGCACTAGAATTAGTTTTTCTATGCGGCTGTCAAGCATTTTGCAAAATGCAAAGCTCCCAGGAGAGTGAGAACAATGGGGAGCACGTCTGAGTGTTATAAGATATGTTTACAGTTACGGGAATGTTGAAATCCCAATATGTATTCTGTGTTTTTTTTAATTAATTATATAACGAGGGGTGTTTTAGAAATATCAAGTATTTGACACCAATCTATATAATAATACGTAGTGGATCTAGAAGCTAGTCTACTGTTCCAATAAAATAATTGAATATGCTTGGTTGAATGCCAACACCTTGTAATTCTAATCGATTACAGAAACAAAAACTGAAGGACACTAAAACGATACCTAAGTTTAGATGACACAGGTTTTAAATTATCGACCTTATGCGGAAAAATATTTAAACGATTCCAGAATACGCTACTTTGTTGTATCAGTACCTAAGACGATCTTCAACAAATTCTATCGCGTAATTATTTCTTAATATTTAGTTGGTACATGATTGGTTCGTGCTTGATATCATGAAAAGTAAAATAAAATTTATTATCTTACTATGTTAGAAATGAAGTCAAAATAAAATTGTAATATCACATGCCTTTTTTATATAAATTCTCCAGCAAACTCTTAAAGAATTCTTTAAAAAAGGGAAAGAAAAATATGAATCATCACAATACAATTTTGAATATTCATTGTATTTAAGCGCCCTGTTTTTTATGTCATATTTTATATTGTAATTATACTTGCGATTTATATCCCCTGTTCTTTTTGTTGTAATATTTGTTTTTGTACTATTTTCTTTATTTATTTAAATATGAAGGTTTAATTTAAAATAAAAAGCCTTTCATGTCTTCACTATCACAATAATTACAATATTACAAGCGGTAAATACAGAAAGAGTGTAACAACAAGAATAACAACAACAGCAACAAATTATTAAAAAAAAAAATTAAGAACAGAAATATATTATTAAAACAACAGCAGCAACAACAACAACAATAACAAGAAAACATTATTTTATTTTACGAATGGTACCAACAGCAGCGAGCGATACCAATAGTCCTCGCAAAAGACATCATATAACGACATAAAAATGCAACAGAGTAACAATAATTATGAGAACATAAAACTACTATTTTAACTTTTAAGTTACAAGAGAATGTTACAATTAAAATCCTTAAACAGTAACCAATACCACACATATCTCTGTATCTATGATGCTTAGAAATCAAGGACAAATCGAGTAAAATCAACAGAAATTAAATACTTCTGTAGACTGACTCGAAAAATTATAGAAGAATAGAACAAAAAATGATAAGCTTTAGGAAGCCAAAGCACTGGGGAAAACAAACAAACAAAAAGGACAAAAGTTAAGAGGGTATAATCATGTAATAAGGACTTAGGCAAAGATCTAATGCCTGACGAAAACGAAGATGAATTGTTTATACTGTTACGAAAATGAAAAATTTTGATACAAGTGTGTTGCTTTTACATCACTTAACATTAAAATTATAAACAAACGCTACAAAAACAAAACAATGCAGTAAACAAACCTGTTTACAAATTATCGTACTGCTTAATATGACAACAAACGCCAGCATAAAAAATTGTAAACAAGTAAACAAAAAATACACTAACAACAACTATGTTTACATTTATAGAGATTTCGAGAAGATGAAGTAATGAATGTTCGCCTTCAAGAACATTCATAAGACTGTTTATTTTTCTATATAAAAGGCAAGGCATAGCAGACGACTGAGTTAGTGAAATTCTGTCAGTCTTATGTGAAGCCGCGGTGCATTAGAAGAGAGTAATCGTGGTTTGAAGATCTCCGTTGCAAAGATCTGTGATTTGTTATTGTTTATGTAAAAAAGTGTAAAGTGGAATAACAAACAAAGCAATTGTTGTTGTTTGCATCAAGTTGTGAACAGTGGCATACAGAATTGTGCGAATAATAAAGAATTTTAATTAAAAGTAATTACAAATTTATTTTTGTTTATGTGGAATCTACGAGCTCATATTTTAAACGTTTTTAAAAGGTAAAAACGTTAAAACACTTTGGCGTGGTATCGCCCACGAAGAATTTGAATGTTTTTTATGACATTCCTGACTACGGTAGTATTTTATGGTAGACGGTCATGTCTGATCACAAAAGCGTCGCAATAATTGTGTGGTTGTGGCATTTTCCTTAAGTACACTTTAATTCCCTCGCACAGTCCGGCATCAATTTGGATCATACTTATGTCATTAACTCTGCCATATTACAGGGCAAAGCTGTTTCGATTGCTTTGACTTCATTAGCAGCATGGAGATACGTGCAACATTGTTAGTATCAGCTGGGCAAGTATGTATAATAGAGAGCTACTTGTCGTCTGTACTTAAATCACATGGCCATCAACTATATAATTATAATTCTCACGGACCACTGTACTGCTAGAAGGCAGACTGACTTTCATATTTCAGTTCTGCTGGAGCTGTGGGTGTGAAAAAAAGAAGAAATGTCTTGCCTTATTAGGTTGGTTTCCTATAGGAAATGCTTGATCTTCCAGTTGGAATTGCTCACTTTAATGGTCGTTATGAATATTTTGTCAGGATTACCACCTAGTTTCTCAACTCATCCATATTGTGTGTGTTAACTTTAACCATTAGTGGCAGGACCTAAATTTAAAGTCGACTTCGAACGACAAATTTTTGTGTAACTTTTCACGGCAATTTAATTTACATTCAGAGTTTTTGCCACAAGACTGCAGAGAACGCCGAAGAAAGTGTTGGTATTAATTGTGGTACTTGGTGCTTACAAGCCAGTTTGTTCAGCAACAAAGTTCAAAAATCTTTTAAATCATTAAACATTTACAAGAAAATCTTCTTATTATTCCACCAATGCAATCTAATATTAATTTAATTTTTGTGTGAAAAATATATTTTCACACTGTAAATAAATATTTGCATTTTATATATGTATATAACTCTGTCGCCATATTGTATTGCATAAATCGCTGTGATTAACATGCATAAATATGAATTTTTAAATAATTTCACAATATTTTCTTTTTTTTTAAATACGTAGGCTTGACAAAAGAATGTCAAATTGGAGCAAAATCTCCATATTTATGTTTCAAATTGTAAGACTATAAATTTTAGTTAAATTATGCAGAAATTATTTGTAAAAATTCAAAAATAGAAAACGATTTTCTTTGTAAAATGATACAAAAAAAAAATAAAAAAAATGATAATAAAGAAGGTATTACAAAAATCGAACTGAAAGCATAAACGTGTTGTTTTTACAGAAATGCTTCCATTTTTGTCGCAGTATGATGCTAATATGAACTAGAGCTACTCCAGCACAAAGTTATCCTTGTGAAATTAAAAAGTAATCGGTCGGTTCCTTTCACAGATTTACGATTTCACTTAGCGTGAAAGGAACCAAGTCCATACATTGATAACGGCATCTCCTTTAAGTTACGTTTTTTAATTCAAATAAGCCATAGACCATAGCAGGCACCGAAGGCAACATAACCAATGTATACATAATTGGTCATTACAACCCTTCAGTCAGGATTACGGCCTAGATTTTCACAACACTTATGTTGTGTGCGTTAATTTTATACGTGAGTGGCGGGACCTACAGTTTAAAGTCGACTCCGAACGACAGATTTTTTGAGAAACTTTTTCATGGCAATTTTATTTGCTCTCAGAGTTTTAGCCAGAAATCTGCTGAGAGGAAGTCGCCGAAGAAATAATTTTTCTATTTTGTTTTGATGTCTGGCCTAGGGCTCGAACCCTGGCTTTACGTCTAATAAGCCAACACTACCTACTAGACTACGGCGACCAATAACCAATGTCATCGATTAAATTCAGTCTTATGTTTGCTCTCCACCGCTGCCCGTTTGTATGTTTTTGTGTTCCGAAACCCTTTTGCCTCGAATGTTAAAAGATAAGCAATGAGGATTTCATTTGCGGTCTCGTCTTATTCAGCCTACAGCCCCCTTAGTAATAAGGTTTTCTGCTTGATAAACGGCACAATGATTTGAAAGTCCACTTGTCATGCTCAGTCCGGGTTTACTCGGGTATATTCCAAAAATCAACAGCCTCTTCCATTTTAAATCCATACACGTAAATGTTAGAATATTTGTCTCTATGCCGTCCATAAACGCTCCTATGCAATGGTCACTGATATTCCTATTTAAATATGAAGTACACTTCAGGCGATCCACAGGGGTCGCCGTTATTTCGTAACCAAACCTGCGAGATTGTAAGTTCAAAATCGTCTCAAGAGTGCTGGTTGAAATAGTACGCACAGACAGCTAATATATATCAAGGCCAATATACGGATACCAACGAATTTAGAAGGTGTCGTCAATCACAGAAGTCTATGATGATAATGAATAAGGACAATGGGAGAGTATGGAACATATTCCAAATACTATTTAGTAACAACGACAAATTTTTTAAGAAACTTTTTTGCCAGAAATCTGCTGAGCGGAAGAAGAAGCCGAAGAAATGTTTTTTCATATATTTGTTTTGATGTCTGACCTGAGGTTTGAACCGTGGCCTTACGTCTAATAAGCCAACACACTACCTACTAGACCACGGCGAAAAATTTGTCGTTCTTAATCAACTTTAAACGGTAGGTCCTGCTACTCATGTATAAAATAACGCACACAACATAAGTGGTGTGAGAAATTAGGTCGTAATCCTGACTGAATGGTTGTAATGACCAATTATGTCTATTTAGTAAAAAACTTTTCAAACACAAAGAATTTAAATCTGATAACATTTTCAAACTGTTGCTCTTCGAAGGTTGGAAATATTCAAAAAGGTATTTAAAATGACGCCACCGTAATAAAACGTTGAATAAATAAAATTTTAAAAGAAAATGTTTTCATAAATTACATAGAAGTGTGTATACACACACTCATATTCTATAATTATTACACCCTTTAAATGTATGCTTTTGTACTCACACCGTTATTATGTGTTATTATACACATTCGATTATTATAAGTGGCTATACACCCTCACTTATATGTACAATATAATCATACAGGTGTATATTTACTCACGCTTACTTACTTAAGGTCCTATATTATGTATGTATACATGTGAGTATGGATATGTGTTATTGTATAAAACATAATTGCTTGTTTACTATTATCCGATATAATATTTAACGTTAAACTTCATAAATTTGGTAGGCAGGAAATTTTTATTTGTTTTTACATTTTTATTATAGAAGTACAGTCGTGGTTAAGTAATTAGTAGTGACATTGTTATATAGAAAATCCATAGGCTCTGTAATGATAGTGAAAATTTTATCATTCATATAAAAAATGTACTTAAAAAATGCAAAGAACGAGCTTTTACTGAACCTCGTGTGCATACGGATACAAATGGTCATGAAAACTGTGGCTTACAGTAACTCACTGGACATCAGTAGCCCATAGCTTGAAAGACCATCGTGCTGCTGCTAGTCTACTAGGTAGTGTGTTGGCTTATTAGACGTAAAGCCCGGGTTCGTATCCCAGGTCAAGTCTTCAAAACGAAATATGAAGAAAAAATATATATTTGGCGACTTCCTCTCAGCAGATTTCTGACAAAAACTCTGAGAGTAAATAAACCTGACATGAAAAAGTTTCTAAAAAAACTGTCATTCGGAGCCGACATTAAACTGTAGGCCCCGCCACTCACGTATAAAATTAAAGCACACAACATGAGTGGTGTGAGAAGATAGGCGCTAATCTTGACTGAATGGTTGTAATGACCAATTATGTATGTGAACTGAATCTATGGGCACGATTACTGTTCCAATTTTTTTTTGTGTGGCCTGTTTTAATGCTATTCTATAATATACTTGTCAACTGTCAGTGGTTTGAAGCCGCACGCTCAATGGACATATCTCTTTGCTCATTAATTAGTATTTCTTCTCATCTGGTTTTGGTGTCTGATCTTTCTCTGATATGCATTGTTGATGGTGTCTTCTATTACAGGAGAATGAAGACTATGAATGTTTTAAAATCAGAAACAATCAAGAGGGCGAGTTTTTGCCCTCCTGCAATGTTGTAGTCTGGAATGTTTAAATTGCTACGTACAGCTGTGTGCAAAATGAGTTTATTTAAAACTTAATACATTCAGAAACTCTATAGCGAACGTTGATTTAGTATGTTTTATAATGACTACTCATTACATTCTGAACATTCTAGATAGTTCGATAGGTTAATCCATAAAATATTTGGTTGTCATTAAACCAATCTTAAGAAGCAGGGCAATGTTATCAAAAATATCTTATCATCATGGTATCGTCATCGCATGGCCTACATCTTTTCTTATTTATCGCACCTAAGCGACACAAATTCATCTACATAGCCGACTGATACCTATCATATTACTGTGTCTACTATGATCCAGATCTAACAAATTTAGTATTGAAATCAAGAATGATATTTGTACGAATTTGTATTTTTTTTCAAATCATTGCACAAAAGTGCGAAAGTTGTAAGAAAAGCCTACCAGAGTTAGAAGGGAAAAGCTTGACTAAAAATATTTAATTTTGAATAGAATAAAAGAAATAAGAAACTTTTAAAAGCTGCTGAAAACCTTGTTTAAACAAAATGTTTTCCTTCATCATCCATATGCTAATTTGTTAACACCAACTGTATATATTTGGTTATTGTATTCTTGTATTCATTGTTAAACAATCTCTACGTCACTGACGATTTTGGTAAAGTTGTATTTAATTTACTCGGATGTATGTATGTATGTAAAATACATACATTTATTTTATTTATTGTTTATGTATGTGAGGTTATTTATTTATTTAATTGCATTTAATATCTGGTTAATATTCGTTTTTTTCTACATTTTATTTCATTTGTAAACCAAAATATGGATTAATTGATGATTAACCCAAATATAATTAAGACAACAGCAATGTTTTATGTTGCCATTCAAATTGATTTATTGAGTATCAACTGATTTCAGGTGTTTTGTAGTATATAACGTTTATATTTGGTTTTCATGGTTAATATTGTGGCACTAAATCTTTCCTTTCAAGTGGCACCACTAAGTGGGAAATTGGTTTGTGATTGGTATGTATGACACGTTATGGACAAGCCATTTCTGCACTAATCCTGAAGTATGCTTACAACCACTGTCATGTTGGAACTCATAAAAAACATTATAAATTTAGGACCATTGTCGTGTTGGAAGTCATACAAACATCTCTAAAATACCCATTTTTGTATATGCAAATAGAAGTGAAGTAACTAAGGCTTTGAATAAAGTGCAGGATTGAGACGAGATTTGAATATGAACGAGATTTTTCACTACCTTAGTAGCCATATTTTTCCCTACCATCACATTGAATTCTCTAGTAGCTTAGTGTTGGTGTTAAATATTTAAAATCCTTTTCTTTATTTGCCATTTATCATTGCCATTTTTTCTCCATCTTTATGACAAATATTGAACTCACATTCAACACTGAAAAGAACACATTCCTAAGCATTAGATTAGCATGTTCTTCACATTAATCCAATTATGATTATTAACATAACATATCTTATCCTACGATATCGTATTGTAGAGATCAAATTATTCGACTACAAACCCGAATACTATAAGTCCACTATCGTGACTCATTCCAGATTTTTTTGAGTTGCATTTAATGTCGTATACAGTATATGTAGGCACATTATATATATTACATGCAGGTTTACCTCACACTGGATAACCAAATGGGCCATACGAGCCACCAAGAGAACTTGCCTGTGTACAGCAAGCTAGCCGGTAACCTGACCTAACCTATTTTAACCTAATCTAATATAACCTAACCTAACCTAACCTAATCTATACTAACCTAAACTACTTTATTGTTCATTATAAACATTTTGCTAGGATTACAACCTATCTTCTCCCACCAATATGTTGGGTGTATTATAAATTTTTTCCGTAAGTGACAGGACCTAACATTGGCGCCTTTTGTACAACTATGGACATAACCTGACTTAATCGCAGACAGGTATGTAAATTTTGCAAAATTTTCTAATACATACATACATACATAAGGATTACAACCTAGCTTCTCATACCTCTTATGTTCTGAGAGTTAGTGTTACACATGAGTTTCGAGACTTACAGTTTAACTTCGAACGACAGATTTTTGAGAACCTTTTCATGGAAATTTTAGTTACTCTCAGCCATAGAAAAAATTTGTGCATATTTCGTTTAGTTGGAGATTCTTCACCTGGGGTTTGAACCATGCTCTCACGTCTAATAAGTCAGCTTTCTACCTTCTATTAATTTAATTTCAATACAAAAACAGATGATTTGTAAAAATTTCTGATCAACTTACTTTTCATTAATTTTTCTTTTTTTTTTTTTTTTTTTTTTCGCAAAAGTATTGTGTTGTAGTCAAATATTCTCTTAAGTTGTGTTATTTTACCCCAATTTTTTCATTTTTTTGTTTTTCAGAATTTTGTTTCTTTGTTTATTTTATTCTCCTCTAAGCCTCTCGTAATCCTTGACTTTTATGGCTCCATAAGAAAATAAAAAAAAGCGAAAGAGAAAAAAATTGCTAAAAATATCCTCCACATCCATTGTTTGCAATAATTTCCTCCATTTAAATATTTAGTTATACAGAGATATGTATGTATACACAACAGCAGTGGAACAAATAAAGAAAGAAAAAACTACTCGTTGCAGATAATAAATATTTTATATGTTTTAATAAATGTTTGCCTCTCCAAAGAGAGGCGTATACCTTTTTCTTGCTATTTTATTGCGCCCAATGCTGGGTATTTGTTCTTCCGTAAAACAAAAAAGAAAAAAATACAAAATAAAACGAAATACGATATCACATCTGTCAAAAAAGGCGTAATATTTGCTTTTAGCGTTTATATGAATTCAATATAACCGCAAGCAAAATAAAAGCAAAAATATGAAGCCAGTATGTACGAGTAATACGTTAGTATGTAGAAAATGTATACTTAAGATATGTATGTAGTGGAATGGTAGGCAAACATTATAATTTTTCTATAGGAAAACAATTTTTCAAAACATCCTCTTAATATGCGGGCATGTTATTATCATTTTTGTAAATATTTTAATTCCGGAAATTTAAAGATAAATTGAAGCGAAGATTTTGAGGAAAAATTCGAATGAATTAAGTTGGGGCAATAAATTAGTTTTTTCCTAATTAACCTTAAATTAAAAGCACCGTAGTTTCCAAGATTTCGGCAGTTATCTAGCTAATGGCAACTATAGTGATGTCTTCCAGCGATGGCTGGAACAGGCCCTTTCAAATTAGACTTACTATAAATGGTAACAAGATAAGTTTCATGGATCTAATTTAATCTGAATACGAATTGAACCAATTCGAAGCTAAGGGATCAATCTTAGTTGAAAAATAAGCCAAACTTCATTCCCTTGAATGCAATAAAAAAACAAACTTTGAAAGAAGATACGAAAGTTAGTAGTTAGAGACTCGTTAGAGATTAGTCAGGATCAGTTTTACTACATGTTTTATGACCATTAGGTTATGTTAGTTTAGAGGACGTGTACTTGTCAATTAAGGCAAGTACAGTACCCGGAGGTCGAATTGACCCATTCTACAATGTCCGAGTTTCTCACACCACTTATGTTGTGTGTGCTAATTTGATACATGAGCGGTGGGACCTACAGTTTAAAGTCGACTCCGAACGACAGATTTTTGAGAAATTTTTCATGGCAATTTTATTTACTCTCAGAGTTTTTGCCAGAAATCTGCTGAGAGGAAGTCGCCTAAGAAATACTCTTTGTACATTTTCTTGATGTCTGGCCTGGGGCTCGAACCCTGGCTGTTCGTCTAATAAGCCAACACACTACCTACTATACCACGGCGACTTCAATATTAATCTATTCGGAGAAAATTCCACTACCTTCCCTATTCTCGAGTATAAAAACATCCAAGTAGGCCCATAGCAGACTATGTAGCAAGATCCACTTGGAGTTCTATAGTGAAATCTCTCATCAGGACTGAATTCAAAGGTTTTTGGAATAAAAATCAATGTCAACCTTTTTGGTAAAACGTAAATCCACAGAACAAATCATGTGCAAAAGGAACTTGTTCGTAATTTCTTAAAATTTCTTCCACCTGTTTATTGCTTTCCTTCAGAATGTGTAGTCATGTAACGCACAGTGTGGTAACAGATGTGAGTACAGTGTAATAGAATACAAAATTTGAATTAATTTTGTAAGACACAAAACAGATTTCTTCCAGAAAAATATGTGAATTTTGAATACCAATCAGTTCCAATAAAAGCCGGTACCAACTTGATCAGAAATTTTAGAGCGATAAGCAGAAGAAACAACCAGGAGAGACCATAGACATTGAGATACCGCTGCAGCATACAGAAGACAGAAGAAGCGATCATTAATTTGAACTTTTGTATTGACAACAATAAAGCTTATATATAGTATAGGCTGCTTTGAGCGCAATAACGGTTGTGTTAACTAACTTTCTTACCAACTGTTTGAAAATGGAAGTATTTTTTGAAGAATGAAATAAATTGAAAGGCTGTTATGGGTGACCGAAATTTTAGAAAAATTCTGCCAAAAATGCGGGTCAACGATGAAAGTTTTCCCCTGCTGCGAAAAGTAGAAGTAATAGAGACATGAATATTAAGAATAATAAAAAGGACTCCAGATAATCTTATAGATATCAACGAACTTGTCTAAGGAAACTATGTCGACTATCTCAAAGAATTCCTTTTCAAACAATTCTTTTGTTGAAGGAAGGCAGGAGTTATAACTCCAGTTGTTTAGCTACATCAGAGTAAAATACTTTGTTTTGTATACGATTTTTAATAAAATTGAAAATTAAAAATTAATTGACAAAATTTTATCCATCACTGTGTGGCATATGCACTAAAACAATTTTTTTTTATATGTTATTGCCCAGCTGAAGTTTACGACCAGTGCTTTACAATTTTTTTTCGTTTATTGTGTTCTTGTTGTTGGCGTGTACATGTGTATATTTTCTAAAAACAATACATAAATACTCATTTATATAGGTTTATATATTATACATACATACAGACATATGTATATACATATATGTAGGTATATACATGTGTAAACAAATACTCATACAAATACACATACCAATTGTACGTATAATACGTAGGAGATTGTGTAAGTTGGTATGGGACAATTTACGATTACCGAGCGTGCTAAAACTTATGTGACAGCCAGGAAAAAAATTTTATAACGTTTGCAATTTCAGCTTTTTTTGTTGCTGTTGTTGATTTTTTCTGCTGCTTAAACCATATACATTGTGCTGTACTGTAATGAAAGTGAGATTGAAAGTATTTTTAAAGGTTTACACATGAGAAAGGAGAACCAAAAAAATAAAAACAAAAAAGAGAGAGAGAAGAAGTAAATGGATGACTAAATACACATCTACACAAGTCAATGGATAAATGAAAATGTGGGATTTTATTTGTTTCTTATTTAACGGAAAGCCATAAACTAAATAATTTAATATGTGTTTAAGACTTATTCTTAAGTGATATAAGAATACATAAAAGCCTTTAGCTGGTTGGCAGTTGATAGTTGCTTAAGTACATTTTAAATGATTTTTATTTTCCAACCAAAAAAAAAGAAATAAGTTTAAATATAAAAAATTAATAGGTCACCAAAGAACATTTAAAAGCTTATGTTTTATTAAGAGTATTAAAAATTTAACATAAAAAGTTAACATTTTCAAAAAATCCACTACAGTTGGCTTTGACTAACTTCATACTGACAGTATATGTTCAATATTGAATTATATTTGAAATATATTACGTATACGCACCCATACTACCTATAGTGGTATTATTACTCTAAAAAGTTTGCAATAAAATTCAAGTTAAATATTTTTGCATACAAATTAGTATAGAATTTAATATCACTCATACGTATACTTAGTATTGAATTCTATTTAAAATATATTACGAATACGCACTCAAACTGGTGGTACCAGAATAATTACTCTGAAATGTATGCAGGAAAACAGAATTTAATTTCGTTGTACACGTTATTAACACTGAACCTACCGATACTTCATGTATTCCTATTCCTATCAAAAGGGGTCAAATGACCCGTCTGCAAAATGTTATATACATTACTATGTTTAGTGAGAAATATTTCAATTAGGCCAATTTGGTACATGAATAAAACATTTTTTTTAAATAACGACTCAAAATAGTTTGTATATTAAATTTAAAAACAAAAATAATACAAGAAAAAAATTAAATATTCTTCAATAAAATCTCAAATTTAGAAAATAATTAAATAATATGCTAACTTTATTCATGTTCACCGCATATTTTGCAAATTTTAGGGTTCTCGAAGGTACATTTTCCATACACATATTTATTGCATTTGAAACAGATTTTCGTAGTTTTGTTTTCTTTGCAAAAACCTATTTGGCACCTTTTACGCATATGAACTCGTGAATCCGAGCTTGAATTTGTTGACGTTTTCTGTTTCTCTTCTTGTTTTTCCTGTTGCTCATTTTGAAAATCTTCGACAAGTTCTTCAGCTAATTGAAATAAAAATTGCTGTCTAGAGATTTTTTCGCCGGTTGTTTCTCTGTATAAAACCCAAGAGTTGATTCCAGACAGGTCAAGAATAATGAAAAAATCTGCACAGGCCATTTTTGCGATTTCGATTTCACAGTGTATATAGCTAATGTGCTAACCTAATGTCCACTACTGTATATCACGGAATAGCAAAAATGTTCAAAATCACAAGAAATTGCAAATCAGGAAACAGAATCTTTGCATGGGTCAAATGACCCCTTGCGGTATTTAAGGTAGATTACACATATTTCTCGTTAAAAAAAATTAACAAGAGAGGAGTAAATCTTCGAAAACACATTCGATGCATTTTGCAATAAAAGTCGTAAAGGCAAATCGCGATGTGATAATGTTATTTTCCAGAAATTCTGACAAAAAGTTAAAAATGTGTCATTTGACCCGTCATGGTAGGTTTAGTGTTAACAGAACTGAATATCACTCATAGGTTTTGGAATTGGAAATTTATACTCCCATTATTGTGTTATTAATTAATTTATTATAATTAATTCATTAATTAATTTATAATAATTAAATTATAATTTGATTTAAAATCGATTGTTTTGACTTGTTTTAATTCCTTTGAAAAAAAATCAGGTTCTTTATGAAAATTATGACTTGATACTTTTCCTTTACCCTTTTGATCCTGATAGTTCTGATAGTTCTGATTATTGGAGCACGAATAAATTTGTTAATAATGACAGCCTCCTTAAGCAAAGCCACCAGTACCATCAAAGATCTCAATGATACCTTATTGTACAATTATCTGTACAATTGTAATTCCGGGGTGACATTTTTAAGACATATCGCTGACTTTAATTATGTATCAAGAATCTTGTGGTTATTATAGAGACTAAAATCCATGCTATTGGAAGAGATGCTAAAGTGACGGACAAAGAAACATATGATAATTAGAACTCGTTGTGTGGTGTGATGTGGTATATGTCAGGAGAGTCAAACCTGTTTCCTGTATTCTTATTTAGTTTTCTTTATGCGATTGTTAATTTTCTAAGCTTTATTTTGTAAATCAGTGATATTGGTGTTATATTATTGGTTCGATTTTTTGATTCGGCTATGCTGTTATTTGTTACGTCCGCTGATATTAAACACATGAGGATGAACGAAGACTAGAAGACTTTTTGGAGACTTACGCTTACAGGAGAGTCTGAAGCTACTTATTGATATTGCACTGTGACTTGTGATTCAATGTTCTATCGCTACTACAACTGATTTTGCTCCAGATAAATTCAGGGACATGTTCCCAAATATCATATATTCTTATGGAACAGTTATGGTCGATTAGTCAGTGAAGAGTAAACTGTATTACACACAAAATTCGTTCTTTCTCGACTATTTGTATGTGGAACGTATTCCTTTTATTGTTACTTGTGATTGAAAAAAAATTAGAATCTTAAGTCCAGAAATACTACTACCACTTTCCTCCTTACCATAAAGTAGCTTTTCTAATTCCAACAAAATACACAGCATCAGAAGGGACTAACCCAGAGTATTAGCCTTTTAATCGTATTGCTGTCAATGGCTTCATATTTGATAGAATGCCGGCTGCATAGACTGTGCTTTGATCATTTTCTTGTGTTTGGTGTGGTGAACAAAGTTGCATGTTGCTGAGCACCCGTGTCACCTCGACATCACTGCGGAGAAATTCCTGAATGAGATGAATGCAATGCAGATTTTATAGATATTGTCCAGAGTGCTAATGTAGCATTAACTAGGCTGAAAATCATGCTGTTGACTCGCCCGGAACCTGCACAAGGTCCTCTGTGTCAAATTTTGATTAAAGAATTTAATTTATTCTCCTTAGCAATTATTGTTTGGAGATCATGAAGAAAAAAACAAATATTTTGTAATCAAAATGAAAAATTTTCACGTAAGTATTTGCTGAGGCTGACGTTTAATAAAAGCAAAGTGATGGCAATTATTTGTTTTAAATACAGCCACATTTATAGGCTCTCCTCCCAGTTAAAGTAGTGAAATTGTCAGAGACATACTAAGTTTCTGAACAACACAAGTCAATTGACCCATTAATTTAAATTTCTTATTAGGACTTCCTATAAAAATTAACACAAAGAAAAACAAATGGACCTCGAAAGTTTCCCTTCTCAAATGGCCAATTAATTACAAATTTTTCTTCCTTTTTCTTTTGTTTTAATTGTACAAATAAATAAATAAATATTTGCTTGCCTACCTAATTGCGTTTAAATAAAACGTCTCAATTATGAATTACCATTAACGTTGTCATACGACTTCTTATAACGTTTTTCTATTGATCAACGTTTCTATCTGCTATAAATGCCTGTGCCTGTGCCTGTGCTTGTATTACGCGAATAGATTTTTTAATTTAAAATTTTAAAAAGATAAAAGGGAAATAATTTCAGTGCCATTCTTAACAATTTTCATGCCTCATGTATTCCTTTCAATTACAAACAATAATAAACACAATAATGAATGCCAAGGAAGTGCTACAGGGCAAATAGTTAAAAAATTTAATTACGATTCTTTGGAAAATATTTTCTTCGTTTCTTTTACATTTTTTTTTATTTCTAATTATTTTATTATATTCTACTTAGTTATGCTGTGCTTTAATTTAAGCCCAGTTAAATGACTTTTATGGCGCGGCTATTGTTGATGTAATAATTTCAGATGAAATATGACGTTTCCTGTTTTCCTGGTTGGTATGTCAGTGCTAACAGCCAACAGTTTTTTTTTCTTATTTTCTTTGTAGAAAAACTTTTGATACTACCACCCTCGTAACACTGTTATTGGATTAGAAACTTTGTGTACCTGTTAGCATGGCATTACGGCTGTCACCATAAAACCGCTAGGCGAACATCAAGACTACTATATACAGCTGCCTAGTTGTTGCTACCGCTTCATTACGTTTTCTAAGAACTTTATTAAGTTCTTTTTAACTAAATTTATAACAACAACAACAAATGAAAAAAATTAAAAAAAAATATAATAGAAACCCCTTTCTTTATTTCCACTTGAATTATTATCCCTTTCTCTGCTTTTGAGCAGAAGGCACAGAGAAAGAAGCATAAAAGCAGCAACAATCAACTAAACGAGCCTACCGACCGACAAACTTATGGCAAAATGACAAATTTCTATGGGTAACTATTTTCACAGTTGACTTTTTAAATTAAAGCAGTCGACCTTAAAAACGAGTGGAATTCATGAATTCATATATATTTTGTGCTACATTGAGTTTCAGTTATAAATCAAACTTTTCATAAAGTTGTACACAATTAGGCAGTTTACTAACTAACTACTACTGCTACTATGCTTTAAATACACATACACACACTGTCACACTCACACAAACCCCACCAAGGCAGACATTGTTCTCCCCCTCCATTCTATTATTGTTATATTCTACTCTAGTCTGCTACTACTGCTACTACTACTACTACTGTATGTATACTATACATAACTGTATAGGTAGAGTATTAATAATCGCCGAATATGTTGGAAATTATTCATGTCGTGTGCTGTGGTGGTAGAGTAATTGTAAGCGTGTGCGAGCGTTATTGTTATTGCTATTTAAGTTATTTCAGCAGGTACGTAAAAGCAAGCAAGTAAGTCGTTAAGTGTAAATACAGGGCTTTTGTGATTTTAGGCTTTTGATTTGATAAAGGAAGATGAAATTTATTAGTAACAGTTTGAAATATTCAAAATATTTCAACATAATTAGTAATCTTCCAGGTTCTATTATTATTTAATTTGTTTATCAGTTTAATTAAATTATTGTAAAAAGTTTTTAAGTACATCTATAAATACATCTGTACATAGTGGTTGGTATAGAAATTGAATTTATGACTTGACAAGTATTTTAATTAAATTTTCTAGTACTATTCGCAATACAAAAAAGAAAAAACAAAAGAAAGAAATCTTAATTAAAGGCGATTAAAATTGAAAAAAATATGCTTCAATTGATTGGCCTCTTAAAATAGCAAGAAAACATTATTGTGGTAGCAAATTTGGTGTGTATTATAATGGCAACATGTTAGTCTAATACTGCTGCAGAATACCATTTATTTTGCTGGAAACTGTTTACAGCAATCAACTTAAAATTTAAACATTTTTACCTTTACATTATATTTTTTATTTATTATAATTTTACCACGCGAACTATTTACGCACTGTGAGCGGCAATCGAAAGAAATCCCAGTGATGCATCATAAAATACTCAATTTTTTTTTAATTCCTTTTCGTTCCAATTATCTTCTTATTACTCCTTTGCTGAAGTTTCAGCTTCATTCATAAAGTTTTTCTACTTACTTAAGAAGTTGGTCTCGGCCAGCCGGTTCTAGAATCCTAGGGCTGTCATCTTTCGTTGTCTAGAAACAACGTACTCTGGAAAATGTATTTCATTGTTATATTCCGTAAAGATTAACATAAATTTCTACGCTTTTACCGTAAATCGCAACATATTACTGACGGGCTGCTGTTGCTTTCTGTTGATATATGTTATCTGATATTGTGCTAAAGGAACAGAATTGCATACGTATTGAATTTCCATTCTGGCCACTCTACTAGAGTTGGGCTGTGGAAGTGTAGCTTGAAAGAGGTCAAACGAGCTTTTTTTTGCTAGAAATTAAACACTGATTTCTAAGGGAAAAGTAGAAAACAAGTTATTAAAAATATTGGCCTTTGCTGGCTACACGTTTTTTTCCATCTTTTAGGCAATTTGTGGATTCCATGCCTACAAAACTGCTCGTCTTTTAAAGCAAACCATTTCAAGGCACTGAATTTTCGTTATCCTCTTAAGAATTGAAAAATCAATGAGAGGCTCATCAATAAAATAATATGATATGTAATAGCAGTCGGACGGAATCAAATCTGTTGAATACAGCGGGTGGGGTAGCAGTTCTGATTGTACGTAACGCTCTGATTGTATTTTAAACAGGGTGTGCTTTGTGCGCAGGTGCCTTGCCGTGTTGCAAAATTACTTTGCATAGTCTTGTAACCTATTCTAGCCATTTTCGATCAATCCATTATTTGTTTTGGACCACGATCTGTATTAACGTCAGGTTTTAGAAGTTCGTGTACACCAAACCTTTCTGGTTCCAAAGGACACACAACATTGTCTTCCTGCCGAATTGATCTGGTTTTGCAGCCGAAGTTGATAGCTCTTACGGATGAACCCATGATTTTTCTGTTTAAAAGCCTGAAAATAAATCCATTTTTCTTTGCCAGTAGCAATTTGATGTAACACTGATTTTCTTTAGAGTCTTTGAAGCAAGACTTTTGACTTTCTGCCCTTCAGAAACGATTTTAAATTGTAGGTCTGCCAATCATTTATAAAATTAAAGCACACAATATAAGTAGTGTGAGAAACTAGTTCGTAATACTGCCTGAATGACCAATTATGTATGTATGTATGTATGTCTTTGAAGCAAAATTGTAATAAAGTAATGATTTTCTATTTGTCGAACATTCAATTCACGTGGCGTCCATTCTCCAAATTGTTGAATTTCTCCCATAGCTTTTAAACGTTCAGAAATGATTTGTTGTACAACATTTAAAATTTTTACAGTTTGGTTCTGATTCAAAGATATGATCTTCCTCCACTATTGTTTATAATTAGGCGTCTTCAAACTTTTTTTGGTGGTTCTTCCATATTCCTCATTTCTCACATCAAAATCCTTATTTCTAAAGCGTCGAAACCATCCTTTGTTGATTGCTGTTAATGTTGATTTTAATAGAGTACGATTACAATATGCCTCGACAAGCATTCGATGCGACTCTCCAGCACTTTATTTTATTTTTATTTTTATTTATTTTATGGCATATCACATACAACAAGAAATTAATCTTTTTAATTACAGTATGTGATTATATAATATAATATTACAAAGAATGAAATATATATAAGACAAATAAATAAAAGTAGTAAAAGCAAATAATATCGAAATAATAATATGTAAAAACAAGAACGAAAATATATGCATGTAAATATGTAATAATTTTACATTAGAATTTAGAAAATATTTTTTTTTTAAACTGCAAAGCGTTGCCATTGATTTGTAATGAGTTTGGTAACGAATTCCACAGCCGTATTGTATTTGTAAAGAACTGCCACTCGGATATCAAAGTTCGATATCTTAATTGAATTATTTGTTTTCCTCTATTTGATCTTGCAAATCGAATACGATTAAATAGATGAAACAGTTCCTGCGTGTAGATAACCTTGTGTAGTAAGATTAATGCTTTAATTTTAAGTAAGTCCATTAACTCAACACCATATAACAATTTCGAATACTGAGAAGTACTATCATATCTCCTTATGCCGTAGACATATCTAAGAATCGCGTTATACACTACTGTTAATCTAGTTTTACTAGTCGAATCGCAATAAGCAAAAATTTCGCAGCCATATAACAACTTGGGCACTAAATAGGTTTTCGCAAGAAACACACGGATATTAAGAGGTGTAATGTGTTGTATAGGATATAACGTTCTAAGCATAGAAAAAATTGTCCCGGAGACAGAATTTATACTTTTCTTCAAATGAAAACAAAAAATTACTACTTTCCGCAAATCCATATTTTGTGTTACAAAATTCGTCACATCTGTAACAGAATGAGAGAATAAATAATATGGATTTGATAAATACAGAAAATGTTTGACAGATGTCATCGCCAAAACATAGAAAAAGGAAAATAAATTAAGACTCCTTCACAATAAAAGTTACCTATGGAGACATTTGTATCTGGATGCCCACTTCTTAGCGGTACGGTTGTAACTTTTTTACTCTGATGGTTTACAATCTCTTTGTAAGATTACACATTTCTTCTGAAATGAATTGTTCTTATTGAGATTCGATAGCAATCATGTAAGGAAATTCAAAATCTTATAACATGGGGGCGACTTTACAGTGTTTATGACACAGAGTTAAACTGAGCCTTCCAGACTAGAACACGGGTGAAAGTAAAAGCAACTTTCATCTTTCTTTGATGTTCGTTTTTGATTTTATCGTTTCCTAGAGTCTTTGGGTTTCTTTAATGGATTATTTGGAGAGAAATTCCATGTTCTTAATTTTATAAAAATTCGGAAGGTATGGGAAAAATTTATTCCTGTATTCTTCGAATATGTTGTGGCCTCTCAAGATAAACAAGCTACAACTACAACATACATATTTATGTATAATATGGTGTAGTTTAGATGGGCTTGACGATATGTACATAAATATCTATTCAATTTAAATTTACAAGAAGTGATAAATTAAAGACATAAAATTTGACTAAATAAACATGACATCTAACATGCAATAAAGCTCTCAGAAATATTCATAAAAACCGAATCATACCAAACCAAACCAAATCTCTTTGCTGACAACTATCTTAAACTAGATTCAATAAAAAAACTTAACCCAAATCACGTTACACGTCAAATTATGACTTATGATTACAAACGATAAATAAAACGCCTCTCTTCTTTATTGAATTTTATAAGGCAAGTGAGTGAAAAGGAAAATTTTATTTCGCTATTTAACGAAATAATAATACGAAGCGTGACTGATAACAAATAAAGCAAACCTTCTGTCATAAATACAAAACAGAAAAAAAAGAAAAATGGAGTGGTGGCCCTATAAAATTTAAATCACAATGATTCTAATAATAAAGATTTAACAAACTTATGAACAACAAAAAAAAAAAAAAAAAAACAACCTTCCAAAATCATATTTAATTGCCAACATATTTAAGGCAACTGCTCACATACATACATACATACATATGTATATACAGTGGTGGCCACGAATTTAAGACACGACATATGACTGACTTAGTTGTGATAATATTTACAATTCTGTAATATCAAAATTGATATTCTTTATTCTTCTATGTTCCCTGTAATATTAAGAAAAAGTACCATTATTTTAGTTTGTTCCTTTTTACATTTTGTTGCTTTTTGATCATTTATTGTAAAAATGTTTATTTGAAATTGGCCACGAATTTAAGACATTTCTGAAATATCTGCTTTTTTTGGTGTTTTTTGAAGCTAAACGTTGAGCAACGAATGTTTTATTTTATTTTATGTTGGAATACATAGAAATAATTAATTATAAATGGTCAGAGGTACTTGGAATACCGATGCCGAGCGAAAACTGATCCAACAACTAAAATTTGATGGAAAAATAATAATGGAGCTATTCAACCTGCTTAAAAGTTCTAGATGCAAGGTTTACAACGCACTGGAACACATCAAGCACCATGGTACGACCAAAAATCTCAAACAGCAACCTAGACCCCGAAAAACCACACCCTAAAATAGCTCCTAATAATCCTTTCACGAGCTCAAGTAAAATAAAAAATAAAATTGTGTTCGATTTTGGTATTGATATTTCGTCTAGGATAATAAGAAGATGTCTAAATGAGAAAAACTTGCATGGGTGTATTGCACAACGTAAACCACCTGTGTCAAAAGATATCAAATCCCGACTAGCATTTTGTCTTGACCTATATAATATGTAAATAAAAATTCTTAACCAAATATAGGTAGCAAAATATTATTAATTTTTCTTCCTAATATTACTAAGATCGTAAGAAAAATATCATGGCCCTAAAATATTTTTCATAAGGTGTAAAAATTATCACAAATATACATATAAGTAAAATGGCGTGTCTTAAATTCGTGGCCACCACAGTATATATATTAACGTGTTGCCAATTTGAATAATTTTATTTGACCGTATAAATCCTTCTTAATAAAATATTAAAAAAAAACAAAGCAAAAGAGAGACTAAAGGAGGAAACCAAAAATATTTACTGGCCGGCATACATATAAGAAATGATAGCAAAATTATATACACTTTGTAACCTTCAATTATTAAGGCGAACGTGCCGTAGTTAAAAATGAAAAAAAACTGACAAAAAACGAAGTGAATAGAATTCAAATTAAATGTATTCACAGCCTAAATTTTTGTCTATTATAAGGCGTCTTTTATGACAACAATAATAAATGCAAAGCCAAAAAGAAAGAGAGAGAAATGAAAACCCAGAAAGAAATGTATACAATAATAAAAAAAACAGCAACAACTACAACAAAATTTTACCATAAACCATAAAAAAAAACTGTTAACCATCAAAAATTCTTTTATAACGAGAAATCTGTACAGCAAACAAAAAAAAATCCAAAAAAGAAAAATAAAAAGAAGGAGGAAACCTCTTAAAAAGGAAAATCCTTACAAAGTAGACCACCCTCTTAGAGAGCAAGTCTCTCACACAACCTTTGCGTTGGAAATAAACGTTTATAACAAATAAGCGAACTATAAACACGAATATTAGTAATTCTCATAAATATACGAGGGTTGTCGTCGCAAAAAAATAAACCATAAACGTTTGAAATTTGGTTTAAAAGTGAAAATCCAATATAAAGAAAATTGAAAATATCAAAAATAAAAAAAAAATTCATGACATGAGGTAAACAATATTCACGATGAATAGACCAACAAAAGAACTTTGCTTTTATATTTCATATGAATTTGTTATAAAAATTTGTACTGTTTGAGAAAAATGGATCTTCAGATACATCCTTTAAACGAACGAAGCATTATTAAGGGCTTAATGCGTATTTTAGCAAACTGAGTTGGCGAAATTGATAAAAAAAAAATAAATAAAATTGGTCAGAGACATCCCAATAGCTGCCAATGCATCAAGAAAGATGATTTGTTTAAAGCCATTTATGGGCAACATCTTTGGTTTGTACTTGTTTCAGAACTATGGACAAAGCACGAACATACACACATAATTGATCATTATAACCCTTCAGTCAGGATTGCAACCTAGCTTCTCACACCACTTATGTTGTGTGTGTTTTAATTTTATACAGTTTAGAAATCATTGCGAACGACAGATTTTTCATGACGATCTTATTTATTCACAGAGTTTTTGCCAGAAATATGTTGAGAGGAAGTCGCAGAAGAAATATATCCTCATATTTTGTTTTGTTCCAGAGGTCTGACCTGGGGCTTGAACCGTAGTCTCAAGTCTAATAAGCCAACACACTACCTACTAGACTGAAGTCGCCGTAGTCTAATAAGCCAACACACTACCTACTAGACTACGGCGACTTCAGCCAGAAATCTACTGACAGGAAGTCGCCGAAGAAATACTTTTTGCATTTTGTCTTGATGTCTGGCCTGGGGCTCGAACCATGGCTTTACGTCTAATAAGCCAACACACTACCTACTAGACTGAAGTCGCAGTAGACTGAAGTCGCCGTAGACTGAAGTCGCCGTAGTCTAGGAGGTAAAAAACACACAACATAAGTGGTGTGAGAAACTAGGTCGTAATCCTGACTGAAGGGTTGTAATGACCAATTATGTTATGTAACTTAAGAACTTTTATAAAAAAAAATTGTTCAAGAGATTGTCAAATAATATTATTGTCAAGTATGTGTTTAAAATTCTAAGATAAAGGAAGACATTTATATGCAACTTTAATTTGATACTCTTTATAGTTTTTATTTGAGTACTGTTAACACCAAACCCAATGATAGTTTTCACAAATTAACTTCCGTACAAAATGCTCAATGAAATTATCACCCAACTCTCGCTTTTGTATTCACAATTTAACACAAATATTATGCAGTATTTCTATGCTCATTTTCATTACATTTCTTTTTTTTTACATTTTATTTGGTTTTTATGACTTTTTCTTTCTTCGTTCTGTGATTCTTTTGTTTACTTTTTTATGATAATAGTTTCGTGTCGGCATAAAAAAAAGAACCCAAAGAACTAAAAAAAAGAAAAGAAACTCCATAAAAAGTATCAAAAATTCTAGAAACTTATAAGAACGACAAAATTTATAACCTTGATTTGGCAGACACATTCTCAAATCTCCAGCGTAATAAAGGAGGCAATAGCTAGGGATGGCATAGAAAATGGAAGTGTTAGTGGAAGGATACATACTTGTGTCCCTGTGTGATGATAATAACGATAAATATGATGACTTGGTATCAGGAAAGAGCCTTCTATGTAGTCTATTAGCATGTATTGGTGAATGTTTAAGGGTCTTTGTTAAACAATAAAAAAAAATCAACAAACCTGTAGTAAAGTAGTGAGTAATCAAATAATAACAAATAAAAATTATGTTAAAACATGCAAATATGTGTTAACGTTGATTTATAACCAACTATTGTTTATTGTGTTATTGTTTATAGCAATTACCATCATCATCATCATCATTATCATCATCAACAACAACAAAAAAATAATGTTCGAAACAAAACATACACACTTAGACATTTTTTTACAAAAGTTTTAATTTTATAACCGTACCCAATACAAAACAATAAGACACGTTTAATAGTTTAATAATACAGTGTGGGAAATAACTATTTTAATGGATGACACGACTGATTGAATGAATCATTTTGTTATGGTAGGTATGGTAGTAAATGACGGTTATTAATTTCAATTGAATATTATGTTACTGCCTGCTGCATAATAATACGCATAATTGGTCATTACAATCCTTTAGTCATGATTACGATATTACTTCTCATGCCACCCTTGTTGTAATTGACAAGTTTAGGTGCGAATTGTGGAACCTACAGTTTAACGTCAACTGTGAACGATAGAAAGGAAAAGGAAAGGTTTTCTATGGCACAGTCAGTTACTCTCAGAGCATTTGCCAGAAGACTTCTAAGAGAAGAATGCCAAAAGAAAATATTTTAAAATACTTTTTGTTAAGATTTAATAGCTAAGATTTAAACTATTGAGCCCACGTTTAGTAAGGCAACACACATGCTGAGTAGAGTGATATAAGCCTCACATACATACATAATTGTTCATAACAACTCTTCAGCCATGATTACGACCTAGTTTTTCAAGCCACTTTATGTTATGTGTGTTAAATTTCTACATGAGTGGCGGAACCTACAGTCGATTCTGAACGATAGATTTTTGACAAACTTTTCATGTCAATTTTATTTATTCTCAGCGACTTTGCCGTAGTTTGAGAAGACTTTGCTGGAGGAGATTTATGAAAACCAAGCCAAAACTTTCCATTTTTATGTTGACTGTAAGACAGCCTTGTAAAATTTACAATGGCTCAATTCGACCTCCGGGTACTGTACTTGTCTTAATTGACAAGTACACGTCCTCTAACCTAAGGCAGCCTTCAATAGCCCTGCAAGAAATTGTATTTTTCCTGCAATGTTTGAGCACAGTATTCCTGCGAATTTGGTAATGACAATAAAAAAAATACTCCTGCGGTTCCAAAAGGAATGAATCTCTCCGAACCTTTTAATACCGTGCGTAGATTAATACAAGACGATATTCTATAATGTGACCTCTTCAACTTCATCATGGAAAGTGTTCTGCGGATGTCGGAAATGCTAGTCACTTGCGTACGTTGACGAGATTGATATCATGTGGCGCACCCAGCGAGATGTTACTTCTGCCTTTAGCACTATTCAACGGGAGTCCATCACGGTGGCAATGGCTGTAAAAGAAGGCACAACGAAGTATTTGTTGCTCACAATTAGGAACATGTTGCGTATCGGATCCCAAATTACGACTGGTAGCTACACATTCGATGTTGTTAATCAATTTGTTTCTCTTGACTCTGATCTTACAAGTAAAGGTGATGTCGGTATAGAGATGAAGCATAGGATCACTCTTGCCAACAGAAGTTTTTATTGCCTCTATAGGCAGCTGAGTAACAGAAACCTCTCTTGCACGACTAAGCCAATGCTCAACAAGTCGCTCAAACTACATCCTGTTTCTTAATGGCGCAGAACCATGCACGCTGTTATGTACCGATGCGGCAGTCTTGAAAGTATTCCAGTAAAAATTCCTACGTCAGATTGGTACTGTGCGAGTTGGAGATTATGTCCACATTCGATCCAAAAATGAGCTGCGTGAGCTACTCAACCAAATGGCCGTTGTTCAGCTCATTACCATCCAGTTGTTGCTGGATGGAAGAGGATGCTTCAACTTAAACTAAAATGTCTTATATAATCTGTATAATTCAATAAATAGAGCCATAGTGTATTGTAGTATAATTCACACCATGAGAGTTCCATTAAGAAAGTGCACTTTCAAGTGCCTTATAAAGTGCTAAAGCCTTAGATACTCCACAGTTAATTTACAGTAGAGCACACAAAGGCCCATAGTCTATTAGATAGTGTGTTGGCTTATTTGATGTGAGCCTACATTTCAAACCCCAGATCAGAAATCTCCAACAAGATGAAATAAGAAAAATTATTTCTTTGACGGCTTCCTCTCGGCACACAACTCTGAGAGTAAATAAAATTACCATGAAAAGTTTCTCAAAAAATCGGTCCTTCGAAGCCAACTTTAAATTGTACGCTACGACACTCATGTGTAAAATTAAAACAAACAATATAAGTGGTGTGAGAAGCTAGGACGTAATTCTTACTGAATTTGGTTGTATTGACTAATTATGTATATATGTATGTATGCATTTAGGGCTCACAAATATTGCCTGATGAGTTATGGAAAATCCCAAGTAGAAAATAATTTGTCAAATATTCGCCTGAGCAATAGAAGACGACTGAGTAAACAAGATTAATGGCATCAAATTTTTCTCCAGGACATATAAGAAAGAAATCCCGAGGCTATTTTTGGTTTGGCATTTATCCGACAAGTCGTTGATGGATTTTTTCCATTGGAGCCTGATAACTTTATAGCACTCTAGCCTAACTAAGAAGTGTTGATTAAACTTACTGTTTCATTTCTTGAGTACAAGTCTAATTTTTTAATTTCGATTTAAAATTTAAAATTTCTGAATAGAAAGATCCAGTCAATTGCAGGAAATTTTTTTTTATGCTCCTAATATGATATTTTCTCTATTGCTCCCTAAGTGAGGTTATATTCATTAGAAGTACCATAAATTCCGTTTACAATTTAAATGTCCCCAGTTCACAGCATTTTGTTTAGTGCTACCGAAAATATCTAAAGGATCAGTAAAGGGGTAGTAATAAATTTTACTGTGTATGATTTATACACATCTACGTATTTATAATCTAAGGATCATATATTTGTATGAAAATTATTGTCATAAATTTATTTATTTAATAGGAAAACGTACAAGAAAAAAAAATAGAAAATGTATTATTAAATGCAACAACATAAATACAAATTCGTTTTAAGCCTCCAGTTAACTTAAATTGTTTTGTCCCTACTGTATATTTATAATAAACAACACGTTAACATTATTTTATCTGGTAAATACTTATGTATATATGTCATACATTATATATGTATGTATATAGATGGTATATGCAAATATATACAAGATATACAGATGCCAAGAATATATTATTGATAATGCGTATACCATACATGTACTACATACAGTGGACAGCAAAAGTCTTAGTACGGCAATATATTTTAGCAATTTCATAAATTTTAACCAACAGTTTGTATAAAAATATATAGTTTATATATTTATTTTATTAATTTATTTCTGTTTTATTTTAAAACAAAAATTTTTTTTAATGTTTTTCATACAACAAGGGAAAAATAAGTAAAAAGTTTCAGATGACTCCATAGGTACCCCCAAGGAGAACTCTGAGTAAATTTTAAATTCAAAGGCCTAATATATGAAAATGTTAGCCCTTGTATTTAGTAGAATATGCCTTAAGCTCAACCACTCCATTTAACTCATTTGGAATTTAATGTACAAGTTTTGTTTGGTATTTTCTGGTGGCACCATGAGCAAGTTTTTCGTTTGACTTTTGTTTGAGGTTTAGCGATTACGTAATCGTTCTTTCAAATCATCTCCTAAATACTCTCTCCAAGTCATATTGGGACTTTGTGCAAGAGTATTAAGCCTGTGCTGACTTTTTTTTTGCCAAAATATATTTTCCCATACTAAGACTTTTGCTGTCCACTGTATGTATGTATACATGTGTTTTGTTTTTGTACTCATAAAAATTATTTTATAAAATATGGTTTTTATATGATAATTTCCTTTTCGAAAAGTATTTGTATTACAAAAGATAATTACATATTAATAAAGTATTATGGGAGGAGTTTATAATAAATCATCTCCTATGAAATTTGTTTTGTATTTTCATTTTATTTGCTTTAATGGCGTATTATTTATTATAATTGTTAATATTTTATTATGTTCGCTTTATTATTACTATTTTTCTGTTGTATTTTTACCTTTACTCGCCGGCGGTTTTCTGGTAGCCCAATTTGTTCTAATTGAACGTGAGCCCAGCCATTGTCCGTTCATGGCCGTTATGGCACTTTCAGCTTCCTGTGAATAGAATAAAAAAAATGAAACGGGAAATAATTAGAGAACAAATTTAAAGTTTTTTTCTTTTTAATGGCAAAAAGGTATTCTTGATGACTATAATATTATAAGACTTTATGATGGCTTTAAAATTAATAAATTTCATGCTGACACTGTATAAGAGACTTACCGATTTTTTGACAAAGGATACGAAACCATAACCCTTTGATTTTAATGTTTGCGGATCGCGTACAACACGACAATCCCTGCAAGTAAAGTAATAAAAGAGGAGGCTTTTTAATACATAAAAAAATATTTATTTTCATTATTATTTTGTTTTTTGATTAAATTAAAGCTTAAAAATCTAAGGAAGATTATTTCCTTTATTTTTTAAAGGAAATTAATCGCTGTACCTGTTAAAAATTAAATTGATTTTGGTTTTATAGGTCTTTAAGAGTGCATAACTTTAAAATAGATTTTGCGTGACATCCAAACCTATTTACAACCGTTCAGTTAGGATTACGACCTGGCTTCTCACACCACACTTGCAACATAGTGTTAATTTTATACATATGTATGTGACGGGATCAAAGTTAACTCCGAGCGACAGACTTTTAAAAAATTTTCATTGCCATTCCTTTTACTGTCAGAATGAAATTTTTAATGAAAATAGCCTGAGAGATTTCGGCGAAGATATATTTTTTCATATTTCGTTATGTTCCAGATGATTGACCTGTGGCTGACACCGTGCCATTTCATCTAATAAGTCAACACACTAATTATAATGACTTTCGCCTGAAAATAGTTCTTAGAAGACTACCGAAAATATGCGAGTGATTACAAATCAATGTCTGTGATAAATTTGGAGGATCTTTGGCACTGATGACATTTTAAAAATCGAACTGTGGAGAGTAAGAGACAAAATTGGCCACGAATTGGACGAACTCAGAGTTCTTGAGACGACATAACAAGAATGCTATTGCATAGAAACCACGGGTACTTGTAGAAGAGGATGGTCGACCAATACTTAGAAAAGTTAAATTTTGAAGAAAACAATAAAAGGGAAGAGAAGAAGATCATGTTCATAGGATTTACTGATACCATATGCTTTTTATTCGATCGATTGGAAGATATATAGAAAGGGTGGGCCATTTAAAAGTTTAAATTTAAAAATGCAATAAAACAAAAACGGTTTGAATTTTGCTAAATTTATTTGTTTGTTGTGAAGTGCAATTGTTCCGGTTAGAAAAGGAATATTATTTCATTCATATGGCGGCCGCAACTGGCCTTACAGTACCTCATTTGAACGGACTAATTTTCGTGAACTCTTTCGTGTGTAAGCCGGTAATGGCATCACGAATGTTGGCCCTCAAATTCTCAATTGTCTCTGGTTTGTCGACATAAGACTTTTCTTTAACGACACCCCAATAATCCAAGGGTGTCAAATCGTAGCTTCTTGATGGCCAATTGACATCACCATTTTGGATAGCTAAACGGCCATCAAAAACCAATTTAAAAACAATTTGAATATTTTTTCCCAAACCTATAACTCAGCGATCCCGCAGGTTATATCAAGTAAATCTTGGTATTTAAACTTCTATCGTCTCAGTCTCCAAGTTCTGGGAAATGTAAACGACGATATTTTGTGGTCTGCTTTGATTCATCATCGTCATTAATTCAGTTGTTCAGTCGGTGTTCAAAATTTTTATGTAGGCTTACTAACTTACTATCGTTCTTTTTCTATATTCATTACAGTGTAGTTGACACAGAAACTGCAGATCCTCAAAATGACAGTTAAATAAGGAATTATTCGATGCATTTTTGGCTTGTAAATCAAAACACTACCGACTAGACTACGCAGAGCCTTAACAAAAACAAAAAATTCTGTGATTAATTGTCAAAACAAAAGACCTCAATTGCAAAATATATTCAGTGTTCTAACAAAGGCATTAAAACGTTTTCTGTTTAATAACGGCCAATTAGTTTTCCTTTATTTAATCTGATTTCCCAAATCAAAATGAATGGATTTAGCATAACAACAAGTGCAAATAATAAAATTTTCTAATAAAATTTGCATTCTGTTCAGGCAACAAAAAGCATCGAAATATCATCTTCAACTATAAGGCGCATTGCTGTGTAGGTGGTGACGTTAACAAAAAAAATTTTTAATTTGGGACGATATTTGATGAGTTTACTGAAGATGGCTAAAATTTATCAAGCGAAAGAATGTTTTACATACATAATAGGTAATCCTTCAGCTAGGATTACGAGCTAGCTTTTCTTATGTGGTGTGTGTTAATTTTATACATGATTGGCAGGATCTACAAAGATAGATTTTGTTTTGAGAAACATTTACATGGCAATTTTATTTACTTCAGAGTTTTTTTTTCCAGAAATTTGCTGAGAAACAGTTGCCGAAGAAATATTTTCTTTATATTTCGTTTCTTTCGAGTTATCTTACCTCAGCTTTGAACAGGGCCCTCACGTCTAATAAGCCAACACACTACCTACTAGACTACGATTACTACATTATTATACGTTTGCTAAATACAGTATTTAAACTCCTTTCTTTGTCTGATTGTAGAAAAAAATACAGCATCTTTGTTCTTTAAATAGTTTACAATTACTTTGTATTTTCAGTAGATTTTCATCTATCAGTACAACATATTTTTTTGGGTCATATTTTATTCATAATAAAACTTTATGATTTCTTTTTTAACTAAAATATTTTTCGCGGAGTCTACAATATTTCATATTTAAACCTGATTATTATTTCCCTTCTTTATTTTTTTACTTTTTTGTATACTTCGTTATACTGTAACTGCTACTGCTACTGTAGTGCCACCGTCATTGCCTACCCTAGGTTTATAATTTATTTAAATTAAGCTAAAGATTATAAGTCTTAAACAAAATATCTTTATTATTATACCTTTGGATTTTCTTTTTTCCTTTTTTTTACATTTACATTTACATTGTTGCATAAACAAATGTAAATATCACGAAAGACATATTTTTTCTCGTTTTTTTCGCTTTTTTCGTAAAAAATTATGTAAATTTCTTCCATGAATTTTTGTTTTTTTTTTTACACGAAATTTTCTTTTTCCTTAAAGGAAATCAAGAGTAAAATTTTTAAACTTTATGGAAATACGCCTGCTTCCAACGTTAGAACAATAAATTGCAGAAAAACGTAGAAATACTAGAAAATTGGTAGAGAAATAAAATAGAAGAAAAGAAAATATTACTACACCCTCCTAGAAGAATACATTTTTTTTAAATCTTACCTTGAATGCAAGTTAGAAGAAGAAACAGGAAAAGATTTTCTATGCCACCTGTTATAATTTAAAATTCATTTTTGGCTTTACTTTTGGGCCGCTTGATGCTGCTGTCAGAAGGAATTTTTAAAATATTTGTTTTATTGGAAAAAAAAAAGAAAAAACGAAGAAAATAGGGAAAATAGGCAAAAATAGGTATGTAGTATTAGCATACCATTATACGCTCAAACCCATGTACAGTGAAGGAGAAAATGGTTTGTAATTTAATGGTGAATGGTGAATGAATCGCAATAAATTGTGTATACAAGACAGTTGTATTGTTATTGGCAATCTTGTTGGGGCTACATCTGCCAAATACATACATAATTTGGTCATTACAACCCTTCCGTTAGGATTACGACATAGCTTCTTACACCACTTATGTCGTGTGTGTTAATTTTATACATGAGTGGCGGGTCGACTCCGAAAGACAGATTTTTGACAAACTTTTCATGGTAATTTTATTTACTCTCAGTGTTTTTGCTAGAAATCTTCTGAGAGGAAGTCGCCGAAGAAATATTTTTTCATATTTCGTTCAGTTGGAGATGTCTAATTTGTGGTTTTAACCCTGGCCTCATATCTAATATGCTAACAGACTACCTGCTAGACTACGACGACATCTGTCAAATAAGTTATCATTTATTTAGTCACCATGGACGACCATGGACAAGGACATGTATTTGCTGAATTGATTCCAGAGAAGTTGGCAATTGAATCTAAATTTCGTCCTCAGCTCATTTCTGAATGGATGTCAATAAATACCTTATGAGATTCAAGAGCATTCAATGCATTCCGAGAAAGTCACTGTTTAACATTGCTTTTTGGACTGGCGGCGTATCGATCTACATTTCTTTGAGAATGTCTTTAGCCGGGCCATAATTGTCAAGGACGACACTCCACTTAGCCTGAATTGAACGATCTGCACACCAACGATATGTGGTTTCAACGTGCTACAAGCTCATACCACACTGGATGTGCTGCATTAAATGAAAATATTCCGTACAATTATATAGTTGAGTACATGTAAGTAAAATAAATATGCCGTTATATGTAGATGCTACGTACTACACGATTAATACTTTCATTTGAAAGACATTTTAAGAAATTATTTTGAAGACTTGTTTAAAATACTGCCACCATTGAGAGAATGAAACATGGTATGATATGTAGGAGCTAGTAAAATAGAAATTGATGAGCGAAAAGAGCGATAAATATAGGTTAAGCAACTGCAAACATTGTAATTAACACGAAAGACTTCTGTCGGTTTAGCATCCCAGTTCGGGAAAGTTCAATTAAGGAACGAATGTATTATGCGTTCCATTGGCAAAGCGCCCACGAGTAGATATGTGAATGTGAATGAGAGACGAGTGATACATATCAAAGGCTAAGTTTCGCAAAGTATTTGCTGCATTTCCTAAGTCACGAGCCATATTCCCTCGCTAGAGACAAGTCAGATTTTACTCAGGCATTCAAAATTTAGGATTAATGGCAGTGTTCGCCATACACAATTCACAACATGTTTAATGTCGAACACGACTTATGATTCTGATTGAGAATGTCTTGTAAATTTGCTTTTTAGGTAGGACATCTTCCTTGCTTACAAGGAATTACAACCCATTCGTCAAGCTTACGATGTAGCATCTCACACCAATCAAGTTGTGTTCATTGTTCCTAAGCGTGATGGGGGCTACGATTTTTGAGAAGCACTTCATGGCAATTTCATTTTACTCTCAGACTCTGTGCCAGAAGACTGCTGAGAGAAAGTTGCCGAAGAAATATTTTTTCATACTACGTTTCGTTCAGGATGTCTGAGCTGGAGTTTGGACCACAAGCTGGAGTCTATTAAGCTTACTTGACTTGTACTAGGCTATGGCGAAATCCCTCTCAGTTTTAGCATATTTTGAATGTTGCAAATATCTCAGTCATGTCTACGTTATTTTACTTTTTACGATAATATTCATTCACCACTGTACGAACAAACAAAACATTTTGAAATTTGTTTGTTTTTCAAGGAAGAGAAAAAAATTGAAAATATTCTACAACGTTAAGCATTGCTTAGGTAAAGATTATTTCAAATTTAAATTTTACTTTTAAGATCTTTAAGAATTCTCATTCTTTAAATCTCCTTAGTTAAGTGTGAAATCACATACTTCCACATCGACAAGAACGCCATCATCATCATCATCATGTGTAGCATTTTCCACAACGCATTTCGTAAATTTTCGATAATAAAAACACAAAAGAGGGCAGTCACAAGTAGGTGTAAATGGAGGGTTTGTTTGTAGAAGAACGCATACATTAATGCCAACATGGATTTCAATCTTAATTTTCAAGAGAAATTCCATTTATTTTATGTTTGTGGTTGAAATTTTCTTCTTTTTTCAGGGAATGTTTAAAAATGTCAAAGTCTACCGACTTTCTTATTGTTTTCTTATAAAGTATTTAACAGCATCAAAAATTTAAACATTTTTTTAAAGTATTCCAAATGCTGAAAATAAATTTACAGAAGAACATCTTTAAATATTAATATTTGGATTGAAAACAATTAATTCTTTGGCTTAATCAATTGCCACTTTCTTTAAAACATATTGAGAAAAAGGATGTGATTTCCGGCATGTCAAAATTACATTTTAATTTTGTGAATTTTATATGCCAAGAATAAACAAGAAATACCGCACTTCTGAGAAAAGTTTGTTAATAATAAAATTTTTGTGGTTGCTATTTGTTTGATAAGGACCTAAACTAATATTTAAACAACCAAATTAAAAATATTAATAAAAAATCTAAAAATTCCAAATTATTTTTATATTATTTTATATCTTACACTGGAAATTCATTCGTTAAAACAGCAAAAGTTAAAACAGTTAGGTTATCTGGAGATCCTATGAACCCTATGTTTATAGACCCTCATGACACCCATTATATACGTCTTAAATATGATGTGACAAACTGTCTGATGACAGATAAGACTCTAATTTAATAAGCCCTCGTTCAATTCATTATGTACATATTGAATGTGACGTGACACACTGTCTGAAAATGACTTCGAAAGACAGATAAGATAAATTTTTCATGGTAATTAGTTTACCTTCTAAGCTGGCTGGAATGTTGGTTGTAGAAATAAATGTTTTTCTCCTCTTTTCTAAAGTCCTAATCTTCCAACGTCTGTCAAATGAACCATGAACCATCATAGGAAATGACAGCTGTTCACTAAATGAGCTGCGGTGTAGTTGGCTGACCCTAATTTTTGTATGAATGAATAAATAAACAAAAGAGTGGAATATTCAGTCAAAATTACAACCTAGCTCCTCTCATCACTTATGTTGTGTGTGTTAATTGTATACATTAGTGGCGTGTGGCCTACAGTTTAATGTCGACTCCGAAGGACGGATTTATTGAGAAACTTTTCATGGTAAATTTGTATTAACTCTGAAAGTTTTTGCCAGAAATATGCTGAGAGGAAGTCGTAGAAGAATTATTTCTTTATATTTGGTTTAGAAGGGGATATTTGACCTGGGGTTTGAATCGTGGCCTCACGTCTAATAGACCAAGGCACTAAATACTCGACTACGGCAACTTTAATAAAATGTGCCTGTTGCATTAAAGGAAATGTAGTCTTTTTTGATAATAAATACTGGAGTGTTACTTTATTCATTGAAGTCGCTGTAGTCTAGTAGGTAGTGTGTTATTAGGCTTAACGCAAGGGTTTGAGCCCTAGGCCAGACATCAAGACAAAATACAAAAAGTATTTCTTCGGCGACTTCCTCTCAGCAGATTTCTGGCAAAAACTCTAAGAGTAAATAAAATTGCCATGAAAAGTTTCTCAAAAATTGGTGGTTCGGAGTCGACTTTAAACTGTAGGTGCCGCCACTCATGTATAAAATTAACACACACAACATAAGTGGTGTGAGAAACTAGGTCGTAATCCTGTCTGAAGAGTTGTAATGACCAATTATGTATGTATGTATGTTGCACTATAGGAAATGTGGTGTAGTCTGTATGCATGTTTTTTCGATAATAAATACTTGAGTGTTTGAGTAACTTGACCATAAGCTCGGTGTAGTGTCACAGACGAGAGCCCCTGGTGGGAATCGAACACCACGACCATCACTCTAATAGTCTAGCACACTACACAATAGACTACCAGGGCACCCTACAAAAAATTAAAAACCATTTTCATCATAGTCTCTTCAGACTTTTTGGTATTTTGAAAATAAAGCTTCATTTAATATATCACGGCCACAACTGGTGTTAAAGAGAACTTATGTTTGGACATTTAAAGCTAAGATATCTGCTATAATTTTAAATTGAAATTCTAAATGAATTACAAAGGTTTTAGTTATTCTTCTTATTCTATATGAATGATTTTATTCTCGTAGGTAGTGTGTTGGCCTATAAGATGTGAGGCGACGGTTTAAATCTCAGATCAAACATCTCCAACAAAACGAAATATGAAGAAATATTTCTTCTGCGACTTTTTCTCAGTAGATTTCTGGCAAAACCTCTTAGAGTTAATACAAATGTACCATGAAAAGGTTCCTCAAAAAATCTGTCGTTCGAAATCGATTTTTAACTGTAGGTCGCACGCCACTCATGTATAAAATTGACACTGAGAACCTAGTGGCCATAATACTGTCTAATGGCTTGTAATCTGGAATTATGTATGTATGTATGTATGAATTTATTTGTTTTTATGCATGTATCTACTGGAATATTACACTGTTAGCGGTGACTTAGAAGATTTCTTCTGACCAGCAAGTAATCCTTGCGACTGCACTACACCATGCTCTGGGACCTAATTAATTTGCTTATAAAATTCAAGTACAATTTTAAATATTACTATTGGCTTGAATACAAACAATTGAAATTTTTGAATAACTGAAATCAAAATTTGATTTTATTTTTTTGTACTTAGGTCGATAAATAGGCTCTAAATTGTTTTGTACAAAAAAAAAAAAATACTCGTACACTTAAATTGAATAAAATCTATTCAACAGAGGTCGTTAATATTCAATTAATTAAAATGTATGTATGTGGTATGTAAGTAAGTAAATAAGTAAGTGGCCTCTTTCAAAGTTCATGGAACAAAAGATATTTTGTTTGTTGTTGTTTTGTTTTTAATTTAATTCGCCTTAACGAGAAATAGAACAATTTCCTTTGCTAAATAAAAGCAACATTAATAGGATTATCCAACAAAAATGAAAACAACGAGAGTAGAAGAGATAAAATAATGGAAATTAATCAACTTCGAACAACAGAAACAGAAAAAAAACACACGATTTTCCTGTTGTATGTACCTTACACCTGAGTCTTTCAGCGAAAAAGATTCAAAGAAGAAAAAACAAACAAACAAACCACAAACGAAAAAATTAAATGAAAAGAAAATTGAAAAAATAAATCCCACCAAAAAAAAGAAATGAAATGAAAAGGAATAAAAGCATAGCCAAAATTATATACCGCCGCCACAATTACAGGAAAACCAAATTCATTTCACAACTTTATTTCAAAATATTTCAAATCTTTCTTCTGCTGAAACAAACATGCCTGTTTTCTATTCTTAAAGAATGCCAGCCGTAGAAAATCTTGTTTTGTATTCAATCTCAGTCAAAATCCGTCTTGTGTTCACAAATGAAATGAAAATGAATAAAAGCGGAATAAATACGTTCAAGCACAAACACACACATACATACACACAAATAAAAAGGAAGAAAAAATAAAAAGGAAGAAAAAAAGTGGAAATATTACCAAGAAAAAGCAGCCAGTTTAGAATATAAATGTTAAAGGTTGGTTTAATAAATCCCCTTGTATAGTTAGTTGTACATTTGGTGGGTATTGGGGGTGGAGTATAGGAATTCAAATAAAAATCACTTAAAGTTTTTCCTTTTATTTTGCAAATTTTCTAAAGAACAAAAACAATCTCAAGAAATGGCTTTATATGGTAGATAGATAGCAGGGAAAACAGGTACGAAATAAAATAAAAAAAATTAAATTAAAATTTTCTAAAAATATGCTCTTATAAGTACATGGCATACAAATGATGATAGAAAAACTTTCTTATACAAATAAAATAAATAAAATAAATGAATGAATGACTGAATGAATGAATGAATTGCTTAATAAAAGATAAAATAAAATAGAAATATAATATAAAATAAATATTCTTAAATACTGTTTCCAACTTAATAGATCTTCAGTGTTAAAGTAGAACTTATGCTTGTGCCTCTTCAAAGTACAAAACTATTTAAGGTGCTCTGACATTAAGGCAAACTAAAATCAAAAGGAAAGAAATTCATTTCGTAGCGAAGGCAACAGGAAATAGTGAAGAAACATAATTCATAGCACATACATAAATTCATAGCAATATTGTACATAATTCTGTTGAAATTCAATTAAATTTTATTTCATTTGTTTTCAATTCGTTACTAAGGAAATATTTATTTATACCTGGTAACTGCTTTATTAATGACAATTTAATGTAGTGGCATACTGTAATAAAAGGTGATTTTTTTGCTGTTTGGTTTTTCTGTACAAAAAAAGAGATTCATTAGATACAGCCATACGAAAATTGCTTACCAAGAATGGACAAACAATTGAGCAACGCTTGGAAATCATACATAAATATGTACACACATAATTGGTCATTACAACCCTTCACTCAAGATTACGACCTAGTTTCTCACACCAATTATGTTGCGTGTGTTAATTTTATTTTAATTTTTTTAGAAACTTTTCATGGCAATTTTATTTACTCTCAGAGTTTTTGCCAAAAATCTGCTGAGAGGAAGTCGCCGAAGAAATACTTTTTGTAATTTATTTTGATGTCTGGCCTGGGGCTCGAACCCTGGCTTTTCGTCTAATAAGCCAACACACCACCTACTAGACCACGGCGCTTGGAAATCATTGAATTTTATTATCAGATTTTATGCTGTGTAAGGAATATGTTATCTTTAGCGACAAAGCTTACTCGTGGTTACACGAACAAACAAAATTACCGAATTTGGTGTGAAGTCTGGTTTCCATAAGTTGGTATCACATGCCATATGACATGCAATATCATGAATTCATTGAGAGTTGAGATTTATGTGTAATTGATCTCACTTGATAGCGAATACCATCTGAATTGACGTTCGTTAGAAAATTTATTGTGAGTATACGTTAAATTTGTCCATGCGGAGACATACCATCTTAAATTCTACCATTGGAAGACAATGGTATGTTTGACTTCAGTAACCTACAGACTGATATTCTGCAGAAAAAAAAAGAAAAAAATACGATATTGCCAACAGGTCTCCCAACCCGAACAATGAGCCACTTTTGTACTCAATCTGTGGCTGACTCATTTCTTTTTTCAGAATATCATTCGGTGTCTATTTGAAGTTGCCGTAGTCTAGTAGGTAGTGTGTTGGCTTTTAAGATTTGAGGCCATGGTTTAAATCCCTGGTTAGGCATCTCCATCAAAACGAAGTATGAAACCTCCTCTCAGCAGATTTCTGGCAAAAACTCTGAGAGTAAAATAAAATTGCCACAAAAAGTTTCTCAAAAATCTGTCGTTCGGAGTCGACTTTAAACTGTAGGTCCCGCCACTCATGTATAAAATTAACACACACAACATAAGCAGTGTGAGAAGCTAGGTCGTAATCCTGACTGGTGGGTTGTAATAATTATATGTATGTATTGAAGACAGAAGAATATTTGTCCCAAAAGACGAATTTTTAAACTGGTTCGCCAAAACCAAGAAAAAGGCCATTGCGGTTAAGAGCTATAAAATCGATTGCTTCAATATAAGGAAAGTTTATGAGAAGAAAAGCCTATAGGATGGAGATTGGTCTATGCTATAAGACATCAGTTTCCAGGGTCTTTTCTGCCTTCCTTACTACGTCAAAAGTATTAGTGATTGTGCTGACGATAGCGCTGCAGCTGGTAGCTAATATTTGTAGCCAGCTTTATTTGTACAATTGAGCTTTCAAATAACCAGTCACAATTGCTACACATCATATACTTTTATGTACATACACAAAAAGGTCAAAGCTCAGAATACCTAAATATAAGGAAAAACACAAATCATCCGCTTTTTGTAATCTAAGTAAATATCGGCCATTGATGTGCGGTGTGGGTTTTTACAACGAAAGTTTAGATACGGCAAAGAATGACAGGGAGAAACAGGTTTGCGTTACAGGAAAGTAATTCCTAATATTCTTTTCAAAATGTTAGAAGTGAGAGATTTGAAGTTCTTGCATAGAAAATCGATTTTAAATATTTTTAATTTATTACACATATGTATGCCAATATGTTTCACATTCGTATGGAAGATTATCACTCAGTTATTTACATTTGAACAGGGAAGTACCACTGCATCAATAAAAGGGATCACAGCGACATGTAATTGAGATACGAGTACAGTCAACTTTTACAAAATTCCCAATGATGATTGAAGTAACTGTTTTTGCAAATAATTTTTCTCTTTGGATTTGTAAACATAGCTTCTGATAAGTTCTGGTTTGCCAATTACACCCGCAAATTGAATGAATATTTATCCTATGCCTACTACTTGTGCATAAAAAATAACGTCTAACTAATGGGGACATCTCTTAGGTGATTGAAAATAAAAACCACAAGGAAAGGAGATAGAAAAACATCACTTGTTAACCGTATTATTGAATAATATAGAATAGTAGCTACAATTACCCATCCCCGACATTAAGGAATGAGTGCAGTTTCCTTCAGTCAACTTCTGCTCTTCAGGGAGTTGTAAATTGCCAAAAAAAAAAAAAAATAATTCTAGTCCGCAGAAGATAGGGAGGTAGGATTTTTATAGATACTCAGAGTGCTTTAAGAAGTTTGGTTCCTGAATACAGTGCTAAATAAAACGATGAGGTATTCAATTTTGAGCATTGGCAAAGTACATGTAGATTAACGTATTGAAGGGTTAGCGATAGCATACATACATATTCATAATACGGTCATTACAACCTTGCGTCAGGATTACGACCTAGCAGCTCACACCACTTATGTCGTGCGAGTTATGATAATGTAATAGTACTTATCATCACTGTTATAATGTACCAGCTCTAAATCACTCCATAAAGATACCGTTAAATCTGGTGATTTATATTCTAAAAATATCTTCAATTTTTATGTTTATGTTTTTATATTTTGTTATATTTAAGTTAGTCTTATAAGAACTCTAAGAGAATAAAGTCTATTTTGTTTTCAAGAAATAAAAAAATAAATTGTTTGTAATTTAAATTACATAACTGGCGCAGTCTTAAACCGAACCGAAATTTGCATTTAAATGAATTAAATAATAACTTTAGTTATTTAAAATTAAAAAATATAAAATATTGTGAAAAACATTCTACATAAAATAAAATTGTGAACAATATCGACTAAAAACTTAAAAATTTTGTGAAACCAATTTGGGCATTTTGGTGCTATTACTAAAAATTTAAAAACCCTAAAGCAAAACCTGTTTTCTTAATTAACAAAAACAAATATATTAAAGTGTGACAACTGAAAAACATTAAAAGAAAGTGATAAAGAAAGAACTGCTTTAATAAACTATAATTAAAAATCAAGGTCACCTTCAAAACCAATAACAAACAGATTTCAATTGTTTGAAATAACAAAAAAAAAATAATCATGCAGTCGAGTTGGCAATTATCGATGAACGATATTTTAAAAGATGCTCAGAGAATTCATGAGTACCGTGGTGATGACTCTTACGCTCTTACATCATTTTTAAGAGAAGTGGAAAGTGTTTTTGCTCTTGTGGACTCTAATGATGACGTGAAAAAGTATATTTATCAAAGAGTGATATTAAATAAGCTACAAGGTGAAGCTCTTCATGTGATGCGAACTTTGGGGCCAAATCCAACCTGGGGAGATGTGAAGGAAGCACTTATATGCAACTTTGGAGTAAAGGAGTCATATCATCAATTGTACCAAGAGGCTTTTGAGGCAAGAAATTTTAATATTGAAAATTATTATAATAAATTAGTAAGTATTCTATGTAAAATAAATGAGAAATATGAATATGATAATAATAAACCTGTAGAATTTAGTCCAGAACATGCAGAAAAGATAATTTTAAAAACCTTTATAAATAATATTGATGTAAATTTAGCTTCAGTAGTTATTAATAGAAATATTAATAAAATTAGAGATGCTTATAACCTACTTAAGTTAGAAGGTTTAATAAGAGTTAATAACAATCAAAAGAGTGTAAAATTTTATAAAAATACTAATGACCATGGTACTTCGTCAGAAAAATTTAATAAAAGTAATAAGAGATTTGCAAATGAAAATAATTCTGCTAATGGAAATTCTAGATGTACATTTTCTAATTCACAGTATAACAGAAATGGTTCTTATAGCCAAAATAACTCGAATAATGTGGAAAGACACAATGGCCCAAGTACAAGTTATAATACTGGTAATTCTCAACGAACATATCAGTCAAGAAATAATAGTTCTAACATGGAAGTTGATCATATTGAAGAAGTTGATGATAATTCTATTAGTGAAGAACAAATAAATTTTCACATGGCGGGCCACATAAATCACTACCAATAGTAAAACTTACGATTGGTAATGAAAAAATTAACACACTTATTGATACTGGCGCAACAACTTCCGTTTTAGATCTTAATAAATTACCTCAATACGAAAGATTGCGATTAAAAACACCAATTTATTTCTCATCTTTAAATGGTAAAGTAAGTGTTAAGGAAGAAATAATTACAAAATTACCTTTAGAATTTCAGGAAAATGCGACAATGTGGTGGAAGTTAGCAAAGTTTGAGAGAAAACAGTTTGATGCAATATTAGGTCAAAATATTTTGAAACCATTAGGGGCGATTGTGAACATGGAAAATGAAACTTTAGAAATAAATGGATGTACAATAAAATTTATAAAATATTGTCCTTACGATCCGGATGAGATATTTCAGTTAGAAATTATAAATAAAAAGGTATTAGATAATTTGTTTGAAGGATTAAATAATGAGGAAAAGTTAGCTTTAGATAATATTTTAGTTTCTAATAGTGATCTAATATATTTGGATGAACAGAATTTAGATTTTACTAATGTCATTCAACATGAGATCAAAACAGCTAATGACCGTCCGGTGTATATGAAAATGTATAGGTATCCACGTGTACATGAGAAGGAAATTTGTAAACAAATTGACCTTATGTTAAAACAGGGTATTATAAGGGACAGTAATTCGCCATATAATAGTCCTTTATGGATCGTACCAGAAAAAATGGACAATTCTGGTGAAAAGAAATGGAGGATAGTTATAGACTATCGGAAATTAAATAATATCACAATAGACGACAAATTCCCTATTCCTAATATAGATAATATATTAGATAAATTAGGTCGAGCACAATACTTTTCCACTATCGATTTGGCAAAGGGTTTTCACCAAATTCTTGTGAAAGAAGAAGACAGGTCGAAAACAGCCTTTTCTACGCCATACGGTCACTACGAGTTTAATCGAATGCCTTTTGGCTTAAAGAACGCACCAGCAACTTTTCAAAGGCTGATTAACTCGGTGCTTCGTGAACATATTAACAAGATATGTGTTGTTTATTTAGACGACATTCTGATATTTTCAACAAGTTTTCAAGAACATCTTGTTAATATAAGAAAAGTGTTTAAAAAGTTAAGAGAAGCAAATCTTAAAATACAAATTAATAAATGTAAATTTTTCTCAAAAGAAACTTTATATTTAGGACATATTTTGACTTCTGAGGGTGTTAAGCCTAATCCTTCAACGGTTGATTCGATCCTGAAGCTTAAGCTTCCTAATACTGTTAAGGCAATCAAATCATTTTTAGGTGCCACAGGATATTATCGAAAATTTATAAGGGATTATGCTAAAGTCGCATACCCTATGGTTAAGTATTTAAAAAAAGATGCCAAATTAGACACTAATGACCCCAATTTTATTAATTCCTTCGAAAAATTAAAAAAGATAATAACCGAACCCCCTGTGCTTAAATTTCCAGACTTTACAAAAACGTTCCAACTAGTAACTGATGCAAGTTTAAATGCTCTTGGTGCTGTTTTGCAACAAAACGGTCATCCTATTTGTTTTGCAAGCCGCACTTTAAATGACCACGAAAGGAATTACTCTGCAACAGAGAAAGAGCTGCTAGCGATTGTTTGGGCTACTAACTATTTTAGGCCTTATTTGTACGGAGTTAAATTCGAAATCCTTTCCGACCATCAACCTTTAAGATGGTTGTTTGTAAAGTCACAATGTAAAGAATTAAACCCTAGACTTTACAGATGGATTATAAAACTAAGCGACTTTAATCTAACTGTTAATTATTTGAAGGGAAAAGACAATCAGATTGCCGATTTTCTCAGCAGAATTGATACTAATTCTGGTGATATTAATGTTTTAAATACTTCCCCATCTTCCTCTCTATACAATAATATTGATAACTGTGCAACCATTCATTCTCAACTGGAGGAAAGTCAAAATCATATACCGATTTTGGATACAGTCGTAAACAGGTTTAAAACGCAGCTGATTTTAACTGATAATAAAACAAGAGAGGTTATGAATGTTCACGGAAATAGAAAAATCTACATTAGTTCATCCGATTTAGAGAATGACCTTGAAAGTATATTGTTGCGAAATTTAGAGAAAGGAAAAATTGGAATTTTTACGGAACTTAGTGATAATAAATACAATATTTTACAACAGAAAATTATCGATTTATTTGATGGCAATGGCTCAATTAAATTTGTAAGATGTTCCTATAATGCCATGGACATGACCTCTGAAGACGAAACGTATAAACAAATACACAATTATCACAGAAATGAAACAGGACATACTGGTATCAGTGAGAACTATGAAGGTCTAAAAAGAATCATATATTATCCAAAACTTAAAACCTTAATACAAAAGTACGTAGATAATTGTGATACTTGTAATCGATCAAAATTTGATCGTAATCCTATAAAGCCAAAATTCAAATTAAGTGAAACTCCAAATGATATTAACCAGATAATTCATATGGATATTTATACAAATTCCAAATTCAACTTTCTAACGTTTTTAGATAAATTTTCAAAATTTGCAACAGCCTTTTATTTAGAAGATAGAACCAACCAGACTATAATCGAAAAGTTAAGATTATACAAGTCTTTAAAAGGTCAGTTCGGTAAACTAATCACGGACAATGAGTTTAAAAGTGTCAATATTAAGGAATATTTAAGGAATGAAAATATAGAATTACATTTGGTAAAAGCAAATAGTCATACAGGCAACTCCGATATTGAGAGGTTTCATAATACTCTCTGTGAGAAAATTAGAATTTTAACTATTGAGGAACCATTACTGGGAATAAAAGATAAGATGAGTAAATCAATTGAGTATTACAACAATAGTTATCATTCAGTATTGAGAGAAAAACCGATTAAAGTTGAACAAGGGTATTGTAATAAAAACAAAATTTATGAAATAATAATTGAAAATAAAAATCAATATATAGGTAAAAGAAATAGTAATAGAGAAGAATATACTGAAAAAAGAGATAAGGGATATATAAAAAATTACCAGTCATTAAGGCATAAAGAACAACCTAAATTTAGATTAAGTGAATTACAAAATGTACATAGCTCGAATATAAAAAAAGAAACGAAGTATAATGGTGTTATAAATATGAATAATATTTAAGAATATTTTGAAATAATTGTGTAAATATTAACATTTAATATAATAATAATATTTTGAATTTTTGGATTATTATTTAGAGTTAATGAAAAATATTGAATTATTTAATTAAAAACATGTACGAGTACACATATAAGTAGCTATCTTAAAATAGTAAAAAAAAAAAAAAAAAATCATTATAATTATAATTCAAACTTTTAATTTCTAAATATTTAAGAACAATTATAACTAAGTTTTTTTTTCTATATTTCAATAAACTCTGGAGAGTTTCTTATCTTTGTGGGGGAGTAGTTATGATAATGTAATAGTACTTATCATCACTGTTATAATGTACCAGCTCTAAATCACTCCATAAAGATACCGTTAAATCTGGTGATTTATATTCTAAAAATATCTTCAATTTTTATGTTTATGTTTTTATATTTTGTTATATTTAAGTTAGTCTTATAAGAACTCTAAGAGAATAAAGTCTATTTTGTTTTCAAGAAATAAAAAAATAAATTGTTTGTAATTTAAATTACATAACTTGCGTGTTAATTTTATACAAGAGTGGCGGGACCTACAGTTTAAAGTCAACTTTGAACGACAGATTTTTGAGATACTTTTAATGGAAATTTTATTTACTACCAGAGTTTTTGAGAGCAATCTGCTTAGTTTAAGGAGCCGAAGAAATATTTTTTTATTTCATTTTGCTGGAGATGTCTGACATTGGGTTTAAACCGTGCTGTCACGACTAATAGGCCAACATACTACCTACTACACTACGACGACTACTTTACTAGTCATTTCATATTAGTTCTGAATCAGTGAAAAGGAAGTATTCCATTTAATGAATTCGGGAGAAGTTGGTTGTAGGGAGGTTATCCTTCAGATAGAGTCCACCACTTAGCGAAAATTATAGAAATCAGGATATGTATTTATATATATATGTTTCTTTTACTCCTCTAGGGAGCATAGGGGCGCATAGAAATCAGGATGTAGTGTTACAAACATTTATATCAGGTATATGCAGTACTTCGAATTTAATGGAGACTATTCTGTAAACTTCAAAAACTAATGCCTTTTCATTACTTATAAATCCTTTGCAATCATTTAAAAATCACATACAAAAAGTAATAAGTCGACAAATTTATAGTGTATGCATATCCCTTAAATAAACGTTTTTATTTTTATCGCAATAATCCTTCGTTCTTATTAAAAACTGAAGCTCATGTCTTTATTATTAAATGCCTTGAAGTCATTAAAATAAATTCCTCTCTAATTCAAATGATGGCACAATTACCTGCTTCCAATTCAATTAACTCGAAATGTTGTCTCCTACACCCCCCCCCCCCTTTAAACTTGATTCTTCGCACAAAAATTATGAAACATATTAAATTAAGCATCCATACCATGCCATTCTTCGATAGACGAAATAAAGAAATGGAATCTTTAAAATTTATCAAATCTATGCCATCCTCTCTCTCTCTCTCTCTCTCTGGCAAAAGCCATTTCTTTACATTCAATTACACAATACGTCCCAACCCCCATTCCATTTTGAAATGTATAACAAATTCTGTCTTGAATTTATTCAGTAGCACATTAAAACTTTGTCGAAGGGGGCGTAGGGAGAGGAAAAGGCAAAAGAAAAAAAGACACATCCTACTCATGATGAAAGTAGATAAAGCGTGAATAGAGACGCCAGCAACCAGACAATCCGTTGCCAACATTATCATAATCAACACCTTCGTTAACACCAACCGTCTATTTACTCATTCATCCATCCTATCCATCCTATCCATCCATCCATCCATTTAGTCAGCCTGTTATCCAAATATAAGGGAAATATTTCGAAAATTTTTGAGAATTTTTAAGTCTTGAAGAAACAATTTTGCTGTTGTATGTATGTGGCATGGCATAATGGTTTGATTAGAAGAGATAGAAAAAGAACATAAAGGGAAGCAAATAACAAAAATGGCAAAACACGCCAACTTCATGACTATAATGGCAACCATAGAGACCGAACAACCATACAGACAGACTCGTAAGAGCTCATTTAATATTTCGTTGTTGTTTTTTTTTGATGTTGCTTGCTTGCCCTGATTAGAAAATCTATTCATATGTAAAATGTGTAACACATGTACACGAAGGCCAAAATTTTATGTACGCCAACACAAAATTACTGTGAAATACGGAAACAAACATTGACTACGAAGCACATCTGATAACTGGCGGTCTAGTAATACTTCCAAACAAAGTGCATTGACACTTGGCTTAAGAAATTATTGAGTTCTCAGGACAAGATCCATTGAAATTATTTGAAATCGATTCTTAATTTAAACTCTCGGAATTCCTAATGAAGCGATTTTGACTGCCAATGTCAGTCCATGATAGATAATCCAGATCATCCATATAGTAAGCAAATAAGTACTTTTTTCTTCTTCGACAAAGTGCCTGGCACGTATGCAGCAACTGAAGGACAGTCACCTCCTCTTTCTCAATTCTTGTCCGATATCAAACCATGTATGCATACCCACAATGCAATGACGTAATGACACCGACAACCATACTATACGACTTCTCTGGAGTTTAAGCAGACTTACAATGCGCCCTTAATCTAGCCTTGGCCAGATTTTCCGAGCAGTTCTAACCGTGTCCATGGCCGCTCATCTGTCGTTGCCGGAATTGACCATCGCATCATCAATTATGAGCCTGCAGGTTCTCATAGGGATTCCCGGAGTCAAAAATTCATGGGAAAGTTCGATGGTTATGCCCCGCCCGGCCACTTCATCCGCTCTACAGTTACCCGGAATATCACTGTGCCTCGGTGCCCTTATGACATGGACATCATATCGTTCGCCGTGGTCTAGTAGGTAGTGTGTTGGCTTATTAGACGAAAAGCCAGGGTTCGAGCCCCAGGCCAGACATCAAAATAAAAAACAAAAAGTATTTCTTCGGCGACTTCCTCTCAGCAGATTTCTGACAAAAACTCTAATTTTTTCTCAAGAATCTGTCGTTCGGAGTCGACTTTAAACTGTAGGTCCCGCCACTCATGTATAAAATTAACACACACAACATAAGTGGTGTGAGAAACTAGGTCGTTATCCTGACTGAAGGGTTATAATGACCAATTATGTATGTGTATATCGCTGAAATATCTGCGGCAGCTGTACACCGTCTTAGAGTTCATCACATTGAAATTTAGAGCCGCCTGGCTTTAAGTAAGTATGTAAATGTTTCGCTTGGAGATGTTTCCGTCCTCAATAATTCTCGTCGCAGCCTGTTAATATAACAAAAATAACACTTGATTGGAATTCTCAAGTTTATAAAGGACTGTGTCGAGTCAAGATTTGAGTATGCTATGACCATCTGACGTTTAATCAAGTGGTTGAACTTAAGGAAAGACTGCAGCTGATTAATTATTTTATAGAGCAATACGCTTACATTTGAAGAAATGCCATCGTGGCGGTAATTTGTACAGAACAAATATTCTAAACTTTCCATTAAAGTGATCTTATCTTATGATATCTTATCGCCGATATCAAAACCTATATGACATCTTTGAGAAATCCACAAGAATATTATGTTTTATTCTAACAGCAACCAATACAACTGGTTTTAAGTCTCTTAACATACGGAAAATATTCTACAAAAGAACGGTAATTATGCGATAATTAATGCAGTACAAAAATTCCCTTTGGAAATAAATAATTGTAGTCTAAGGAAAACTCAACGAAACTCTGAATCGTGGCAAGCAAACGACATTAGGCATCTGTGGGAAGTTCCCAAGAACACTTATTATAGTTTATCGCAACAACAATTAAAACAACTTGATTAACGAGGTATATGCTGGGATTCTGATTCAGTTCTGGTGTAGGATTTCATCAATGAATCTCATTAACAAAGAATAATTACATTTTAAACACACACAATAAAAATAATTGAATACTTACGATATTTCGCCAAATGGTGTAAACGCCTCACGTAATTGTTGAGTTTCAATCTCTGAACTAAGATCACCGACAAAAATATGAAATTGTTCTGTAATGAAAAAAAAAAAGAAAAGAGGGAAATTAATTACAAAAAAAACGAAGTATACATACGTCTTATAAGAAATTATTATTTAATAATACACAGAGAAATAATAAAACCACAAGAAAAAAAAAAGAGGGAAATAAATCATAATATTCTTAAAGCCGATTTACGTATAAATACGTGTAATAAAGAAAGGAGGGCAGGGTGGCACATACATTCATACAAATGTATATAATTATTTTGCTTCTATTACAGCAATACAAAACTTGGCTTGGGTGTCTCGTACAAATAAGCAAAAAATTCTTTTTTATTCCATACTCCAATAAACCACTCTCACACTCATAAGCATTCAAATAAATATACGAATATTTATGTGTATTTATCGTTCATATACATATCTATATATATATCTATACATACATTCACACTTTCATAAATATTAAGTTTCTATTGCCATGCCTTCCATGCCATCGTTGCCTTTATTGAATAGTGGTGCTAATTATTTAGGGTAAGAAATCAACAGCAACATCAGCAAAAAAAACAAAAACGAAAACAAAAACAAAATATGTGTTATGTTGCTGTGTCTGTCTGTATGGTATTGTATTTGTATAATGTATGTAAAACATTTGTTTAAGGGAGAAAATGGAATACAACGCCGTATTAGAAATCTACAGAAATTGTAAGTATGTAGTCTCAGGCAGAAAACTTAACAAATTTGTAGGAAAACTTGTCTAACCATCTTAAGGAATAACAGTGTTACGTCGCGACCTGAATGCGTGTATTAGACAAAGGGAATCTTAATAAAATGTAAATTAAATGCTTGCTTGTTTCATACGAAAGCTAATACAAAACACATATACACAATCAGATTTTTGTTTTGGTAAAGCATTGCATGGTTAATTAGAAACAAAAAATTTTTTTTGCAATCGAATCAAATATTTTTCTTACCAAACTCCATTGAGCAAAATAAAAACAAAAAAAAATCTTGGTCAAGTTTTACAAAACCCCCAACAATAGCATCTACTATAAATTAAAAAAAAAAATTGATTTTAAACTTTAAGATTTTAAAACACACAATGTGTGTTGGGAAGTGGTTTTACGAGAACCATTCATTTGCTTTGAGTTTGACCTTCAGTTAGAATTACCACCTAGTTTCTCAAACCACTAATAGTGTGTGTTAATTTTATACATGAGTGGCGGGACCCACAGTTTAGTTCATAAATCGCCCGTAATTTTGAGATTTTCGTTTTGTCGCAAATCATTTCCACTGTTGGATTGGAGTCCATATGCTCTAGATTCTAATTCTTTATATAATTCCCACAGTCTATTTCTACAAAGCTAACTTTTATAGGAGTCGTAGCACTCCTTATATCTACGCAGATTGCACCGACATATTACAGGGCATAGAGTCTCTATTGCCTCAGTTAAACTACGTATTATCCGCTCATTTTACAGGGAGGCTCAATTTCGTTAGTAGCAGAAAGGTATGCGCAATATGTATGTCTAGACCCTGTTAGATATTTACGGATGCAAAACTTTCATGAATTGGAAGAGTAAGAGTCCTCCTTCTGACTTTAAATACCAAGGTTATCGCCAACTGTGATTTTTCATAGGTTACTTGTTCTATTGTAAGGTAGGTTATAGACTTGGCTTTACCTCAAATGACTTTTGCTGATGGGAGGAGGAGGAAGAGATTATATATATTCACTTTGTCGGCGCCTTGCTTTTCTTTTCTCTTTGACTGAAATGTTCAATACAAACATTGTTGGAATAACAAGGTTTATTCAGGAGCTAAGTTGGCAACTAACTTGAGATTAATTGGGTAAGTTTGATACTTTTTTCATGGAAATTTTATTTACTCTCAGAATTTTTGTGTGAAATCTGCTGGGAGGAAGTCGCTGAAGCAGTATTTTTTCAGGTTTCGTTTTGTTCGCGTCTAACGAGCCAGACTACGGTGACTACCATGTCATTCGAAGTCGACTTTTGACTGTAGTTCTCGCCACTCACAATAACACAACATAAGTGGTGTGAGCAACTAGGTCATAATCGTGACTAATGACCAATTATGTAAGAATGTAGGTATGTTTGATACTGAGGTGGGACATTAACTTCGGTATCACAATGTACAGAGGTATGGTGCTTTTCAAAGAGGATGAAACTAACCTAAGTACTCTACATCATGATTGTTGGTCAAAGTGGCATAACATGGCATAAAACCGAATTAAAAGTTTGTTCCATTAAGAGCACTTATTCATTTATTGTTTAACAATTGACGTTGACTCAACTACTACTGTTTACATTTGATGTTCGCAACTCTGAATAGAGATGATTCAAAAGATTTAAATTCATGTTAGCCATGGATGTGAATTTATATTTGTAGCTATGGGTGGTTACTTGCATAAAAAATCCTTCAAGGAAACAAAAAACGGCTCATTTCTTTTGCTTCTCCCCGCCTTCATTTTTAAATGAGACCGTTTTGCCGTGATGCATTAGTCGTATGATCTCTCCAGTGGGATATTAAAAAAATTGTTGCAATGATGATCGGATTTAATGATTTCAATAGCATACTGAAATTTCTCAGCAGTTAGACTCTTGATAGATATCTTTTCATTTTGCTTCAAATGGTAAGTTTTTGAAGATTTTAGCCGTCCTTAGTTTTTAACGTTTTTACTTTTTTGTGGTTTCTTCAAGCTATTTGATTAATTTTCAATGGGATTTCTGTCTTAGTAACCGTTTTATTCGTGTAAATCTATAAGTTTTTTTTGATGTTATTTTTCTGTTTTGTTCATGACCATCTCACTCTTGTAAGTTATTAAATATTGAACTCCTAAACAATATGAACAGTTTCAATTTGACGCACTTTAAAACAACTTGAAGCCATCAATTACAAAACAGCAGAAGAAGTTGCTTAAAACAACATTTTATCTTTTTATGTCACTCTAATCCATCTTTTGGAAAATCCAAATAATGGACATTTTATTGCATTACTTTGGATCATTCGTAGAGAATTTTTATTCAAATCCTACTAATTTCTTGACAACAACTGTAGCAATTCGGAATATGATTCGCATTCATGTACTATGTTTGTATAGTATTTATCAGGCATATGAATATATAGAATTTATTTAATAATTTCTCCATAGACAAGCACTCTTACACTCTGTGTTTACCACCACTCACGCGCTCAACACTCAACAACAGCACTCTACTCGTGTATTAGACTGTAATTAATAAATAAATAATAAAAGAAGAGTAGCTAAAATGAATAGGAGGTGATGGTGGTGATTCAAAACTTTGTTATTCGTTGTGTTTATTTATGAATTAAGAATTTTTCCAAACTACTACTGCCACTACTGCTACTGATTTACACATGTATTTCACATGATAAAGTACTATGTTTATATGCATGTATTCTACAATATATATACATACATATATACGTTAAGTAATACAATTTGTTAATTTTCAATTGTAAATTTTTACAACAATTGCTAAACAGATTTTGTATTTGTTTTTTATATTCATTCTCTATACGTTGAGTACATGTATGTTTTAGTTGTTGTATCGTAATGATTGTTGCTTGTATGTTTTATATGATTTAAATATTGAACATATTGTTTAATAAGGGAATTTAATTGCATTTTATGCGATCATAACGAACAATGCAAGTCATTTGTATGGAGAAGTGTTAATCAACAACTTTTACTAGGTTTTTAGAAAAAAAAAAACAATAATTGGTCCAACATACAAAGAAATATGCTGTTAAAATTGTTATGTGGAATACTAAAGCAAGAGCGGAAAGGATGAACTCCATCTAGACGACTTTAGCTAAATTTTTAGTCTAAACGCCAAGTCTGTTTCATAACTTTACCTATTTTTCTATCATAAAAGCTCTAGAAATTCTTATGTTCTTATCACCACCAACTGGGATAACCATGCCCAGAAAAGCCAATGTTGTACTAGCTGTGTGGTACGTAGCGAAACCATATGTCGTTGTTGTTCAGATTGTTCAATTAAGACCAAAACATATTGGTAATCATCGACCTGTAGTGCTTGCAGTTGGCTGTAATGGCTGAGCTAGCATGAAATCCATAAAAACAGTGACTTTTTTGAGATGCATTTGAACATTTTAAATCTCATGTGGATTGGTATCGCACCAGATTTGACGAATTGTTTAGATACCCATTCATTGCTGAAGATAATTTTTCGATGACAATCAGGGTCAGTCGTCGACTGTATCATAACTTATTCAGCAAATAAACATCATTGTGTATGTTCATTTATCTTCCGTTATTGGTTCAATTAAATTTTGTAGGTTTGCAGATCGAAATTTAGCAAATTGTGGTGTATTTTCATTCAATCAAGCATATCATCGGCAGACAGGTACTGGTCGATAGTTTATTGAGTCAGAACACTTGAATGTATGCACCGCATTGATAATAATAGTCCTTTCACATACACACAAACATAATTAGTCATTATAACTCTTCAGCCAGGATTACGACCTAGTGGCGTGAGAAAACTTATGTTGTGTATTTTAATTTCATACATGAGTGGCAAGACCTACAGTTTAAAGTCGAGATTTTTGAGAACCTTTTTCACGGCAATTTTATTTAGTCCCAGAGTTTTTGCCAGAAATCTGCTGAGAGGAAGACGCCGAAGAAATACTTTTTGCATTTTGTTTTGATGTCTGGCGTGGATTTCGAACCCTGGCTTTACGTCTAAGAAGCCAACACACTACCTACTAGACTACAGCAACTACTCTCTTTAAGACGATTATGTTGGCCGTAAAACGAATAAAACTCACAGTATTCCAATCGAATAGAACACCCATTTTGATGAAACAATTTTATTATTTGCAGGTGATTTAACAAAACATACTGAATAAATGACAACTGTTGGATTCTTACTGAAAAACGCTTCTAATCAATAGCTTATTGCGAAAGCTTTTTACCTCGTTCTTGGCCTCAAAAACATGCTGTTCTTTTGATACAGAATCCATATATTGTACGAAAAATGAGAAGGTTTCATAAACCCTATTGTGGGAAATTTGTTTAGTCTACGACACTGTCTACAGTCATAAATATATCATAAAACCGAGGAAGGCATGTCGCGGTTAAAGCTTGTTTTTTCTCTCTCAAACACACATTTACAAAAAAAACTTATTCGAAAAGCAGGCAACCACCTACACCCCTACAACAATTTCGCATCATTTAATGTTGCATACAACACACATTGCATACGCATATCACTCTATCCCATACACTCGTACTCATTCGGAGAGAGTAAGGGAAATCGGAAGAAATGCATATGTAAGTGTAATAAATGTCAGTTGAATTGTGAAAACAAAGGGAAGTATAAAGAGTTAAAAAGTATGTATTCGTGTGTGTGTTTGTGTGTTTATGTAAATAAAAATGAGTATGCACACCTGTGTGTGGGGAAATAAAGGGAAAAGAAAACGAAAACGAGAGAAAACTTTCAACATTTATGCGTTAAAACTAAACGTTTCATGGAAATGCAAATACACGCCAACAAAAACAACAACATATGCACACTTACACAATTTATTTCTTAAGCTTGTAAATATTTCACAGGGTATTGCCATACACTACGTCTATGCAACTCATTTTGGAGGGGGAACTACAAGTATATATGTATACGGATATTGCAAATATCAAAGGGGGGAACAAGAGAAAAGGTACATACTAAATATGGTTCCAAAGTCACTCATGCATTTATAAGTTTTTGCTATAAGTGCGTGTGTGTGTGTGTGTGTGCGAGATAGAAAATTGTAAAAGGTATCGCATAAATATTGAATGTTTTAAATGTATTTACACGCATGTGTGTGTGTGTGCGTGTGTGTTTTAAATGCATCATGTAATTTGTATATATTTTACTGTTACTACAATCAAACATTTCCGAAGTATGCGTTGTTGTTTTAAGTTTCATTTACTTTCTGCTTCTTACATTGCAAAGTGAATGCATTTGTTATGGTTTATGCAACCGTTGAGTAAGTAATAAAGCATAAATGTTCCGAAGGGAAGTATAGCCAATTAAGAATTGGAAAAATTTGTAATAAATCTGATGTACTACATATCTTAACTCGGATACAATGCAAATTTAAATATTTTTGTACAATTTGCAAATAATAATAATAATTTGCGACATAATGAAATTGGGTTTGCAAAGAATACAAACGTAAAAGATTTTAAACTAAAGACAATAGAAAAAACCGTAAGGACTACGTTATAGCTGGCGACTACAGTGCCAAACATATCTATTGGGGATTCGTGTGCTATTTGAATGCCGTTTCTAGCGGACAGTCAACTTATAGGCCGACTGGTAGACAGAAGCTTCTAGAACTGATAGACTTTGTAGTTATAAAAGTTGTGTAGATTTGTAGATGTCAAGAATAGATTTCAGTGGATTTGCTTTTGTATCACTCACATGCCAAATGGCTGAGTAAATTTATTATGGATAAGCTTACGTTTAAGATGTGGATCAAAGTTAATTGATCTGAGAAAAGTGATTAGAAAAGCCTTAAGTTATTAATGTTTTTATACAAGACTTTGAGAAGGAAGGCCGGAGACTGTTCAGTACACTATTGTAGTGTGTTCTTAGGCTATATTTAATAAACTCTATTCTGTGGAATGATTATTTTTTAGAAAACGAAAAGCACTAAGACAGGTGCACATACACCCATACATCTAATATCTAATTAGGCTTAGGAAAAGCACAAACACATGAACACATGAACCCATGAACTAACAAACATAATGAATTATGGAATGTATTGATGCTACTACATTCATTCATTGGTCATTACAACTCATCAGTCAGGGTTACGACCTAGCTCCTTACACCACTTATGTTGTAAGTGTGTATCTTATACATGACAGTTTAAAATTCATTGAGAGCGACAGATTTTTGAGAAAAATTTCATGGCAATTTTATTTACTACCAGGCTTTTTGTCAGAAATTTGCTGAGGTTAAATAGCCGAAGAAATATTTTTTCCGATTTCGTAACGACTAATAAGCCAACATACTACCTACTAGACTACGGCTACTCCAGAGATAAATTATTTGTTCTTGACATATGCGGAACAAAATTTACTTTAACAAGGCCTAGAATTCATCTTACGAACTACACGTCTCAAGTTTTAGTGACGAGTGAGAAGCGGTGTTCTCTATAATTTCTTAGCATTTGAGACCCTGAAGCGTAAGAGCATTGAGAATTTATAGACAGAACATGTATAGCCAAAGATAATTTGAAAAAAATCAACATTTTTATAAACATTTCAGGATGATAGTTAGGATGGGTACCAAATAAGCCACGGTTTAAAGCGGCCACTATTTGCCATTTTAAAATTACCCAGCGTAACTATTATAAAACGAAATAAAGACTGACTAAACAGAGTTATGAAGAAATTTAAATAAACTCAATAAAGTCCAGGCTGAAATCCACGGCGCTGAATAATAAGTAAACTAAACAGCTTTTCGCATGATTTGTAATTAAAGATGTTGTAAACTACGGAAGAAAATGAATAGCAAATCTTCGAGATATTTTACTGTATTATGTACAATGAACAAAAATCCTTTTACTGTCATATATGTGCCACTCCAGCCCTACATAATACATAATTGGCCATTACAACCCTTCAGTCAGGATTAAGGCCTAGCTTCTCACGCCACTCATGTTGTGTGTGTTAATTTTTATGCATGAGTGGCGGGACCTACAGTTTATAGTCGGCTCCGAACGACAGATTTTTGAGAAACTTTTCATGGCAATTTTATTTACTTTCACAGCTTTTGCCAGAAATCAGCTAAGAGGCATTCGCCGAAGAAATATTTTTTAATATTTCGTTTTGATGTCTGACCTGTGGTTTTTAACAGTCTTTTAAGTTTGAAGTAAAAAGTAATGAATATTACACAAGAGCACTAGTAAATTGATATTAAAGGAAAGTATAGACAATTAAGACCTGGAAATTAGTAATAAATACGATGAACTACTTATCCAAATTTTAGATAACTTACAGCCACATATAATTTCAACCATAATTTATTTAAGTCATGCTATTCATTCCATATTTTGCTGCAAAAATATTTTTTTATTTGAAATATTTACTTTGAAATTATACTCATAGACCGGTATTACAAATTACTGGGCACATCGCTTGCAAATGTATCATGCATCAATAAACCTACGTACTCTATGTTATTTCAACCAAAACTGTATAATTTAAAATATTTCATTTTGATTTCAAAATTTCTTTTTTTTGTATTTACTTTCACTAAAACTGTATCTTGTCTTGTGCTCTTGTAATTGTAGTTTGTAAAACTAAAAAATTAGTTCGTAGAGAAATTCTGCAAATGTTCAAATATTGGTTAAAATTAAATGAATTTATCTTATGGAATAAAATTAAAAGGAAAACAATTTTTATAATTGAATTCAGTTAATTGAATGGTGTTTTAAGCCTCGATTCCCCCGTTTTTTGAAATTTTTTAAACCGTGTGATAAATTACTTTGAGATTTAATAACTTTGCATCCATAATTTCATCATAATTTAAACTTAAAACTTGGCTTATGTATTTGTATTTTGTAGTCTCTGTAGTCTAGTGTGTTGGCCGTGTTTCAAACCCCAGTTCAGTTATCTCGAAGGAAACGAAATATGAAAACAATATTAATTCATTTACTTCCTCTCATCAGATTTCTGGCGAAAGCTCAGTAAATAAATAAAATTGTCATGGAAAGTCTCACAAAAATCTGTCGTTCAAAGACGACTTTATGTCGTAGATCCCACCACTCATGGGTAGTATTAACACATGCAACACGAATGGTGTTGTAATTCTGACTAAAGGGTTGCAATTTCTGCATTTCTATTTCATTTTTTCAGACACAAAAGTTTCCATTGTTCTACATCAGCCACTTTATAGGAGACCGATATAGGATTCCATCATGTCTGAAGATTTTCCACACATTGTTTTTGTGCCTTCCATTAAAGTTAATTTTGGAAAATGGAAATTTAGCTAGAGCGTGTATTTCTAAAAAAAAATACAAGCTAAAGTCGTCGTAGTCTAGTAGGTAGTGTATTGGCTTATTAGACGTAAGGCCACGGTTCGAACTCCAGGTCACACATCAAACGAAAATATGAAAAATATTTCTACGGCGACTTATAAAATTGCTATGGAAAGTTTCTCAAAAAAATCTGTTGTTCGGAATCGACTTTAAAACGGTAGGTCCGGCCACTTATGTATAAAATTAACACACACAACATCAGTGGTGTAAGAGGTTAGGTCGTAATCCTGACTAAAGTGTTGTAATGACCAATTATGTATATGTAAAGAAATCAAAAAGAAAGGACTCTAACTGAAATATCCATACTTCTTTGTTTCACTCCTGTATAGTCCGCTTGGGCTGATTGATTTGATTATCAAACTGTTGTCGTCAATTTTACGGCAGATGACTAAACCTTTGTATGTTGGTTTAATAAGCCATTTTGGAACGTCATTCAGTCTGCACAGTATGTGGCTAAGTCACCGCGATTTGCGGTTACGTATCTCAATCTAGTTCGATTGCAGAGGAAAAAAGTATTGTTTACATCACTGTATTGTTTAATCACTGGCTGGTTTCATCCGAAGCTTGAAGAGGTTCAAACCCACCACTAACGGATCATGACAATGGGCTTACCTCACACTGGGCAATACAATGGGACATATGGGCCACCAATTGAACTTGCCTGTGATCGTCAAACTACCCACTAACCTAACTTAACCTTATAACATGAATTCAATGAGAAAAAAATAAGACAAATTTTAATGATGCGTACTGTAGACATACATTAGAATTTTGTTAGTATTTACCAACTCCAGCTAAAGTTTTTTTTTTCATTTCTGATACAAATTAATTACACCATCCATGGCATCCTATTTATTTCTCTCAGCAATCGATAACCACTTAAATTTGTTTTATTTACTGTTACAAGAAGACAACAACAACAACAACAATAAATAAAAAATAAAATAAAGAGAGAAAGGAAACGTTGGAAACCCTTAATACAATTTATAACAAATATGTCCTTCAAACACATTAAAAATATCCCCCATAAGACATTAAGAAGAGTCTCTCTTATATCTATAAAATATGTATGTATGTATGTATATGTGTATAAACTTGTAAACATTTTATAAACGTCTATTGGTATACCATATACATCCATACATCCATTTGGTGTGTGTGAATATATACGACTTGTGCAATAAAGCCGTTACAGAGTTAAGCCCTCAGTTGTATGTCGAAGCAGAGAACATTTTACATTTTATGACCACTTTATGATCACTGGAGCATAAATAGCAGGCCATTATTGTAAATCAATCGACTGTTGTTGACTGAAATTTCATAGAAACTGCGGTTTTTATTGTTTCCTCTGCTACAATTTCAATTTCCTCTCTTCTCCATTCCATTTTGGCCAGCAAAATAGAGTTTCTTTGATGCTCCCATAACTTTTAAACACAATATTTCGTGTTAGAACGTTTAGTTGTAGAGAATTTCATACGATACGAATGAAATTGTACAACTTTGTTACTGTGGAACATATTTTATTTTCAATTAAAATAATTCACATGGTTGAGGTAATAAACACTCTATAAACGAAATGGATTTGGGTTTTTATTTTTTTTTTCTGGGCTTTATTCACAAAATTTATAAGCATTTCTGTATCGAACATTTGGCATTCAAGTTATGCGCCAGTTACACAAAGTAAAAGATTTCAGAAAGTATCAGAAGTTTTTCAAATTTAAAATCAATTTGTATTCAAATAATAGCCTTTAAATGGAAAATAAAGTAAACATGTATGTTTTAATAGCAAGAAATCTGTTTTAATTTAAAGGAGCCCAGATGAAGACCTGAATTGATTATATTGCTAGAGACAGTAAAGGGTATGTATGGCTCTTGAGTGATGTAGATGGACATTAGGTTTACTGTACGACTTCAGAAGAAAAATAAGAATAGCAGTAATTGCAGTACCTAAGCTTAATTATGTTTAAGTATCGTAAAGCTTCATTGATTTTTAAAGAAGGAGAAACGAATAATGAAGTCGCCGTAGTCTAGTAGGTAGTTTGTTGGATTATTAAACGTAAAGCCAGGATTCGAGCACCAGGCCAGACATCAAAACAAAATACAAAAAGTAGTTCTTCGGCGACTTTCTCTCGGCATATTTCTGCCAAAAAATTTGAGAGTAAATAAAATTGCCATGAAAAGTTTCTCAAAAATCTGACGTTCGGAGTCGACTTTAAACTGTAGGTCCCACCACTCATGTATAAAAATTAACACACACAAGATAAGTGGTGTGAGAAACTAGGTCGTAATCCTGACTGAAGGGTTGTAATGACCAATTGTGTATATATGTATGAAACGAATAACATTTTCTTTGAACGAAATTATGACAAATAATCGATGATTGAGATCATTAAAGGACAGCCATAAACTCAAACTTCAACAACGTTTTAAGATTCTTGTCTTTTAGAGAAGTATGCTGACTAATATGTCAAAAGCACAGTGTGGTGAGAAAGGCGTGTTGGCATGTTGGCAAAAATGAAGTACAAATTTAAGGAGCTTCCTTAAAACCCAATATTTTAAATGAGAAAACTCTTTACCAATTGTTTCAATTGGCAATTTAGTAGCAGAGACAAAATCATTCATACGCCCCGTGATTCTCTATGGTGCAAAAGCCTACATGCTTTTATGTACTGATGCATTTGCCTGAAAGAGTATTCGATAGAGAAGTACTACGTGAAATTTACGATCGCGAATTGGCTATAATTTCGGCATACCATCCAATACTGAGCGGTATGAGCTTCTTAACCACATGAGCATTGTGTAGCACATTAAGTGGCTATTCGAACGATATGAATAGAAGCAAATGTTCTTGCGAGAAGGGTGTCTAATGCGCGATTGGCAAAAGGCGGCGAAGTGGACGACTTTGTCTGCATCGGAAAGGCCGAATCGAGGAAGCCCTTTCATCGATTGGTGTGACCAACTGACAAAGGCATGCAAGTCGCTAGAATCATGTGTTAAGGCAGACCGAAATACAGGTGGTCACTTAAAAAATTAAAAGAAATCTGTAAAGCATCTATTTTTAAGCAGCTTGGCTAGATAATACCCTAGTCAGACATCTATTTTGCGGCGCATGAGAAAAAAATACTTTTATCAATGAATCCTTCTCAGCAGCCTTCTGGAAAAACTCTAAGAGTACCTATTGAAATAGATTTAGAAATCTATGGTAGAGTTATTGTCCGTTGTCCATGCTAAAGGTTTGAAATGACCGGTAGGTAGTCGCCGTAGTCTTGTAGGTAGTGTGTTGGCTTATTATACGTTTAAAATCCCCAAGTCAGACATCTCGATCAAAACAAAATTTGAAAAAAAAAATTATATCTTTGGCGATTTCCTCTCAGCAGATTTCTGGCAAATTAGATATTTTTCTTTTAAATTATAATTCTAATTTTTTTAATTTTTGTTAGTGTTTTGAATAACTTAATCCTAGAATTGTTTGATCTTTGTTGCTATAAAAGCTAATACAAAACAGTTTTATGTGTAAACCCCATGCCATAATAGCACATCCGATTATGCGTATCGAACTCTGACACATTTAAATACATATACACGTACAAACAGTGTTTGTATGTAGTACATAGGAATTAATGATGACAACTGCGTCACTAATTGAAGCCAGCAATAGCAATTGTCTCAAATGAGTGTCATAATGAAAGCAGCATAAACGTTTACAAAAATGCGAATTAAAAAAGGAAAAAAAAAAACAGAACGGAAATGAGGTAAAACACAAAACGGCAACAAAAAACGACAAAAAAAAACAAATTCACACAGCCATGCATGCCTTTAAATATGTAAGGTTTTACCCGCTCCATTTTAATTGTGTACATACAGACATATACTCGTACATACAAACAGACGTAATGCCTTAAGTCACAAAAAAAGGTAAATGTAAAGCAGAAAAGAAAAGCAAAGAAAAACCAAAGAAGAAAAAATAAACGAAAAGTAAAGCAAAATTGTCATAAATACGCGGATTATACAAAAAGCTTTAAAAGTTAAAAAGGGTTCGACATCAGGCTTAACTGTGACTGTGATACACACACACACACACGCAAATGCAGCGAATAAACTGAAAGACCAAGTTAGTGTCCTTCATTGCACAGTTGGAGTGAATTGCAGTAGAAATACGTTGAATTTCTTAAAATTTCTACAATTTTGGGCACATGTTCGGGTTGAGCTTCATTAGGTCAGGAAATAATATTCCAGTATTCTTTACGGTTTTAGATTGAAAAACTAATCAATATACATGCTACTCGTTTTAATATGAATGTTTTCAAGACCTTTCATCCGCTTTTTCACTTCGAAAAAGTCTCATATTTTCATAGCAATTTCATAGCCTTATAAACGACTAGAAAAACTTTTATACTTAAATGGGATCTATTAAATATTGTCGTTAGTGAAGGACTGGTTCTGACAATACTTACGCCAATACATCTACGACTGTTTTGATACGGAGTCCGTACTACTTATCTAAACATAACCCCCATTCCGACCTGTCAAAAAAGGTGTTATCAAGCCACGTAATTTTTTGATAGACTGATGCATGACTCATGGCTTGAAGTCGCCTTGGTCTATTTAAACTGTTGGTCCCTCCACTCATGTATAAAAATTAACGCACAGTACATAAGTAGTGTAAGAAACTAGGTTCATAATCCTGACTGAAGGGTTGTAATGACGAATTATATTATGTGTGTATGATGCATGACTCAGAACTCGTTTTTTGGTAATTTCTTAAGAAAAATTTTGATTGCCTTAAACCCACTTGGTGTATAAACAGTCTTTGCCAGACTTATCTTCCCTTTCGCGTTGAGCATACCTTTTCAAATATTGGTGCTATAGATATAAAGGAAGCACAGGCTAGAAAACCGATTGGGCGCTGTTCATATCCCATTACTCCGAATAATTATGCAACAAGTAAACTGGAGCATGAAATATTTTTATGAAAAAGGTGGTTTCAAGTGCGCATTACTATGTCATACAACAGATTTTTTTGCTTTTCATGGCATATTTTTATCCAACAAAATGTACAATAAAATATCGAAGGATTACAACATAATTCGTTACTTTCTCAACGCCTTGCACATGATTATTTAAGAAAATTACCTTCTAGGATTAGTACTTTCAGATGCAGTAAGGAGATTTAAAAAAATACCGTTGAATATAGGTAGAAGCCATGTTTTTTTTAAGTTAAGCCATGCATTTTTAGGTTAAGACATCCCGAAAACCTAGAGTGATGTAGCAATTCTAAGGTATGTTGGATTCAAATTCAGTGCATCAAACAATTTTAGAAAACAATGCTGTTGCTTCACGGTGATTAATTTGTTTCAAATTTTGTCAGCACCTGTCATTTTTTTTTTGCAAAAGAAATGCCTCACATAACAGGCTTAAATTACCACTGTGCAGTACTCATATAATGTACATTGGTATATACGACTTGACTACGTTTAATGTTTTATCTATAAACGAATCTTTTATATCTACGCTTACTTACACGTATATATACACACACACAAACGTACTCGCACGCATATACATTTTTATTTAAACGTTAATATAAACAACACACAACACAATTTGCACCTTTACTTACTCTTACATATACTTACATACACACGTTAATATGCAAAACAAAAATATTAAATGTATAGGTATGTAAGTGTTTATATGTATGTATATGAAAAATATGTACAATAACAAGAGAAAAACACAACACACTTCCTTTAATATCCATTGTAACCAATATATGTCTGTATGTATGCTTTCTATGTTTTATTAAAGAAAAAAAAACAACAAAAACCAGAAACCGAACGCAATAAGAACAACAACAGCAACAACAAACAGCACAAGCGAAAGAAACGAGTAGAGAGAGAGAGAGGAAAAAAGTAACCTTTACCCTTTTGCAGTTATTTTGCATCCTTTTTGGCTTATATCGCTCGCAAAGCCAACAAAGAGCCTAAAGGATAAAGGAGAGAGTAAAACTTTGCAAAGCAGCAACAAAGCAAAAAACAAAAATAATTTTGCAACAACACATACAATAGCACTAAAGGAAAAGTATAACAAAAACGAAGAAAAAAGAAAGAAAAAAAAAGAAAAAACAAGTGAAACAAGAGAAATAAGAAAAATAAGTAGCATTTTTAATGAGTTAATTAAGTTTTGCTGCTACTGCTGCTGCTGTTACACAGCTATGGCTGCTTCTTTATATTACAAATAATACCTCAGACCATACCCATCAAGCGTGCCAAATGTAAGCTGGTGTATGTCTTCAAACCAATAGTATACGAGTATACGAGTATAGTACGTTCCTGTAAACATTTAAGTTGTAGATCGTAATAACGATTTTAACGTCTTGTATAAATTAATCATAAATCCCGCATAAAAAAAAATCTCGTGATACTTTTATTTTTATTACACATGCATCTCTCTATCTACCTAGTACATGTGAGCTGGTCTTTTATGGATTTTATAACCCAGCAAATGTTTTCTGAAAATGTTTCTTTTTACATAAAAATAGTTGAAAATTTTATTTAGCATGGCTTACAATGGTGTATAGAGTACACAAGTGTCCATGACTCTGGCTTAAAAATCAGGCTGAATTTGACCGCTGCAAGGTGCAGTGTGGCTTACTGACGTGCAAGCGACTCAAGAAAGTTCCACAAGAAATAATCAAATTAGGTCTAAACACACCATCGCACTGGTCATTCACATTACATCCATGTAAGACGACCATGTTTTCAACTCGCTCGTGCAGAATATCCAAAAACACATGATCTGAGTGCCACGAAGTGCCTCCTATTTAAACCTCATTCATATCTTTAGTTTGCAGCTCGAAAGAAGTTGGTAATCATCGGCCTATAGAGCTCACCGCTGACAGTGATGGCCTGGCCAACGTCGTTCTCAAGGAAATATAGACCGGTAATGTCGCCAGCCCAAAATCGGACACTTTTTCGAGGTGCATTGAATGCTCTCATATGGATTGGTTTCATTCTAAGTTCGATAATTTTATTAATTCACATGCCCATTCATCTAGAAATAGGTCCTATTGCGGGGTACTTTGTATGAATTTTTCGATTCAACATTTTTATTTTTTTGCACGTGTTGTTGGATGTTATATGCGCCAATGGTGATCTGGCATAAAAGGCTGTAGCTTTAACGAGATGTTCATTATCAAGTGTCCAAAATCGAAGGTCTATGGTTGGAAAACCTGATAGTAGCACAGTGGGACATATTGCTTGTGCGAATATTGACTACATGACGCCGAAATAAGTCTTCGCTAGAAAGTTTAGAATAGCGAGGTATGGAAAGAGATATTTACGGATGCCTCACGGTAATAGCAGGTGCAGCTCACTCGACAAGACGACTTGCATATGACTTGCTGTGATGATCATTGCAAAGAGCCTTATCTTCGGGATAGATGAGAGCATACTTTCGGAGAGAAAGTCTTTAGGCCATTACATGATGTATCTGAAAATTTCGACAACGATTTTAGACTGCTATTGTGGGTAAACAGGTGTAAATAATGTGTTGCGATGATTCATTCACTTCGCCACCGAAACTAAATGATTGCCTCGAGACAAAACCATTTTCCGCTCTGTCAAAAGAGGGTTAAGTAGGCTCAGGTAAATTTATGATATGTTGATGCATGATTGAGATCTCCCCTTTTTGTAATTTTCCTACAAAACTTTTGATTGCTTCAGACCCACTTCGTTTGTGAACAGTCATTACATAACATGATTGGTGTCTAAAACCCTTTAGTCAGGATTACGACCTTGCTTCTCACACTACTAATGTTGTGTGTATTAATTTTATACATGAGTGGCGGGACCTACAGTTTAAAGTCGTCTCCAAAAGACAGATATGGATTTCATGGCAATTTTATTTACTCTTAGAGTTTTTGCCAGAAATCTGCTGAGAGGCATTCGCCGAAGAAGTATTTTTCTATGTTTCGTTTTGTAGGAGACCTACTAGACTACGGCGACTTCTATCGTTGAGCATACCTTTACATATATTGCTGCCTAATCGTTTGCTTTAAATTTGTATGGTTTTATGGTATAAAATATAATAAAAAAAGTTTTTGTATTTGATTAATTATATAAGTGTGAAAATGCCTCAGTAATAATAAGCCATACTTGACCAAAGAAAAATATTGCCGTTCTTTGGTTGGAAATTGTCTTAAAGCGCGAAACTTAAGTCTGCGGATCTGATTAATGCATAAGACCTTCCCTTAGAATCCACAATACATTGGGTTTTATTCCGATTTATTTAAAATGATTTGTATCCCAACATACCCGCATTTCATTATTTACCTTAAAACGACTGTGGGGTTTCCTAATTTCATATCATCGTATCAAGTCTATACTCGTTTGCCTTTACACAGTTTAAATAGTAAAGCCTTCCTATCGACACAACGTAATTTGATGTTTCCTTTTCAAAAATGTTGAATAATTTATACAACTGCAGCTACAACTTTATACCATCACTTTACAACTTTATTTTGTTTTGTATCCTTTTAAACTGAATGCCTTGTCTATACACCAAATAAAAAATTATTTACAATAATACACTCTCTATATATACACTCATATATATGTATGTATGTTTATTTGTACATACATTTGTGCTTATAATACACCTGTGCTATAATTATTACGAGTATTTAAAACTGATTTAATTTTTGTTTTTGTTTTTTTCATTCTTTTATTTTCATATTTAAAAGAATACGCATGTGAGAGTATGAATACGTACGTAAGTATATGAATTCTTTATTTCTTTTAATTTCTGTGCTATTAAATCGCAACTGAAGGTGCGTTCGTTTGGAACGAAACTATTTGCTGGCTTGCAGGGTAAATGAAGATTTTGTAGTTTTAACAATAATATCGAGTATGAAACGTTAGAGAATGAAAATGAAAAGGAAGAACGTCTTGTAAAATAAACTTTTGGAAAATATGTTTTATGAAATTAATTTATGTAACTAAGAATTTAATTGATATGAAGACTCCTGAATGATATGAAACGATTTACAATCCCACTCATAATGCCGTCAAGTTAATAACGAGAATGGCATCAGACAAGTTTTAATGAAACATTCTTGTAGAGGCTTACAGACATACAAACATAATTGATCGTTCCAACCCTTCCGTCAGGATTACGATCTATTTCTCACAACACTTATGTCGTGTGTGTTAATTTGCATCCATAAGCGGCGGGACCTAGAGTTTAAAGTCGACTCCAAAGGAAAATTTTTTGAGAAAATTTTCATGAATATTTTTATTTACTCCTAGGGTTTCTGCCAGAACTCTGCTAAGAGGAAGCCGCCGAAAAAATATTCTTTTGGTGTTTCGTTTTGATTTTTGAGGTCAGACTTGGGGCTTGAACCGTGGTGTCACGTCTAATAAGCCAACATAGCACCTACAAGACTACGGTGACTTCAACTTGTGGAGGGCTTGCGTTTCTTATAAGGACCAAAGGCATCTTATTGTAGTATAGGCGTATATGTATATGAGCTTGTGTCTGCAAATATGCTTCTCTCCTTCAGAAAATTTTATTTTTACATAAAACTGGGGTTGTAAAGTTTTATAACTAATAACTAATAATAATAATTCTTCTGTCAGTTTCTTTAAGACAGCCATTCAAAGCCTTGTCTTGCCTTGCTATATCGCCAGATGGTTGTCATAGCGTTTATCTCAACCAGGAGTTAGTAACTGCCTTGTTGTTATCAACAGAGAACTGCATTTGAACCTACTTTTCCGCAATGCTGGAATAATTCTACGAAATGTATACCATTCTCGAAATGTATACCATGAACAGACCACAACTTCCACACAATGAGGACGTGAATGCCTTTACGTTGGCATTGAAGATATTTATTTTGATGAGATTACTGCACAGAAGAGACAGATCCTCCAGCTAACCTTAGACTCATTCAAATGTGATTTTAAGTCTTCCTGGAACCACTACTAATGGGGATACAGACATACATAATTGGTCATTACAACCCTTCAGTCATGATAAGGATGTAGCATCTCATACCACTTCTGTTGTGTGTGTTAATTTTATACCTGAGTGGCGGGACCTACAGTTTAAAGTCGATTAGGAACAACAGATTTTTTAGAAACTTTCCATAGTAATTTTATTTACTCTCAGAGTTATTGCAAGAAATCTGCTGAGAGGAAGTGGCCGAAGAAATATTTTTCTCATATTTTCGTTTTGATGTCTGACCTGGGATTTGAACCGTGGCCTTACGTCTAATAAGCCAACACACTACCTACTAATGGGGATATGAAGACAAATATTGTGCTGTAATGTACTACACAATAGAAATTAACCGGCCACACTCTCCCTCTCTCTCTTTAATTGGTATCCACCTTACTCTGTCTTATTTTGTCTTGACCACTTTAAGTAAAAAATCTTTAATTCAACGACCTCCTATCCTAAAACAAAAAAAAACCACAAGACCAAGAAAACAGCAACATCTGCAGAAAATTTACATTTCAATGAGAACACAAGAAAAATAAAAGAAAATTCAAATTCAAAATGGAATAAAACTAAAATAAAAAAAAAAACAAGAAAAAAATTGCTAAATTTGTGAAAACAGAAGACGGAGAAAAAAAATTAATGAAGCAGTAAAAGCTAGAAAACTTCAAAACAATATACTGACATACATACATTGAAATGTAAGGATGTGTATACAAATAGGAAAAAATATTTAAGAAAACAAAAAACTAAAAATGGGGGAGAATATTTAAAAAAAAAAACTCAAGTTGATGTCGCAAACAGGGTGGAAAAACTAAATTTAACACAAATCCTAGAAAAACTACAACAACAATTGAAATGGAAAACTAAATGGAAAATAAACCAAAAGGCAAGAAAAGAAAAGAGCAGAACAACATAGAGATATGTATGTATGTGTACAAACAAACAAACAAAAATAAAGGAAACGAAAACCCTTTTTAATGGTTACTGAATCTCATTAGAATTTTGATGATCCTTAATGAGTCATTGTTTTACACGTTATACGCCAACAGACACGATTTGTAGGTGCTCTACAGTCTTTGGCTTTGTCAGTGTAAACGGTACAAATGTCATAATGAACAGGCAGGCCAAAGACATTAAAGTAGACGGCAAAGAAGAAATGCGCCTTCAAGCAAATGGCAAACAAACATTAAAGCTTAACTCACATACCGTCAACGCGCAAAGTGTCTCTTTTAAAATAGCATAGCATAGCACCCCCACTAAACCCAACACCACCACCACCAAGCACTAATAAATGAAAATTGCTAGAGCTTGAGCTGAACAGTTTCTTCTTTGCCGTACTTCATTATACTATACATTACTATATATTATAGCTGTAGCTGAAACAAATAAATTAATAACCTTGGCAACTTAAGCTTTGCCAGCAAAAGGAATCAAATCAACCGCCTTATGCTTATGAAACCAATACTTTGACAGCTGCCATCAGATTTTCTGTCTCTTAAACTCACACATACTCACCTTACATGCCTTTAATATCATTAAATATTTATAAACCTGCATATATTTTTAACATCTAAGACTGGATGTCTGTCTGGCTGTCTGTCTGGCATGTCGTATACGTCTTTGACTTTGTGAAAACCACATCAAGGAAATAATCAACAGCAGCAACAGCAGCAGCAGCAACAACAACAAGTTCTTTTAAACAAAAATCAAGGTAGTTAAATTCATGAAATTATCAAATATTTCCTTAAGAAAGTTTTATTTTTTTTATTTTCTTTCTTTAAACTTTTAAATAAATATTCACGCTTCTATTTATAACACACACACACTTAATTTGTAAGAGTGTGACAGGTTTTTCTTTCATTAACCCAATGGCTGTTATACTAACACCACCCAATCCTTTTCTCCTGCATACATTTGCATGCCTGCGTTTAATCCTTTTGCTTTGGCACGTGTATGTGGGCTCTACAGTGGTGTATATAATTTTCGTACAGTGGCAATTTTAATTGATTGATTAAGTTTAAAGGGGAGAAACTAGACTAGTGTTGTCACAGCGAAGATGCCAGCACATTACTTTGATAATATCACAATGAGTGGTGTAGGCTATAGAAAATCACTTGAAGTCTGGAAAGTGAACATGGACTGTCGATTGACATTTGAAAATTAACTCAAACATCAAGGCAATATTATTGAACGAATGCAAAATTTTAAGACGTAAGTTTCAATACGCCAAATGGCAGAAAAAACTCTTAGAGAAATATTCTTTCACACCTAGAAGTTACACATAGACAAAGAAGTTGCCGTGACAAGAAAAAACTGGGGGAAGATTAAGGGTATTCATTCATTTGAGTTCATTAAAGGAAAAATTTTTTACGATGTTTAATAGGAAGGAAAAGCTTAATTACATTGGCTTATTAAACGTGACGATACGGTTCATATTCCAGGTCAGACATCTCCAACTACACGCAATATGAAAAAATATTTATTCAGCATCTTCTTCTCAGCAGATTTCTGGCAAAAATTCTTGGAGTAAATAAAATTGTTATGAAAAAGTTTCTCAAAAAAATCAGTTGTTTCGTGTCAAGTGACCCAATTTTTAAAATCGATGTCTTCTGATTTGGATGAAATTTGCATAGTATTATTGGATAGTAGGTCAGACACAAATTTTCAGCTCTATCAGTCAAGAACTGCCGGAGTTAGAGGGGCTCAAAGTTGGACATTTTGGTCATACAGGGTCATATGTGTGTAACTTTTCACCTATTGGTCCTAGCAAAAATTTTAAGATCATTTAGGTAGTACGTTTTTATGCCAAATATTGAAAAATCTTATTCTTGACTTAAAAAATATTTTTTTTATAGATATCCCACTCGCATCCCATTAAGCGATTATAAAGGTCTTAAAGGAAATTTTATAAGCTTTCTTTTGAGCAAAAAAAGGGCCCATTTTGAAAAAAAAAATAAAAAAAAATTAATTTAAAAAAAATTAATTTAAAAAAAATAAAAAAAAAATTTTTTAAATTAAAAAAATTATTTTTGGAAAGATTGAAGAAATAGCTATATGGTATACTTTGTAAAATTTTTGCTAGGACCAATAGTTGAAAAGTTACACACATTTTAAAACCTTTATGACCAAATCATCCAAATCGGAAGACATCGATTTTAAAAATTGGGTCACTTGACACGAAATTGCCCATGTATGTATGTAAGGTTTAATGGGAAATAAATTGTTGACTGAGATTTGTTTGAGTTCAGCCCCATTGTTACATTTTGTTCCAACATTTGGCTCATAACAGTTAAGTTCTTGGGAGTTAGGTACAATGATTAGAAAGTATTTTATAAATCCTTTAGGTTAGTTAGATGGAAAGGTCTATCAGTATGATGCATTGAAAGCTGTTTGTAATTAATAAGGCGGACCACTTGTGATTAAACTTCTATATTGGAAATTCACTCTGAGCTTTAGCTTGTGAGCTATCTATGATGTATAGAAACTTTTATTACCGGCTAGGAACTTGCAAGATACGACAAAAAAATTAAACAATATGTTGAGAGTATCGCGGTTTCCGTTCAAACATAAAAGAGACATGCTATCCAGAAGTCTAGCAGAATAAACAAAATCTTCAGCAGATTAATGGGAAGTACAACAACATACTTCAAGCTGAAATTGCTAACGAACACTACAAAATTTAGGTCATATCTTGGAGCGTAAAGCAGACGAAACGTCACTTAAGGGTGGCATCAGCATATAAAAAAGATTAGCAAGTAAACGTTGCTAATATCAACAACCAATTCGAATAGATTTTTTACTCAAGAAGGGCATTAGAATAAAAGCTGAAATCAAGTAAGTCATCACATGAAAGGCAATTATGAATAGAATCTCTGAGGATAGATGGACAGCAAAATCAATACAGCAATTATATGACCGATACGAGAGGTCAATTACTATACAATTCAAAAGCTTTTTGGACACGGATATTTCGAAGTCGCCGTGGTCTAGTAGTATTAGACGAAAAGCCAGGGTTCGAGCCCCAGGCCAGACATCAAAATAAAATACAAAAAGTATTTCTTCGGCGACTTCCTCTCAGCAGATTTCTGGCAAAAACTCAGAGTAAATAAAATTGCCATGAAAAGTTTCTCAAAAATCTATCGTTCGGAGTCGACTTTAAACTGTAGGTCCCGCCACTCATGTATAAAATTAACACACACAACATAAGTGGTATGAAAAACTAGGTCGCAATCCTGACTGAAGGGTTGTAACGACCAATTATGTATGTATGTATTTCGAGAAATAGTTCCTTAGAAAAAATTTTAGATTCAGGTTTTTGTTTGACTACGAGGATTTGGCGATACAGAAAATGCTGTCTTTTATTGGAGGAAATAGCCCAATGAGTAAATAAAATTTGAAGAAAAAAAATTGTGGTCTGGGCATCTTATCCTACTATTTAGCCACCGTTAGATCCTTAAGCTTAAGAAACCACATTCCTCATCATATTATAATAACAGATCACTGAGAAGATTCGTGAAATCCAACAGCGATTTAGTCATCGTAGTCTAGTAGGTAGTGTGTTGGCTTATTAGACGTGAGACCGAGTCCAACCCTAGGCTCAGGCATCTCTAACAATAGCGAAACATAAAAAAAAAATATTTCTTCGGCTACTTCCTCTCCGCAGATTTATGTTTCTCAAAAAATACCGCCACTCATGTATGCAGCAAACACACACAACATGAGGGGTGTGAGAAACTAGGTCGTTATCCTGACGAAAAGGTTGTAATGAGCAATGAAATAAATAAGATCGATAAATTTCTCCATCTGTCTGTTAAAATAATTTTAAAAACTACAAAAACAAAACTAATAATTTGCTTCTATTTTAATTAGAAAAACAGCCTGAAATTAGGTTTTTATTTACCTAATAAGCTCAATAAATCAATTAAACCAATTTCAGCTCTTGTTAAAAAGCTTAATTATTTTATTACAACAATATAATGCCTTAAATACAATATGAAAATGAACAAAAAATTAGCAACCTCAGTGTATAACAAAATGTCTGCTTTGCTTTGCTCTGCTTAGCATTGCTTAATGACGATAACGAAACAAACATTTCTATTCCATTGTCATTAAAAACGTTGATTATAATTTAAGCACAACAAATACCTCAACAACTGGAGGCATATCCTGGTATGTGCACGATGACTGCTGTTTGCTGTACGATGTCTATGTTTTGCAGACCTTTCGCGAACTGCCACACCGCATACGAGACAAGAGATCCGTTGGCTTTGGTTTTTAACGAAGCAAATCATACGATACAGTAATGCTACAACAGCGTCTAAAGTCAACGCCATTATTATGTTTACGAGATTGTAAACATGTTTACATAGTTACATTTTATGAGCCACTGCTTTTCTAAACTGAAGTAAAAAATAAAAACGAAGAAAAAATTGCTGGGAAAAAGCTGTTTTGCATGTTACTCTGTATCTCTGCTTGACTAGATTTTTATTGTTTTCTTTTTCGCTTCTTTTTCTTTTCTTTTAATTTTATTTTTCACTTTTGTTGGTAGCTTCAAAATTGAGAATTTCATTAAAAGCAACTAAATGTTATAAAAAAACGAAGAAAAAAAGCACAAAAGAGGAGAGGAAATACTTTTTCAAAAGACTACAAAAGAAAGTTAATTCAAACCGCTAAACGGAAACTGGAAAAGAAATTAAAAAGCACTGCTAAAGCTGCCAAAGCTAAGCAAAGGAGCAAAGCAAGGCAATCCTTACTGAAATGAAAGAGAATGGAGAAAATTGCAAAAGCGACACAGAAAGAGTCAGAGACACAAGAAGAGACTCGGTGACAGTGACGGCAGCTAAGCAATTCAAAGAAAAATCAGCAGTTACGAGCTGAGCAATGAAATTATTAAAATTATATTCAAAGAGAGGAGGAAGAGAGTGAAAATGAAATTTAAATTTAATCAAGAGCCACTGCACTATACACAAACACTAAATTGGTTGTTGATTATGTGAATGAAAGGAATTTCAAAATATTTTTAAAAACATGAAAGCCATAATAGAGAGAGAGATAATGATAATTTTGATTGAAATTGTTAAGACGAGTAGAGTTATAAACATGGAACAAATACGATCTACAAAGATAAATTGCAAACATATGCTGACATCTGAATTATATTTGATGAAAACATAGAACGAGTGAGCTTTCAAACAAGAAAATAAAAAATTTTGCAACACGGATAAGTACAGTCGACAGCAAAAGTCTTAGTACGGCAATATATTTTAGCAATTTCATAAATTTTAACCAACAGTTTGTATAAAAATTTATTGTTTATTTATTTATTTTATTAATTTATTTCAACAAACAATTTTTTAATGTTTTTCAGAAAACAAGAGAAAAATAAGGTAAAGTTTAAGATGACTCCATGGGTCCCCCCAAGGAGAACCCTGAGTAAATTAAAAATTTAAAGCCCTAGTATATGAAAATGTTATCCCTTGTATTTAGTAGAATATACCTTAAGATCAAGCACTCAATTTAACCCATTTGGAATTTAAAGTACAAGTTTTCTTTAATGTTTTCTTGTGGCACCATTATCAAGTTTTTCGGTTGACTTTTGTTTGTGGTTTAGCGATTACGTAACCGTTCTTTCAAACGATATCCTAAATACTCTCTTGAAGTCATATTTGGGACTTTTTGCAGGAGATTTAACCACAGGCTTGTTTTTGTCAAAATATATTGCCGTACTAAGACTTTTGCTGTCCACTGTATATACATTTACGGAGACGTATTTATTTAATTTTTAAAGATTAATACACGGAAAATGCAGGTGATCCAACCGTACGTTCCAATTTTTGCACAAATTTTCTAGAATTTTGTAATGTAAAGCTGTCTTGTTCGGTATACGAAAAATTTCACGTATTATCTTGCAGGCCAATGGAGTGTTTGAAACGTGAAAATAGATACTCACCAATCTTTCTTTTGCAATGTGTCTAAAGTAACACGTGCAGTATGTGCCACAGGCTTTCTGAAACCACTTGTCAACCAATCCATTCCTTTTATTTTAGGAGGATAAAAATTTACTAACCTCTACAGGTTTCTCGCCACAAAAACAGAAACATTAAGGTTTTCATTGTTTCAGAAGAAGTATAGTTCATTGACGCCACTAGCCCCAAAAAATGCATCAAACAGTGCAGTTTTCAGGGTGTATTGGTAGCCCATGAACTGCCGTTGGTTGATTTTCATATCAAATTTGGTAGTTCTGTTCGTAGATGTACCCACTGCGAGCAAAAATAATAGAAACACATTCCACACTCATAATGATTTTTGCAAATAAAACTCAATAAATTTCAGGCGTGGTTTTTTTCCAGTTATTTATGGAGAGAAAGTGGTACAGAAAGAAATTTATAGGGTCTCCCAGCAAGGCTGTCCATGCTTTTGGCAGTTGATAATTGCCCTCGTGTTTAAGCTTTATCTGTCAATAAAGTTTCAATTGATTCAGTCTGCTGACCATGGACGACTATTGAATCGATGTGTGTTCGCTAAATTGCCTCTGGAACAGTTGGTAACTGACCCTGATTTTCATGGAAAAATTATACTCAGCGGTGTGATCTATTTCTAGATGAACAAGTATGTGAACAAACAAAATTATCGCATTTGCAATGAATATCAGTGCGGATATTGGACTGGCGGCATCATTGGTCCATATTTAATTGAGAACGATGTTTGCAATGCCTTCACTGTCAACGGCGAGTACTATAAATCGATGATTACCAACAGATTTATTTTTAGAATATAATTAAAGATTATATTATTTATTAGGATACAATTACAAATTATATTACAATTATTACGTCCTTAGTCACATAGACCGGTATGTAATAGATCAATCACTGATGGGACTTGAACATAGGACCTTCACAACACTAGCACAAAACCCATTAGACTACCAACTTCTTTTGATCTGAATTGGATGATCTGGACATCAACGATAAGTGGTTGCAACAGCACCGTGCTATATGCCGCTCAGCTCCTGCCATATTGGATATTCTGTAGAAACGATAATATGGCATAGTAATCTTATGTTCACGTCTACTACCCATCGAAATCGGGTTCTCTTAAGTCATAGGAGTATGCGAATAACCCATAAATCATAGCGGCGCTTAAAGCCTACATTATCCACACACATACATACATAATTGGTCATTACATCCCTTCAGCCATGATTATGGACCTAGTTTCTCATACCACTTATGTTGTGTGCGTTAATTTTATACATCAGTGGAGCGACCTACAGTGGCGTCGACTCCGAACGACAGATTTTTGAAAAACTTTTCATGGCAATTTTTATTTACTCTCAGAGTTTTTGCCAGGAATCTGCTGAGAGGAAGTCGCCGAAGAAAAAATTTTTTATATTTCATTCAGTTTGAGTGCCTGACCTGGGGTTTGAACTGTGGCCTCACGTCTAATAAGCCAGCATTATCCACACCATCTGTCAAACTCAGTCAGAGTTGTGTGACAAAATCATGTAAAACTGAACATTTTGAATGTGCGCCACCCAGAGAAATCATGACGAACATTCAAACGATTTCGAATTGCATACATAGACGCATGGATAGATCCTTCAAATGCATAAAAAATTTTGATGATATCTCAGTCAGATTTTTTATTTGAATTTAAGAATCAGAAGCTTAAAACTGATCTTCTGTTGAATGAGTTTTTTGTGTGAGCAACATACATATGTAAGGTGCGGAGAACGAACGAATTTGCTATATAATGCAGAGTGCGGTAGAGCGGCCAATTCATTAGTTGTAGTTCCGATGTGGTATGAATAAAACGATTCAAAGTCGATCTCGAGGTAAATGCCCAGAGAGAGAGAGAGAGAGTTGTATTATATAATCGGTCGGCTGTAATTAAGGGAAATAATAATTACATGAAATGGAGTGAATAGTTTTCATCAGCGGAAGTCGACGCTCTTAAAGGTTTCTTTCACCACCAGAGGGATATGCTGCTGCCAGCGAACATCGCAGACTGGAGACTAAAGAGCCTCTGTATTTATATCACCCGTTTATCTACATTACAAATCAAATAAATGACAAATATTACTGTGGTCTGTGAAAGATTCTCTAGAATTGAAACTTACAGGGAGGAAATTGTTTTGAAAAAACAATACAAATATGCGTTTCGTACTAAGAATTAATCTTCAAGGCATTCTATATGCGCAGTTAATATCTGTATAATCGTGTCACGGATATATAAAAATTCTGGTTGTGATTTTCCAGCATAGGAATAACGCGTACAGGAATAACATGTAAGACTATCTGAATTTGATACTAGATACAGACTGACACTTTCCAAAAATGATAAGGCTAGTATATCATCATGAAATTGGTAATAATTCAGCCTTGCTATGCCAATATCTCAATAGAATAGCTTCTAAAATTCTAAATATACTCGTTCTTTTAGACAATTTTTTCAACACATCAGCTCTTATGTGGTCCATACATTGTATGTTATTTTAGAAGCAATAAATAATTCAGAATTTATATGTCAATCTTATAAAACATTATGGCTATTTTATGTTAAATAAAATACAACAAACTTAACAATACTTTTAGAAAATATTTGGAGAAATAAAAAAAAATTGTTTTTAAAAAAAGGATTGGAAATCCTTAATAAAATACAAATACAAATAAACAATTGCACAGAGAGATATGAATTTTTATGAAATCGAAACGAAATCAAATGAAATGAAATAAAATAAAATAAAAATGAATGATTTTATTTGTATTTTTTTTTTTGTTGGTATTTCTAACAGATTTCTATTGCTTAAAATAAGGCAATTTCATGAATGACCACATAAATCGAAAGGATAAAAGCACCCCTAGGACAAGATTTCAACAGCTTATATTGTGCTCTTCTTCCTTTTTTTCAACAGCAAACTATATAATGAAAGCCAAACAACAAAAAACGGAAAAAAAAACAGGACAAAATACACAATTGAGTGCATGGCAAATGACTGGACCATATATGTATACACACATGTATGTTTGAATAACAGGAAATATAAAAAACCCATAACCAGTCGAGCCCTTACTTATAACTACACACTCCCAAACACTGCTAACCATTCATTGCCATAGAAGCCATCATAAAAGACCAATCAGCATAACAAATTTGGCATGAATAAACTTTTTAAAAGACATTTCTATTTGCTAACGACCAAAAATAGAAATAAAAAATAAAAGAGAAGAGAACTTAAAACCGAAAACAAAATAAAATATTAAACAGCTAAAGCTATATTTACAGCAACAACAACAACAATAACAAGAGAAAGGCAATAAGAAAATAAACGAGTGTGTTAACTTTTGAAAACATCATAAATAAATCATAGTCCTTCCCCAGTACACTTTGTTCATTCATTCATTCATTCATTTTATTCAAATGGGCAAATCTTTATGCTACACTTCTCCACCTCTTTCTCCCACCTCCTTTTCCCAATATTTTTTTTTTCTTGAAGAAGAAAACATTAAAATTAAGAAGAAGAAGCAGCATAAACTATTGTTTCGTTTAAAATATTCAGATGCGGCCGCCCACATGCAAAAATCACACGAAATATTTTGAATCTTTAGTATGCCATTTGCTGGCAGATATATTACCCCACATGGGACTATAAAAAGGGAAAACTACTTTAAATAGTCATAAATAGTAAAAAAAATCAAGTTTATTTGTTAAATAATACGCTTTAAATTAATGCTAACAAGGTCCACTTCTCATAGCAATATGTCAACGTAACAGACTCATTCACTGCAACGTCTAAACTATTAAGGCAGGAATCCTGAATTTTATTTTGAAACGTATCTTTTAGATTAAATAAAAAGAATTTTATTTTAGTTTCCAGTTTTAAAAGCTTAAGAAAGAAAATAAATAGTATTTCAATTCAATAATAATTTCTCAATACAGTGAAGGATGGATATGGTATACATTTTAATTTGTTTTTAATTTTTTTTTTACGGTACAGTGTCGGAACTAGAAAAATATAGAAAAATATATGCTGAGGAATATCGTATAAGTAGTGCTCATAGATATTAGATTTGAAGACGTTTACGGTTGCAAGAAGACCATTCCAAAAGGCGATAGTGATGCTTTAGAATGAATTTTCTTTGTAATTAATAGTACTATCCACTGGCCAATAGACCACAAATTGATGTGCATTTCATGAAAAACTAGTACTCGCACCATTTTTAAACTGGTCATTACAATCCTTCAGCCAGGATTACAACCTAGTTTCTCACACCTGTTATGCTGTGTGTCTTAACATTATACGTGAGTAACGGCACCTAAAATTTAAAGTCGACTCCGAACGACAAACTTTTCAGAAACTTTTCATGGAAATTTTATTTATTCTCATAGATTTTGCCAGAAGACTGCTGAAAGGAAGTCACCAAAGAAATATTTCCTCATATTGTGCTTTGTTCGAGATCTCTATGCTGAGGCTTAATCCATGGGATCTCGTCTAAAAAGGCGACACACCACTAGACTATGGCGACTTCATAAGGAAGTTAGTATCACGAAAAAATATATGATTTTGGAAAACAAATTGTTTTATTTTACTAGAGTATGTTGAATGACTTGAACTAGTGCTAGGAATAGAGAATAAGAAGTCACATTGTGGCAGTATTCATATGAATCAATAGAGTCGAATAAACCACCATTATTAAAGAGCATCGTTGTCCTTGCCTGTATGTGATCGGGAGACATCAAAATAGATTTCAAGACACTGTCGCATACATTAGAATTGTAGTCAATTTTCGACCGAATACATAGGGACAACGACGACGATTGGTTTTACGTGGGTACTTGTCCGCTTGGACCTAATCCCACGGTGCTCTTGGCATAGGGTGAAATGCAATGCGTCTACCAACGCCACCAAATGTAAAAAAAACAAAAACAACTGAATACATAGTAGTAAGTCGTGTAGATGATAGGAAGATCAGAAGGACTAAAGTATTTCTCCTATTTTCTTAGAAACTCTTTTTTCTTTTTTGCCAAAGGATGGATTTGGAGTTAAAGAGAGCACATCAGATTATTATAAGAACTTGAGTTGTATTTAATAACATAGCTTTGCAGTGCCCCAAAATTAAGCCTAAACTGATCTAATGGACTCATCTGATAGACTTGGGGAAGAAAACGGTCAGAAGCATATTTACAAACATATTTAGTATCATTAAAAAATCAAAATAGTTTACCAAAAGGCTTTCGCAACCCTTCGATACCTTAGTAAAAGCCTAGAAGTACCTTAGAGTCTAAAGCCATCTCCGTTATATCGATTCGAAACCTGACTAGCCTCGCACTTAGTTACGTAAATACTACAGATATTCTAAGCTCAATAATATTAATTAACGAAGAGCTGATACTGAAGAAAATTATTTGTAGAAAATGAAGGGAATTAGCAAAAACTCCTATATTATCACAAAAAATGGCTCAAGAACCAGAGGTTAAACAAAGAAAACCTGTAGACATGCAATACATAGGTGTATTTCAATAGGCATGAGACTCTTGCTTGGTCTGCTCTCCTTCAACATACCTAAATACATACGATACTCAAGTCCATTATAAGAAAATGTTAGAATTCCGAAAACGTACGATTAAAAATTATATGCAAATGCTTAATGGAAGCCATAATCCCCCAAAGGGACTACTTGAAAATAAAACTACTGAAACTATATATTGCTCGTCGAAGCTCATACCGAATGTGCATCACTGATTTGAAAATGCAACAAATTGTTCCTACAGTTCAGTATAACTAATTTCGATTAAGATCTTCATAATTCAAAGATGAGATGAGGATTTGTAGTCATTATACAGTAAAGACTGTCTTCATATTCGAGATGAGCTTAAAATATCATTGGCGGCTTCTAAAAATAATTGCAAGCAGCAGGAGCCATTCAAAATTAAAGTGAGGTTTTAAACTTACGTCAAAGTTGATTCGTTCGAAGAGAGATTTGTCCGAAAACCAGAAAAAAAGTCACAGTAGTCTAGTAGGTAGTGTGTTGGCTTATCAGACGTGAGGCCGCGGTTCAAACCACAGATCAGACATCTTGAACAAAACGAAATATGGAATAAATATTTCTTCGCCGACTTGCCTTCGGCAGATTTCTGGCAAAAACTCTGTTAATAAATAAAAATTGCCGGGAAAAGTTTCCCAAAAATCTGTCGTTCACAGTTGACTTTAAACTGTAGGTTCCGCCACTCATCCATAAAATGAACATATACAACATAAGTGGTATGAGAATGTAGGTTGTAATCCTGACTGAAGGATTGTAATGATCAATTATGTATGTATGTATGTATGTATGTATGTATGTATGTATGTATGTATGTATGTATGTATGTATGTATGTATGTATGTATGTATGTATGTATGTATGTATGTGTGTGTGTAAAATAAAGAGCTTATAAGTTCGGTTAGGAAATACAGCCATTTAGCAGTAAAGATTGTCATCAAGTGAAGCTTAAAATATTATTGGAGGTTATGAACAATAATTGCAAGTTACTCGCTTCATTCAAAAGTAATGTGAAATGCTAAATTTGTCACACAGTTACATATTAGATTTGTTTAAAAACAGCCTTGATCGGAATAAAAAAAATAAAACAAAAATTTAACCAAAGAACTCTTGGCCATATATTGCAAGATGAGTTCAAGTGTAAAGTTTACCCTATGCTAACTTGAGAAGTTTTCTATAATGCGTTTTACGCTCTACACCTTGCCACGTGGGACCACTATATTCTTCAAACAGGATACCATATCTAGACTCGATTCATAATTTGCCTAAAAAAATGTGTTACAGTTCTTATTTTTTTCGAGCATATCAATCGGAAAAAATGTAAAAAGAAACAAAATAGCAATTATTATACAAAGCAAATCAATTTATAATACATACATACATAATTGTTCATTACAACCCTTCAGTCAGGATTACGACCTAGTTTCTCACACCACTTATGTTGTGTGTGTTAATTTTTATACATGATTGGTGGGGCCTACAGGTTAAAGTCGACTCCGAACGACAGATTTTTGAGAAACTTTTCATAGCAATTTTTATTTACTCTCAGAGTTTTTGCCAGAAATCTGCTGAGAGAAAGTCGCCGAAGAAATAATTTTTGTATTTTGTTTTGATGTCTGGCCTGGGGCTCGAACCCTGGCTTTACGTCTAATAAGCCAACACAATACCTACTAGACTACGGCGACTTCGAATCAATTTATAATGCTTTTAAGAAATTATAAAAGACAACAAAGCAAAATATTTTGTTTAATGGATTACGACAAAGTCCGTTTTGTACAAATTTTTTACATTAACATTAAATGAATGTTTTAATGTTTGCTGGGTTAAAAAGAAAAATTTTAAGTATTGCGATTCAAATCTGTTCACTTCACACACGGCTGCTTTACGAAATTAAATATAATATTTCTTTCATGCTCTTAAATTTGGCCAATTGCTTTGTCACCACCATCCACCACCCACCTAAAAGGCTTTGTATTGTATGCGTGCTGTTTTTTTTTTTTTTTTTTGACATTTTTCAAGTATATCGTATATCTTTCCAAAATGATTTCAATATTATAATCATTATCGGACCATATATGTACATATGAAACAAACAATGTTAAGGAAAGTAGAAGTTTAACTTGATGGCAAATATATTTTATAACACAACACTCATATAAAATTGTATTCAAAGAAAAATATTTCGTACATATATATGTATGTATATGTGCCTATGCACGAGTGTATTTAGCATAAAATAAACAAATTTATCATTTTGTTGTACGTTATGGTATTGGCGAGTAAAATATGCATGTGTGTCTTAGGGGATGTCCCCTTGGAATTTGTTTAAATAGACAGCATTATCGTTTATGGTAGAAATGTCTAAAAAAGGAGCACATAATAAAGGACAGAAAAATAGAAAAAATAAAGGAAAAAGAATAAAAAACGCATACATACAATTGCTTTGGATTAAAATTGTCCCAATTGACTGGTTCTTCTTTCAATATTTCTTTTTTTCTTTATTTTTTAAGGCATAAAGAGCACAAAAGGGACAAACCGAAGCAGTCAAAAAAAAATGAGGTGATTTGACAAACGGACATACAAAGTCCCATATTTAAAGTCTCTATTTTTTCTTTATTTGTTTTTTTTTTCGACAATATTCTGTCCCTTTTGCCTTTGATTAAGTTTCCAACGTTAAAAGAAGATACAAATGTTTTTGAATTTTTATTATAATTGCCATTTGATTTTTAAAGACATTTTGGGGAATATTATCTACAATTGTGTATTGATTTTGACCTAAAACTAAATAAGTATGTGTGATGTATTTATTGAATTGCTTCAATCGCCAGTAATACATTAAGATATCGTTTAAGAAAGAAAATCTTGTAAATATTGTACTTCGATTATATGAATTGAAAAGTAAATGATGCGTTTAATAGGAAATTGTCTAGAATATATTGATTAGATTGATAGAGATATATAAAAAAAATAGGATTCTTAACAGAGCATAAACATACAGACCGTATTTTATGGAATTTTTTGCAATAGACTTACCTAAAACGAAAAGAAAACAATGGAAATTAGTTGAGAATTTTATATTGTATTCATTATAATTTATATTAAAAATTAATAAAAAAAAAAAACTAAAACACTAAAAGACTTTGTTTTATTATATTTTAAAATGGACAAAACATTATTAGAATTTCATAATTCTGCGAAAGGAAAAAATATGTTTAAAAAATTTAAATTCTCATACTTCCAAAATGGTAAGCAATAGGAAATTGCACTCCTACGTCAACGGATTCAACCTAAAGATAAGAAAAGTATTGTCGTAGTCTAGTATGTAGTATGTTGTTATATAAGTCTTGAGGACACGATTCAATCCCCAGGTCTGACATCTTCAACAAAACGAAATACGAAAAACTATTTTTTCGACGACTTTCTCACAACAGATTTTTGGCAAAAACTCTGAGAGTAAATAAAAAATGCCATGAAACTTTTTCATAAATCTATCGTTCGGAGTGGCTCATGTAAAACATTAACACACACAACATAAGTCTTGTAAGAATCTAGGTCGTAGTCTTGACTCAGAGGTTGTAATGACCAATTATGCGTGTATGTTTACGAAAAGTCCAATTGTTAGTGACTTTGGCAAATAAATAAGGCAAAAAATTGAGCGATGATGTGGGATATGCTGGTTTTGAGGACACTGTAGCTTGTGGCTCATGAAGAAAATTCTACGAAAATCAAGCGACCTAAAAAATCCTACAACAAAAAGTCTAACACTGTTAAATTCCATAATGTCGATAGCCAGTTGACATAACTTCAAATACGGTATTAACTGTTTGTTTTTTGTTTTTATTCTTTAGTGTTGTTTGATGTAATTTCGTCGCTCTGACACTAGGTTCACTTTCTTGGTCAAATGGAACCATAATACAGGTGTTGCTACGCGGATAACTCTTGTTATGAAGATAGAATAGAACGGGGCCGAGACAGAAGAATCAAAAACCAAACCTTACTACTTCTGTCGAACCATAAAAAGTTCTTCCAAACAGATATCATCAAGGAATGTATGATCTGAAGTCGCCATAGTTTGGTAGGTAGTGTGTTGGCTTAATAGACGTGAGGCAACGGTTCAAACATATCAAACAAAACGTAAATGAAAACAAAACTATTTCTTCGGCAACTTCCTCTCAGCAGATTTGAGGCAAAAAACTCTGGGAGTCAAATAGAATTGCCATGAAAAGTTTCTCAAAAATCTGTCGATCGGAATCGACTTTAAATTGTGTGTCCCGGTACTCATGTTTAAAATTAACACAAACAACATAAGTGGTATAAGAAGCTATGTCGTAATCCTGAATGGAGGATTATAATGACCAATTATGTTGGCATGTATGTATGATCTGGACAAGTGATAATTTGGCAAACATGACGTATTGCGTCTTAAATGTCTTCACTAACGATTCAAATGACAAGAGCTGTTCTGAAAAGTAAGAAGACGAATATCAATTACTTCAAGCACGTAGTACGGTTTATATGAGGAAACGAGTACGAGACCTACCTACGAAGATAACGCAAACTGAGATAACCCATTGTTTTTTAGTGTGTTGAAAACCAGGCTCCAATGTGGCCTGACATCACACATCCAGTATTGTGGAATATAGCAAGAAGTTTTACAAAAATACTCAGAGATGATCCTGATAAGAAGAAAATCATCTTAAGACTGAAAAAAGGGAAATTGAGTGCCTTAATGAGCCTACACACATTATATTCTGCCTTATATCTAAACGCATTGGCTTTAAAAGTATTAGCATGGTGGATAATAACGAATGCAGAGCATGTGATAAAGATATCGTAACGATGAAACAGCTTTTATTAAATCTAAAACCCAATATGTTGGGGAGGATACTATACTAGTCAGAACTCATCACAGAAGAATGAACATATTTTTTTTTCTTTTTTTGACAACACCAGGCCATAAATTTTTAATTATGTTACCATATCACATTCCCTATTCAATTTTTCTATCGCCCAAAAGGACTATAAATTATTTTTAAAAAATTTTGATTTTACAAAAAAATATGATTTTTATGGCGTCTACTTTCAAGTTTCAAATGTATGTATGTTTCGTCCTTCGTCCTTCCTTTTTTCTCCGCCTGCATTTATTCAATTCTTTTGTGGCAACTAAATTTGTTGGATGTGTCACAAATAAAATAAAAACAAAATAGAATAAAAATTTTATTTTCACACGCATACACACACAATGATAACATGATAGTTGATGGCGACAGCCGACGTATGTATTTGTCAGCATCACAAACTCAGTGTTTTACACATACACACTCTAGCAAGCACACACTCATTTAATGGTGGACATCGAACAGAGATAAAATGTTGAAGTGTACTGTATGTGCGGAGTAAGAAACACAAATACATACACAAATAGAATCACTTTCATTTGACATTTTGTACTCATCTACTCGTGCTCATACTCATGTACTCATGTTTTTGTACATTGTTGACAGGGAATGAGTGTGTGAGTTAGATAAACGTACGTACGTATGTATGCAGCATTAGTGCAATGCAGTGTCCTTTTATTTGCAATGTTTGTTGTGCCTGTGTATACATTTTGTCGTTGTTTGTTTTTATTTATTTTACAATTGCTGTTGTATTGTTGTTGTTGATGTTGGTTTTTCATTTTTATATTATTTGCATTTGTTTTTGCTTTCACTGGCTCCCTAAATTGTATGCATGTGTGGTCATTTAATTTCGATTTGTATTCTAGATTGTAAAAGTTTTTTCTCTTTTTTCTTTTTTTTTTTTTTTTTTCTTTCCAACACTGGTTTTATATGCAGTTTTTTCCATTTTTTCCCCCTTTTTCCATTTTTATTTTCTGTTTGATTGTTCAGTTTGTTTTACGGGGAAAAAAATCTGCACAAAAATATAAACGAGTAAAGAGTTCCACATTTGTTGACCGTGTATTCCATTATAATTTTTTTCTGTTTTGTTTTTGTTTTTGTATTTTGTTGTAGCGAACTTTTTCCCTCTTGGTTTAATTTCTTTTTTTTTCAGTTTTACATACCAACCTAAAATTTGTTGTTGCTGTTGTTTTTTTTATAACATTTTAGACCAGCTGGTTTTTGCAACGTTGTTGTCGTCGTTGATGTTCGTATTTTGTTAGATTTGGCAGTGGTAATGGCAGTGGTTCTATTGCTACTACAACTACTGCCACTACTACCACCACCACTTGCCTGTAATAGTGTCCACAATGAGTTGACACGTAAAAACTGTGTAATTTTTAGCTCGATTTTATTTTAACAAACATCACTTTATACAATTTAGTTGGCATTTTCTTTTTTCCTCTCACTGATGGCATTGTTGTTGTTTTATTTTATTTGTTGTTTTTGTCGTAGCCACGTTTATTATTAAAACAGTATAGATTTTTAGTATTTGCATACATATGGGGTCATTTTATGTGAAATTCACAATGTTCCGTAAATCTTCTTAATATTTGTGGGAGAAATTACTTTCTTGACATACCTTGGTACTTATCGCTCTTTAATATATTGGTTCATTATTTTTGTTTCATACATACATAATTAGTCATAATAACACTTCAGTCAGGATTACGACCTACTTCCTTACACCACTTATAACGTGTGTGTTTTTTTTTTTTTTGGTGAAACCAACACTCAGGTGATGGCCCCTACTCATGCAGTGCATTGTGCAGGTGTTATTGTTATGCTTGAGTAGCGGAACTTACAGTTAAAAGACGACTTCGAGCGACAGATTTTTTTGAGAAACTTTTCATGGCAATTTTTTTTCACTCAAAGTTTTTGCCACTAAGTCTGCTGAGAAGAAATTGCCGAAACAATATTTGTTTCGTATTTCGTTTTACTAGAGATATCTGACCTGGATTTGAACCGTGGCCTCATATCCAACAGGCCAACACTCTATCTACTAGACAAAGGTAGTTGCCGTACTTTTGTTTCAGTCTTCAGTAATTCTTTACAAGAACACTTCCACCTATTCTTGCTTAATAGAATATTTTATTTCCATCAAAAGATTTAAAGCCTTTTTGCGACAATCGATTTGTTTACTCAAATGCAGTGTATTGGGTGATGTTTTCATTGAAATACTGTCAACTCTCCTCCTGGGAAGATTCCTACCCGGGACGGATTTTTTCTGCATTACTTCGGAAATCATTTCATAAGGACTCACTTAAAGGACAAGAACGTGCCTGATTAATAATGAAAACATGCATCTTTTCTCTGCTTAGGCTCTAGCAGGGAAGTAATATCGGTGGTGGTAATATGCCACTAGTTCCTCCAACATTTTAAAATTTTTTTAATGGAGAAAATGACTGGTAAAATGCTACAGTCACACAAAACTGCTTGCCATCTTCATATCTTGTAAGTGTCTTAGGAGAACAATATAACCCATACATAACACACTTACATACATAATTGGTCACTACATCCCTTCAGTCAGGATTACGACCTTATTTCTCACACTACCTATGTCGTGTGTATTAATTTTATACATGAGGGACGGGACCTACAGTTTAAAGTCGACTCCGAACGACACAATTTTAGAGAAACTTTTCACGGAAATTTTTTCTTTACTCTTAGAGTTTTTAACAGAAATCTTCTGAGAGGAAGTCACCGAAGAAATATTTCTTTCGTTTTTCGTTTTGTTGCAGATGTCTGACCTGGGGTTTCAATCGTGGCATCTCATCCAATAAGCCAACGCACTACCTACAAGACTACATCTTATGAAAAACAAGGTTTACAATTGTTGCAAACCCTTAGTAAAAATTAGTGCGAGGAAATATTGTGATGATTCTTTTAATCTCCATTTGTAGACGTTAGTATCCTATCTCTGCAAGACGAATGGTTCCAAACGTTCGTATGTTTATATGGATAACACAAACAAAAACAATAAATTTTCCATAATGTACACAGCTCACTAGCAATTCGTTTTTATTTGCTGAACAATTGTATTTTGCTCTAAAGAGACAGACATAGAAAGCTCAAAGTATACACTTTCATGTGCAATGTCTCTGCAGTAAGTAATGTATACGTACATGGGGTTTCCTAAGTGTGTGTGTGTGTGTGTGTGTGTGTGTGTGTGTTGTATTATGTAAATATTTTATTTTATTTCATATGAATATTTCTGTATTTAATTAATAATACCTTGAATTATTTTTATTTGAATATTTGTGTTTCACACACATACATACGTACGTAAGTATGCATACATATAATTTTTAGTTTTTAGAATGAATTTGCTGCTACATAAGCCAGTTGGCGGCTGGGTGCTTGAAATTAAAAGGCTAGAAACGACTGTTTTTCTTCAAACTTTCAGAAATCTTTTTTAAACTCTTATTATTTTAAATTACCAGTAACTGTAGAGTTTGCTATTTCTTCCAGAAATATTGGATTTCATTCCGTATAAGATAACGTTTCCTTAAAAGCCTATTATTTCAAAGCCTCTCGTCTTTTTTTGGCTGCAATTATTTGTTGTAGCTTTTGTTTTTAGATGGGTGCGGTTTTGTTATGACATAAAATCGATTTTATTTAAAGAATTTAATTTTATGCTAAAATTATTAATTGTTGTTACAAAAATACAAAAAAAGATAGAATCTAAAGTACTTTCATTTTAAGGCTAAATATGTAATTGAATGCATTTTCCAAATGCATTTTGTCAAATGAATTATTTACTCGTTTCTGAAATTAATTAACATATCTACACTGTTTGACTGATGCATACATATATCGAAATTTTTAGAATTAATTAACATTTTATAGGGTAAAGAATTGAAAATTATTTTACTTTTAAATATCAACATTAAAAATTAATAAAACAAACAGATTTTCTTAACCAGAAAATTCCATATTTTCCTATGGCGCCATCAAATGTTAAACCAAAAAAGTAATATTTTAGCGAAGCTTACTCTCATGCAAAATTAACACTGAAATTATAAACAAAAGCTACAAAACTAAAACAAAACAGTAAACAAACCTGTTTACTAATTATCGTACTGCTTAATATAACAACAAACACCAGCATAAAAAAATGGTAAAGTTAACAAAAATTCACAAACAACCCTACGAAAATAAATGTAAAAAAATACACAAACAACACTACAATAATAAATGTATACAACGATGTTTACATTTATAGATATTTCGAGAAGGCAAAGTCACGAACATTCGCTTTTAAGAACATTCATCAGACTGTTTACTCCGCCACATAAAAAGCAAGGCAAAGCAGGCAAGTGAGTTAGTGAAGTTCAGTCAGTCTTGTGTGAAGAATTGTCCAGTAATTGTTATTGTTTATGCAAAGGGTGTAAACAGAGGAATAGCAAAGAAAAGCGATTGTTGTTGTTTACATCAAGTTGTGAACAGCGCTATGAGCTCATATTTTTTTCTATAAAATAACACTCGCGTTAACATATTTAATCGTTAAGAAAATGCTATTTCTTCTTCAAGATGTTTGTCATTTAAAAAAAAAATTGTAGTCTTACAGTTCCGTCTGAGGACCTTAATTCCACACATATTTCAATCACATTTTGTGTGTTATATTGCCATCACATTTATAATCACTGATTTTGGAATCCTGTGTGTGTGATCTGAGGCATATTTTCTTTAATTTAATCGATTCGATAATTGTTTTTGCTTTCTGAAGATTTCGGTGACTGTGGTCAGTTACCTTGTCTCAGCTATGAAAGTGTAGGTCCATGTTAGACTCAGGCTTTGTTGTGGCGAAACAGAGAGAGATTATCTATTAAAAAATTCTGTTGTTTTTTTGATAGCAAACGCGGCAACTACTTTATACGTATAATTTTTGCCAAATTATTGTGTCAATACGCGTTGTACAAGGCTTTTGAAATCTCTATTATTTCAAATACATATCTCACGCACCATTAGTTCATAACCTTCTTAAAAGATGGAAACCTCGATTGGTTCTCCTATACGATGTTCATTAAAGCAGCTTGTACAGCCTCATTACACCTCTACCATACAATCTAACTCGACTTGAATGTTAATTGAGCGGAACATGAAATAGTTTAGGTTAGCCACTCTAAAAAGCATACCGAATTTAAGACCTGTAAGATCATGTCGTAATACCGATTGTACGTATGCTACCATTAAGTGGTCGTCATTATTATTGTTTTTAAGAAGATGTGAATTTTATATAAATCACCTTTAGCTACAGATGTTGTGTGAATAAATTCTGGGTGGCCTAGAATCTATTGCTTAAGGCTTTAATGTGTCAGATATTGATGGAGAATATGCTTTGTAGTCTGCTTTTATTTTTTATCAGGAGTTCGTTGTAAAAAATTTCCATCCTCCAGATGTATGGTTGGAGATGTAACTCAAATTTTTTTCTGCTTCTATCCATAGAAGACTAGTCTGTTCTGTATATAAATGTGTTTATTTTCCCGTTTTTTTTCTGGAATTGCATGGAATTTTTTGTAATATTCCCCCAGGCAGAGAATGCTTTTCCAAAAGTGATAATTTTATCAAATGTTGCGTTCATCAGTGTTTGAAGTTCCTGAGTTCAGGCACCCATATTTAGGAAACCTTTGGCCTTCTGGCATAATTTTAGTTATATTATGCGCTCTCTGGAGGGATCTAATGGCTGCTTTATTGTTAGCAAATATGTGAATATCTCTGATGGGCGTTCCCACTTCTCATAGAAGCAATATTTCGCCTCTCAGTGTTAATGCCGCTTTCGCAGACACTTACTTCTCAAACATTCTGGTGTTAGGCAGTTAAGTATTGTGAGATCATGTTACATTAAAAGCAAATCTTATCATTATCACCAGTACCTTTATAATACGCTGAAACCGTAAAGAGCCTTTGCCGTCTTAGTAGCTCTAGATTATGGCTTCTTATTTAATTTTTGTTTCCCTTCTAAATGATTCCACAGTATTTTGTATTATTTTTCTGCTTGAATTTATTACAATTTAAACTCAAACAGGAATAACAATGTACGAAAATCAAGGGAATTATATTGATTTTGTCTAAGAAAATAAAATTTTAAAAATGCAAGAGAGACAACAACTATGTGATCCAAGGTGACATACAAGCAGTTAATGTGCAGGACAATAATTGAAACGATTTAATTAAACTCCTCAAGGTAAATTAACAAACATTTTGCATACGAATTTTCAATTAGAAAATAGTAACGAATCGCATAATAAACATATGCTACTGCACAGGGACTATAACCCAGCAAACATTTTTAGTAAAATTATACAAAAAACAAAAAACAACAAATTTAAGAAATTTATTTATTTTCTATTTAAAGTTTTCATTTGTATTCAATATTTTCCTCTTGAATTATGTGTGTTGGTTTCACAGGTTTAAAGTGCTCTAAACGTGGCTGCTCTAGTCGACTCTCAACGACAGAATTTTCATGGCAATTTTTTATTTACTCTCAGAGTTTTTGCCAGATGGCTGCTGGGAGGAAGTGGCTGAAGAAATATTTTTTTAATTTGGATTTGTTGGAGGTGTCTGAACCAGGGTTTAAACCTCCGGCACTCGTTTAATAAGCCAACACATTACCTAGCAGATTACGGTGGCTTCAACTAAGAGGACAATAATTTTATTTCTAACTGCACGTACCCATAGCTCCAATCTATTAATTTACTCACCCTTGTATTTAAAATAAACGAGCATTTATAAATCCCGTATGTTAAGGGTAGAACATTTTTTACAGATTTATACAGTGTATATTAAATGTGTCATTGTTATTTTTATTGCTTTTCAATTTGATTTTTTTTACCATATGACCTGCCAAATGCAGGTTAGTGAGCAACTTTATTTGAAAATCCATAAAAAAATAAAAACTTGAAAAAATAAATGCTTTTCGCCCAAAGACATTTGCTTCGGAAAAATAAATACAATGTTATATACAATTTATGTGTAGAAAGTAGTGGAAGTTCAAAGTAAAAGTAGTAGAAAAAAGGGGAAAACAATAAAAAAAAATCGAATAAATTAAATTTGATCAAATAATGGCTAGAAAATGTACAACAAAAATAAAAGAGTAATAAAAAATCTATAGCAGCGTATGTGGTATTAGTGAGAAAAATTACAAGCCGCATACATACATCTAATGAAGGTCAAATTTGTGGTACAAATGGTTATTCAAACACAGCCATGCTTAGAAAAGCTCTGCCATAACATTACGAATATTAGAGAAAAATAATTTTTTTTTAAGTGTTAATTACGTTAACACTTCAATTAATTGAATTTAAAACAGAAAAAAATATTTTAAAATGAGTAATTAAAGTACAATGTATGCATGTGATATTGAATGCAAATGATGTAACCACTGGGTGGTATGAGTAATATTTTATTTCTCATACGCAACTTAAGTGAACATTGTATATGGTAGAGTTAGATCAGTATATGTGGATATCGAAAATGAAGACAAAAAATAAAAAAAAAATAGAAAGAAAATAAAATAAAAAATCCCCTGAAACGAATTCCGATATGTTATTCGATTATGGAATATTATGTTAGAAATGATCGTAATTGATGTCGCCACATATATATCATGTTTTATTTGGGAAAACATGTAAAATAGAGGGAAGTATGAAGTAGTTTTCATGATCGGTAAACTTACAAAAAATAAAATGTATTTACTATGAGAAGTCTGGGGACTTAACATAAACTTTCCATATCTTCTCTATATTTTTTATTAAAAAGTACTTGTAGTAATGTAGTAGTTTTTTTTTGGGTTATGCCATTTTCTACTCAACATTTGACGGGTAATTGATTGTTCATTTGCTAGTCGTAAAATGCTGACGTTGCAAAATGCTCGGGACCAGAAATAATTTCAAATACATAATTGGTCATTACAACCCTTCAGTCAGGATTACGGCCTAGCTTCTTACACCACTCATGTTGTGTGCGTTAATTTTTATACTTGAGTGGCGGGACCTACATTCTGAATGACAGATTTTTGGGAAACTTTTTCATGGCAGGTTTATTTACCCTCAGAGTTTTTGCCAGAAATTTGCTGAGAGGAAGTCGCCGAAGAAATATATTTTTTTTATATTTTGTTTTGATGTCTGATCTGAGATACGAACTCGGGCTTTATGTCTAATAAGCCAACACACTACCTACTAGACCACGGCGACTTCCCATAGCTTTTCTATACTGACAATAAATTTTAATTTCATCCCATAACCGATTTTTATTAAAAAGTAATTGCAGTAGTGGTCGTTAGCGATGAATTTTCCATTATAATACTGTATTATGCTTAAAAGTTTTTTGATTTTGACATTTTCTACTCAACATTTGACGAGAAATTGATTGTTCATTTGGTAGTCGTAAAATGCTGACGCTGCGAAATGTTCGGGGCCAGAAATAATTATTTTGCAGGACTACTAGGCTCTAGTCTAGTAGTTGGTGTGTTGGCTAATAAGATATGCGGCTTCAGTTCAAACCCCAACAAAACCAAACATGACAGAATATTTCTTCGGCGTCTTTCTCTCAGCAGATTTCTGGCAAAAACTCTAAGAGTAAATAAAATTACCATGAAAAGTTACTCAAAAATCTGCTGTTGGAAGTCGACTTTAAACTGAAGTTCACGCCACTAATGTAGGAAAAAAATTAACACGCGCACCATAAACGGTGTGAGAAGTTAGGTCGTAATTCTGACTGAAGGGTTGTAATGACCAATTATGTACGTACGTATGTTGTGGTCCTTTGATAAAGCGAATGAATACGGACGATAAAAAGTATATGACAAGCGACAGGTTACACACCAAAATTGTTAATGTTGTATATTCAGTGGTAGAGGAATGCAATTGTTTATTATGGGATTATTGCAATTCATTTGAATAAAACTATTTTATATTCTAACATTTTATTATCACTTTTATGAAATTTACGCCAAAATTTTTGAAATCATGTATATTGCATAGTGGGTTTTGACGGAAAAATCAACCAGTTCATCTCAGCTTGATTTTTTTATTTATAATTGGTAATAATTGGATATCTAGCACCTTTGCTTTGCGGTGATTTATAGGTTTCCAATTGCTTAGATTTGGCAGCTTATTGTCACTAGCATCTTTAACGCTCTCAATTGAGGGCTGGCTGAAACCTAATGGTATATTTCATTAGAAAAATTTGTTTCCGACGTCATGTGAGGTAGAAAAGAGTCCCCTGTTGAGTAGAACGGGATACAATATCAATTATGTCAATAACAAATGCTCTCTCAGTGATTCCTATCTGGTTCCCCGGATACAGGTTTAGCCAAATACGACTGTAAATAGTTGCTACACTCGTTGCATGTACTTGAATCTAAAGCTCACAATTCGATTTCGGTGGACCACGAAATTTACAATGACCATAAAATTCAATTATTTATTCATCTACAGCGACAAAATTAAATATGAGTTGAAAAAATAGAACAAAAGGAAAGAAAACATAAATCAACACCAAGCATTACTCCGTAAATCTCTTTATGAAACTTGATTTATATAAATATTATAAAATTAATTTCCCTAACAATCACTGTAAGTATTCCATCATTAAGTATCAAATTTCAATCAAAATTACTGGAGGTAATTTTCATTTTCTACAATAAAACTAAAAAGTTTTTGAATTCTATTGCTAAAAAACTTTAATTTGAGATGAAAACATACCAATAAGGAACATAAAAACATAAGCATCATTATTTAAATATATTTTCTTTAATTTTCTTACCTTTTAGGCGAACAAAAAAATTAAATTTTTAAAAATCTTAAAAATAGGATATATGGGTTGCTCTGAAAGTATACTAGCTACTCCCAAACTACTTATAGAGTATTATTTCTTACATAAAACTACAAGTTGTGTGATAAAAGTTTTATGAAAATGGTTAAAATTTTCTAACAAAAAATTAAGATAAATATATATATTTTTTTTTAGAAAAGAAACCCTTTTCTTTCGAATTTCAAAAAAAGCTTTTAAGCATGATTATTAAAGGCTGCAAGATTTTCAGTTCATTTTTCGAAAAGGAGTGGTAGGTGTAAATATATCATTATCAAAGCGAATGATTCTGCTATCTCATACGTACGTGGTTGACCGAAATATTATTATCTGTAATAAAACATTGGACGAAACACATTTTTCTAATGGTTCTCTGGCATGTGAGATTAATATAAGAAGGGCAGTAAGGAAGACTGTACAACAAGAGTCAAAAAACAGCTGCTAGCAATCTGCGAGAAAATTGGTATTATTTTCTCCTCCCAAACTATTAAAGGCACACGGTTCTCTGTTCCAAGTAGTACCATCTTTGGCGATAAACATCCTATTGTCATGTTTTCTGCTGCGAATACTATCAACAGTTGATAAGACGAGTCTGCAGCAGCAGAAATATTACATACATACATAATCGGCCATTACAACCTTTCGTTATAAATTTAAAATATCTGACTTGAGATTTGAACCTTGGTCCGACGTCTGATAAGCTAACATGCTACATACTAGACTACGACTACTTCAATCATTATCAAGAACAGAAAATTCAACCTTTACAATTTCATCCAACACTTAACTTTCAATTCCTTCTCAAATATCATAAATAATGTATTATTTACGATAAAATTTCACAAAATCTTTGAAAACTTGAAAAAATTACATACACAACACGAAAGAATTCCTAGGAAAGATGTATGTATCAAAAATGATGCATAAGATAGAATTATAAAGTTTTTGAATTTTTTAAGTCCTGTTTGAAATTTTTTTTATTTCTTTTAAAATGATGGCGATAACAATACAAACGAATTAAAACAAATATCAGGCATTTAATTTTTTCTGAATTAAAGTTAAATGATCTGAAATATTGAAATGTATTATTTTTGATACAAAGCTCGATCTACAATTAATTGTGACCTCAATTTGAAATTCTATTAAAAATGTTTCTAATTTACATTTTATTACACTTTAATCACAAAAAATATTATTAATAATAGCAGAATATATTTATTTATTTAATTTATTATTTATTTAATGATTTATTTAATTTAATTAAATTTTCTCTAATTATTGTTGATTTTATTCTTAGAAATCTTATGGTATTTTGATATTAAATTTTTTATATTAAAGTGAATACAACTTTAAAGTGAATGAATAATATTTTCATAACCAAAGTTTGCGTTTGAAGGCTGATGATATCCATCAGCTCATACGTCTTATTTACAAAAGATGCCCAAACCATCAATGATTTGTGATGTTCAAGATGTCGTTGAAGATGAGGTTGAAGATGATGATGACAATTTTGCTTTTGGTTTGTATTTCATTCAGTCTTATTTCTGTTGGTTTTCTTGTTGTTGTTGTTCTTATTACTACAGGCATTTTATTGTTATAATATGTATCGAGATTACACTGTTTGTATGTGGTGGGGGTGGGGTAGGGTTTGGTTGGTTGGTTGGTATTCTTGTTAAAGACTATCAACCGACTTGAGTGACTCTTTTGTGACAGTATCGTGTAATGTTTAACAGTATTACATGTTGACTTATGAGTGTTGCTACAACATCAAGTACAAAGATATTATTCCCTTAACTAAGATTTAAAATTATACACTTTTATGTATGTATGTATATTATACATATACAAACGCACATACATCCTTGTATAATGACTTATAGCCATGAGAATATATATATGTATGTATGTATGTATGTATGTACGTATGGTATATATGAGTGAGGAGATCTGTACAAACAAACAAACAAACAGAATTGAAAATGTATAATAAAATAAACAATATTGTGTATGTGTATGCAAATGTAACTGTATAATTTTCTATAAATTGTATCTAAACACATACATACTTAAATACACCAAAAATTTAACAAACTTAGGTATGAGTGTGTGTAAGCGAGTAGTAAGACCAAGGATTTGTATTCATTTATGGCAAGAAACAAAATTTATAGGGAAAAATTTAAATAATTCTCCTACAACATATAAGGACTTTAAAACATTAAAGATGTGGTCAGAATTCAAGCAGCTTTAGCGAAAGAAACATACATACTTAGAAACAAAAAAAAAAAAGAAAATTGCAAGATTTTTGTCTGTTGACTTGCCACAAAGAATTATTAAATGTGAACCCATTGCTATCCTTGATGTTTGATCATCATGCTGCTCATTTACGGAAGCCGATTCCGAATACCCCATTCTGAAGACATGTTATTTCAATGAAAGACTTCAGCTTCAAGATGCGCAATATAAGACATGTGGAACAAATCTTCTAAGCCAACATTATGAATGGTATTTAATTGGTAAGCCGTCTAGTCGCCTCAAAAATCTGTTGTTCGGAGTCGACTTTCAACTGTAGGTCACACACAACGTAAGTGGTATGAGAAGCTAGGTCGTAATCCTAAGTAAAGGGTTGTAATGAATGTTTCGTATGAACGGCTTGCCTATTTTCAACAACTCATACTACGTAGAGTCGTTCTGTTACAACATGAAACAGAATTTTCTTCTTGTCTTGAAAGCGTGAATATTCGGAATTCACTTTGGCATAAATTGCGCTTTATGTTATTGCGATAAATCGATTTCTGTTCCCCTATAAATAACTTATTTTTATTCTGTTCCAGCAGACTTATATCACGTAAAACGAACTTTTAAATTCTCTTTGGTGCTGGTATCAAACCTGAGTATCAAACCAGAGAGACCTTGAAAGTTCTTTTTATGTGGGTATTACTTTACATGCATACATACATAATTGATCATTGCAAACCTTCAGTCAGAATTACGACCTAGCTTCTCACACCAGTTATGTTGTGTTTGTTTATATTATATATGAGTGGTGGACTCTATAGCTTAAAGTCGACTTCAAACAACAGATTTTTGAGAAACTTTTCATGGCAATTTTATTTACTTTCCGAGTTTTTACCAGAAATCTGCTGAAGGCAAAGATATTCTTTAATACTTCGTTTTGTTGGAGATATCATGACATGGGGATTGAACCGTGGCCTTACGCCTAATAAGCCGGCACACTACCTACCAGACTATGGAGACTACGTGGCTATTACTTTGCTTCTGAAAAATCATGCTGAAAAAGTCTAGGAATTGCTGCTTGAGTGGTTTTTAATAATTTTACAAATTTTTCTTCTATTTGATAACAATTGCAAAAGAGTTAAGGATCAGTTTAGGTACTATTTTGTATATAAATATCCGGTAAATAGGTGGAGGGCTTGTACAACACATCCAGGATTACCACATAAGGACGAGAGTTTCCGGAAAAGAATAGACATTCAACGATTACTCCCATGTGGGTTGCTGGCTACACATACATAGAATACAACGACATAGTGGTGGTGGCTGGTGCTACTGCTAATTTATACGTCATTTATACACATGCAATTTAAGAATTTGTAAATTATATATGGGAAAATGAAGGCACTCGTATAGAGATTGCAAAAAACTTCTTTTCCGATATAGATATACTCTGACTAAAAGTTAAAACCAGACTCCATTATAGAAAACTAATAGCCGTCTTATGCCAGAGATTGCTAATAACTTATAAAGTTTTCCACGGAGGCATTAATGTCTTACTGCTCCTAATTCGTTTATTCGATTTGTGCTAGCTTTTTCAACGCTATGGCAGTTAAGTTGGGTATATTTGCTTTTGTAATTTATGTTGAATATTACGCTTTATGCATTAGAAGTTACAATTTGACATTTTCATATCGTCAAGTAAATAACAACAGTAGCAGCAAAAGCAACAGCAACAGTAGTAGTAGCAGTAGCAGTAGCAGTAGTAGGAGCAACAACGATAACAAATTTTCTATGGGTTTTATTTCGATTGTTGTTGTAGTTTTACTTTTCATTCGGCCTCTCGGGGGACATTTGTCAGTCAAGAGACAAATTTAATTTTTCGTTCTTCTTCGTTCTTTCAGTGTTTTTTGTTTTGTTTTTGTTGTTGTTGTCCCTTCAACTGTTTTGCATAGAAGTATGGCAAAACATACACAAGCCAAACACAAAAACAAATGAATACTTCAACGACAAGAAAATATGGCAAGACATCAGCACAACAGACTCGCTCATACACTCTCTCTCTCTTTCACTCTGTCTCTGCTTGTGTGCTCATATACAATACATACACAAAATTGTACTCAAACAAACTGAATACAAAAATAAACGGAAATGCCAAATATGGTTGTTGTACTTGTGTGTGTGTGTGTGTGTATCAGTGTATGAGGGTGTAGTAAATTTTATTATGAGGTTGATGTAAATGTTTCCAAGATACAATATAAGTCTCTATGGTTTGTGCTCATAAAGCCAAAGCGAACATTAACAAAACAACATGTACAAAAGCATTGGAGAAAGATCGACTAAGAAGGAAAGGGAAGAATAGAGAGGAGAAAATATAAAATGTTAGACCAAGAAAAACTTGAGTAGGAGTGCATGATTATGAGCATGTTCTAATGACATTTAGTAGCAGTAGTGGTGTCAGTACATATAAGTAGCAGTCACAGCTACTTAAACAGTTATCTATTATAAACTGTTTTTCACTATGCTAAATGAGTGACAAAGAGAGAGAGAGAGAGAGAGGGAGAAAAAGAAATGAATACAATTGCTTATATATATATATGTGTATGTATGTGTGTAGTAAATTGTATGTGTTATGTTATTGTCAATTGTTTTTGTTTTGTGTCTAACCGTACTATTTGCCATAACTAATAAGGACTTAAAGGATGGTGACATAAATTCTGATGATTATTTGCATTTGATTTAAAAACCATATTGTTTGTTTACCATATTTTACAACAAAAATTTACATTTAATTTATCAACACACACACACACACCCACACCCATCTACACACAACGATTTACATACACACCTACTCTTAATATAGATATAGCGGCTATTATATACAAATAGCGGCTATAAAAGCGGAGGAACGAAGGACTTCCATGCACAAATGGCAGTCACGATGGGAGAGCAGTCTAAAGGGAAGATGGACATTTCGTCTTGTCCCTGATGTAACTCTTTGGATGAAGAACGAACATTGCGAGTTGAACTACTACGTGACCCAGTTCCTAACTGGTCATGGGTGCTTCAGGAAGTACCTGCACAGATTTGGTCATGACACTTCTCCTATATGCCCAAACTGTGTAGACGAGGAGGAAGATGCGGAGCATATTCTAACATGCTGTCCCAGATTTAGATGGCCGGGAGAAACTAATTTGGAACCAAACCGGCTAATGGAAGAGCTGTTGCACTGTAGAATTCTATGGAGTCAATATAGCCATAGAATGGCTGAAGTTTTGATAGTACTCCGAAGACTGGAGGAACGGAGGCGAAATTTGAATTAAAGTGATAAAGCTTTCAAGCTAACCAGCCCTCCGCGAAGTAATACCTTACGGCAGTCCCGCGGGGGGAGAGTGGTTGAAGTGTGTAGGGGGTGGGTTTAGTACGTAGGCACCAGTGATGGTGAATCGTGCACTCTTTTGTTGGAACAAAAGTGTCTTTCGAAGATTCCCACCTCCGGCTCAAGACAAAAAAAAAAAAAACACCTACTCTTAATAAACGAGTAACGTTGAAATTGTTAATTATTTGACAATGTTGCTTCTCTTGATTTTGGAAAGGAAAATGGCTGTAAATCGATTCATGATATATAAAAAGAAAAAAATATTTAATTTGAGCAGCATAGAATTTAATTTAATTTAGAATTTTTGTGAAATTAAAATATCTTCAGATAGAGAGGGAGATAGAGAGAGATCATTAGAATAACAACAGAATATATTTTATAAGTTTGTTTCTTAAAATATTTAATCGTTAAAGGTATTGCAGGAAAAATAAGAAAAAGTCGGCGTAGTCTAGTAGGCGTAGAAATCTCGAACAAGACGATTTAAAAAAAATATTTCTTCGATGACTTCCTCTCAGCAGATTTCTGGAAAAAACTCTGAAAGTAAATAGAATTGCACATGAAAATATTCTCAAAAATAGATCGCTCGGAGTTGACTTTAAACTGTAGGTCTTGCTACCCTTGTATAAAATTAAAACACACACCATAATTGGTGTGCGTGGTGAGCATTGAATCGGAGCACGTCACGGGGTGGTTCAAAGGTATTACTAATGGATCATCAGAAGGGAGCTTTCCTCACATTGGGTAACACCATGGGCCATATGGGCCACCGAGTGAATTTGCCTTGGAAATGCATGCTACCCGCCAACGTAATCAAATCTAACAGTACTAGTAAACTTAGTTAGTTGGTGTAGATTAGGTTACATATATATTTCAACAGCTATTAGCAAATATGCTATATTGCGTTAAGTTTTAAATAATAATTAAGTTTCGGTTTTAGAGTCGCATAGAATTCTCTGATTATATCTTCAGAGATGGCAGACTTGAGCACACATACATAATTGGTCATTACAACCCTTTAGTCAGGATTACGACACAGTTTCTCACACCACTTATGTTGTGTATGTTAATTTTATTCAGGACTAGCGGGACCTGCACGGCAAATTTTTTCTTTACTCTCACAGTTAATGCCAGAAATCTACTGAGAGAATGTGGCAGAAGAAATTTTTTTCATTTTTCGTTTTGTAGGAAATGTTGGACCTGGGGCTTAAATCGTGGCCTCACGTCTAATAAGCCAACACGCTACCTACTAGACGACGGCGATTTCATGAGTTTATCACTTAGAAAAGTCAGTGCAAACGATGATGAAAATTTATGCAATATACAGTGAGCGTCAAAAGAACCTGTACACCATGGATAAAATTCTAACAATCTCCATACACAACTTTTATCAATTACAGCGAGTCCCCAAAAAAGTTTGACCTTATTTCGAAGTTTTTTGTAATTTTCTTTAGCTTCAATTTTATAAACAGGCAATGAAACAATTTTATAATAAAAATAACGGTAATTTATTAATTTATATTTTTTATTAATATACAGTTTCTCTCGACGCTCACTGTATGTGCTTATGGTGCAACAGAATTATGCCTGAGATTGGATTACAAACTTTTACTGTACAATTCTCTCCTGTGGCCAGTATGGTATTGTTTTATGCTGTAATATGACTCAGGTTCCTATAAACAGAAACAAGATTCTATGGATGATTACAGCAATACTTTGGTTGATCAGAAACTCGTACAAAAATAAATAATTTCGGCAAACTAGCAGTAAAAACTGAGACATGGAGGATCTCGCTTTCCTGCCAAATTCCCATGGGTCACGACATTACGGAATGATCAGAATAAGCAGATTCGTTTGAAAAAGGAGGATAATGTAGTTAATTACGAAAACTATTTCCTTTTTTGCCTATGGTGGGTAATAATTAAATCCAATTTTTTTTTATTTTAATTTTAAGCTTTGAAGACTTTCTGATATTCCAATAAGGTATTGCAAATACTACAATAAGTGGATTTATAAATGCAAAAAATATATTTTAAAGCTTTTAATATCTTTCTAACAAATTCAAGGCATTGTGTAATAAATTATATTCCATTCTGTTTACACATTTTATAACATTAAATCTAAAATCCACTTAAATTCCTTTATTTACTGTTTATTTTCATAAATATTTTGAGGCATACACAAGGCAGCCAGCATACAAACAAATAAATCCTTTAACTATTGTTTTATTATATTGTTAACAGTTTCAATAATCAAAATCCCTCACTAAATCATTTAACAGTAAATTGTTTATTTAACATTTATTTTGCTTTATATATTGTATATCATCTTCCTCTCTACTTCCCGCTCTCTCTCTCTTTGTCCCACACCACCAAAAGCCCTTTTTTATACCCACATACAGACAGATATACAACCATAGTTCTTTCTGCACGCCTGTCTATTTCTAAAATGAAATTTCATCGTTCCCACATAAATCATGGCAGATGATGGTGGTTAAAGGCGAACTTCAATAGGCCTGTGTCAATACTAAACAGAAAAGAAAACAAAAAAAAATTCATAGAAAAACTAAAATCCCCGTATATATAAATAAACAAAAGCCAACGACAGACAGACAGACAGACAATAGCAAATAAATAAATAAATAAATAAAAATTGTGGCAGCACCAAAGCACGATAGAAGAATTAGAGGAGAATGTATGGCAACTGGAGGAGTAGAAGAATATCTGAAATATTTATTGTATGAAGAAAGACATCAAATAAATCAATTCAATAAAGTAAAATGGAATTGACGTTTTTTTCTTTTTTCTTTTCTTTTTTCTTTTTTTTCTGCTGGCGCTATAAATTGGAATAAAAGAACGTATTATTTATTTCAACGCCAATCATAGTAATAGAATACAGGGCCACGTGTTTAACAACAGCAACAGTGATGCAGCATAACAGCAGCTGTGAAATAATATCGATTCCATATTACCATAGAGACGTTTAATATTGTATTGTAAGGATGATTAAAGTTTTCTATTTTTTTTTGATAGATGCTCGGAAATCATACAGGTTGCTTGCTTAGAATAAAGTATGAGGTAAAATTACAATCTTAGTGGGGCAATTGTCCCTTTTCCCTCTTTGAGTTTATTAAAATCCCCGTATATATTGAATCGCTATAGTTTAGTAGGTAGTGTGTTGGCTTATTAGACGTAAGGCCTCGGTTCAAACCCTAGGCGTGATATCTCTAACAAACCGAAATATTTCTTCGGCGACTTCCTTTCAGCGGGCTACTGTGTGAATAATTATAATTGCCATGAAAAGTTTCTCAAAAATCTGTCGTTCGAAGTTGACCTTAAACTGTAGGTCCCGTCATTCATATAAAAAATTAATACACACAGCATAAGTGGTGTAATTTAGAAAGACCAAAGTAGGGCGCTATGAAATGCTTTTTTTGCTATAAGAAAAGGATTAAGGCTGACAAAACATGTGAAGAAATATCTAAAAAAAATTAGTCTGCTATTCCTATTGTAACCTCATCGATGCCCTTCAAAGACGCACTGTATTTAAAATGAATCAGTTAGTAATGGACAGACGCATTCAGAAGAAAAAGTCTTTAAGAATGGCCTCAATTCCTAAAATGCTTGCAAGTGAAAATGCTACAAAACAAAATCAATTTTTATTGTTCAATAACAGTTGTGATGAACCAACCCACTACATTGAAGGAATCGAGACAATCACCTCCAAATTAAATCAAAATTATGCCACATCGAGAAAACCCGACTTTAACGAAACACAGATTAAAATGAATGATGAAAACGAAAGAACGACGGCTGGGTTAGTGTTTAGGAGTGTCTTGAAAAGCTATTTGCTTGTTGACTAACTGAGAATTATCTTTGTATTCAATATGTTCAAAGCCAGTACGCATATGCAACTTCTTGTTACTATTTCAGGTATAACTAAACATTCAATGGTTTTATAAATTCAGCACTACTTGAATGTAATAAGATCTGCTAGAATTTCGATCTCAACTGTCCAAAAGTCACAGGTTTTTTTTTGTCTCATACGAGCAAGACGAAATCAAGCAAAAACTTTCCAAGAAATTAAAGCAAAATCTTTATTTTCCTCAATGGATACGTTTGGGTAGAGGCAGCATCATTAGATACAACGCCAAGAGACGGCACCGGAGACACATCAAGCAGTCGTCATTCTTGTATTGCTTTGGAGAAAATTTCCATTGAAAGTGAAAAGAACTCGTATTAGTATGTTGTTTGGCTTAAATAATTTGCGCAATACATACATACATAGTTCGACATTCCAACACTTCGCTTACAATTACGACCTAGCATTACACATCACTTTCGTTGTGTGTGTTAATTTTATATATGAACGACAGATTTCTGAGAAAATTATCATGGAAATTGTATTTTTACTCTCAGTAAAGTACAGTTTTTGCCAGAAAGCTGCTGAGAGGAACTCAACGAAGAAAAATTATTTCATGTTTCAGCACACTACCTACTAGACTACGTACCTACTAGTATGTCTTCACTTTTATGAAATACATATGTTAGTGGCCATGTTGGTATGGCAATAACAGTTAACATAAATGACATTCATAGTCTAAATTATCTTATTCGCATAACCTTATGACTAAGACAAAACTGTAAACCGATGTCTTATATTTCAATTCTAAAACCAATACGGCATTATGCTGTTCATTTTTAATAAACTGCCTCTGTTTCACTAAAACAAATAAAAAAATTCTCAACAAGATTTTACACATGCTACAGCAGCTCCATATTTAAAGATTTCAATGTACCATCGATTAAAACATTTGTAAAAAACTGTACTAAAAAATACATGAAAATACTTGGAAATGCATGGAATAGTTTTTGTTCCATTGGGAGTTCCATGGCTTGGAAGATGTCGAATTACTTAGGCCACTTTAGCGGCGAAAAAGAGAAACTCTGTGGGTCTCAAGTTAGAAATATACATACGATACATACATAATTGGTTGTTACAATTCGACAGTCAAGATTACGACCTAGTTCCTCACACCATTTATGTTGTGTGTGTTAATTTGTATCCATATGTGGCGGGATCTACAATTTAAAGTCAATTTCGAACGACAGATTTTTTGAGCAACTTTTCATGGCAATTTTTATTTACTCAACGTGTTTTACCCGAAAATCTGCTGAGAGGGACTCGAGTTGGAGTTCGAACCGTGGCTTTACATCTAATAAAAGTAGACTGCAGCGACTTCAAGTAAATGTTTGAATTCATGAATTTATGAATTAAGACATCATGTTATTTAAGATAAAAAAAATTCAATGTATGTATGTATGTATGAAAATGTGTATTCAGTTGCACGATATTCATTAACATTTATGTACTTTACAGTAGTTTAATACAAGGCATACAGAGGAGTTCTGTATTAATTTTTAGGAGTAAGAAGTTAGAAGTTGCTGTAACATGTCTTCTAATAAAAAGTCACATCAGCACTATCCCTATATATAAGTGCTATACGTATACGTATTCCAGCTACCTGTGGAGGTAAATAATATATTGAAAACAAAGTTAGAATAGTGTGAGTATCTGTATCTTTGTAATTCACAACAACATCAATGGTATCGCCATTCTCTTTGTTTTTTTTTTTTTTGCTTGTTAACCCAAACCCAAAGGTCAAGAGCTTTAGGTTCCCACATTTAAAATTTTTGAATTTGCAAAAATTGTATGTCAATTAAGCACTTCATATCACAGCATTCTCACACTTTTCAGCATAAATTACTTTGAGTTCTACGCTGCCCTTTTATTTTTCCATAGATTTGATTATTGCTACCCTGTTTCTAAGCATTTTTTAGGGCCATTACTCATGGTTTTGCGTCAACACCACAAGCATTCCACATTGCTTTTCTTTCCCATTTACTATAACGATTTTATCTTTCATTCTTCTATCTTCTTGGAATATTCTTGCCCTATAACACTATAGTTTTTGCTTTGCTTTGTCTAAGTTTAAAGTGGCAGAGAAGAATTATTTCTTGTTCTGTTGCTTCTCCCACGGCCACTTTTAATCCTTTTGACTTTCCTTTTTTTAAGTGGGGGTTTTTGTCGTTTGTCTCCTTGTTATTGTTGCCCGTATTGTATCGTTTATCATTGTTGTTGTTGTTGTTTTCTATATATTCGTTAGAATTTCTTTTTTATTGATAGTGTGTGCGTGTGTATATGTATGTGTTTATGAGTGACTGTTTTTTGGTATTGGTTTAATATCCCTTTTAACGTTTGCTTGCCTCTTAAATTGCCATAAAGTTGTTTGCTGTTGTTACTGCCGCTTTCATAAAATATTCAGGCGCTCTTTCATTTTTTTCTCTTTGTTTGGTTTCTTGTACTCCTTACCCTTCCCCATTCCCCGGCATTTTCAAAATCAACAATACTTTCAATAGCTTTGGATTGTTTTCTTTTGTTTGCCATTGAATTTATTTAACTTTCTGTTGCTTCTTTACTTTTTCTGTGTTGTTTTCTCTGCTTTTTTTTCTGTTTTTCTTGACAACTTTTTAATACGAACAAAAGAGAGGAGGAATGTCTATTTACTTTGTGATTTTCTTTGATCAATAAAAAGCAATAACAACAACATGACTAACAAATTAAATTTAATTTCAATTCCTTTTTGTTTTTTCGTTTCTGGTAAATTTTTAATTTACTTGCTTGTTTTATATTCTTGTACTTGTTGTTGTTGTTGTTTGTTTTAAAAAACTTTTCCATAATTTCCATAATATTGTCCCGTAATAAATTCATTTAAGATTTTATTTGAATTATATTTTCTAATATACTTTGACAGTTTTAATTGCTAAATTCCTCCTTAAGGAATCGCTATAGAGCTTTGGGGGGGAAGGGTGTGTTCTCTTTTATTTTAAGAATTTTCAACAAATTGCCACAAGTCAAGCGAGTTATTTGCAAAGTTATTTATATTTGTGCATCAGCAGGCAGCATACAACGACAAACTCTTAGAATTTTAAACAACAATTTCGTAAATAGTGAAAATATTTGGTAATAAAGTTTTAATGACAGTGTTTTGAAATTTTGTTTCTAAAGGAAGAAAAAATAAAATTCTCTTCATTCAATTGATAATCGTTAATAAGCAAATTGTTTGATTAGATTTAATGTTCAGGTAATAAAATGAATGCAATGAACATAAATGCAAAGTAAGTACTTTGTGGTCACCCGATAACGTTAGAGGACTAAAGTACACAATCAGAAGAGGGAAGATATGCCAGGCAGACAGCTATAAATTGCTACAAATAGTCCTTATTGTTATGATAGCCACTAAGACTATCAGTAGATTTTATTCCAATCATTTAATATATCAAAAATTCACCATATTCTGCAGCATCAATTGTCGAAAATGACAGAAAAAAGAGAGCATTTCTACCGATTCATCGTTTAACACTAATTCCGTTGTGAAAGAAGATACATACATACATAATTGGCCATTACAACCCTTCAGTCAGAATTACAACATAGCTTCCCTCACCATTTATATTGCGTGCGTTAATTTTATCACATAAGTGGTGTCGCCAATGAAGTTTAGTGAACATTTCATGCCTCGTCAGTACGTCAAATGGTTGGTTTAACAGACAGAAGTAATGATGACTTTACAAAGAAAATCATCTTCAGTAACAAGGCTCCCTTTTACTTCAGTGGATTCACATTTGGGCAAATAAGAATCCATAAGCGATTGTTGAAAAGCTGATACATTCACCAAAAGTGCTGTTCAGAGGCTGGCGGTGTCAGCGAAAGGTAAATTTTCGAAAATGAGGTTGGCCAGCAGTTACGGTTTTGGTATTCACTAGAAGATAACAAACTTCTAGTGGCCAGAATTTAAGGATATCCAACAGAACGATGCCACTTGCCACACAGCCAACTAAGCAATGACTCTTATGCACTAGAAATTCAATGGCCATGTTATCCCATGTCGTGGCGATTGGCCGCCCATATCATGAGATTTGACACCGTTGGCCTTCTTTCCCAGCCATACAAGTGAATATATTATACTATTGGCCTACTGCAGATGCTTGGCTGACAGGGTTGTCTTTTGCCTTCGCCTAGATATAACAGCTTCTGGGAATACGTATTAGTTGTAAAGGAGAGAAACTTCTGCTACATAATCTGACTCTCTTTCAAGAGGTCGCACTGCTAGATATTTGTAAAGTATTCGTAATTAATTTTAGCTTCTCTAGAGATCAGGCGGTTTCTGGAATATATAATGCAATGGGTTTTGGCAACTGTTCATTTTTGAACAACATGATGAAACTGTTTTGTCATTTCCAGAGTTTAAAACTTGTTTACTCGGATTGGTAGTCAAGCACTTTATTCTGTTTACCAAGTCACCTCTAAACATCAGCCACATGACAATTTTTAATGACTTAAAAATATTTGTCTACGGAATGCCCAACATGAATTAACAGCTAATGGCCATGATTGAAATGAGGCCTATTATTAAAACAAATCATTTCAGGCGATAAAAAATTGGTCATATAAGAGATTAGAAAATTAAAAATAATAGTTATTAGGCGATAACCTTTCGGCAAACAACTTCAAGGGCTGGATTGGCTTTAATTAAGCTTATGTAGAGTGCCTGGTTAAATTCGAATAATCGACTAATAATCAGGCGCAATTCACTATATTTTCTGATTTACCGTCTTAATAACTTAATAACTTTCTAGTCAGAACGGCTAGAATAAGCCAACCCAAGAGTCATTGTCGAAGTCGCCGTAGTCTAGTAGGTAGTGTGTTGGCTTATTACACGTAAGGCCACGGTACAAACCTCAGGTCAGGCATCTCCAACTAAACGTAATATTAAAAAATATTTCTTCGCCGACTTCTCAGCAGATTTCTGGCAAAAACTCTGAGAGTAAATAAAATTGCCATGAAGAGTTTCTCAAAAATCTGTCGTTCGAAGTCGACTTTAAATTGTAGGTCCCACCAGTAATATATAAAATTAACACACACAACATAACTGGTGTGAGAAACTGGGTCCATATTCCTGACTGAAGGGTTGTAATGACCACTTATGTATGTATGTAAGAGTCATTTCTCTAACACATCTGTGATAATCTACTGCAGTGGACTAGGAAGTTATGCTGACTCGAATAATTTAGTTTTGTATTTATAAAACTTTCTTCACGTCCAGTAATTTAACAACTAAAGTGTCCCTGTCAGCCACATGACTAGGTTATGCAATGAAATTATGAGATTATACCAATGGAAGGCCATTTTTGTGTATTCTAATTGCAAATATGTATGCAATTAAGTAAAATCGATAATAAAGTTCAATAATTTACCAGAACACTTCGTTTTCTTTACATATTTCTAATAACTTCAAAATAAATGAATTATTAACTTATCGGCTTCATAAAAAATTCATTTGGTTTTCCAGCAACAGATAATTGAAATAATTATGCAATACAAACAAACTTTTGTTTAATAAATAATTACAGACATTCAATTTATTTAAGAAGAACTTATTTTATTATTATGTATACAAATACACATACATACACATACATTCATAATATATGTGGTAATCGTAAATTCATTAATAATTGTTGCTGTTGAAATAACTTCTTGTACAACAATAAACTTTCATCATCTGATGCTGAAGTCGCGTATGCGTGAGTGTCTGTGTCAGTCTGACTAATTGAATATTCCTGACAACCGGTAGTTTTCTTTTTTTTATATTGTTACGAAAGTGTGAAAATCGAGGTATTGGTGTTTTGCTTTTACATTGTTTAACATTAAAATTATAAACAAAAATACAAACAACAAACAGTACAAGAATAAATTAACAAACTACACAAACAACAGTAATGAAACAACGATGTTTACGTTTATAGCGATCTCGAGAAGGCGAAGCCACGAACATTCATCAGATTATTTACTCTGCCATATAAAAGGCAAAGCAAAGCAGGCGAGTGAGTTAGTAAAAGTTCAGTCAGTCTTATGTGAAGAAGCGGTGAGTTTGAAGAGAATAATCGTGGTTTGAAGATCTCCGTTACAACGATCTGTCGTACAATTGTCTAGTAATTGTCATCGTTTATGCAAAGGGTATTAACAGAAGAATAACAAACAAAGCAATTTTTGTTGTTATATCAAGTTGTGAACAGTGGTACACAGAGTTGTGCGAATAATAAATAATTTTTTTTTTAAACTAAACACAAACTTATTTTCATTTTATTTGTAATCTACGAGCTCATATTATAAACGTAACAATTTGTTGTAAGGCTAATAATTGTGTAAGTCGTTACGGTAACAGTTATTTTTTGGTAAAATTTTTCTGCCTCCATATTGACGAACTTACTTGCCAGACTAGTTCGAGTGGTTGTTGATTTCTATCACCTGGGATGCGTGAATTTAATCGATTTTACATCGCCGTTAACAAGAAATTCTCTCAATGTCTCTTCACTTCTCACAATATGGTTCTCAGTTTGTTGACAAAGCATACACTAGCATTTGTTACGGCTTGAATGTCTCTGAATGATAAATCAAGATCTTGTTATTCTTGAGTTTCACAACCATCTGTTACCAGTAATATTAAATAAATATAAAATCATAAATATTAAATCATATAAGCTTGGGCCTTTTTTTGCCCTTTCAGAGTTTGGAAAAAAAGTAAAAGGTTGAGGTTGTCCGTGTTAATCGCAAATTTTATGGAGTTTTCTTGCAAAGCCTATGTCTAATTGTGACATCATAATACCAGCCCTGTTGTGTGTGCGATGAAACCTACAGTTTAACTTCAACTTCGAACCTATAATTTAAGAGAATTTCCGAGTTTTTACCAGGAGTGTAAAGTCTTCGAAAAAAAGAATATTTTCACTTCATTTCACTTCTTTTTTATCAAGATATCAGAGCTGAGTTTGAAACTAACAAATCCCGCTAATGGTACGTCCTCTAGACCACTACACTTCTGTAGCGTTAATGTTTGGTGCGTGTTTTCCCCTTACAAAATAGCGGTTTTTATTACGTCACGCAGTAGAGAATACATCAATAGAAAATACAGTTATTAACAGCAATATTCTCTTGTAAACCCTCTCTCAGTTATTGAATTGAATTAATTATTTGTCTGCTCATGTACTTACATACCATGCATATATAATTTAAAGCAATGAGTTTTAATACAAGCTTAAGAGCGTGATAGAAGGGGGATAGTTTATGTTAATTAGAGCAAAAGAGATAAATGTATTGTATATTTAAATGAAATTACCGCTTGGAGAGTAATTAGCAAAAATTATTGCTAGAACGTGACTCAAACTTAATACAATTACGCACATAAGTATATGTGTACATGTACACTACCCCACAACGAGAAAGAGAAGAGGTCATACCCCAACAATGGTAATAATTTATAGAAATTTTAAAATACTTACAGGCAAGCACACGATAACATACCCAATGAAATATAAAAATAAAATGACAAAATCAATGTGAAGCACCATAAACATAAACATTAAAACTGAATTGTTCATTTGAATTTAAATTTAAATTTTATTTTTATTTATATTCTATAATAATTAGATATATTTTTAAAACTGAGTTTTTAAAATAAAATAGAAGCACGTTAGAAAGAAGAAAGCTTCCTGGTCACTTTTGGCCATAATTATAGTAATGAGGGAAACATCTCTCCCACTATTGGAATAACATCTAGATGGCTCTTGAATTAATTCTTAAGGATTGAGGTAACAGGGTGTAGAATATGTCATAATTTTTAACAAGGTGGCTCAGTGTTAAATCCAAATATTTCTTGAATTTTAAGGCCATCTTTTTAGCCTATTTATAACTCTAGGTTAAGTGGCGGCTCCATCTTAAGACACATAGTCCCACTTAGGTTAGAGTTTAGGCCCACTGTGATACCACAGTTAATATCAAACTCGGGCATTAAACATGCCCTAGAGGTAGCCAACATAAATCCCGAAATTTTCCTTTTGCGGTAACTTTGTATCGGAAACATCAGCCAAGAATGAAAAACAAATAAAAAATGAGAGGTTAAGAACCTCACTCTCTACACATAACTAAGACGAAGTGGTAGCTCTTATATAAAAAAAAAACGGCTCACTTGGGCATGCATAGCGGCCCGTTGTGATGCCACGGGTGAACGTAGTTTCTGTACTGTTTCTGTCTGTAGTTTCTGTCCACCAAAATCAGGGAAGAGGAAGAAGTTGGTCAGCGCAAGGGCTACACATCAAAAACACTCCTACACTGGGAAACCAGCCAGAAAGTTTAGTAAACGAAGCTATATTCTTGACATCAATAGATGATAGCACCTGCAAGAAATAGAGAGCCAAATAACCTATATCTGCACCTCGCAAGAGATGGACACTGACAAAGAATGTGGATAACAATCTCATCTTCCTCAGCGGATCTGCATCCACGGCAGAAGTCGTTAAATGGGAGTCGCAATCTTTCCGTGTGTCTACCCATAACACAATGAGCTGTAAGCATGGCCACTGCGATTGACATAGTGCCACGACCAAGTTCAAGTAACTGATTGGTACACCTTCTATCCATCATGAGCCAGTTCAGTCTAGCGGTTGAGCAGAACTCCTCATTGACCCAAGATAGGTTGGCGTCTAGAAAGAAACTCCGTGCAATGGCCAGCTTGACCGACGCGAATGGCATACCCAAGTCTACTGAAGAGGATTCCGGAAGGAATGCACTAGCTCTGACGAGCTTATCTGCCCTGTAGTTCCCCAGCATGCTACTGTGCCCGATGACCCAGACCAGTGAGACACTAAAGTGCCCAGAAAGAAAGTCGAGACAGTGACAACATTCCCTAATGATCCTGTAGTTATTCACAACACCCGACAGAGACCTTATGGCAGCCTGACTGTCAGAGAAGACCGAGACGCGGGTATAAGGAGCACCGTTGACGAGGATCCAATCAGCGGCCCGGTAAATGGTCATCACCTCCGCCTGACACACGCTACAGTATCCCGGCAGGCGGAGAGATGCTTAGGTCCAATTTTACAGAATAGACTCCGCTCCCGACCCAATTGTCGAGTTTAGAGCCGTCCGTCTAAACATAACTGGTCCTTACAACCCTACAGTTAGGATTACGCCTTAGCTGCTCACACCACTTATGTTATGTGTATTAATTTTATAGATGAGTGGCGGGACCTGCAGTTTAAAGTCGACTCCGAACGACAGAATTTTGAGAAATTTTTCATGGCAATTTTATTTACTCTCAGAGTATTTGTCAGAAATCTGCTGATTGGCCGTTTTATTAACACTCCAACGGGTGAGTAGACATTTCACTAACAATTTCGACAATATTAAGCTCCTAATAATAATAATTAATAATTCTAATTACATTCTGGTACTGCGAAAAGATCGAGTTTTTCCTAAACTTAATAGCAACAGTTGTCTACAACAATTCTCTCCATTAGAATGTATTGGATTCTTCTATAAGGCACAGTGTTTAGGAACTTTGTTAGTTGAATGCGAATGCCTGGGCTTTCTATGAAAGTACCCGCTCTGTTCGCCCAGTAGCTGCACATTTGGATAGCAGCTGAATTAAAACTAAAAATTTAACTGAAGATTTACGGATAATTATAAGGCCAGAATTAGATTAGATTATGTTAAGAGAATATGTTTAATAAGTAAACACGTTAGAATATAGCGAAATGATAAATTACAGCTTCTGCAACTCACAACTTGTTCATTAGAATGAAGCAATTGAAGAGGAATTATCCGAATTAAGCTGAATTCTAGTTTTAATCCCAGTCAACACACATTTTTGTATTTCAATGCATACTCCATTTGTCCAATACTTGAATCTAGATCAATTTAGGCTCCAGATAAAAATGATGACTATTGTCATGAATGAATTCGATTTTCGATGAAGAAAATTTCGATATGAAAAAAACTCCTGTGATATAGAATTTGTTAACTTATGAGTCTAAATTAAGTTGAAATATAATTTCCATTGCCAATCATAACAAAATTTTTATTTAAATTCCATATTGATTGTATGTTTTTCACCAAAAGCAATCGTTAAAGTATATCACTTGGCGTCGAAACTAAATCCAACCACTAAACAAAATTTAAAATCAAAAAGAAATGTTCAGGACAAACAGTTTTTAGTTTCTTAAATTAAAAATTTATTAAAAAAAAAACAAAAAAAAAAAACGAAATAAAAAAAACAAAGGACAAGCACTGAACACATGCAAAACTTTTTTTTTTGGACTTTAGAAATAGTTTCTCTTTCGTATGTATACAATATAAGAGAATAAATGGAAATTACGTAGGAAAGGGGTAAGAGGACTGTGCTGTATTAAAATTTGTTCACTTATTTTTTTTTCTTAATTTGTTGTTTGGATTTTAAAAAGTTTTCAAATACCAAAGAAGAGGAATTTTGATTTTGGTTGGCCATAGTCGTTTCTTATAAATCCCTAATAATAATATGCTCAACATTGGTCCATATTATGTATAAATTTATACGACTTCACATATATACATAATTGGTCATTACAACCCTTCAGTTAGTTTATCACACCACTCATGTTGTGTGTGTTAATTTTATACATGAGTGGCGGGACCTACAGTTTAAAAACGACTCCAAAACTTTTCATGGCAATTTTATTTTACTGTCAGAGTTTTTGCCAGAAATCTGCTGAGAGGAAGTCGCCGAAGAAATACTTTTTGAATTTTGTTGTGATGCCTGGCCTGGGATCGAACCCTGGCATTACGTCTAATAAGCCAACACGCTACCTACTAGACTACGGTGCCTTCATACAACTTCAGTGTTTCTAAATAAATGTTTAAAACTTGCTGAAATTCTATACTGTTTGAGTTAGAAGCCCAATTTAAACAAAAGCTACAAATATTTTACAGCAACAGACAATTTGTATTTATTATTTAAAAATTAAAATATTAAAAACTAACTTCCAATATAATTAAGAATGCCGCCTGTTAATAAGTAGGGTATAATGCAAATGGCACCAGCATTACCAAAAAAAAAAAAAGAAAAAATTCTTTTTTGACAAATTAAACTAAAACCACACAAACAAACTTTAAAATTTTATTTAATTTCCTCATGTACAATATAAAGCATCAACTAACGGGTCTTCCAGCAGAGACTTTCAAACTTTGACAGTAATAAGCAATCATCTTATGTACAATGGGTCAAATCGACCTCTACACGTCCTCTAACCTAAGCAACCATCTTATTGAAGCTATATCTGTAAATTACTCGTCATTTATTATGTTTGTTTTCCCAAAATTGCCATGGAAGTACAATATAGCATTCAACAACAACAGTTTTTATGAAAAAAAAGCAGTTCGCATTTGACATAAATTTTTATCGAAAAATCATCTTCAGCGTTGAATCTCATTGCAATTTACAATCAAAATTGTCGAATTTGAGACAACACCAATCCACATTGTAGTCGCTGTACTCTAGTAGATAGTATGTTGGCTTATTAGCAGTGAGGCCTCGGTTCAAAACCCAAGTCGGCCATCACCACGAACGCGAAATATGAAAAAATATTTCTTCGGTGACTTCCTTTCAGCAGATATCTGAAAAAAACTCAGAGAGAAAAACAAAATTGCAATGAAGAGTTTCTCGAAAAAATCTGTCGTTCGGATTCGACTTCAAACTGTAGGCCCCGCCACTCATGTATAAAACTAACACACACAACATAAGTGGTGGGAGAAGCTATGTCGTAATCCTGATTGAAGGGTTGTAATGACCAATTATGTAGGTATGTACCAACCCACATGAGATCCGTGATCATTCAAAACATTCCAAAATAAGTCACATCTTGGATTTTGGGCAAAGTCATTTGCATAGCCATCACTGACCGTTGATTTCAAACTTCTTCTTTTAGCATGAATGATATGATCTGGACATCAACGATATGTGGTTTCAACAGAGCGGTACTACGTCAAACACAGTTCATGCCATATTGAATATTCCTTACAAGCGAGTTGAGGTCATGGTACCCTCAAGTGTAGGTAATGTGAGCTAGCCATTGAGAACGAGCAATCTGATTTTCTTGTGGGGTTTTTTAAGCCGCAGGTGTATATCAATAAGCCCCGATGGCAATGTAATCCATGCCATCGGTCAAATCCAGACTGATTTATATGTCAGAGTCATGAAAAATCCACCCAGAGAAGACGTGGCCGACATTTGAATCATTTTCTATGAGTCACATAATAGCATCAGTAGGTCATAAAATAGAAAAAAAATTCATGACCTCCCACACTCAATGTGTTTTATTTAAAATTAAAGATTGGAAACTGTTAATGAAAGACCCGCTGTATACGAAATATATGCCATGCTAAGGAAGAAAAAAACACTTCCATACGAACAAATTTAAATGATTTTAAGGGAATTAATTTAAAAAATGGAATCTCCTTTGTATACATGTTCAGTAAAATTTATAGAATTTTCTCACAACTAAATTTCGTCAACAATTTTCATTATAAAATATAAAAAGTTTCAAATATTTTTTACGAAAAACAAACAGAAAAAACAAAACTATTTTGAGGAAAATTTCGTTTAAATTAAAAAACAAAAAAACTGTATGGTTTTCCCAAAGCGGTTTAATAAATTTGAAAATTTATACGAGAACGTACGTACGTTATGGTATGTTATGTATGGAGAAAAAAGAGAATGAAAATATGAAGTTTTTAGATTTTCTGGGAAATTGTTGAAAATTCTGTATCCCGTAAACTGCTGCTACAAATACACACACCATCATCATCATCATCATCAGCACAGCGACATCTTCAAATCCAAGAAATAACAACAGCAATAATTGCTAAAATAGTGACACCATTCATATGCAACAGACACTACTACGGCCAACAACAACAATACCAGTAACGCCACCATCACCACCACCACCACCAATACAAATGAAATCTTTCTTCGGGGAAAAAAAGGATTTTTTTCTTTTTACTGAATAACTGAGCAAGTGTATGAGTATTTTGTTATTTTATTTTTATAGTATTGCACAATAGTGCGCGCTAGTTTCTTTCCTATAACAACAGCAACAGCAACAACAACAACAACACCAACGATAACAAAAAGGAAAATGATACTTACGTTGCAAGTGAATGAACGTATAAAAGGGTTGGGTGAGAACACGAAACGTCAGAAGAAGAAAAAGAAAAAAATGCGATACAAAACAGAATTTGTTTGTATTTTATTTCTGCTTCTTGTTCTTCCTCTATAAATTTTTCCCTGCTTTTCATTTTGCATTCCTATACCCGTGAATGTATGATTCTGCCCAGTTGCAAGCAGGATTACCAGTTAGTAAGAGTTGTTGTTGTATATTATTTGCCCTCTTCCCAATAGCTGTTGGTTGTTGCAGCAAGCGCACTACAGTTAAGCATCGGCTTTTTGAATATTTCGTCAGCTTCCGGTTCATACTTACTATTGTTGTTGGTAGTTATTTTACAACAACATTCTTTAACTATGTGTGAGTGCATAGGGGCTTTTATTCTGTAGTATTATTACTGGTGCCAACATTGTTGCTTTCATTGCGCTTAAAACCGTTTTTTTTTTGTCATTTTCCTCATTGTAACCCATATATATATACGTACGAACAAAATTAGTATACACTGACGCCCTCTATAAGTATGTAGCGGAACATGTTTCTACATATACATACATACATTTATATTAAATACATTTATGTGTATGTGTGGTAAAATGCAATAAAAATAAAAAAGCGGAACAACAATAACAAGAAAATCTATGTACAGTAAAGAAAGACGAACGCTTTTGTTTGTATTGAGAAATAGCGGCAAATACCAAACTGGTTTAAAATTGTTTATACGAACGACGAGTATATAGGTTAACAGAGTTGCCATGTATAGTTTACTCATAAACGAAGTGTGGGCAATATTACTCACTGACATTTAATAGGGAAATGAAAGTTACAGTCTTCTAGAAATGTACAATGTTTGCAATGTTTACAACAACCAGCAACTTCAACCAGCATCAATTCTTTACAAGACATTTTAATTCGTAATGTTAAAAACTCTTGGGTATCTTGTAATTCGAACTCTCTGTGTCCAATTCAAATTAGACATCGTAATCAGCTAGTTAAGGAAATATGGTTACCATCTGCTGGATATTAAATAATGTGTGGCACATGAATTTGCGAGAAAGACATCCACATTGCTGATGGGGTTAGACCCTTTCTGTGGAATAACACGAAATGTTTTTGTAGAAGTGTTCTTAGAGAGAAAAAAAATTATTAATTTCTAGTCGGCATATATACACACATAAAGGGTCCGCCAAATAACTTTTTTTTTTTGAAAATGCTTTAAAAAAAAAAACTAATATTTTCTCAAACTTCTTTTTTTATTTGAAAGTACAATCCTTCTGGTTAATAATGGAAAATAATTTCATTCAAATGGCTGCCTCGGCTGGCCATGCAGTAGCCTCAATGCTATGTGGAGCGTAAATGATTGCTGATTGTATCATGTCCATGATTTTATTACCGATTCGCCATCAGACGTATTTAAATCTCTTTTTTAAAGAGGTCAAGAGATGATAGTTGAAGACAATAAGTAAAAATTTTCGGCATTGTTTTGCTGCTATTCCGTACTCGAATGTTGTCAAGCTCAAAAATTTTCTAAAGTCTATGAAGTCCAGAAATTTAAAATCGAAACAAAAATTACTGAAGTTATTTTAGTAATCATACTTACAGTAGTTGTTAGATTTGTTTGTTAGTTAAACTTTTTACTCACCTAAAAAGAGAAAAAATTAAATTCAAATCATTTAGTGGATGTACTAATTAGTCGTCATTAATTGTAAAATAAATAAATAAAAACGTATTTGTATCAATTTAATAGCAATGAATGTGGATGGTAAATTAGAAATATTTAAATCAATTGCATATTTATCATTTTTTTTAGTGAAAATAAACCTGTGACTAAAACTAGTTTTAAATTGGGTTAATAAAGTTAAAATGTTTTCAATTCAAAAAAAAAATTGCAAATTTAATTTCGTTTTCTTTTGTTTCAGATGCATTAATTAATTATATTTTATATTAGACGACATGTAATTTATTATGTGTAATTTATTTCTTATTACAGCATTTGTACATCTACGTTGTATGTATGTATATGGGCACCATCTTGCTAGACACCTAATTAGTTAATTCAGTCTTAACATTAATCATACGCCCCGTATATAATTTTCATTCATTACATTTTTATATTGTTTCTTGAAGACATTTTTTTCTACTCCTTCTAAATAAATTATGAAAGAAAAATACTTAATAAAAGAAAAAGTTTAAAAAATATTTGTAAAATATATAACACAAGTTGTTGTCCTCTTTGATCAGAATAGAATGGAATAAATTAGCAAAACACTCCAATAAAATTAAGGAATTAATGAACAATTTCCCAAAAACAATTTACAGACAAATACTTTCAACATCGTCTTATTTCATGCAGGCCCTGAGTTGATCATTTCTTCGATGAATTTGGTGGAATTCGGTCAGTACAGGTACTGGCCACAACGACCCTCTATGCGTTCTCAAGTGAGATTTGGTAACCAAAACTACCACTTCAACTTACCTGCCTACCCCTTATTTCGTAAAAGAATTGAAAATTTCAATTTCTTTGGAATTTTTCTTTTCAACACACCAAAATATACAAAAACGAAGGAAAGATTGTGAATTTTTAAAAGAAAATGTATGTTAAGTCAAAGAGGTTGTCGTTATTGTCGATAAACCTAATGACACTCGAAAGAATTTGCTTTCAGATTATTTTCAGATTGATTTTCAAACGCGATTATGTGTCTTAAAAACAATAAAGCTGCCGGTCCAGATGGTCTCCCTGCTGAATTGTTTAAGACCGGATGTAATGAGTTGGTAGGGCGCATGCACCAGCTTATTTACAAAATATGGCTAGAGGAACGTATGCCCAACGATTGGAACCTCAGTGTCCTCTGTCCTGTCCTGAAAAAGGAAGACCATATATATAAAATCTTCGGTCCAGTGCGAGTTGGTGATGATTTCCGCATCCGATCCAACAGTGACCTGTATAAGTTTTCATATATCGTTTTGTTGGAGATGTCTGACCTCGGGTTTTAACCGTGGCCTTACGTCGAATAAGCCAACACGTTAAGTTAGGTCGAAGGGGTAGCTCGGATATTAAAGAGCTCACTTGAGCACGCATAGCGACTGGTACCTCAACACCGTTCCCCCGGACCTCCTGTATATATACGCGGACGACTCCAAACTCGACACTGGGGTCGGGAGCAGAGTCTATTCTGGGAAATTGGACATAAGCATCTATCTCCGACTACCGCATTACTGTAGCGTGTTTCAGGCGGATGTGATGGTAATTTACCGGGCCGCTCAATGGATCCTCTTCAACGGTGCTCCTTTTACCCGCGTCTCGGTCTTCTCTGACAGTCGGGCCGCCATAAGATTTCTGTCATGTATTGTGAGTAACTCCAGGATCGTCAGGGAATGTCGTCACTGTCTCGCCCTTCTTTCTGGACGCTTTAGTGTCTCACGTATGCTCACTTGAGCACGCACTGCAAGATCTTGAATTTTTTATCTTTGTTTTGTTGGAATTTTTTTTGTTGTGCTTTTTGGAAAATAATATTTCCTGGTAGTGATTATTCTGTAAGCCATTTATTGAATTATTTTTGATTTCTTTTCATTTCATAAATCATCATAAGACTGTCTGTCATACAGCATAACCTCATTTACTTTCTTTATTTGCTTTATTTTGCTGTATCTTAGAAAAAAAAAAAAGCAAAAAATTCTTTCTTTCATTTCTATTTAAATTACACATTATTTTTGTAAATTTCCATAATTATCCGGTATTTAAGGTATTTTTTTCAAAGGAAAACGAAAGGCCATGACAACCATGCTGACGAATAGTCGTCATTACTATTGTTGTTGCACAATTCGTTCGGTTTTTACTTTTACATTGAGAATGTTGTCTATGCGTGAAAATGTGTGGGTGTAGTACATACACATGCAAACACATACAGATGAAGTATATTATATATGTGTATAGTATGGTATGCATTTTGTAGATGACGTTAGAAAGAAAGAGTTTAGTAGGTTGTTACGTAGTAGAAGGTCGGTACATCCGTTATTTTTTATTTTTTTTTTGCGTTTTGTCATGTTGTATGTTTTTGTTTTTGGTTTTTCCTCTCATTCTTATATGCAACGCTGTAACCATTTTCTGTCTCAGTTTGCTTGTTCTCTCTTACTCCAGCATTACTATACGGTTTTAGCAAATGCTTTCAGTCTTACTGGGATTTTTCAAAAAAAAAATTATTTCGCTTTTCGTTTTCTTCTTGTTCTTTTTTGTTTTTTTTTTCTAAAACTTGCATTTATTATACACAAAATTTATACGTATTTGTTGTTAGTTAGTTAGTTGCAAGCTGGTGTTGGTGCGCTGTAACAGCCTGCCTAAGTAATAATTTGCAACATTGAATGAAAAGTACGATAATAGTGGTTGATGGCGTGGCGTGGCGTGGCATGGCATGGCATAGCATGGCATGGCATGCCATGACAGAGTGGTTACAGCTGATAATATTATTGATATAAGCCGGGAGGATAGTGTTGCTTTTGTTGCAATAACACTATATTACAATGTAATAGTTATTGTTGCTTTATTTTATAGTTTTTATTATAATTTATTGCCATTTATGTACTTCAAGAGTAAAAGAAAATTAAAGAAATAATACCAACAAATAATAAAGGCTGTTATAAATAAATAATGTCAGCTTTTGTTTTTCTTTTAAATTAAAATTACTATATACTCCTCTGTATATGTATACCCTGTTTTATATACAAAACGACGAGACAGTTTACAGAGCCAATTCAAAGACACGATTTAAACTTCGTGTTACTTTGTATATATTTCTGGATATTGTTTTCCTTTCGTAGTATTTAGTGTATACACGAATCCGCTTATGTTTACTGACTGACCTACAGACTCTAAAAATGCTGGTACATGTTGTTGTCTGTGTCGGTGTCTCTGTCTGTGTCTGTATCTAAAACTGTATCATATATGTTGTTGTACATAAGAATTGTTTGTTGGTATTGCATTGTATGTATATTTAATAATATTTAAAGTATAAAGAATTCATATTTTTTTTTCAATGTAAAAATCATTTTTATAGCTTAGAAATTTACACAGTTTCCCCTGTTGTAAAAGCATTTTAAGTCTATAAGACACCCACTTATACTATTTGCTGTATATATGTACATACATATGTATATTATATAGAAATAGATTGTATGTGTATATGTTGCATATAAATTTTATGCGTTTATATATCCGTTAGGATATTAAAATGGAATTTATAGCATTTAAGTTATTATTTAAAATGAAATTTAATTTGAAATTACATCCTGTTTTAGATGAAGGATATTGAAAACGCCTGCCTATACATACACACAAATATAAGAGTTTTTTCTTGATAATTTGAAGGACATTCAAGTACAGAAGAATTTAAGCTTTTAAAATATGAAATTGAAAAGACATTTCGTTTAAATACAACTCATTATACGAAATATTTTCAGAAATATATGTTTCTGAATTGCTTTTAAAAGTCCTTTAAATTTGACTTTAATTTCAATCTTAACTAATACATATGTAGCCTAGTCTTTTAAGATAAATAAAATTTTAAATAAGTGCTTGAACTAAACTTTGTTTCAAATAAATCCGTACCTACTAATATGAGATAATTTGAATTATAAACATAAATTTCAGATTTTTTAATGAATTGTAAAGAATCTGCTTTACATACATACATACATAATTGATGATTACAACGCTTCAGTCAGGATTACGACATAGCTTCTCACACCACTTATGTTTGTTAATTTCATACATGAGTGGCGAGACCTACAATTTGAAGTAGACTCGGAACAACAAATTTTTGAGAAACTTTTCGGGGTAATTTTATTGTCTCCCAGAGTTATTGCCAGAAAACTACTGAGAGATAGGGATCTCCAACTTGAAGAAAGAGTATCATTGTTAAGTTATCGTAAAGTATTAACTTAAAAGTTTAAAACACTGCAGAGGAATGCTCTGCTTAACTCCATGAACAGGATTCTAGCTAGAACGTAGTAGTTTCCGGCCATTTAGGATCTACACGCTGTAATATAACAATATCTTCAAAAGCATACTCCCTTGTATTTACAGTTCGTAGATTTCAAGAAAACCAACAACAATATTATGCATATTGTCACGTGGATAGAGAAGACAACGAGTACACCAGAAATGAATTTATAATAATCGGAACTGTGGAGCAAAAGCTTTACAACTGGTATATCTACCAACCATTCCACACAAAGGCTGGAGTAAAACATGGACATTACAATGGACCAATGGGTCTCTGGGTGAAAGCGTGAAACTATTAATACATTGAGAAGGCACCTTTTCAACTTAAAAACAATGCCCTCTACCATCTCAACTATTCACAAATGTGTTTATTGATATCATAAGCGAAATTTGCCTAGAGAGAAGAAGAATTACAATTACATAATGTGGATGATATTTGTCTACTCTAAACTTAAACATGCAGGCAATGTTGGATTTGAAATAAATATCAAGACAACGAAAGCCATGAGAATTAATAAAATTAGCCCAGCCAATCGAGTGCATAGGTAGCTTTAGTTGTATGGATGGTACAGTGACAACTAATGGTGTCACAGAAGCAGACATAAATAATAGACTAAAGGAAGAGCAGTATGTGAATGACTTCAGTCAGTATTGATAAACTCACAAATATACAGACTTACCAAGCTAAGAATATTCAATTAAAAAAATTAAACCTGGTTAGTTTCAATTAGTATTAAGCAAAAAATAAAGGGTATTCATTAACAAGTCGTTCAGAAACATATGATAGATAATACCAGCAACACTAATCTCTGGACTTTAGCAACGAGGAACCTATAACTAAGCAAATAAAATTTGAGAAATAAAGGTGCATGTACCATTATACATAAAATGGCATAGGAACGTAATACGCTCTCCCTGACAATCTTTTGAAAGCGATAACATTGCCAAAATAGTTCTATTGTGATGCCAAATATATTGTTTGTAGGGTGGATCATTTATAAGTTTAAATTTAAAAATCCAATAAAACAAAAACGGTTTGACTCTTTGCCAAATTTATTCTTTTGTTGTGAAGTACAATTGCCCCGGTTAGAAATGGAATATTATTTCATTTATATGGCTGCCGAGGCTGGCATCAAAGTACCTCATTCGATCGAACCAATTTTCGTGCACTTTTTCGAGTGTATGGGGTCGTATCTCAGCAATGGCATAATGAATGTTGGCTTTCACGTGCTGAATTGTCTTTGGTTTGTTCACATAACACTTTTCTTTAACGGCGCCTCATAGAAAATAGTTCAATGGTGTCAAGTCGCAGCTTATTTGCTGCCAATCGGCATCACCATTTCGGCTTATTAAACGGCCTTCAAACGTTTGACGCAATAAGTCGATTGTGGCATGCGATATGTGGCATCCTGTTGAAACCAAACATCGTTCACATCAATACCATAAAGTGCGGGTACAAAAAAACTGGTTATCATGGTCCGATAGGTATCTCCATTGACGGTAATAGTTGTTCCATCCTCATTCTCAAAGAAATATGGGCCAATGATGCTTCCGCTCCACAAGCCGCACTTAGCAGTTACTCGTTATGAGTGCATTGGCTACTGTAACACTACGTGTGTCTTTTCTGGGACCCAAATACGGGAATTTTGCTTATTAATCTGCCCACCAAAATGAAAATGAGTTTCATCGGAAAAGATGATTTTTTTTTTTGCAAAATCGAAATCATCGTGCAGTTTGCTCAAAAGTTAATCGATTCATTAGGTTCAGTAGTGATAATATATTGAATTTTGCGACATCATAGAATGACATAAATATTGCCAGATTCGAAATAACCAATGGTTCGAATTGAAACCGATACGCGGTGCACCCTATACAATGTATTGAAAAATAAATTAAATAAACGATTATCGGACTTCTAAGAAAGTATAGAAAAGGATTTACTTTTCAACTCTTTACTCTGTTCATATATATGTATGTATGTATCTATGCTAATTTTATATTATCTAAGCAATACATCCTTGAGGAGGAATTTAATTTACAATATTTTATTAAAATTTAGTATAAAATTTAAATTTTATTTGCCTTTTTTTTGCTTTTCTTTTAAGCATTAAGGAATAATTCCTATTATGATGGTGGTTTCTGTGGTTTTCCTTTACATTGTTTCCAATAATTTATTATGGACCACAAATTTGTTGTTGTTGTAGTGCTTGTTTTTGTTTTTTTTTTATTTTTCCCATTATATTTTCAAGTCACTGGAACACATAATAAATTTACACATAAAATTTATATTCCAATACACATACACAATACATACATACATACATACATACATACATTTTTATAGGAATTTCAATAATAAAATTTAAATTATCTTAAAACAAAAACAAAAAACAAAATGAAATTAAAAACACCAATTAAGTGGTAGTTTATTAGAAATTTTAGTTTTAAAGTATTTGATGTGTGATGTGTTAATGTGCATAGGCCCTGTAATTTTAATTACCAACAGGGCGTATACTTTATATGGAATTATTTAAATTGTTATTAATTATACGCCTACACTGTTGAGTCTCAAAATAATGCTAACTAAACATGTATTGTATTACCAATGTTTACCAGGTTTATTGTTAAGAATTATTTGAAAAAGAAAATGAATGACTGTAGACTGCTTACTAATGGCATGTCTAACAGCTGGAATACATGCAATTAATTTCAACAAAATTCAACATTTTAAGTAAGAGAACAAATTGAATGATAATGATATAAATACATGATGACAAACTGTTCGTCAAATATCAATTAGAAATGGAAAATTTATTTTAAATTGAAAATAAGTTTTGTAAAATTTTTAAATCGAATAAAAAAATTTTTTTGAGTTCGATTAAAACACGATTAAAATTTGGCTCTATTTTAGAGTAATGTGACACCGATGATTCAGAATAATGTGAACGAAAGTATTTGAGTGTATTGGGAGCCTTATCAGGTATTACTTTTTTATTCCTTGACCGATAGCACCCTGAAATGTGAATGTTAGAGTTTTGAATTTATTCCTTTGCAGCTGTAATAACACGAAGATGCAGATGCATTTGCCCTTAATAGTATTTGAAGTGAATTCCATAATAGAAGCTGCTGTGATATGATATGATAATTGGCCATCACAACCCTTTAGATAGGTTTACAACCTCACACCATTCATTTTGTTTGGGTTAATGTTATCCATGAGTGGTGGGACTTACTGTTTAAAGACAGATTTGATAAACTTTTCATGGCAAATTTTTACTGTCAGAATTTTTGCCAGTAGATGTCAACATAATCAGATGATATTGGCCTAGATATTCTGAATCCAGAGCTCAAATTCTTCCTACTTTATTAAAAGATACGTGTTTGAATGAAAGCATTATAAAATTCCTTAAAAAGGCCATATTTAAGGACGCAGGAATCTCTATTTGGAAAAGCTTAAGGAATTATTATTGGATTCTATGGAGCAGCAGGGAGAGCATGGCAACAAACTGGAAAAGCCCGATATACTCAAAATTACTGTGAATTATTTGCACAGGATAAGTGAGGCATAGGACAGCAACTTGCATGCAACTAATGCTAAAGCATCTTACTAATGAAAACGTGTGTATCGTAAATAAAAAAAGTTATTCTTCTCTTAACAGATGATGATAACAATTCATTAAGCTATTGAATTGGATAGTAAGAGTCTGGTTTTTAATTTTCGAGAGAGTATTTCACATTCTCAACGGCAATATCAATTGGAAACCACTACAGTATCCACTCGTTACAATCCAGCTCCTTAAAAACGATATATTTTAACACAAGTTTTTGCGCAAAAAGAAAAAGTGAGTGAAAAATTCTTATTCAAAATGGACCAAATTCGTGATTACTAAATTTTGTTTTTTTTTTGTTATTATTACTGTGGCGAAAACTGAGATCACTTAATGGATAATCGCTTAATGGAGGCCTTGTGTCTGATTAAATAGTCAACATGCAGTTGCAAGGTCTTAGAAACAGTGGAATTGAATGCTTGCTACTGGATACTGAAATTCATAATTGATCTTGCTGTCAAAATTACGTTCTTGCTTCTCACATCAATTATTGTGGGTGTTTTAATTTTGTAAATGAGTGGCGAGACCTACAGTTTAAAGTCGATTCAGATCGACAGATTTTTGAGAAACTTTTCATGGCAACTTTATTTTACTCTCAGAGTTTTTGCCAGAAATCGCCGAAGTAGTACTTTTCGTATGTACTTTCGTTTTGCTGGAGTTGTCGAACATGATGTTTAAACAGTCGCCTCATGTCTTATAAGCTGACTCACTACATACTAAACTACGAAACTTACAGAAGACAAATACTTTTGTACAATTGGTGATTATAATCTAAGAGGTTAATTTGAAGAATAGTAGCGTAAATTATTTTTCTGAAACTAATTTTCGTTTTCGAAAAATGGAACCCTATATCCTTCGGCGGCGGGCATACTTTAATGATTCAAGATTTTAATTTTTAAATGGAAGATTCTATCAAAGTGAAAAGCAAACAAAAATCCATGCATAATTGGTCATTACAACCCTTCAGTCAGGATTACGACCTAATTTCTCACACCACTTATGTTGTGTGTGTTAATTTTATACATGAGTGGAGATTTTTGAGAAACGTTCTCATGGCAATGTTATTTGCCCTCCGAGTTTTTGCCAGAAATCTGCTGAAAGTCGCCGAAGAAATATTTTCATATTCTCGTTTTGATCTCTGACCAGGGGTTTGAACCATGGCCTTACGTCTAATAAGCCAATACACTACCTACTAGATTACGGCGACTTCACTTCAAACACAAATAAATTAATTTAATAATTAAATTTCAAAGAAAAAAAGAATCAACTTCAGAAACTTTTTAATTATTATGAGGACGATGAAAAAAATTTGAAATTAAACTTAAGCGAAAATGTGCTATGAAAACAAATTCTATTTCTATTAAGAAATCTGCTTCAGATTGAATATTCAAGGCAAAATAAAGAAAAATTAAATTTTTTTGAAGAATTTTTGCTATGCAAACTTTATGCAGCACAATTCATTGATAAAATTGCAGTGAAAGGAAAGAATTTTTTTTGAAATTAAAAGGAAGATGGAAATGAATAGTAAAACAATTTAAAATATTGGAATCAAACTTTCTAGGAAATCAGTAAACAAATCAAATAATTTCTTAAAAACGAAACAAAACAAATAAAAAAAATCTCGAATAATTAAAAGGAGAAATTTGATGCCGAAACTAGATTTCTAAAGCAAATCAAGTAATGTACAAATATTGCATATAAAAGCTAATAAATAACGAAAATTATATGGCAATTTTCAAAATCAAATGAAATCTTCCAAAAAGCTATGAAAACTAAAAGGAAAATGAATCAATAAAAGAGGTGGTGAAAGCTTTAACAAAAAATGGCAATAAAATTGGCAGTTTTTTTGTAACCCCAAAACAACAACAGAAAAGCCAATTTTAAATTAAACTACCATCTAACCAACACCACTAATAAACTCTCTTTTTTTTAAAAAAAAAGAGACGAAAATGTGTTAAAAAAATTCGACGTTACAACAATCAGGGTTTAAATAAAAATATACACGAGTTTTTTTTTTTTTGTCAGACACACAACACAGTACGGATTATTTCATTTGTACAGCAGAATGACAATTTGAGAATAAAAAGAGGAAAAAAAAGGAAAATTGTTACCAAAAAATTAAAAAAAAGAAATGAAAACAATTTTAAAAATAAAATTAAAAACAGAAAACGGTAGAAAAAAAATTCAAACATGAAGTGAAAAATCCAACATCTGATCACAACTGTTTTCATCAGAGGTAAAGAAAATTGGATTTGATCTAGAAAACAGCAACCAAACAACAGTTAGTAAAAAAAGTGATATAAAGGAGAGAGAGAGAGGGAGAGACGGATACAGAGAGCAAACCAGGGTGTTATACCTTAACTGGATTGGTAAGTTTTATCAAATTTTTTTCTATCGTATCGTATACCACATGTAAAATAAAATATTTTTTAATGCATTATATACACACCACAATACGTACATAGTGTTGTAACATCGCTATAAGCGGAAAAACCTTTACTGAAAGCAAAGAACAACAAAAAAAAAACAATTTTATTTGGGGACAAAAAAATCCGCTCTTTTTTTGTTTCAATTTAATTTTTTTAAATCTTTTTTGTTGGCTTTTGTCTTTCCATAACTTAAATTGCAACAGACACTTAATCAATAAATGTGGTGGATATAGTTTATAAAAGAAAGAAAAAAAATACAATAAAAAAATACAACAAAAATATTGAAAAAGAAAATATACACGTACATAAATTGTAAACTGCTTTTGATAACAGCAAGATAAAGAACCAAAGTAATAAATATTGGCAGAACAAATAAAAAAAGGAAATTATATTTCGTATGCAGGACAATGGTTCTTTCATTATTTATTGAACGTAAATTATAATTATCATGAAGGCATAGAAAATAAAATTGAGTACTTCAAGGACGCATATTGACAAATCGGCTGAGATTGTATTCATAGATCGTAGCAAATGTGGCATTACAAAGATCAAATAGAACAACTGAAAAGGTATAACTTATTGTGATAGTTGTGTCGTGAGCTATACTAAAATAATAAACAACCTAGAGCTGATCCAACTAAGCTAAGTAATTGAAGAAAGATACCCAAAAAATCTTAGTCGTCTGCAGATTTTCTCTTAACAACAGTTCGGAACTAACATCTCTCTGTATAGGAGATGATGAATAAAGTTTTTCCGTCAGAGTTTTCATAAAGGTAACTCTGACACAAACATTCATAATTGGTCACTACAACCGTTCAGCTATGTTATGTGATTTAATTTTATACATGAGTGACAGAACCCATAGTTTTAAGTCGACTCCGAAAGACAGATTTTGTTGAGAAGCCTTTTCCTGGCAATTAGATTTACGCACCGAGTATTTGCCAGAAATCTGCTGAGAGTAAGTCACCGCAGATATATTGTTTCTTATTTCGTTTTGAAGTCTGACTTGGGATTTGAACCGTAGCCTCACGTCTAATAAGCTAACACACTATCTTCTAGACTACGACAACTTCAAGTAACTCTGACACCAAATTGATTGCAACTATCGGGTCTTTCAACATAGACTTTTCGAAGTTATCAATTGATAGCAGCAATCATGTTGAAGCTACATCTGGCAAATTAGTTGTCATTTATTCAAATCGTTTTGCCTCAAAACTATAAACGGATAAAGCGTTCAAGCACAGGTGCAAATAACATATTTTTCGTTTCAAAATGTAATACCCTCTGTTACCACCTTACGATCGCCATTATCGTCTTACTGAGACTTCTATTCCCAAAGTAGTTGATCGAACACCCATTAAATGCAAGATCTGTTGAAAACATCGCCGCTATCCGTGAGAGTGTCGTTACCCAATTCGCTGTCGATTTCGTGTCGCTCTCAAGAACTTTCGGTCTTTCAAACATACATTGGTCATCACAATCCTTCAGCCAGGATTACGATCTAGCTTATGTTTTGTGCTTTAATTGTATACATGAGTGACAGGACCTACAGTTTAAAGTCAACTCTGAAAGACAGATTTTGTTGAGAAACTTTTTCATGGCAATTTTATTTATACTCAGAGTTTTTGCCAGAAATCTGCTGCGAGTAAGTTGCCGAAGAAATATTCTTCGAATTTAATTTTGTTGGAGATGAACCGTGACTTCATGTCTAATAAGCCAACACACTACCTACTAAATTACGACGACTTCTTCGGTCTTTCGCAGACCATAAATTTGCAAAATTTGTACTGAAACAAAATTTAACTGTACCAGGACTTGAATGTAAACGATCGTAGACAGTGGCGTGTGTGTGCTGAATAGACTCTAGGTGCAGTTGACAACTGATCATTTTCAGCGATGAGGTTCATTTCTGGCTGAATGGGTAGAGCATTTGGCAACCGACCTAATAATTTTTCAAATTTAGAATGATATACATACATAATTGGTCGTTACAACCATTCAGTCAGGATTACGACCTAGTTTCTAACACCACTTATGTTGTGTGTGTTAATTTTATACATGAGTGGGGGGACCGACAGTTTAAAGTCGACTCCGAACGACAGATTTTTGAGAAACTTTTCATGGCAATTTTATTTCCTCTCAGAGTTTTTGCCAGAAATTTGCTGACAGAAAGTCGTCGAAGAAATACTTTTTGTATTTTGTCTTGATGTCTGGATGCTTAGAATGATACTAGTCCATATAAAAACCAACTGCTTTCAATACATCCCTAAAAAGTCACTGTTTGTTGTGGATTTTTGCTTGCCGACTTTATCAATTCATATTTCTATGAGAACGATGGCGACTGGGTCATTACTGTCAACTAAGAGCTGCTTAGATTGATGATTGTTTCTTTTGGCTTGAATTGGATGTTGCAAATGGGCCAAACAGCTCATGCTACATTGGATATTCTGCACAAACTATTTAATAGCATAGGCATCTTGGGGTGTAGGCTGGTCTGCAGCAGTTATGTACCTCCAGTTATTGAAAGTGGAGAAATTAATTGAGCTACAAATTGTACCAGAAATTCAATTTTTTTTTTATTAAGTTAGCTTTGTGTCTGTTATTTTTTGCGTGTTCTCTCCCTCCCTATTTCTTATGGTTTCATTTCTTAAATAAAAAAAAAGTTGTTTTCCTTCAGTACAAAAATTCTCCGAAAAACTGCCTTAAACAACATCAAAAAAAAAGCACTTAAAATATGATAAAATGTTAATTAACAATAAAGAAAAATAAAAGAGAACAAAAATAAGAATAAAAAATAAAAATAAATTATAATTTTTAAATAACTGGCATGGAAAGTTCTATTAATTAAGTATTTATACAGTACAATCAAAAAAAATACGAAAGAACACTACAGAAATACATAAAAAGGGAAGCATAAATAAATAAAAAAATATATATGTACGTACATGAATAATGTATTTAATAATAATCCCTGTAAATGCAAAGAAAAAGAAGAAGAAGAAAAAGCCAAGGGAAACAAATAATAACAACCAGAAAACCAATGTGACACAATCTTTATCACCCACATCAGTTCCTTTGGCTACGAATGATCACCAGTGGACAGTGATGGACGCATGTACAAAAACGTTTCTCTTTTCATTTATTTCCCTAAGGTTCATGCTAACACGGGAAATATATTTTTTAGCAGCAGAATTAAAGAAGAAAAAAAAGCAGTTAATGGAGAAAAAGACCAGGAATATGATTATTTATAATGATTGACGATTTCATGCGGTTTATGCTGGTTGTTGTTAAGCTTCGCTTTTTTTTCTTTTTTCAAAGCTCAGTGACATTTAGTCATGATAAACATTTTATCGAAATAAAAAAAATAAAGGAAAAACAGCAAAAAGTTGAAATAAAATGTGTCGTGATATATAAAAATATTTTGCAAATAACAACGAAAACAAAAAAAAACGGATAAGAGGGAGAGACTTGACAACACTCAACACTGAACAAAGTGGATGTGTCCGTAACCATTGATGGTATGGATGATATCACTATAACAACCAACTCAATTTGACTACAAGTGTATGTACAATATTATATAAGGGAATACAGCAGTGAAATGCTAATAAAAATGATTTGTTTGTATATATTTTTTTGGATTTACTTGATATTTCAAACACAAGTTCGATTGAGTCAAAGTTCAATTGTATCAAACGCACACGTGTTGAAAAGTTAATGAACACTCTTCTTTAACTAGTCGCTTGTGTAGGAAGTTACAGAGATTTGTAAATGAACAATTAGGTTAGGTTAGGTTAGAGGACGTGTACTTGTCAATTAAGACAAGTACAGTACCCGGAGGTCGAATTGACCCATTGTACAACGCCCTAGTTTCTCACACTACTTATGTTGTGTGTGTTAATTTTATACAACTTTTTCATGACAATTTTATTTACTCTCAGAATTTTTTCCAGAAATCTGCTGAGAGAAAATTGCCGAAGAAATCCTTTTTGAATTTTGTCTTGATGTCTGGCCTGGGGATCGAACCATGGCTTTACGTCTAATAACCCAGCACACTACCTACTAGACTACGGCGACTTTTAAACGAACAATGAAGTCGTATGGTATCGTTTTAGTATCAAATATATCACCCGTTCATCATAAACGTTAAGGACACTGTGGTTAAACGTCAGGATCAGGAATAATTTGTGTTATTTCGGTTTGGGAACTTTATGTGTTAAGACCGGAATCCTAGTTTTAATAAACATCAATCAAATTTGCCTTGAAATCATTATCCATGTTTATTCTAATACCCAACACTCAGTATATGCTCTGCTTGAAACTGATTAAATTCGTTGATTGCTTCTTGGAGGCCAATTGACATCACCAGTTTGGCTTATGAAACAGGCATCAAATGTTTGACGCAATAAATCGATTGTGACTTTAGATGTGTGATTTGTTGCACCATCCTGTTGAAACCAATCGTCGTTCATATCAATACTATGAAGAACGGATACAAAAATCGTGGTGCGATAGGTGTCTCCCTTTTTAGTAATGTAAGCGCCATCCTCATTTGCAAAGAAATATGGGCTAAAGATGCCTCCCCACCACAACCCACATTAAACAGTCACTCGTTATGAGTGCATTGACATCTGTAACACCATGTATGGGCATTTCTTTGCTTATTACCGTACCCAGCAAGATGAAAACGAGCTTCATTCGAAAATTTGATGTTTTTTTGGCAAATGTAAAAAAAATCATCGTGCAAAATCAATTTCTCGTTGGTCCATCTAACGTAGCGAAAACGAAGCGTAAATCGATTCTTTACGTTCAGTGGGATAACATACTGAATTTTTGACTGAATAGAACGACATAAGTATTGCCAGCTTCGAAATAACCGACGGTTTTAATTTAAATCGATATTTAGACCAACCGATACTAACTGTTGTAAATATTACGGCGCTTATAACTTAAAATGGAGGTTTCATTTAACTGTTCTTTCTTCCTTTTTACAGTTTTTTATGTTATAAAAGAGGTAATCTTCGCAACATTACTATAGTATACCTGACTGGAGATGACATTTTATGGTAAAAGCTATTAGGGGGTAATGGACAAAATTAATTTTTTTTTTATCTGAGACAAATACTCAGGAGAAGACCTCTAATCATGTATGGTAATACCGAAAATTAAGTTATAGGAAGAAAGCAAGACGTGGAACAGTTTGGAAAATTTGCTCATTTCAATTCTTTAGTCGGGATTACAGCCTAGATTCTCACTCAATTCGTGTTGTGTGCATTAATTTTATACAAGAGTGGTAGGACCTACAGTTTAATGTCGACTCTGGACAACAGCTTTAACATGTTGATTGCCACGGCATTTCAGAAATCTGGCCAAAAATGTCAATTTGATTTTTTCACATGTAGTGAGTACGGATAACTCGCAGTTGGCACCCTAGAAGGGAACGCAATCTACGAGTTATCTAGAAGTTGGCAACTTTTCATGACATTTTTATTTTAATGTCAACGCTTTGCCAAAAGACTGCTGAGAGGAAGTGACCTAAAGCAGTAGTTTTCATATTTCATATTCATTTGAGATGTGTATATCAGGGGTTGAACCATATGTTCTCATTTCATAATCCAACACACTATCTACTATACTACGGTGACGTCCATTACCATACCATATTGATATCCATAAATTTCAACACAGGATAACAAACTAGAGGGTCCAGTCGAAATCGAACTTACAACCCACATCTGTTGATTAACAAGCTACCCAATAGACCCACTCAATAGCAGTTGATTAACGTTAAGAAATTTAATACAAGGACTCGCCTTTAATGAAACTCTGTTACAAATAACTGAGCAACGAAATCTGATTTTATTAGAAGTTCAGATAAGAAGCAGCGGTTTAAATAAAAAATATTATGGAGAATATATCATATCCAGAGACCAATAAACCATCACAAATGACTTTGGGAAGGGTCTGAAGGCAAAAAAATGTTATGAATAGAGCTTTGTACAGTTTGGAGTTTAATTGCGCATCACGATCTAATGAAACAACCAATTTTGATCCGTACTACTCAGTTCTCTACTGTTTAACAACAGTGTTGTGTGTGTCGTTATGAAAATGCAAGACACGGAATTAGCATCATTTGACTGTCAATGGCTTCGTGGCCTGTAAAACAAAGGAAATAAAATAAGTCAAAACAGTAAAACAGGTGCAACTGAAAATTTCTCTCAACAGCCATAGAGTTATGAAACTAACTGAATAACTTGAAAGCCCTGGGATGATAAGACAATTGAGATTCTAACCCATTAAGTTTGGGTCTTTGAAAATTATTCAAAATTTTTAAATTTTATTACTTTTTAGTTAACCACAACTGTATGTGATAGTAGATACCTACACAATCTCAATAACAAGAGTAGCATGTATCGTATACGAAAATAGAAGCAAAAGAATAGAAAACAAAAAAAAACAGCAAAAAAAGTATGTACACAGAGTGTTTATTGGTAAAGTGTCAAGCTAAAAATTCTATTTTTGAGGTCATACAACTTTTACTTTGTGAAAATGTTAAACAAATAGAATGAAAATGACAACGACAACAAACCAGGCAACACCAAGAAGATGTAACAATGTTGTTAAAGCACAGGCAATAGACAACAGCGGTGGCATCACTACCAACAGCAGCAGCTAAAGCAACAGCGGGAGCATAAAATGGTAGCAACGATTTAATCACTTTCTTTAAAGGACGAATGACATAACACTGAGACAATATCTGTGAGTATACATTTGCACTTGAGCCTTGGGAGATGGCTTCGAAGTGTTTTTTACACTGAAGATAAATAACTTACAACAACAACATACATATATATGTACATATGTGTATGTAAATACAAAAATAAAAATGCACGTGAATCTATTATGTATTATACGATTAGTAACTTGTTTATACATACATATGCAATGTCGAATTACGCTCAGGACGAAACGTTAGTTAAAAGCGAGCGAAGCCCATGCATTCTTCATAGTTCACATTTATTGTCCTCTACTCTACATACATAATTGGTCATTACAATCCTTCAGTCAGGATAACGATCTAGCTTCTCACACCACTTCTGTTGTGTGAATTAATTTTACACATAAGCAGCGGGACCACCACTTTCAGTCAATTCCGAACGACAAATTTTTTAAGAAACTTTTCATTGCAATTTTTTATTTACTCTCAGAACAGTTGCCAGGAATCTGTTGGGAAGAAGTCGCCAAAGAAATATTTCGTTATGTTGGAGTTGTCTGACCTGGGGTTTGAACCGAGACCTCTAGTCTAACAAGCCAACAAACTACCAACAAGTCTACGGGGACTTTCTTTTATCTAATAAAGCTTAAAAATTACATTCAGTTCAGAAGCGAATACCATTTTATTTAATGAAGTTTTTAATTAGTTTCGTTCGCAAGAACATTGTCTCCTTCATCAACGTTTAGTGTTCTAAGCAAGGGTTGGTTATTCGGCTCTGCTAGAAATTTTTATGGAAATGAGCACCTATATGTCTAATAGGGAAACTGACCTCTGTCATATAACAGCTTGCACATATTGACGCATACTATGTCCTGTAGGGGACCCTGTGGCCTCCTATCACGTAGGACTATAATGTATGAAAAAGATCATGGACAAAGCAATGGTGAACTTCCCAGGCTATGGCAGAGTCAGAATTGACACCAAGACATTCAATGCTGTGAGTCTGATACGATTGAAAGGGAATTTTTTATACGACTCGCTTTCAGTTTTCTCTGTGGTGTTTTAAGAATCATAATCGAAATTTTCATTTCATTTTGTAATAACTAGAGTGCGTGGGTAGCTTTACTCTACTGAAGGAAGGCAGTTATAGGGTTCGCTTTGCCTCTGTGAAGGAAGTCTACAAAATTATAAATGTTGTATAATCAGTGTAATCAAGTTATTCCTGCTAGAACTATGGGCTCAAGAACCAGCAAGTTGTCATAGGAAATACTATTAACTTTTCATCTAAAAACCAGATCGCTAACACCAATTGCCTCTTTAGGGCATATGAAACAAAATTTAGCATAACCGGTTGGTTGCAATTTGTACGCAAGCATATGTTACGACTATTTTGAGCATGTTCACTGACTGAACATGTGACTGACTGACTGAACCATTCCAAATGTAAACATTCAAATGGCTTTAGATTAATCGAACAGATCTCAACGTTCCCATTACAGAAATTCGATTGAATTGCAATGAGAATTTCCTCTGACTGAAAGAGTCTCCGTATTGATTTGGCTGAACCATTCCGAATGTATTTATTCAAATATTACAAAGTCTTATTGGCTTTAGGTTAGTGGTATAGATCTCAAAAATCCCATTACAACAAAACAGGAAAATGTTTGAATTTTAATACAGAACAAATAGATAAGGCTTCTTAATCGCTACGCTTTATGAAACCAAAATCCGGCATGACAACACGAGTCTTATAACACCAAGTCTTATAAACAATGATTATTGAAAAACTGTGGCCCCATTTCTTGACTAAAAACGAATTTAAATTAGCGTTTCAAAATGTATGTTTCACATATGGCATGTAATTTTAATAACTTACTTACTCCCTGGGTCGTTACAACCCTTCCCACAGGATTACGTGTGCTAATTTTGTCCTTAAATGGCATCACCTACAGTTTAAAGTCAACGACAGATTTTTGAAAAGCTTTTCATTGCAATTTTATTTACTCTGAGTATTTTTACCCGAAGTCTGCTTAGAGGAATTCACCGAAGAAATATTTTTTTTCGCATTTCATTTGTTTGTCATATTTGTGGAGCAGAGTGGATGATTTGACCAATCTAATCATTTAGCCAGGATTTCAACCTAATTCATTCGTGTTGCGTGTATTAATTTTATACAAGAGTGGTGGGAGCTAAAGTTTATTGAACGACTCTGAACGTTCGACGTGAGAAACTTTTCATGGCATTTATATTTTACTGTCAGAGTTTCTACCCGAAGACTGTGGCGACTTCGAAAGAAATATTTTTTGATATTTTAGATTCGTTGGAGATGTCTAAACCAGACGTTGAACCGAGAGGCTCTTGTCCAACACATTATCTACAAGACTACAGCTAATAATGGCAATAGGTAACGATGTGTACATTGAGTATATTTAACATATATTCTGCTAATATACTACCAATATATTTATACTATAAGAAGTCGCCGTAGTCTACGATTCAAATCCGAGCTCAGGCATCTCCAACTAAACGAAATTTGAATATTTCCTCGGCGACTGCCTCTAGCAAAAATTATGAGAGTAAAAGAAATTGCCATAAAAAGTTTCTCAAAACTCTATCGTTCCGAATCGACATTAAACTGTACGTCTCGCCACTCATGTATTAAAATTAACATACGCAACATAAGTGGTGTGAAAAGCAAGGTCGTAATTCTGACCGAAGGATTGTAATGACCAATTATGTATGTATGTGTTATATTTATAAGAGTAAACAATTTTTTAAAACTAACGGACTTCCTTATCTCCCAGTCTATCATAGCCCATACAGCACAGAACAGCTCTTATACATACATACATACATAATTGATCATTACAACCCTTCAGTCAGGATTAAGAACTAACTTCTTACACCACTTATGTTGTGTGCGTTAATTTTTATACATGAGTGGTTGGACCTTCAGTTCAAAGAAAGATAGGCAGTCGCCGAAGAACATTTTTTTCAGATTTTCGCTTTAAAATGCTTGTAAATTCCTTTTCCAAATATCCTATGACAAGATTAAATTCCTTTTCAAGTTTTCAATAATTGTCCTCTCTTCTGTACATAAAAATCGTTTTATGAAGTTTTCTAGAAAGTAGTTTTAAATACGAACTTATAAGTTAATATTACTAATTCGCATCTTGTGTTTAAATCAAATGTCCACAAATACTACTCCCTCTTTCCACCTTCCTATAACCTATTTTCCTAAACCTGCACAATGCACTGCATGAGTAGGGGCCATCCCCTGAGTGCTGGTTTTACCAAAAAAAAAAAAAAATTATGGAAATTGTTTTAACATTATTTCACAACAGCTAATATGCTCTGGAATAAATAAAAGCATTTATATTTACGTTATTAAACCCAATAAATTGAAATATGTTTTTAAGGAGAGAAAGATATTCATTATTCGTGCATTTTTACATCTTTGGCTGTAAATGACAAAAATTTTCTCTTTCTTTTTTTTCAAATTTAAATTCATAAACTATTTATTTGACTCTGGTTATGCTGGTCTACTGTACAATACTATTGGCTTGACTCTCTGGCTGTCTGCATTAAAGAATGTCTGTTCATCTAACCAAGCATTTCGTTTGCGTCTACGAACATTTAGTGGGTTTTTTGAATGTTTATGTATGTATGTATGTATGAGAGACTATTTTTCATAAGAGAGTGCATTTATGTTGAATTTTCTTATTTTCTTATTTTGTATTTGTATTCTTTTTTCTTCTTTTCATTCTTTACTGTTTTTAGTTTTAAATTTGCATTTTTATGTATTTTTCTTAAAACAGAAAAACAAAAAATGGAAACCCTAACACCGTCAACTCTTACTCTTTGAAGACTGGGGGTTAAGGCTCTTTCCTTTACAGCTGATGCTTTTGCTTTTGCTGTTGCTGTTGTTGTAGTAGTGAGTGCTCTTTTTAATTTCTTTTTTGTTGTTAGTGTTGTTGTTGTATGTTTATATGCAAATAAGTATATGTGGTTGTTTGTGCACAATACAGAGGCTGGCATTGCTGGTTTTTATTTTGTTTTTGTGCGGGGTCAGTCACTGACTGACATTTCCGTAGGTTGGCCAGTTGTCTTGCTGCTTCACTTTCATGCTCGCCATGGTTTGGATACTTTTGCTGTTTCGCTATCTCTTTGTTTGCCTAGCCATTGTGTTCATGTTGTATTGCTGTTTTTCACAATTTCTGTATGTGTTGTGCTGCTGCTGCTGCTGCAGTAATTGTGTTGGTACTGGTTTGTTGGATTGTTCCTCCTCCAGCAAACAACACATTTCTACTGATGTTGGCTTGGCGTTTCAACATCACTTTTTTCCAGTTTTTTTCATATTTTTTTTTCGATGTGTCTGTGCATTGTTTGTTCCCTCGGTGACATAACTAAAGTCATCATTTCATACTTTAGCTTGTATTTTTTTTTGTGTTTTATTTTCGATTCCATACAGTTTCTTGCTTTGCATTTGTGGGTCGTTCGCCGCGTTTGCCTTTTGGGCATTCGTATACGTGTACAAGTATTATTATAGAATTCGAGTACATATAGTATAGTATACATATAGTATTTCAATTTATTTTGTTTTTTCTCCCATTCTTATTCTATTTCCCCTTCCTTTAAATATGATTTGATTTATCGCTCTGTCTCTTCTCTCTTGATTACAAGCTCTCCAAATGATGAGTAAATGTGTTCAAGACTTCTTTTTTTTTATTTTACATTTTGGCACATTTTTGATTTATTTTGATCCTTGTCCAGTTTTTTCGCCTTTTTCCCCATTCTTTTTCGTTATTGTCATTTTCAGTCTTTAAACTTATTTTGCATAGAATAAAATGTCTTTCTTATTATTTTGAATTGTTTATTATTTCTTTATTATTGTATTTGTTTGTTTTTGTTGCTATACTTTTTCATCTTTCATCTTTTCATGGCTGCATTATAAATAAATGTAGTTGTCCTCTTTTTTCTTTTTGTTTTGTCTTCCACTTTGTCTATTGTAGTTGACCAGGGCAAAAAAAGGAAAAAAAAACTTGGCATATACTCATGCAAATAGAAAATTTGGCCATAACCAAGCACGAAAAAACAAAAATAACATCCAACGCAAATGAGTAAAATTTTTAATGAATTTTTACAGACTGGCCTCTCTACTACACAAAACAGATTCTCTTTCGTTCCTTTCATTTCTTTTTTTTTTTGTTGAAATTATTTAACTTTTTTTTTTTTTGAAGCCAACATCAAATACTGCGTCTGTGTGTTTCGTAAGACAAAAAAAATTGTTAAATAAAAACGCCAAAATTGCTGGCAAAATAAATTATTGATACAATCATTCGATTATTGATGGCTTTTCTAAAAGCCTTTTATATCGTGTATATGGCAATATAATTTGCATATTAATTAAAAATTATTATAAATTTTTAAATTATCTCTTCTTTTTTTAAATTTTCATTTGAAACCATATCTCCACAAAGCACCACACATAAAAATAAGGTTTTAAAAAACTGTGTAAATTATAGCGCAATACATATTCATACAGAAAATTCGGGCAGTCAATAGAATATTGGAAAAACAAAGTGTTTGATATCATCATGTATATACGCAAGTATGTCCAATAGTCTCCTGCAATATTTATTGTTACGTTTTATTGTGCATTCATTGTTTGCAAGTAAAATGAAATAAATTATTTATTTCCATAGGGCTCTTTGTCTCTTTTTATTTTAATAAATCCTACAACATAACATATTTACATACATAGCTGGTCTTTACAACCCTTCAGACAGGATTGCGACCTATCTTCTCACACCACTTATTTATGTTGTGTGTGATAATTTTATATATGAGTGGCGGGACTCCGAACGCCAGAATTTTGCGAAACTTTTCCATGCGAATTTTAGTTTATTTACTCTCAGAGTTATCGACAGAATATTTTTCATATTTTGGTTTTGATGTCTGACTTGGGGTTTAAGCCGTGGGCTAGACTACGGCGAAACAAGATTTAAGACTACAGGAATATAGAGCAAATGAAACAACAACAGAGAGTGAATAAATACGTCGTTTTATTTAAATAAAAACGGATTTCAACTGATAACACTAGGCTATCAATTATAATCACGGTTCTTATGAACAAACATCAAACTTTCGGTGTTAAAATGAGTGGGATTAACGCCCTCATTTCAATACAACCTCCGGTTATTACGCACAGACTTGCGGCTCATTACTGCGTAGCAGCATCTACTTATACTCCTTTCTAATCATATTTTTGCTAGCTGCGTATATAATTACAAGCCTTCAGTAGGATTACAACCAGTGGTGTTGTCGTTCCGGTACTTCCTTTTTGGACAGGAACACGTTCCGGAACTAAAGATGATTTCTGATAACGAGAATCAGCTGACGTTTTGAAAAAAAATTTAAAAAGAATTGCTGATTATTTTTTCTAATTTATGACGAATTTGTATGTGTATTTTTATAAACCGGTAAAAAAAAAGCACAACACCACTGATTACAACCTACGTTCTCTCACCATCTATTCTGTGTGTGTTAATTTTATACATGAGTAGGACGTTCTACAATTTAAAGTCGATTTTGCACGACAGATTTTTGTGAAAATTTTCATTGAAATTTTATTTACTTTTCAGAGTTTTTGGCAGAAATCTACGGAGAGGAAGTCGGCGAAGAAAAAGAGATATCTGCCCTGGGGGACTTTCTACTAAACTATGGCGACTTTACCATCTTGAATTTTAGATCTTTGTTTTGTTCTCTTCTCGCAAATTTCTACGTACTTCTTAGTGAAGTTCTGTTTACAGCATAGTGTGTACATTTTGTTGTTGTCTGAACTGGAACCGTAGCCTCATGTCTAAAAAGCCAACACACTACCTACTAGACTACTACGACTTTAATATCTTTGTTGAATTAAGAGTAGTTCGCTTAGGTTAAAAAGGTAACCTAACCGACAAGTTAATAAGATAAGATTCCTAAATTTCAGTACAATGCCCAAGCTTATTAGGTTAATCCGATATGAAAACTGATAAACTTGCCTACGTAGTTCTATGACATCGACGTATATGGCTATATTACTGCAAACAACCCTCAAGTCTGCTAAAATCACTGTAACAAAGGTTTTCATAGGTCTTGCACCCATACAAGAAATCTTGTCAAATGTAAGTTTTTGTGAGTAAAGTACGTATGTCAAGAGGCAGCGCAAAGGCATCTCAGCATTTTATATAACCGCCCTACTACTCTCGATATATGATGAAACTATGAAAGCTTGAAGTAGGATAGAAACCCTAAGTTTATGGAGTCAATAACAAATTCAATAGCATTACCATCTGCCTTTTCGGCAAAGTCCTTTTTCGGCGATATATGGCATCAGCATTGTTAATAAAAATGCATTTCGTCTAGGGTGGTTTGAATAAAGGTCCATTTTACGCAGGCTACTTGTTATTGTCAACCAGATCACTCTTTGTGATGTACGCATTTGCTATGCATGTTTAAGTCACATCGTTGTCTTATATATATAAACCACAATACTCAACAGCATCGGGTGGATATTAGAATAATGTAGTCCAATAATTCAACAAAATTTTGTGGTTAACAGTTTTAAAAACTATACTATAATGCAATAAAAATAAAAGAATACCACACTCCCATCAAGATCACACCACAAATTTTCAATTGTCATAGGCCTGTGTCATAACACAATTTTTGGAGGCATGAGACCCCAATATTTTATAGATGACAGTTTACTAGACATTAGACAGGAGAAGTTAGGAAGACTGGTTTAAAAGAAATTTAATAAATACCTACAGGACACTGATTTACTATGAATTTACGTTGTTGATAAACCTTCAGCTGAAAGAAGTTCAAGGTATACGGCAATCCCTATGGATCATGAGTTTCTTTCTTTAGTTTACCTACATAATCACCTACCCACCTAAAGCTGAAAGCAAAACAATATTTACATAAAAAAATTCGTTTAAAAATTTTAAATGTTCTCTGCTTTTAACTACAAAAATTATTCTCTCCATTTGTGTTATGTTCTCCACCACCTCCTTACCATTCACTCACTACCATAACATTCAAAATAGAAACAAAAAAAAATCAAAAAAATTATGATCACATGTCTTTGTGTTATCAATGGTGGAAAGTGAAGGATATCCGTTAAGGAAATTGTCCACTAATAGAAGTTTCTACTGTTCCTAAACGTGATATGTGTGGTGTCTTCATTTTGTGTGTGTCTTCTTTTTGTTTTAAACCACTTGTTCTTTATTGTTATTTTTGTTTTCTCTTTAGCAATTTAAACGATTTGAAGTTGATTTCGTTTTTCGTTTTTTTTTTCTGTTCTTCTCAGTCGTTAACAGCAACGCTTCCTTTATGCCATTAATGTGTGTATTTTGCGCTGGTACCAGTATGTGGAGTTCTTTTTTAAATTTTTTTTTTACAAAGTATGATGTGTTTTGCCCCATGGGTGGTCGCCTTAATAGCAATAGACGCTGCACTAATGGTCTTCAAGCTTAAAATCTACTTATCTGCAATTCGATGCAGGGACATAGAAAAAGAAAAAAAAGCAAATGAAAAGAGAAGAGAACAGTAAACCAAAAAAACACAGAAGAGCCATACGAAGCTAAAGGCTGAGTATTATTAGGAACTGTTCTAGATTTGTCTTTAACAATGGTTTTTTTTTTCTGTTAATTTCTTCTTTAACTTTACGACAATTTTTTATTTTCGCTTTCGGTATTAACATGTTTACATCCTGTATGACGATTAAGTATTTCACAAAATAAGGAGAAAAAAAGCAAAAACAAAAATAAAGTAAAACAAGCGAATGAACGAACTTTCAAAGACTAATTCCACAGAACTTTTTAACTTTTATGTACGTATTGTCCATTTTTTTACGGTTTCCTTGCTTTCTCTTTTACTTTATTTTCAAGGATTTTGCTCTGTAGTCGTTTGCTGTTTTTTTCTTTCATTTTTTTGCTTCTTTATTTCCTTTGTTGTAGTGCTAAACAAAAGCTTAAAGTACTTGACTACATAAAATTTTTCAAACTATATTCATACATACATATGTACATATAGTAGCCGTATGTATGTATATATGTATGTGTGTATATGTGATTGTATGTATAGTTAATGCTATATTTAGTTTTTTTTTCTCTTCTCTTCATTTTTTGCTCAGATTTTCTACAATGCCAGAGACAAAGCGTCTGGTTGGGTTTCATGTAAGTTAGGACAGCTATGGCAACAACGACAATGACAACTACAACAACAACAACAACAATAATAAAAACTAAATTGAGAATTCATAGAAAGCGAACAAAAATAACAACAACAACAAGAAAAAAAATTATATATTGTCTGTGATTTTATATGACAGCAAAATGACAAGCGACTACCAGAGTGACATTAAACATTAACACGTACAGACTTTAATGATGATAGACAGAATATGTACACACACTGACACACACACTTAAACTTAACTAATTCAATATTATTAGCTTTAAACTATACTGCACCTATACACACCCAACATTGTTTTTACACACTACACTCTCGCAGACGTTTTAAGTTTTATAATAAATCGTTTTCAAGTGGTAGGTATTCGTTCGTTCGTTCATTCGTTTTTGCAGGACTTGCTTGTGATTGCTTGTGAACTGATAATCATTATTTATGCTTTTGAAGAGACAAAATCAATTGAACTTTTTACTCGTGTTGCTTTTATTCTTTAAAGTTAAAGTATCAATGAACTTCAGGGAAAGAAATTATAATTGAATCGAGAGAAATCGCAGTCATATGGAGAGAATATTGTTTTAAACATAATTTTTATAAATTTATGGGAATCTTTTTAGAACTGTATTTTTTTTTTTGGTCTTGTATACAAAAGTATTTAAATTCCCTGAAACAGTATCAGCAGTGGGAACTAATTTATTTATGGTTAATCGTTAACCAATACCGCCCGTAAAGTCGTAGGCCAGGATCTGAACATAAAACAAACGACAGCTTGGGGAAGTTAATAGTTGAAGACTCATAATTGCCTTAGGTTTGGGTTCTACTTGAATAAGAAAACAAATTGATTTGACCAAATTAGCTACGTTATCTGAACACGTGATGAGCCAGATCGCAGATATTTAAAATAACCGCAAATAAATTATTGCACTGGACTGGCAAGTTTTCATACGCTGAGGAACTTTTACCGTTTGATTATTATTTGGTTCAGAGTCTACAATGCCATCGTTTTTTGAAATGACAGACCTGGTAGGAATAGGAAGTCGCCGTAGTCTAGTAGGTAGTGTGTTGGCGTATTAGACGTAAAGCAAGGGTTCGAGCCCCAGGCCAGACATCAAAACAAAATACAAAAAGCATTTCTTCGGCGACTTCCTCTCAGTAGATTTCAGGCAAAAACTCTGAGAATAAATAAAATTGCCATGAAAAAGTTTCTGAAAAATCTGTGGTTCGGAGTCGACTTTAAACTGTAGGTCCCACCACTCATGTATAAAATTAACACACACAGCATAAGTGGTGTGAGAAACTAGGTTGTAATCCTGACTGAAGGTTTGTAATGACCAATTATGTATGTATGTATGTATGACGTGGTATGGATAATGAGTTAACCTCAGTCATATTAAGGGGAGATGGTTTAAAAATGTAACTTAATAGGCAGAGGATGCTGCGGCACATAGCAATATCAAATATTTTTAAATCATTGCTCGGCATTAGAGGATATGTACAGTCAGATGCACAACTACTACTAGACCACTACTATACACCGGTGTATGTAGACATTTTTCTTTGACTGTAAGGTGGACACGACTTTGAAAATGTAGTGGGCATATGGGACGGCCAGAAGAGCCGAGTTGGAGACCTGGGTAGAGCATTCATGTTTCCTTATTATCAATGGAGAAAACATAAATAAGGGTGAGTTATTATATACCGAGACGAAGAGCACATGGTAAAGGGACTAATCTGGTATTATAAGAAAAGGCTGGAAGACCTAGAGCGCAAAGACCCCATGCACTTGATATATTTCTGGTATACAGGTATTGCGATATGAAACAAACACTGCCCAGCAAAGAGGCCTTGCGAAGAAACATCGGCACAACAAAAATTATACGCATCTGTAGTAATAATACAACATGATTTCAAATTGATTGTACAGATTTGACGACTGTTATGAGATTTTTCCATCTTTGCAGTATATTTACAAGTTTTTTCAGAAGACTGATGAATGGAAGTCGCCGAAAGAATTATTTTTTATACATCGTTTTGCTCAAGATGTCTAGGCTGGGGTTTGAACCGCAAACTCTCGTCTCAGAAGCCAGAACACACTACCTGTTAGACCACGGTGACTTCATACATATTTACAAACATGAAAATTGAAATTTTCCTTTTGACTGCTGGACTGTTGTCAAACAGAGTTCTTAATTTGAAGAAAAATTATAAGAAAAAGATGGAAATGAATTATAAACACTTTTAAATGTAATAGCGAATCCTACAGAAGACGGGTGGAGAAGGAAGTTGATCACCGCTGGATGACTTGCAGCCTTATGAAAGCATTGGATAAGGACATGTAATGGCTATGCAATGGCTGTGTGATTCTCCAAATAGAATTATATAAACAGGAGGACACGTAAACACAAGTATAACAGTAAGTTGTAGCATTGCAACCTTTTATGAAAGAGTAGGATTCGATGAGAACTGAGAGCATTATTTCTATGCAACGGGAGATGACAATGCTATCATGCTGTGATCTAAAACAGAAATGTGGTCCCCTGCTTGATTGAAAAAACTTTACTAAGAAAACTGTAACGAAAGAAAGAAATTATAAAAAATAAATAATAAATGAGGAAATTTATCAACTAAGCATTATAAAGGATTCCAAAACTAAGGAATGGCTTAAGGTTAGAAATGGGAATGGGTAAAATGAGATTGTTGACAATAGGCTTTCAGTACCACATAAATTCACATTTTCTTTTCATATTAATCGGTACAATAAATACACATAGTGGTAGCGATCAAACTATAAAAAGAATGACTAATTTAGTTGCCGTAGTCTGGTGGGAAGTGTGTTGACTTATTACACGTAAGGCCAAGACTCAATCCCAAACTTTTCTAATAAAACAAAATATGAAAATATACTTCTTTGGCGACTTTCTTTCAGCAGCTTTCTGACAAAAATTTCAGAGTTAATAAACAATTGCCGTTAAAAGTTTCTCAAAAATCTGTCGTTCGGAATCGAATTTACACTCTAGGTTCCGCCACTCATGTATAAGATTAACCTACAGGGACGGGACTGGACTCCGAGCGAGAGATTTTTGAGAAACTTTTCATGGCAATTTTATTTAGTCTCAGAGTTTTTGCCAGAACTCTGCTGAGAGGAAGTCGCCGAAGAAATATTTTTTTTTCATATTTCGTTTTGATGTCTGACCAGACATACGAACCCGGGCTTTACGTCTAATAAGCCACCATACTAGCTACTAGATTACGGCAACTTCGATGCTAGATTGTAATCCTGAAAAAGAAAACAAGAAGTATAAATAGAGCAAAGAACGATGCTGCTACGCATTAATGAGTTATCAGTCAGTGATGAGCCGTCAGTCTGTGGGTAATAACCGAGAGTTGTATATGAAAAGAAGGGTTGTAGTGGCCAATTATATATGAATGAATTCGAAACTCGCTTCGAGCTTTTTTGGGATAAAACTAAACTTTTTGCCTGTAAGTATGGTTAATTTTATATTCAGTTGAATTCTCTTACTCACAATAGAGAGTATCATCTCCCTTCTGAAATCTATAATTTGCTGCATAAATGCGATTCAATTATTTCTGATATAATTTTTACAAATAAAGCACATTTCTTTTGATATTAAATTGTAGCACGTATTTAAAATATCGCATATGCCACACATACCCTTTTCATCCAGCTCTGCCATTTGCTTATAAAAATCTATACAGATATTCCTATATACCATACATACACACGCATAAATACTTATATTTTAAAATATAAACCAATAATAAAAGAGAAGAGAAAAAAATTATTGAACTGTGACCCGTTATAATAATAACCATAATAAATCTTTATATGCACATAACGTAACGCATTGCATATACTGGAGCGTATATATCGATACACTGCAGAAAAGTGATAAAAACAAAGTTTATTGCAAATACATACATACATACATACACATCTACATATATCGTATAAAATTTATACGAATATTCATGTGTCAATGTGTGTGCATATAAGAGAAAGTGACACTTCTTGAGGAGAGGAGACAGAGAGAAAGAAAACAAAAAAAATTATTAGAAATAATACAAACGCTACCCCATATGATATCCCAACTCGATAAAAACCGGGTATAGACACTTACTTCGCCTACAATACAGAGAAATTGAAACGAAATGGCAGCAACTGCATTGAGAAACGAAAAATGCGAACCAAAGAATACAAGAACGGACAAATGGAAGAAAAAAAAAGTTAAAGGGAATGAAAAGAAGAAATATTGCCAACAATAGCGACAACAATGATGAAGAATTTCTACAAACCAAACTAGAGTGGAGAGAGTAAAATAAAATGAACAATGACAGGTTAATAGCAAATAAATGAAAGACATAAAGAGAAATGAGATTGAAAATACCAGGCAAGCAAAGCAAAGCAAAGAAAAAAATAGACGGCAACACAATATTTGAATGGAAACAAACAGGAGACAAATTCATAAATATTATGCACATACACACACGTGTATGCGTGCATGTACATGCAACAGTGAAATATCCTTATGGCCTAACGGTTGATATATGGTTTCACTTAAAGCTTAAAATAAAACACCAGCAAAGAATGCAAGAATAAGCTGCAAAAGCCATGAAAAGATAGAAGGAATAAAACCAACAAACAAACAAACAAGCCAGCAATAATATAAGAGGAGAGACATTTAAAGAGAAAATACGAGCACCAATCCACTGCTGCCCTCAGTCTTAACTAACAGACACCATTATGAATCATAAACAATTGAAAAGAAAATCGGTAACAACTGCTGCACTAAAATTGTCGCAACTGGCACCAAGAATAGCACAAAAAAAAAGAGGGGAGGAGGGGGTAAGAGACATGTGCAGGCAACCACCGATAATATACGTTGGCAATCATCTGTAAAATAAACATTGAAAATTGTTTGCTGCTACTAGCATAAGGACAACAATGAAAAACGACAATAATTTATAATGATGATCAACAACTGCACGTAAGAGAGAGAGAGAGAGAGAGAGAAAGAGAGAGAGAGAGATAGAAGCCACTACCACACTCTTCTTATGCCTTGGTTACCCAAGCGTTAGAAACGTAAAATCGTAACGTACGTAGCCTTAAAAACGTTTGTGTAGTTACAGAAACGTTTAAAACGGGACATATGTCAACGAAGAATGTAAATAAAAACGAAACAGAACACGAAGCAACACACAAACAAACACAACACAATGCATAGACATTGGTATACAGACTCATCATCAGTGTTGCCGTTTTTTGTTCAATGTGTAGATTATTCCGGATTTGTTTATTATTTGTCTTATAAAAATAGCTTTTGTTTTGTTTGTTAAAATTAATTAATTATGAGACTATAATTTTGTTTTCTTATTTTCAGTTTCTTTTTCTCAATTATAATTTAAATTTGAAAAAAAATATAAAATAAAAAAACTGCAAATTTAATTTTGATCATATTTTTCCTTATTTGGGGATTTTTTCACAAATGTTGGTTACAATATTTTTTTTTCGTGGCAACACTGCACTCTCTCTCATGTTTTCTCTCTTATGTTCAAATGTCACGTAAAAACGTGGGAGAATTCTGTTTTATACAGATCGTTCCGTTTTGCTAACGAGAGAGAACGTTTCGGTAATCGTTTACATTGTTCTCCATATGCTAAAAAGAGAACGTTTTCTACGGTACGTTACGTTACGTGTGGCTAATTCACACTTTAGCCTATTAAAATGGAAGAGAATGAATTTTTCCACTTAGATTAGCTCTGTATGGCACGCGTACAATATATTAAAAGGAAACTAAAATAGGGTTTCAAACTATTTGCTGAAATTTTAATATGAAATGTGACTTCTTTAAAAAAATTTAGAGAAGTCCTCTATAAAACTGTACGAATAGCAATTTGAATTTATATGTACACGGTAAATTAATTTTTAAGGGATTATATAGTGTTACTGACACAATACATTTCTGATCTTTATTGCATGATTTGTAAGCAATGGCCCAAAATGATGAATCCTCTCTCAAACTCAACCAATCAGTTAAAGTCCTGAAGTAGTCGATTTTATAGCACAATTTATGCCTTTATTATTCTTACATACATACATAATTGCTCATTACAGCCCTTCAGTTAGGATTACAACCTAGCTTGTTACACCACCTGTATTATGTGTGTTACTTTTATCCATGAGTGGTGGGACTTACAGTTTGAAGTCGACTCCGAACGACAGATTTTTGAGAAAATTTCAGGAATTTTGCCAGAAATCTGCTGAGAGCAAGTAGCCGAAGAAATATTTTTTCATGTTTCGTTTTATTGGAGATGTCTAACCTGGGGTTTGAACCATTGCCTCACGTTTAATAAGCCAACACACTACCTAATAGATTACGGCGACTGTCCTTCCTTTATTATGCTCGTAGTTAATACTCAATTATCGCTTTCGAAAATGATTTGATTTCATTGTATTTCACTGATTGTAAAATATTTATGGTACACAGTCCTTTTGATTAAACTTATGTAACCTAAACATCAGATTTCTTTCTTTCAGTAACCGAGTATTGACCAAATTTTAGGTGTTTATTGTGAAATAATGAAGCAATTGGAATTGCAATTGAAGTTCATCGAAAACTTAGGACATCATTCGCTTTAACCTATGGATTCCGTACCAAAATTCTTATCCTAGTTTGCAACTAAATCCAAATCAAGTCAATATTGTATGCCTTGAAAGCGTTCTGCATGGTGCAAAGGAAATGGCAGTTAAGGCAAGGTTTGAACTGTAAAGTGAGTCAAGCAATGCTTTTTTTTATCAATATTTACTAAATTTGTATGAAATAGTATATCAGCATGTACGCCCGCAATGTTATGATGTAACATAACGACTGCACAGCTGATAGCACGATCCTTAGGTTTTTCAGAGGACAATCACTTTAAGCAAAGCAATTATGAGGACGGGGACGTTCGAAAAAAAAATAAAGTCTCTGTGGATTTGCCTATTCAAAATTTAGTTGATCACAATACACAGGAACCCATGAAGGGGTGAAGGTCGTGGTTTTGAAACCCACCATAGACTCTGGTCTGTTAAACTACACCGAGCATGTAATTGTATCTTGGGTAGTGTGTTGGCATATTAGACGTGAGGCCTCGGTTCAAACCCCAGGTCAGGCATCTCCAACTAAACGAAATATGACAAAATATTTCATCGGCGACTTCCTCTCAGCAGCTTTCTGGCAAAAACTCTGAGAGTAATTAAAATTGCAATGAAAAGTTTCTCAAAAATCTGTCGTTCGGAGTCGACTTTAAACTGTAGATCCCGCCACTCATGTATAAAAATTAACGCACACAACATAAGTGGTGTGAGAAACTAGGTCGTAATCCTGACTAAAGGATTGTAATGATTCTATGAGGATTATGTGTTCTATGTATTCTAATAAATAAATAAATAACTAGAAGGTGTTTAAACGTTGATTCGTTTGGTAGAAGTCACTTTACATATTATTTCTTACATGTAAGGTTTTTCCAAACAACTGAGGTAGGAAAATAAACTCATCTTATAGGTCTACAAAAAACACAGTTTACAAAAACTTCTGTTGTACAGCAGACTTTTATCTCTACCAGTTTTGTGTGCTTATGGACCTGTATAAGATTTTTCGACACAAAAAACTGTATCAACATACACTGTCTAGCCATGCTTTCAAAAATTAGTAGAAACTGCTTTACAGACAGAAATTATAGCCATGAATTGTATAATAACAGATACATGTGAGTTTAAAATTTCCTGTACCTTGATTATTTATAATCGAATTCTGTATCGAATTTTTATTACTAGAAATAATACAATACGATAATGATTTCTACTTATAAACGGCATGTCGATCACCATCTTTTAGCGTCTCTCGGCGTGAACTCGTTTGGTACCTAAATTTTTTACTTCTGGATTAATTCTGTTGCTTTCTAATGTTTCAAAATTTACAAGTTCTTCAGCAGTTTTATAATTTTTTTGTAATTTTGTAATAGTCTTCTTCTTCAAGAACGAAACTTAGAAACAATCTAAACTGTCAACAGATAAATTCAGAACAAGCTTTCTGTGAATACCGATGTGCTTCAACTGCACTTTTCAATTACTTACTTACTTAGCAGGTCATAACAAAGTTTTAGTCAGGATCACTGCCTACATACAAACATAATTGGTCATTACAACTCTTTAGTCAGGATTACGATCTAGTTTCTCCACCACTTATGTTGCGTGCGTTAATTTTATACATGGACCTACAGTCGACTCCGGACAGATTTTTGAGAAACATTTCATAGCAATTTTATTTTCCCTCAGAATTTTTGCCAGAGATCTGCTGAAGATCTGTTGAGATCTGAAGTCGCCAAAGAATTATTTTTTTTACATTTCGTTCAGTTGGAGATGCCTAACCTGGGGTGTGAACCGAGGCCTCACGTCTTATTAGTCAACATACTACCTACTAGACCACGGCGACTTCCCATGTTATGTGTAATGACTTTAATCAGGGCTGGCAGGACCTACAGTTTGAAATCTACTCCGAAAGACAAATTTTTAAAAAACTTTTCATGATAATTTGTGCTACACCCACAATTCACTGAAGAAATATTTTTTTCATATTTCGTTTTGAACCACAGCGAACACACTACCTACTAGACTACGGCAACTCCTTTTCAAATGCTACCACAAATTTCGGCAAATGTGTTATTTAATGCATCCAATTTTCTTGCACAATACTGTATTTGGTCAAATATTTAATGTCTTCATGGATGCCATAACAGTTCTAAGGCGGCTCTAATTCACATGGAAACCGTCAATAATTTTTCAAAACTTTTGTTCTGTGAAAATTTAGATTTTCGTTGTTTAAATATTATTTGAAATCCTTGTATTCCTTTTTCGTTCTTGTATTACTACGTTTATTATTACTCTAAGAAAAACGTACTAACTTGTCATTTCTGTTCTCTTTTAATTACAATATTTTTTTAATAGCGATAATAATGGGGGAGAAAAAAGAATGAATCTTAAATCACGTTCTCTTGTAAGGCCGGCAGTCAAGCAGGCAGGCAGGCCCACATATAAAATAATGTATTGGTCAGCACTGATAATTGACTAAAAGACAAGAACTGTGAACCAACACAACGACTATGACAACGACAACGATTGCTACCAACTAACCATAGAGACAGACTATAAGGATGTGAATTAATTGGAGGGTAAAGAAAAAAAGAAATTAAAGCGAGGCGTATAGAGAAGGAAAGACTAGCTGGGAGAAAAAAAATTTAAAAAAGCTGAACTTAATGGCGACAATAATGATAATGACACAACGGCACAAATAAACAAACGAAACGGAACAGAACAGAACAGAACAGAACAGAACGGTACGCATGTACACATGTACACAACATGTTATTGTCGATGTACTTGCATTTATACTTGTTCTTGTGGCTGTGGCTGCCTCAAATGCTGCTGCTCCCGTTGTATGTGCTGATGGTCTTTTTGGCTAGAAAAATAAAAATATGAGTGCAACTATAAAGCTACATGTGTGTGTGTGTGTATGTGGATGGGTTTTTGAACAATATAACAAGCAATGCATACACTCACACACACACACACGTAAACTTAAATACATACTCAGGCATTTTTTTTTTATTTTTTTGCTTGCTTTTCTTTTTATGAAAAAGAAAATGAAAAAAGAAAATGAAACAATAGTGCAGTAAACGAAAAAATGAACAAAAGCTGGTATGATTAAATGCACTAGGCCCACCAACGCAATTGTATTATAAATGCCAACCTTGCAATACAGCAGCACTACCAGCAGCAGCAAAAAAGCCATCACAATCACAATCACTATCACCATTGCCATCGCCACCACTGTCGACATTATTAAAGACAACAACTGAAAATGCCATGACAATAACAAACACTCTTCTCTTTCTCTCTCACACACACATACTTTATAGCATAAACTATTGCACATGTATGCGTTTATTAATGCCTTTATATATGTATGTATTTATGTGTATGAGAACGAGTATCAGACTTGAATTTTTATCGAGTAGTTGTAGTAGGAAAACTATAGATTCTCCTCCACTGAACATACTGCAATAATTGATGCAGCATGCGGAGAACTTTAGAAGAGGGCACACAAAAACAAAAAGAAAAAAAAGAGGGAAGAGAAGAGGAAGAAAATAATACAAGAATTAAAAGACATTTAGTTACTGGCAGAATGAACAAATAATGAAGAAGATTATTTTTTTAAACACAGCAACGAATAATGAATGGTAAATTAAAAAAGATGCATAGGCAACAAAAACAACAACAAAACCAGAAAAAAAAGAAAAGCAAAAGAGAGCAAAAAAATAAAAACTATTGCCGAGATATGAGAAATAAAAGAACGATAAATTTAACCACATATTAGGGTTTATCGCATAAATCACTGACAAAAAACAAAAAAAAGAAGGCGAAAAAGCCATTTGAAGTTAAGATTAGAATTTATTTATACAAATGGCTGCAGACATAATGAAAAAGAGATGAGACAAAATTAAAAACAGAGCAAAATTATGTGTTTCATAACCAATGAAAAATGGGGGTAATTATATAAACTAAAGGCCATGTTAAAGGCTTAAATATGGAAAAAACTGCATACAAAGTTGCAGCACAATTTATAAAAAAAAGAAGATATTTTAAAAATATATTTTTTTTTGTTACTCTACAGAATGTAAAGGAAGTTATGGAATTATTAAATTTATAGAACCACAACTAACTAGACATGTAACTGTAAAATAAATTCATTAGAGCCAGCAATATATTAAAAGATTACTGAATTTTAATTTAATTTAAAAAAATCTTAAATTTGAATGGATTTTAATGAAAATTTTTGGATTCAAAGTCAGACATCTCAAACAAAACGAAATATGAAAAAACACACTCAATGGGTGGCAGGAGAAGCTAGATCGTAATGCCTAAAAGGGTTGCAACAATCAATTAAGTAGGTAAATGAGTACATATCGACGCCACCGTTCTATAACATTCTAAGTCGAAAAAGTGTGTTTTGAGTTATGAGCTTTCAAAGTTTTCACGCGACATACGACTACATGTGTATTCTAAGAAGATTTTACCCTATAACTTCGGAACGGATAGGCACATCTTAACCAATCTTACAGTATTTAAGTTAGAGAACGTAGAATTTAAAAATGCAAAAACATTAAAAACGTTCTAATTGATTTTTGCTTTGACTGTAACGTTACAATTTCCATCGTTTTTAAAGAATTAAGTTTCAATGAAGTCGTATGTCCACAATCTGCACCCAATAGTGTATCCTGAAGGGTGCATTGACTCTCGTTTACTCGTCACACCGAATGTGGCAATTATATTTGCTTATGTATCACCCGAAGTCGCCGTAGGTAGTGTGTTGGCTTATAAGACATGAGGCCGCGGTTTAAACCCCAGGTCAGGCATCTTCAATAATACGAAATATGATTCAACACATTTCGAGCAAAAACCCTGAGAGTAAATAAAATTTGCCATGAAAAATTTCTCAAAAATCTGTTGTTCGAAGTAAACTTAAAACTGTAGATCCCGTATAAAACTAATACACATGACATAAGTCGTGTGAGAAACTATATCGTAATGATGGCTGAAGGGTTTTAATGACCAATTATGTATGATGTGTCGCCGATTTAACCACAAAATTAAAAAAGTGATTTTTCAAAGGAAACCCCTTTGCTATCGAACACGTATGGCTTACCGTGCAGATGGCGCTAGCTTCGGGCTATGCATTGCCTGCCTCAAAAAATTATCATCGAAGTGAAAGAAGCATTACCAAAAGTGTATGTCTACAGCTAATTTGTTTGCTCTTTTAGTAACATACCGCGATTAGCTTTGAGTTATAAGCAGCACAGATCTGAATTGATAGTTTCGGCAGTTTAAAGGAGATCATAATTTATAATTCCCTTAAGTTGTTTATGAAGGATTGCCAAAACCACCACAAATTTGGGACTTTGTAATCATTCAAATGTAATACATGGCTATAATTTCTGGCTGTAATGTAATTTTTTTTTTAATTTTTTGAAGGTATGGCTAGACAGTTTCTTTCGATACATTGCATGTGACCAAAAGTCCACAATGTGTGTAACAGGTCCACAAGTCTACAATAATGGTAGAGATAATCAGAAATCCGCTATGCTACAGCAGTCATTGCCAATTAAATTTTTCGTAAATCTATAGGGGACCAGTGGAGAGTGTTTGTTTTAAAAAAATTTTAAAAATTTGTTTTCTCGACAATTGGAAACAAAGCTTAGAGAAGATGAGCGGTGATACTTTGTGAAGGAACTACAAATTTTATTTACAGTAACTTTCTTTGACATCAAAGTTAATCCATTCTGATCTTTGATCTTTAGCATTCTAATGAGAATATCTGTTTACAACTATAAATAAAAAAATTTTAATATTACATTTCGATACTTATTGACGTTTCATTAATTGCAATTTATTAATGCATATGTAATTGAATACGAAATTTAATAAGATTTCTTCATAAATTAACTTCTGTTTACAATTCAATGAATATTTAAATTTAAAATTTTAATGATTATATTCGTTGATTGCATAATTATTTCCCTGGAAACTTAAGCATAACAATTCAAAACAGAGAAAAAAACAGCCATCGTTTTTCCACAGACATTAAATCTAAATTATGATAATTGGCTTTTTATAAACATTTCAAAATTAATACATACATACATATTATTATTGCCGTTTTTTTACGTAATTTTTTTCGTAAAAATTTTTTGTTTTCAAATAAAATAAATTCTAACGCTTTAAATAAATAGTCATCACGTTGAAAAAATAAAATAAAAACTTTTGCAAAAATTAAACTAAAAGTTTGTTTTTCATTAGAAAAACTTATTTTATTGTACCATATATGGGGGAATACACACGAGAATGTAAATTTTCAAAATTTTATTCTGTGCTCTCAACTTTATATCGTGGGATGAAATGATTTGATAATAAGGAAGCATAAACCAATGAATAAGCCATAGATGATCTGCTTCGGCACTGTACTTTATGTGAGATTTCTAAACTACATCCGGAGTAAATTTCTCACAAATCGTGTGCTTTGTATACCACTATATTTATCCAGATTTGTCTGTCCTCTATGCAAGTGGGTTCATTGTTCCATCTTGGTTTACTAAGGCGTAAATTTTATAGGAGATAAATTGTTTGTTCCTCAGTAGAGGAATGACAACCTCAAGTCTGCATTTGTGCTGTATCAACTTTCGCTCGTACGTCTATTCTAGCGTTATATTTCCATTAACCCGAAAACCCGAAGTATAGGAAATTTTAGGCTTGTAGCCATGGCTATAGTTCCTGTCGGTAATGCATTTTCTACTAATTTTTGATAGGTACGACTATAAAGTTTCTGTCGATAAATTGTGACTAAAAATTGTACGAAGATCCACAAGTCCACAAAAATAAAAATAATGAGAAGATTACTATACTGCAGCAGTCCTCCGTAGACCTATAACGGTTCATTTTTCTGCCTCTGCTTTGCAATTAAATAAAATCTATGTGAGATCATTCGATTGTCCATTAAAAAGTAATGCCGACCTCACGTCTGAATTCGTTTATAATATTTACCGTAACAGTTTTCGGTAGTTATTGTGTTACCTTTTATGTCCCGGGTCCATTAAGGCACATGAAGTTAAGTATTGAATGTATTGCCCTCTCCTTCAAAGCGATCGGCATTCTTAGACATTCTTACGTCGTGTGAAAAATTCTGTAGGTAACTAATTGTAGCTTTGCTATCACTAACCCGGTTTATATCCTGATTTAACATGCCCTAATACCGAATATGTTTCCCTTCTGACCCTTTTGTTATAATTTCAGCCCCAGTTAGATAGTTTAAGCAAGCTTGTTGTGCGATTTTAATCATTTAGAGAATACTTGCATTATGTTCTGTAGAAGGTAAAGAGGCTATTATTACAATAGGATCTTGTCGGAATTTTGTAGAAAATTTTACGTGCAGAAAATCGTATGTAGAGTCCCACCAACCCATTGCAAGAAAACCTTAAATACGCATTTCACCTTAATTACTGCCATTCCACAGTATGTTAGCTCAGTTCTTTATGTAAATTGTGGATAGAAATGAATAGAAGTGAGTCTATGCTTACAAATTTATGTTAAAACTCAGCTTTATTGCTGCGAAACATCGTAACACACTCTAAACGATTGAAACTTCTTCATGTTAGTATATTAACAAAGTTTTTTCAAAGTGGCTTTGGTGTAGAGATTGGACTAACAGTTTCCAAATGAATATATTGGATTACATAATTGTCAAGTTATTGATATCGTTTATATTTGAAAGAAAATGGAGAAAACAATTTCACGTCTTAAAACTCTAGGCATATGCATGTCTAGTAAAATTGCCACCTTTTAGCAAATCAAAATTCTTTCCAGCCAGTGTCACTATCAGTACCCGAGTCTGGTGAATTTTTCGAAAACTCCCAAGTATACAAGCCGTTTAAATTATTTTTAAATTATATGCAACGTTTTGTTGCGAAACTCCACACATATATGAAAAATAAATAAAAAACTAATATTATTTTATTTTATTTTTTTTTTTTTTTTTTTTTTTTGAGGCAGAAATAAATTTATGCATGCATAATTTATGGGCAAAATACGAAATTTATTAAAAAATTGTTTTTTAAAAAATTCTTGGAATTATTATTTTTTTTGCTTTGTTCTGTTATTTTGCCGTTTTTTTTTCGTTTTTTTTTTTTAACAAAAACTAATAATAATTCATGTAGAAAATGACATAAATAAACAGTTGCAAAGAAATAAAAAACAGAAAATGCATATTTTTTAAAAAAATTTAAGTTTTGAAATTAAATAACGCAGTGAAATAAAAATAATAATAATACTTTGGATAAATACGACATTCAATTGGCCAATATAAATTAGAAAAATTCAATGGCTAATAACGTATATGTTATGTACGTGTCAAAACCAGGAAAAAAATAAAATATTAAATATAAAATATAAAATACATTAGAATTTATTTAATTTGTTTTAATTTATAAATTTATTAATTTGCTTTCTAATTTGTGAATTCTTGAAAATATTTATGCAGGATTTTTTTTATTACGATTCAGAATAAAATTATGAATCTGGTAGATAACTTATTGGTGTATATTTATTGCAGTCGTCGTAGTATAGTAGGTAGTGTGTTGGCTTATTAGGCGTGAGGCCCAGGTCAGACATCTCCAACGAAAATAAAAATATTTCTTTGATGACACCCTCAGAAGATTTCTGATAAAAACTCGGTATACATGTATACATGCATGAAATAAATCAAACGAAGAATTCTGGGTATGGACTGTTCATATTATTGGATGATAATAAAGTGGGATCTCATGGCTTTAAATAGCCAGGTCGACGGATTGTATGAATATGAGGAATCCAAGAACTAGGATTGTATTGAATATGAGGGATTTTCTGGATTAAGGTCATCAGCAGCTCAGGTCTCAGAAATGAATAACACACATTGAAACAAAAAATACATAGAATTCTCAATGTGGACCATTCATACTATCGGAATTAATCCCGCTAGTATCATAAGTATGGTTATAAATTGGAATTCTCAAGACTCATGGAACTCAGATCGATCAACACCTCGAAACGCACAATACTCCAAGTATTAGAACTGTAGAACGATTTCTGGAAAGGCCCAAAGGTAGCAACAACAACTGAGTGACTTGGTTATGGCATAAATATCGAAAGTTACACAAGCATATTTAGAGTGTAATCTGAATCACGGACCGACAACACATTACGTTTGATAGCTTCATACAAAAATTACAGCCCTTCAGTAAAGATTACAACCTAGCTGTTGTGCGTGTTAATTTAATATTTGAGTGGCGGCACCTACAGTTTAAAATCGACTCCGAACGACAGATTTTTTTGAAAAACATTTCATGGCAATTTTTTATTTACTCCCAGAGTTTCTGCCAGAATCTGCTGAGAGGAAATTGCCGGAGAAATATGTTCTCTTATTTCGTTTTGTTTGAGATAAGCCAACACAATGCCTCCTATACTACGGCAACTTCTAAATCATGTATATTAAGCTTCTCCTCTATGTTGTGGCCATGAATACAATATAGACTTTCGTTCACACAGTATACATCGTTGAGCGCTTTTAAAAATTTTATACACGAAAAGTTTTATTTCGTAATAAAATTTTTTATGCTCCACTCTTAGTCCTTTCTTCTTCATTTTCTACACCACACATGTGGCCTAAATACTTTTGAATTTTTTAAACATGTTAACATTTAATTTCAATTAAGAAAAACAACAACAACAATAACATTAAATATCACTTAAAAACTTAATGAAAAGTATTGTAATGGGAAGTGTTAATCACTTGGTAAACTGGGCAATTAATGTCATTCGTTTTCCAAAAAAAAAATCTTATTGCCAAGTGTTCCTTAAAGTTTTCATGTAATTTTCCATGCTACTGTAAATTCAAGTTTGCATCATTTGGAATGCAATTCCCTGCATTACCGATCAAAATTGATTTGCTTGATTGGATTGTTAGTGGGTCACGTAAAGTATTTGTCCTTCATTGTTCTATTGTTTCAATAATAATTTCACCCAAATATTCTCTCCATTGAGCAACTTATTGTCTTCGGATTGTTTGTTGAAGTTGTTGTTGTTGTGTTCAGATTAGATATCCTTTTTTCTTTTTTTTTTGCTTTTTGTCTTGCTGCTGAGGAGTATGTTTTAAATGCAGCCGGCAAATAGTTGATGATGGATTGGTTTTGGTTTTCAAATATTAGGTTGGCACCTAAATGTTGGATTTCTTTCAAAAGAAATTTTTTTGTTTGAGTATTTGTGTATTAAAGCTATTGGCGAGTAAAATGCTTTTGGCAGCAAAAAGTTTACTTTAAATTAAGAAATCCTGGCTGGTATAATTATTGGGAAGTTATTCATCTCCTGGAGATAATAATTCAATTATGATGCAAGAAGTATTTCATTTTATATGATTACCTTGCAATTCACGCCACTTCGAGGTGGTCGCTTGACAATGCAATACATTTCTCATATATGACACGATGCTACGAGGACTATACAAGTCATCTTGACTGCCTGGAGGTGATCTATAATGACCGTTCAATATGTTCAGTTCAATATGGCTTGTATTTCAATGTTTTATCTTTACTTCAATGGAATATTTGCAAAGAAATTAAAGGAATATGTTCCCAAAAATCGAATTTTTTTTATACACTAAGCGTCTAGCCAGTAGTGAACATCCGCTGCAGTAGGTCTCACAAAACACTGCAGAGAGAATTCATTTTTTATTCACTCTATATTTATGTATGTATATTGCATCAGTTTCTTCTTTCTATTACAATATAAATAACTTCAAAGCTAATGTCGCAAAACATGGTGCAACACTATGCATTGCTTAAGCCATCCCTGGAGTGATAGTTGAAAATAAATAAATTTTGAAGTCCTAAAAGGAATTGTTCTCAAAAATTTTGTGTTGCACGGATTATGTGGAGGCAAGATAATGTCAATAAAATGATGAAAACTTTGTCTTTAGAGGGCAATACAATCAAGAAGAGTGCGTCGCTAACGCCTAGCCTAACTTTCATAAAATTGGCAGACGTTCATCTGAGCGAGAGAGTAGTTCTGTTCAAGTGCTACTGCTGGCTAAACTTACTTACTTAATTGTTCATTACAACCTTTTCGTCAGAATTACAATCTAGCTTCTCTCTCTCCACTTATGTTTCGTGTGTTAATTTTATACATGAGTAGCGTTTTTGATGGCATTTTATATTTACTCTCAGAGTTTTTATTAGAAATCTATAGAGAGGAAGTCGCCTAAAAAAATATTTTTTCATGTTTCGTTTTTGTTCTAGATGTCTTGCCTAGGGTTTAAACCGCATCGACCTCTTGGCTCAATTGGTATACAAAATACTCCACACTCTAAACGCATTTGCACTGAAGTTTAAAAAGAGTAACCCACACACCGGGGGCAGTAATACTACAAGTCGTAGCAGAAAATTTAATTGAATTGCTTCTTAAAAGCTCTTGGAAAATGTGTCACCATTCCATACATACATAATAAGTCATTACAACCCTTCAGTCAGAATTACGACCTAGCTTCTCACACCACTTGTGTTGTGTGCGTTGATTTTATACATGAGTGTCGTAGCGTACAATTTAAAGTCGACTCCGAACGACAGCTTTTTGAGAAACTTTTCATGGCAATTTTATTTACTCTCAGAGTTTTTGCCAGAAATCTGCTGAGAGGAAGTTGCCGAAGAAATACTTTTTGTATTTTATTTTGATGTCTGGCCTGAGGCTCGAACCCTTGCTTTTCGTCTAATAAGCCAACACACTACCTACTAGACCACGGCGACTTCAAATTGTCACCATTAGCTACAAAATAAAAATATTGTGTATTGAACACCCATAATAAGGAAAAAAATTCAAGAAATAAATAGAAGCAATGTCTTGAAAGCAATAACTGTTGATTCAAAAAAATAGAGAAGCTTTGGAGACATCCTATAGCCATATAGATACAGCAAGCAAGTCTTTATTTATACACATGAATGATATTTGGAATAGTAGAGGTTTGGCTTATTCATTCAAATCACTGTAAACGTTAGAAAATTATGCAGAATTTATTTTTTCTAATTTTATTAGCTTTTTATGCTGTCTGATTAATTTGACTGCTTTTGAGAAACGAAAAATTATGATTACATTATGCAGGTATTTATTTAACATCCATATTTCAATATCGCTTCATTTTAATTTCACGATAATTTTTAACCATTCTTTTTGATTACCACCCTAATAGCCATTCTTCAAATATTTCAATCGTCATGGCTGTCTTAAACCTTAACACACACAATCCAACATTGCAATATGTATTCGCATGTGTATAGTATTTGAGTTTTTCTTTTCCTTGAAGTTATTGGTAGTTGTGTGCGTGTGTGTTCGAGAGTGCCAGTATTTGTTTTACGTTTTACGTTTTTAGTTTTGCAATGCCAAAACAAATAAAATCAATGCACATGTGGAAATTGTCAATAATTTCAATTTGATTTCATTTTGATTTTTCCACACACATTGTAATAGTTTTTCTTTTGTTTTTAGAACTTCTATTGCTGCTCTCTCACTCTCTTTATCTCTCTTTCTCTTCTTCATATCTGTCTTTTTGTAATTGTGGTTGTTCTTGCTGTTGTTTTTTTTTAAATTTACTCATGGTAGATGTCGATAAGGTATTTTGTTTAAGTCGATTACATTATTTCTGGTTTTTTTCTTCTTCTTCTCATTTCATTCCTTTTCTTTTCTCGACATTCTAGCACAACAACAATGAAAATTTTCCTTTTTTATTTGTATATTGAAAAAAGCAGTCATTGTCTAATAATGATTATCTTGAATTTTGTTTTTCTTCTTCTATTTTTTATTTGTATTTTTGTATTTTGTATTACTGTTCAATTTTCCTTTCCTTCTTCCATTTTCTTTCTTTTTTTTTGTATAAGTAGGTAGAGTTCATTAGATTTTTTTGTCTTCATTGTCTTTTTATTTTTATTTTGATTTTGATTTGTTCTATTTTTACATATAATCTGATTATATAAGATTTATGTATTTAAGATTTGATTGCTAAATAAATATCTACGATTTATAAACCGGGTTAGAAAGGTGCCTTGAATGTCAATTATTTTTGATTGATCTTTTTTGTTTTTTTTTGTTTTTTTTTTTTTGTGGAAAAACAATTTTCATGATTATTTACCTTGATTTTTCCTAGAAATATAATAATACAGAAATAATTAAAAAAGAGGGGAAGAAGTTTAACCTGCTGAATTAGAGATTTTTTGTAATTTAAATTTAATTCAGTTTAAATTTTTCTACCCGTTATCGGATTTTAAATATAAAGCTTAATTATTTAAACTAAGTTCACCCAATAATCTTAATTTCATCATCTTTCAACACTATGTTTCCTCGCAAAAACTCAGACAATAAATATAATGTCACTGAAAAGTTTCTCAAAAAGCTGTCGTTCGATATCGACTTTAAACTGCAGGTCACGCCACACACAACATAATTGGTGTGAGAAGCTAGTTTGTAATCCTGACTGTTGGTTTGTTATGACCAATTATGTAAGCAAGTAAGTACTCGTCGTTTTTGTAATCCAAATCAGTTCGTGGTTTATTGGCCAGTGGATAGTACAATCCATCACAGAGAAAATTCGAAACTGCTCTCTCTGAAATGGACGTCTATCAATTTTGTGAAACTTAGTCTAAGCGAGTACTGCACACTATGTTTGATTGTATTGCACTCTGAAGACAAAGGTTTCATCATTTTATTGACATTGTCTTGCCTCCATATAGTCTGTGCAACACAAAACTTTCAATAACAAATCCTTTTAGATAGGACTTTAAATTAATTTATTTTCAATTAGCACTCAGGCGATGGCTCAACTAATGCATTGTGTTGGAACATGAAAGGAAAGCGAAAGTAGGGGTTTCAAACATTTTGATTGTTTTATGTTGTAAGAGGCAGAAGAAACTGATGCAATATACCTGCATACCTATAACGCGGTTAAAAGATGAATTCTCTCTGTAGTGTTTTGTGAGATCAACGGTAATAGATGTGCTCTACTTGCTAGACGAGTAGTACATAATAATATTCGATTTTCGAGAACAGGTACCTTTAATTCCTTCGAAAATATTTCATTGAAGTAACGATAAAATATTGAAATACAAGCCATATTGAATGTAACATATTGAACAGTCAGTAAATAGATCAGCTCTATGTCGACTTTAAGGTCCCGCCACTAATGGATAAAACTTAAAGCATACAACATGGTTGGTATGAGAAGTTAAATTTTTTTTTTTGAGAGCAGTGGACTACAGAAAGTGTATTTTCAAAAAATTATCTAAGTATTCACGGTTCGAAAAAAACCCCATACAAATCAACAAAAGAGTTTCGAATTCTAGTCTTTGGCGAAAATGAGTCAAAAACCATCTTTGCCTCTAGTAAAATACAGAACAGGAGAAGCTCGATACTTTAGAAGAAATCAAATTGCAAAAGCCTACTTAAAAATTGTGATTACTTTTGTAGAAAATGTTCGAAAATATTGTTGGGAAGATAGAAAAAGCACTAAAATGTTTGTGTTGGAAATATAACAAAAAAAAAAAAAAACAACAAAGAAACTAAAAATAAGTAGAAAACCCAATAATCTTTATAAAGTTCGTACAGACGGTACAACTTACGATTGATTTATCGGTGCTTTTAAAGGGCATGTGGCAACTAATTGTAGTACCGTTCGCAAAAGTTAATGAAGTTTTAAACGCGTAGCGAAACATGCCACTGGATATCGCCTAATCACTTTAAAAATCTAAATCAGGACATCTATTGGATTGTATGCTAACAAGTAACCGCTACATAGCCGACTGCGCTTAATATATTGTATCAAAATGTTTCGGCAAATAGAAGCAGAAGACAGTTTGAACAATTCATTTGGGAAACCCATTTTCCTATTAGCAAACGCCAGATATTGCTATGTTCTTGTCGTAATGGACTACATACTCCAACAAATAGATAGAAGTGAAATACTTTCACAATTCAATCTACCAACGGTTGTGAATGCATTCGTTAATAAATGGTTGAGTTCGTGTTGAGTTCCAGTAGAAGAACATTTCGATCAAGGCAAAAATTTAGGGTCTTTAATATTAAAAGATATGTAAGAATACCGAATAAAAGATTTAGCAACAATGTTGCTACACTCATAGTATGACGGAATGCTAGATTTTTGCTCATCCGAATTAATGAGCAGTAACAAAATGAAAACCAGGTTAGAAAATTTAATAGAAGGCCAATTGTCTCTACTCTACTATCCACAATTGAATTTGTTGTTATGAATTCCACAAGCAATCGAAAGGTTTAATGACGAATTCTAGAGAATTCAAGCCTAACAGGACAAAATTTAAACTTATAGTCGTACATTTGTAGAGATTGAGGATTTTCGGTAACAGAAACAATGTGAATATTCGTAACGAGCAGGTTTAAATGAGTGATAATATGTGAAGACAGTATAAAGACTGAATGCTTTTCGGAAAACATGTAGAAAGAACTTGAAAACCAAAAAGTAAATTATCAACAAATAAATTACGAAAATACCGATTTACAAAAAAACAAAACAAAATAAGAAAAACAGAGAGATTATGGAAGTTTCCAAGCCATTATAAATAGGGTGAAGGAAAAGGTTACTAAAAACAGTAGTAAAGATAACAACACACATATATCGACTGTGGTATTAAACGGTAGAGAGTTTTAAAATTAAAGAATTTAAATTTTTTTTAGTAAAAAGGATCGTGAGTGCATTGTTGTCAATGGGAGTGTTTTATTAGAATTCAATAAATCAAGGAGTTAGTTAAATAAAGAAATAATAATTGATAAGAGCGAAGAATTTCCTTTATTTCGAAATTGTAATTTTCAAATTTGGATGCCCTGGTAGTCTAGTGGGTAGTGTGCTAGAATATTAGGGTGAGGGACCAGAGACTCTGGTCTGTGACACTACACCGAGCTTGTATATAATTAAATATAATTTATATATTGTATTATAATTAATAAATAAATAAAAAATAATAAAATTAAATTTTCAAATTTACCAGGAATAATTGATTTCGAAAGGCAAAAAGCTGTGTAATCACTCACTGCATTTTAAGTTTTTTTTAGTTAAATAAAGAATATTGAATTACTGGATTTGCCTCTAATTCCTTAATAAGTTCTTGAGTGATGTAAAAATTATTTTTTTTAAGAAATCAAAAAATCTGAACTTCGCTACAAATTTTTTTGTAAGCCAGACTAGCATGCTTTTTTTATATAGGAGTTTATTTTTAATAGGAGTTTAAAAATAAAACTTTTTAATTTAATTTACTGTTTAACAATCCTTTTTCATTTGTATTCTTGGGAATTATTATTCAAAGTGAAGTCAATGTTCTAAATTCGACTTAATCTTTCAACTATGGCATGTGACCGTACATAGTCTTATTTTTTAGTTATAAAAACTCTTGTAATATTCTTACATACTATGCCTCGTATATACAATATTAAAAGCTTTAATTTTAATTACATTAACAAAATTAAAAAGAAATTCTTATTTTAATATGCAACTAAGCCGATTGATTCTAAGAACACTGCCATGTCTAGACGTTTTCTTAACAAACAAAAATTCAAAATTTTTAGTAAAAAAGACAAAAACAAACGAACAACATCTTCAAGTAATACAAAGAAAAAAATAAAATAAAAAGAGAGAAATAACTGAACGACCAAAACAACAAGACCTACATAATTCTATGTATATATGGAATACATATATACATACATACATATAATACTTATGTACAAATGTTTATAAATTTTCTTGAATTATTTGCCCCCCTTATCATTACCGACTCTACTTTATTATTATTTCCCTTTAACAAAGCAAACAATGAATTTGTCTTCTGCTGGAAATAAGGAAATAAAAAAAGATGAATGAACGTAGAAAATGAATGAATGAATGTATAAATAAACGATGAATGAATGATATTGAAGATAATATATCAACATATTGTTAGAAAACTATGGCTGGTTCAATAGACTGCAAATGATATTGATTTGTGGGAAATTGGAAAAATGATTTCGATGACATATGTATGTATGTATGTTCGAATGTGTGTATGTATTTGTTTACAATATTTTATAATAATATTGTATATTAGAAATAAATGAAGTGGACAAGGATATTGAAAATACTTACACACTTTACAAATAAATGTATACCACAGTCAACGTTTGATTGATGCTGTGATTATTATTTGTCCATACGTTGAGATATTGTGCCTTGGCACGGTATCTTGCTCTGAAATTTTTCTTTCTATAGATCAAAAGTTTTTGTTTTTTTAAATTTTAATTTCTTAAGATAATAACATAAGCAATCGTAATGTGTGGTCGTCACTATATAGCTCAGTCACACATTACGCAAGACTGTAGTATAAAATTGTATTTCTTTTAATACAATCGTATAACTTTGCATACTAAAAAGATATCTTTATTTGGAGTGCTCCACATTGTGGCGGAATACATACATACATAATTGATCATTACAACATTTCAGTCAGAATTACGGCCTAGTTTCTCACACCACTTAAGTTGTGTGTGTTAATTTTTTTATACATAAGAGGCGGGACCTACAGTTTAAAGTCGATTCCGAACGACAGATTTTTGAGAAACTTTTTATTTTATTTACTCCCAGAATTTTTGCCAGAAATCTGATGAGAGGAAGTTGCCGAAGAAATACTTTTTTATTTCGTTTGGACGTCTGACCTGGGGGTTTGAACCCTGGCTTTACGTCTAATAAGCCAACACACTATCTACTAGACTACGGCGACTGGCGGCATAATTGATTTAAAATTCTTCAACATGATGACGAGCAAAATGTAATGAATGGCGCAAAAGACTTACAATTAATTTGTTTGTAACTCTATCGACGGGTTTTAACTTTGATTATACTGCCTTGACTGTGTTCAATAAAAGCCTTTATTATAGTTTCCATACTTTTTCAATTAAAGAAAAGTACATGAGGCACAATGCTTGCCCATCGAAGCTTTAACTAAATACAGTCAATGATTTTATCCACGAGAAACGGTTTGTGTGAAACAGTGATGATTTCTACATGGAAAATAAGATCAAAAAGTCCGACCAACCCATCAAATATCTCTGCTGTCAGTATAACACTCTGTAATGGGGTCATTTATTATGAACTACAGAACACACATCTGAAATTTAATGTGGTATTGTGTGGTAGTCGCAGTTGTCTAGTAGGTAGTGTGTTGGCTTATTAGATGTGAGACCTCGGTTCAAATCTCAGGTCAGTCATCTCAAAAAAAATAAAATATGAGCAAGTATTTTTTCGGTGGCTGGCTCTCAGCAGATTTGTGGCAAAAACTCTGACAGTAAATAAATTGCGTTGAAAAGTTTCTCAAAAATCTGTCGTTTGGAAATGAATTTAAACTGTAGGTCTAGCCAATTATATATAAAATTAACACAGACACAACATAAGTGGTGTGAGAAGTTACGTAGTAATCTGATTGCAATGGCCAGTTAGAGAAACAATCAATTATAAAATATACTGCGCTCAACTCAATGAAGACAGAGTGATCAGAACTGGCCAACACAAAACGTATTGCGTTCCATCAGAACATTGTCAAATAGTACGCGACTGGAATGGCTTGAAATAAGAAGAATGCACTCTAAGTATAATGCATATCATCTTACAATCATCAGCTTTTGTGTGTGAAACTATATTAACAAGATGTTGCAGAAAACAATGTACCCAAGATTTTTGTCGATAAACCGCAGGTATTACAGATTTTTCTTTTTTTTAGGTGTTCGACAGCCGGTTAGGTTACAACTCGCTGGTAAATAACATTATTTACAAATAATATTATTGTAATATTATTTGTATTAGACAATATTCTGCCTTACTTAAAAGCTAACATTTCAATTTATCATTTCAATTTTCATTTTATTAAAATCATATTATCCTGTGCCAAGATAAGTGCTGCGCTCAAAAGTGAGAGAATATTCGGAACATCATTGTCATATTTTGCTTTTTCTACAGAAACATTAAAAATGCTCTGTTTGCTAATGAAAAAAAAAATTGTGAAGTTTATGAAGACTATGCTAAAACGATGCTAAAAATGTTAATTAAATCATGGAGCAAATTAAACATAAGTAGTGACTTTGGCCTGCCTTTTGTTTAAATCTCTGCTGAACTACAAAAGGTAATTTGCTCAGAATTCATCGATCAAAGCACCTTTCATATGCTTTCAATATTTGATCAAATTTGTATCCGGTCTTTTTTCGAACATTTACCATTTCAATTAATCTATGCTTCATATCGCAATAATTTTGTAATTCTTTAAAAAATTTAACCACCAACCATAAGAACTTACATTACCGTGCCTTTCATAATAGAACATCAAAATAATACTTTGATAATGTTTTAACACAAAAAAAAACAAAATTGAAAACCTTAAGGACATTGACTGATGTTGTTACCAAATATATACACTTTGTTATTTACTGCTCCTTTGTATGACGAAAAAGAAAAAGAAAAAAAACATTTTCTAAAGAGTGCTATACGTACATACATATACAAATACAAATAACACAATCACATATATGTATGTATCCCACAAAGGCAACAGAAAAAATAGAAATCCCGAATAAATAAAATGTTACTGCTTTTGGCATTTGTTATCATCAGCCAGCTTAAATATGTAGAAAAACGTTTTACTTTTTTGTGTTTCCTTTGCCAATATCAGATGAAGAGAATTTTCTTAAATATATGCTCACTGTTGGATAGGAAATTGATATTCTTATTTACATACATAATATTAAAACATACTCAAATAGATGGAGATATTAAGAGCCACATAAATTTCATTGTACTTGTATAGGATCTTCTAACAGGGATTTTTGAAATTCATGATTACAACACTTCAGTCAGGATTACAACGTAGTTTCCCACAGAACTTATGTTGTGTGTGTTAATTTTATCCAAGAGTGGCGGGACCTACAGTTTAAAATCAATTCCGAACGACAGATTTTTGAGAAAATTTTCAGCAATTTTTCCAGTAATCTGCTGAGAGGAAGTTGCTGAAGAAATATTTTTTTTATGTTTCGTTTTGTTGGAGATGTCTGACCTGGGATTTGAATCGTGGCCTCACATCTAATAAGCCAGCACACTATCTACTAGACTATGGCAATTTCTTAATCGCATATTTCGCCAAATTACCATGCCTCGATATAGCCTTCAATAACAGGTGAAAATAATGAACTTGTTTTACCAAAATGGGTGTTCGGTTCGGGCAACATACTGCGAGCTTTTTATCAAAATAATACTTCAGCGTCAGGGCTCATTTCTGAATGACTGAATACATGAACGAATAATTTGTCGAATTTGTGGACGATACCAATTGACATAAGAACTAATAGTATCCAATGTACCCCCGAAAAGGTCACTGTTTTGTGTGGATTTTGGGCTGGTGTCATCATCAGACCATATTCCTTGGGAACAATGTTGACCACGCTATTACTGTCAACGGTGAACACTATTGGTTGATGATTACCAACTTTTTTGGCCTGTTTTGGATGAAGTCAACTGGTTCCATCAAGACGGCTCAAGACAACTTACGCCACATTGGACGTAGTCATCTCAGGTGAAGATGAAGCAAACTGTTCAACAAAATCGAGCGATTTTACCCGGTTAGACCTTTCCTTGTGGGGTTTTCTCAAATCACAGCAGTATTCGTATAAGTTATAAGCCATGGCGATTCTCAAAGCCAGCATTACCTATGCCATCGTTTAAATAAAGCCTGATTCATTTGCCAGAGTCATAGAAATTGAAATTCAAACAAATAAAAAATTTCATTGATGTCTCACACCCATTTCGTTTTATTACAATTTAAAGATAGGAAGAGCTTAAGGAAAGACCCTATATGTATGTATACAAAGATTTATTTGCTTATATTGATTTATATTTTGATAATCTTTATGAATGTTTACTTAGAATTGTAAGTAGAGTAGATTATTGGAAAGATTTAACAGGTGTTTGAAAGAATATATAAGAAAAATATTAATTTCACATTAAATAATTTGTAAGGATTATCTGTTTCATTAGGAAACCAACAAAGAAAATCAACAATGTTATGATATCAGCTGCGCATTTCTTTATTTTAGAGATTAAATTTCTTTTAAGTCAAAGCAAAGAGCATTTATGGTTACTGTACTCGTAAAAATCGTAACTTTGTATTAAAATAGTAAAAAAAAAACTAGAGGTGCACCAAACTGTATTTATTTAAACTTATGAATTTATTGATAACTAAATTCAATTTTTATAAGTTTAATAAAATCGACTTCATTACTTACTAATGTGCTTGAAAGATTAAACAGATTCAAGTTTTATACGGTAGTTTAAGCATGAAATTTTTCTTGCAGAAATTTCTTAACGATTAATTTATTGAAATTATAGAAATTTTTGCTGACTGAAAACAATTTTTTTTTTGTTTAAGATTAACAGAATTAAGAAGTTTTTCACTAGTCGCTTAAATTGTGAAACTCTTTCTTTCTTTGGTGTTTATAAGCAAAAGAAAAGTTTAACGGGTCGTATGAGTGATTTGACGAATTGGTATTAAATATCACTCATACGCTGTAGTGTCTAATGTTCCGAGTATAAACCTAAAAATTAAAGTAATATTCTGGTACGTCCTATTCTAACAACATAAATTACGATAATTATAGTGCAAACGGAAAAATTGAAAGCTTTTAATTATTGTTTTAAAAGGTATCAAGAGAAGAATTCAGAAAATCAATAATCATGGTACATTGCTATTTAAATTTCAAAGCTTTTCCATGTTAATACACAACTTGATTTCGAACAAAACGCAGACCAATAATTAATAGCAATATACGCACTCCTTAAATTATTGTTTCATCGATTACATGATTTATTTTGGATTTGCTGTCGCTTCAAAATAAAGTTTAACTCAAGCAACACATACAGCAGCAGATATGTTAATTGGATGCTAAAACAATAGGCTTTCAATGTCGATTTTTTTACGCAAGGTGGTAATATCATAATCGACGAATACCATTCTGGTCGAACCCAGAAGTGATTGCAAAAAGCGAATGAAATCAGAAAAAATTACTTTTCACCGTGTTTTCAAAATGCTATTACCATACTTTTTTAGCCAGCAATTGGAAACAGTCTGTGGTTTCAACAAGGCATTGTCAGTGGAATATTATTTCATTCATATGGCTGACGCGGTAGGCGTCACAACACTTCATTAGATCGAACCAATTTTCCTGCAGTTTTTCGAGTGTATGGGTTCGTATCTCGTCAAAGGCATCACGAATGTCAACCTTGAAATGCTCAATTGTCTCTGGTTTGTAGGCATAACATTTTTCTTTAACGGCGCTCTACAGAAAATAGTCTAACGGTGTCAAAACTCATCTTCTTGGCAGCCAAATGACATCACCATTTTGGCTAATTAAACGGCCATCAAATGTTTGAGACAATAAATCGATTTTTGGCTTAAGATGTGTAGCATGCTGCACCCTTCTGTTGAAACCAAACATCGTTCACACCAATGCCATTAAAAGCAAGTACAACAAAATGGGGCTGTTATGATGCGATAGGATACAATACATCCGACTTTTGGTTTTATTAAGCGAAATATTTCCAGAAAATTTTTTTATTTGCTACCAAATACAATGTATGAAATAGCTCTAGATTGGAACTATTTTTGTAAAGCTATTCTATGTCTACACATAGAATTCCTTAACGTTTGATAACCACCATTTGTCAATTTATTTTTAAGACTCTGTTCGAAATGTGCGAAGGATTGCTCGGAAATGATCCCAAATGGATTATCGACATTATAAAGACATTATGAAGACATAAAATTATCTCTGAAATCATAATTTTACCTTACTTTTGAAGCCAATAAGGCAACATTTAATTAACTCGTTGTAAATTTTCTTTTAATTTAAATTTTTTAACACAAAAATTTCAATTTTACATAAAGTTTCCTTCTTTTTTAACAGTTATTCGCCACTTTTAATGTGTTTTCTAATTAAATTAGAAAACACTCTTTTTCAAATACTGTTGTTGAATATTTAAATGTTGCACCTTTTGTTTCGGTTACAATCGTAAAGGTGAGAGAGAAAACATGATTTTATTTTGTTTGTACTCATTGTGCTCATCATCGAAAAACATTCAACAATGAACCAACGAACAAACAAACGAGTGAGTAAATGAATGAATGGTTGACTGAAAAACCGAAAAAAAACAGAAACACAACAGCAAACTTCTAAAATAAGTGAACTCTTCTGCACATACATACAAATACAATCACATAAAGGATACGAGTGATTCGTAGGAGGCAAAGAGGAAAGAGCTGCGCTCTGTACAGGTACTTACCTTGTTTGGGTGAAGCACTCAGTGCTTGTTGTGGTGATTGTTGTTGAGAATGTATTTGATATTGTTGTTGTTGTTGCTGTTGTGCAGCAGCAGCAGCAACAGCTACAGCCTGCTGTTGGGCAATACAAGCTGCAGCAGCAGCCGCAGCAGCTGCTTGCTGTTGTTGTTGATGTTGTTGGGCTTGTTGTTGTTGCTGTTGTACAGCAGCAACTTGTTGTTGTTGTTGCTGTTGTTGTTGAGCCTGCTGTTGCTGTTGTTGACTATTAGCGGACATTTGTTGTTGTTGCTGCTGTTGTTGTTGTTGCTGCTGTTGCTGCTTAGTATTATTAGCCTGCTGCTGATGCGTTTGCTGTTGTTGTTGCTGCTGCTGCTGTGTTATATGAGTCTGATGTATGGCCAACAATTTAGTTTCGTATGGTTTAGCATGTGGAGCACCAACTGATAGTGGTTGACTGCTAAGCGTCATTTGTGCTGTGGCTGGCATCATGAGTGTGGGCATTGCCAACATTTTTGCTTTGCTTTTGATTTTCCTAAACAACACACTAGGTTTTCGCTGTTCACTCAGTTAGTTTGGTGTTCCCTTGTTATACGATTTTACTTGTGTATACTTAAACACTCTTGTTTTTCTTATTGTTGTTGTTGTTTTATATATATGTAAATGTAAGCGTGGGTGTGAGTGTGTCTGTGTGTATGTTTGTTAGTATTTTAATTCGTACGGTGAACTGTTGCCGCCTTTTGTGTTTTTATTTAGAAATTGTGGATTCTGCTGTTTAAATCCTCTCCCTTTTGTTGTCTTTCAGTTTCTGTTTTCCTTTTTTCGTCCTGTTTGTAATGCTTTTGAAGTTTTGCGGTCAAGTTATAGTTAGACACAGTTACTCAGTTGTCGTTACACTTTAAACAAATGCTTATACTTATACTCACTTATACTTTTACACGTAATCTTTCGCATACGTACATACATACATACACGTAGAGTGTAACAATTTTAATTCTATAATGCTCACGTATGTTAATACAGCCAAGGTATGCTAATATTATGCTACTGTTTTACACTCTTTTACTCTTATTGTTGTTTTTCGTTTTCTGTTTTCTGTTTTCTGTTTTTTTTTTAGTTTTGTGTTCTCTATGTGGTCTTTAGAACGAGAGAGATAATAATGTGAGCGTATGTGGGAGCTATGGGCAGACAGATTAAACGAGTACTTTCCTGTTATTCTATTACGTTATTTTTCTTTGTGAGTTTTTTTATTCTTTTTTTTTAATTCAAATTTACACACACACAGCAGTCGTTAAAGTAATAATAGTAGTACTCGTGATGGCGTGATGGTGATGTTGGTGGTGGTGGTGGTAGTTAGTAGCTAAATTGGTTGTAGTAGTTGTATGCGTTTAATATGTAAATTTATGCCTGCATATACTCACTGGTTTGTTTGTTTATTTGTTTGTTTGTTTGTATGTATGAGTGAATCTGTTTGTCAGTACAATCTGTTTGTCTATATGAACCCCTTTTGTTTTTTTTTCCTTTTTTTCTTTTTTTTCGTTCGTTCCGTTTATATGCCGAACATAGTTGATGTTGATGTGGATATTGTGGTTTTACAAAAGTGGTAAAATGTTCGCGTTGATGGCAATAACAAATTATTTATGTGTGTAGGGGCAAATGAAACAAAGAATGTTACTCTTCTGTTTGCAAAATAACTGCAGTTGTTGCTCTGTCAGATTTTTGTTTTTTGGTTATAATTCCTGTTGTTTAAAACAATTTTAATGATTTTTTATGCCCAAAATTTAAGTTTTCAATGATAGTTTCGCTCAGGCGGGCAAGCAGGCAGTTAATTAAATATTTGTTTTGCAAATTTATTTTTTCAGCGTTCTTGATTCCTTTTTACTCCACCTAATGACGACTGGTTTCTGTTGTTGTTTTCGTTTGTTTATTTAGTGTGGTTTTTGTGTTGTTTTTTCTCGTTCTTTTATAATAATTTCACTTATTTATGAAAATATTTGCGTAAAACAGAAAATATTTATTTTATGTTACGTTTTTGTTGTTGCTCATTTATTTATTATTCGTATTAATTTGCACTAAATCATCCACTTTTAATTTTGAATTTTTATTTTTATTTTTGGATAGGCTGAAACCGCACTAGTGTTTATTTATTTATTTTTGTTTTTTTATGTTGTTTTATTTTCTGTGTAAATGGAAATTATTTAATGTTTAATTAACATAAATTGGTAATTTTGCTAAAAATGTTTCTGTCCTCTATTTTGTTCTTTTTGTTTTGGTTTTGTTTTTGTAATATTTTTAAAAGAGGAGCAAAATTTGATATAATAATTTTGATTTCGTGTGTTTATTTACTTTTTATTTGTTCTCTTTTTTTACATAAATTTTAACAAAAAAGAAATTTATTTTTATTTAGGTTGACCTTCACGTATCACAGACCAATGAAATAGTTAAAAGTTAAATTTTATTCTAAAATTTAATTTGATGTTCTTTTTATTTTTGGTTTAGAAAATATTTCAAATAATATTGTTTATTTTCCTTTTTTGTTTAGTATTTCTAAAAAATAAAATTATTTATGAATTTAAATATTATCATAGGAGTTGTACAATAAATTACAGCGAAAAGTGAAATTTTTGCTTCTCAAGTGGATTGTAATTTTCTTTTAAAAACATTTAAAAATTCATAAATTTAAAATACAAAAAAAAAATAAAAAATAAAATAAAAATATTAGATATACATATATTCTCTTACATACATATGTATATAATTGGTATCTTAATATATATACTACAAACATACATACATACATAATTAGTCGTTACAACCCTTTAGTTAGGATTACAACCTAGGTTCTCACACCAATTATTTTAATTTTATAAATGAGTGGCGGTACCCTCAGTTTGAAGTCGACTCCAAACGACAAATTTTTGCAATAATTTTTTTAATAGCATTTTTATTTACTCTCCGAGTTTTTGTCAGAAATCTGCAGAGAGGCAGTCACCGAAGAAATCTTTTCTCACATTTCATTTTGTTGGAGATGTCTGACTTGGGGTTCGATTCGTCGCCTCACGTCTAGTAAGCCAACACACTACCTACTAAACTGCGGCGACTAAAATTTTACATTTTTAATTAAACAGAAAAACTAACATTACTAATGCCAAACTAAACCATCCTTGTGATTAATCCTTGGCGTTAATATTAAATAGTGACTACAGATCTTAGATTTGAAATCACGAGCTCTTGGTTAGTAAGCACATTACTAACTACACTATGACAATCGCAACTTTAATGCAAAAAGAAAGCATTTCTAGACCATAGCAAAGCAGTATAAATTAGCAAAATATTGTTAAATTCAACTCAACTAAAAAAAGTGTTAGAAAAAGTGATGTATTGCGGTACATTGCCAGAAAAGAAAATTTATAATAAATTTGAAAATCAGAAAAAAAGTTTGTAAAAAAGAAGTTCTTTACAAAATGTAGCTGCAGTTTTGGCAAATGATCCTTACTGATTGATTTTTTACATTTTCCTGGACTAGAATTCAATATAGAAATTTAAAAGGGGTAGGTTAGGGAAGAATTTCAAGTGAAAAGAAAAGATAACCTAAAAAATGCTTAGTATTGATTACAAAAATATTACTAAGTGCTTGGAATTACAGTTATAATTGAGAGGTGCCAAGCGAATAATGTTGTTTATGTAACCAGACCAGCTAATCTTTAAAATTATAGAGAATTTCTCTTTTTATAGAGGTATTCTGAATAAAAACATTTGAAATATAGACAAAGCAATGGGCTTAAATGCTGGCCTAAGTAGGACGTTTTTCTTTGGGAGGCGTCCGTCACTTAACCTAATCTAACCTAGAATTTGTAAAATAATAAAAATAATGCAATAAATATTAAATTAAATATCATAAAAAAAATTTGAAGAATTTACTAAAGACTATATTCTTTCTTATGTATTAGAAGTTAAATTTTCTTTGATTTAAATAAAGTCTGAAATAACTTTACTATCAGTTTAGTTTACTTTTAAAGAAAAGTGTGTGCAAATATTTTCGAAAAAGGGGTTTGTAATACACCTCTATCTGCCTTTTTTAAAGACAAATTCCTTCAAACAAATAAATATTTTCATATGTTCAGAGAGCTATTTGATAGAGCAACGAAAATTCTATTATAGTGCAGCTTGGCGGTGGTATGGTAGCATAAAGACGGTCATCTCAAAATCTCGAAACCATTATAGGATGAATTATGAGAGCCAAAAAATCGAAATGGATTGTTATAAAATAAGTTACTGGCTATAATCTGAAATAGGATATTTTGAAATTGTATAAAAAATTTACGGCGTTATGAATTGTTTCCTGTTTTTGCTTATCTCTTTCTACTTTTATTGTTTAATAGAATTTTTTATTATTGACCGATCAAAAATATTCTGGCTCGGGCTAATACTAATGGTCTTAGGAACTTTGTCCCAAAATACGAGAAAAAATCGATCAATTAGTTTTTGCTAAGTTGTGGTCACCAGGTCGAAAAATGTAGTTTCGTTTGAGTTGCGCGCATCTGGAGGCGATTTTCTCCTACTTTTTGTTACAATTGAAGGAAAAGAAGATTTCTATTTTAGTTCTAAGGCAACTAAAAGGTAACTAAAAATGTGAAAATGCAAAATTGATTTTTTGAAAATAAGAAACTACCTTGAATTCATAAGGATTTAATATGTATGTGTTAATAGTAATCAGCTTAATACAATTCAATAAAGTTTATCGTTTTATTGCTAAAAGTCTACATTTGCATAATGCTTTTAATATGCTTTTAATTTATGTCTTCTAAACTATAATACAATATTTTTTTCTAAAAGGCATAATTATTTATAATTTTTTCTCCTTTATTAATTTTTTATCATGATTTTCGGTTAAATGTGAATAGGACTTAAACGAACTTTGACCACAAATTGATAACACAAAACAATTGCCAATTTATCAAGTTCTAAACGGAATTAAAAACAAATTAATAAGATTTAATCTTTTCTCATTTAATTAGTTTGAAGTTGTTCGTAAGGATTTTGTAGGAATTCGTGGAAATTAAGTGAAAAAAAAAAATAACAGAATTGGAAGCAGATTTTGAAAATATTTTTTCATTATTCTTTTTTAAAATTGGTAATATTTTGCAGTAACTAAAAATTCACACATTTATTTAGGATTCTTAATACATTGATGGGGTCTATTTCTGTCTGACTGCATATGTATAGGAAACGAAAAAATAATGGTACTATAGCGAAATTTTACACATTTTGTAACGTATACATCTATTAAGAGAATAACATAAATTTCATATGGAAACGAAATTCCTAACAAAAAAAAGTTTTTTTTACATCAAAGCAAAGAGTATTTATGGTTACAGGTTTAAAAATCAGAACTTTGTATTAAAATAGTAAAAAAAAACTAGGGGTACACAAAAGTGTATTTATTTAAACATATCATTTTATTGATAAATAAATTCAATTCTTACTAGTTTAATAAATCGACTTCATTACTTACTAATGTGCTCGAAAGACTAAACAGATTCAAGTTCTATACGGTTGTTTAAGCATGAAATTTTTTTTCCGAATGTTTCTTAAAGATTAATTTATTGAAAGTATTAAAATTTTTGCTGACTGAAATAAATATTTTTTGTTTTCTTTTTTTACGATTAACAGAATTATACAATTTTTCTCTAGTCGACTACATTGTGAAATTCTTTCAATTTAATGGTGTTTACAAGCAAATAAAAGTTTATCGGGTCGTATGAGTGATTTGACGAATTGGTATTAAATATCACCCATACGCTGCAGTGTTTAAAGTTACGAGCATAAAAGCTAAAATTAATGTGTTATTCATGTGCATTTTATTCCATATGCACAAATAAAATAAAATAAAAATGAAATTAATAAAATTAATAAAAATAAACTGAAAATTAAAAAAATTTGATTCTTAACAGGTTTCATTTTGCTGGATCTAAATGTGATAAGATGACTTTTCTAATACGATTTAAGTCTACCAAATTATATTAAAAATTTAGGTGGGTGCCCTGGTAGTCTAGTGGGTAGTGTGCTGGACTATTAGCGTGAGAATCGTGGCTTCGGTTCCCACCAGAGGCTCTGGTCTGTGACAATATACCGTGCATATGATCAAAGTTACTCAGCTCGTATATAATTAAAATATAATTTGTAACGGTATTGTAATTAAAATAAATAAAAATTTAGGTAAAAAAAAAATTACAATGCTGTACTGTTATAACGTATTTTTGTATTAAAACTTTTTAAAAAAAAAAAAATAAATAAACAACATCTTTCAACATACATTTAATACAATAATTTATTTATTTGTTTACTTTAGTTTTTTAATTTTGCACACTTTTATTTTTAATTTTATATGTTTTTTTTAATTTTTAAATTTTCTCTTGGTTTTTTTAGTCAATTTTTTTAAATTGTTTATAACACTTCTGTCTATAATCTCTTGTACATATATGCTTAAGTAAACTTGGGTTACAAATATCAATAGATGAGCTTTAAAACGGTATAGATCTGGTAATGTTAAATGCATCAGATATTAATTTATTTATAATTAAATATGACATTTCAAACATCAGACAAACTATTCTGTGAAACGTAAACCACATTTAAAAACTAAAGAAAGTTTGTTGATTTTTTTTATTATTTATTTTATATCCTAGACTGCACTATTTTTGAAAAAAATATTTTTATATTTATATTTTATAAAAAAAATACGTAACATTTTTATGAACACATAATATTTTTATAAAAAAAAAACATAATAATAATACCTTTCAAAACTTTACTGTTTATATAAAAAAGTAATTAAAATAATGTTCCATAAAATAAAATAATTTATCTATTCCACCTGTAACGCAGCAATATATCTTATTGCAATTTTTCACCTAACCTACACTCAATATCTGGTAGCTTTCCATCTTTTTTTATTCATTTTTATTTGTTTAAAATAAATTCAATACATAACAATACGTATATTCAATACAGACATAAACACAGTTATTAAAAGTTAATTATGAAAATACGACTGACTATGATTACAGAAACCAAAAATAATAAAATATAAAATAAAAAAAATAAAAATAAAAAATTAAAAATATATTAAAAATTCCTGTATAGCTTATACTTACTATACTTATACCTTAAATTAATATCGTAGCTAAACACAGTTACTGTCTTGTAAAGGAAGTAGTCTTTAGTGAATTATGTTTTATCAAAAATTTAAATAAAATAGTTTAATTTGTATTTTATTATTAAATCAGTAAATAAATAAATAAATACATAATTTGAATTAAAAAATGTTTCCAAATAAAATAGTTAACACACGATTTCGGTCATTGAAAATTCTATTTAGTAAGTAGTAGTTTTAATTAAAATAAAATAGCAAATAACGGTCTCACGGATCCAGGATATTTAAAACAAATTTCTTTAAAGTTTTATTTAAAAAAAAAAAAATTTTAAAAAAAGAAGCTCAAATTATACATATTTCGTTAAATATTTGCTAAATCTTTTCACTTTTGTTTAAATTTTTTTTAATTTAATATAAATGCCCCTCATGGTTTTAAATCTAGGTAACAAAAATTTCCTAACATATTACAACTATGTAAAATCGATCATTTTTATTTAATATATGTTATAAAAAATTTTGTGAAAAAGAAACTGCTGCCATGGGCCTAAGAGGCATATACAAAGTAGTTCATATATCTTAAAAATGTTTAACTAAATAAACCGTTCGTTATATATTCGTGTTATATCTTCTATTTATCAAAATATTTATCTCTCATGCACAAAGTAAGCTTTCATATGCAAAAGCTAATCTCTCTGTTCTGTTTACTTCAAGGTATTCATATTTTTTAAGACATCTCATGTTTATAAAATTATTACTAAGTGCTTGCAATTGCAATCATTATAAGTGAGGGGCCTAAGCGAGCAATATTGTTTATGTAGCCAGACAAGCTAATCTTTAAAATTATAGAGAACTGCTCTTTTTTATAGAGGCATTGAGAATTAGTATAAAAACATTTGAAATATATACAAAGCAATGGGCTTAAATGCTGGCCTAAGTAAGATTTCTTTGTTTGGGAGGCGTCCGCCACTTAACCTAACCTAACCTAGAATTTGTAAAATAATAAAATATAATACAATAAATATTAAATTAAATATCATAAAAAAAAACATTTGAAGAATTTATTCAAGACTGTACTCTTGCCTATGTATTACAAGTTAAATGTTCTTTGATTAAAATAAAGTTTGATATAATTTTACTATCAGTTTAGTTTCCTTCTAACGAAAAGTGTACGCCAATTTTTTTTAAATTACAATTAAATTATATTTGAAAACAAATAAAATAAAGCGGGTATTAAAATATAAAAGTACTCGTATATAGAAAATATCGAATATTTTCTACAAATGCAATGATTCACTTTAAGGGGTTAGTATACTTCTTTTTTCGCCATTTTTAAATACAAATTTCTTCAAAAAAAATAATATTTTTATATGTTCAGAGAGACATTTGATAGGTACGGTAGCCTGAAGAAGGTCTGCTCAAAATCTCGTAACCATTATTACAGGAATTATGAGAGCCTAAAAGCAAAAAATTGAAATGGCTTCTTATAAAATAAGTTACTGGCTATAAGCTGAACTAGGATATTTTGAAAATGTACACAAAATTGACGGCGTTCTAAATTGTTTCCTAGTTTCGCTTCTTTTTTCTACTTTATTGTTTAATTTTAATTATTGGCAGATCAAAAAAAAAATAAATCTACTAATCGTTTAGGAACGTTGTGCCAAAATGTCAGGGAAAATGGGCCTAAGAGGCATATACAAAATAGTTCATATATCTTGAAAATTTTTAACTAAATAAACCGTGCGTTATCAATTCAATTTATTAAAATATTTATCTCTCATGAACAAAGTAAGCTTTCATATGCAAAAGCTGACCACTTAAAACAGCTGATCTTTTAAAACAACTCTAAGATATGCTAAATTATTATGTCATGGGCCAATGCCAGTAAGATTTGTTGCATTATCGTGGCTATAACAATAGAGTTAAGAATTGTTACATTATCTGCTTAAGTGACACTAGCCTGTTCTAATGAATATGAATTTTACTTTTACTGAAAAATTATCAAATTTTGGTGTAGTTCTTCTTAATTTATAGTCTATGATAGTAAACCAATTATTCAAATGGACAAACCTAAATGCCTTGTTATACAAAAGAAAAAAATTTAATTTATATTTTAATACTTTTAACTAACAAAAATGATAAACTGCAATTTAAATATACTTTCTGTTAAAGAAAATGAATAAAAAATGTAATAAAACTGCAGGATGTTCCGATAGTCTAGTGGATAGTGTGCTAGATTATTAGCGTGAGGTTCGTGGGTTCGATTCCCACCCGAGACTCTGGTCTCTGTGGCACTACACCGATCATATGGTCAAGTTACTCAGCTCGCATTTAATTAAAATATAATTTGTAATAGATAAATAGATAAATAGATAAATAAATAAATCATTAAACTGCATTAAATTATAATTTAAAAAAAGATATTCGATTGGTACAACAAGTAGGTTTTCATGTTAAAATATCTGTTACATGTGACCACATATTTAGTCTGACTATTAGCCAATTAATTTGTTTTTAGAATGTTAAGTAAGATATTAGAATGTGAACAATTTTATTTGGAATCCATTATTTAAAGAATGTATTACAAAAAATATTTTCTTTATTGTTTATTAATGTTCATTTTCTTAACGCAAATAAATTTTAGGCAAAGTAATTGAAATTATTTCCAAATAAACTAGCAGATTTAATCTTTAATTTAGCCGCAAACAAAAATAATGCCGCCTGAATTTAATACCATTTTGAAAGCCAATAGGTTAAGATTATTTTATTAAATTAAAATGCTAAGAGGCAAACAATTTTTATTACTTTTTGTTGCTATGTTTCTAAATTTTATATTTTATTTTATTTTTTTTTAACTAAATAAGTATGTACACTTGATATTCTATTCTACGTGTTGATAACTTAAGGGCGTAAAAGAAAAAATTTATTTTCATTTGAAATATGATAGCTTCTGTTCAAACACACTTATTTAACGGTTAGAGAAAATACTTTCAACACCTGTTTTAAAGCTGTTGGTGAAAAAAAGGAAATTAACAACACCTTAAGTAGGGAGAGAGAATGTAATTATTTTTTTTTTTTTTTTTGAAAATATTTTCAGTTTTTTATGGTCTGTCTGCGTTAAGGAAATAAAATAAAGATAAATTTAAAGGCAAAAAAAATGAATATTTTTTACTTCATTTCAGAAATTTAAAAGCGATAAAAGAAATAAAATTGAATAAAAAAAAAGCGAAAAATATTTTATGATACAATAAAAAATATGCCAGTTTTCATAAACTTTCCATATAATATTTATCAAATATAACGTACATATTATGACCTAAAAGTTGTTTTTTATGATATTTGCAGCTGTTTTTTCTTATTCTTTATTTCATTAGGAAATCTTTAACGTGGAAATATGACGTCTTAAAAGGAAAAGGAAGAGTCGTAAATTGTAAATGTTTGCTTTTATTTATATGTACGTATTGAAAACCGTTTCTTTTTTTATTTTTGCTATAACTTTAATATTAATAAACAGTTATTTTTAGCAAAATCTCATTGAGAACAAATTTCTGTGTGTATAAAGAAAGCAAAATAAATATTGCAACTCCCATGCTGCTGCTTTAAACGTTTAATGACTTTATTGGCATCTTTTTTTCCTTTTTTTTCATTACTCTACATACTCTAGCATTGCTACAATAAAAAATACATATATAAGTATGTATGTGTTGCATACTTATGTATTATATATATTAAATCTATATACATTTCTTTATATACATACATATGTATCTATGTATAGTAAAAAAAAAATATAGAAAACGAATGTATGAGTAAACATGTACATGGCATATACATAATAATACTCATACGCATCGTATATTGCTACCTACAATTGCTTGGCATTGCATATGTATGTTATGTACATATATATGTATGTATATATGCAATCATTGGCATAAAAATGTTATTACTCTTTAGATATATGTATGTATATAGCATATATATGTATATATGTCTTCTTCTTTAAGTGTAAATCGATTTGCTATTAAATAAAATATTTTAAAATAAAAAATAAAAATATTTCAAGAAAACAAAATAATATTAAAAACGCCTTAGACTTACAAATGCCTTACAAATACAAATGTAAATATATATATATACATATATATTTTTGGTTCTGTATTTAGTAACATCAAATATAAGACCTAAGCTATATCCTTTAACTTATAAACTTAACTTTAAAAAAAAAATTATTTTTTAATATTTACTTATCTGTTAAGAATTGTACGGGACTTGGCAAAAATTTCACTTTTTTCATGTAATTTTCTTGGTTTTTATATTTTTAAATTAAAAGAAAAATTTTATTATATTTACTTTTATTTATAGAAAATAATTTTTTATTTATTTATTATGTTGAATTTTTTATTTCTTGATTTTGTTTAAATAAATTATTTTTCATTTGTTTGGTTTTTTGATTTTAACATTTTTCTTGCACGTCTTCCGCAAAGTTCATTTAAATTTGTTGTTGATGTCGGTTTTTTATTTTAGAATTTATTCAATTTATTTTACGACAAAAATCAAAATGTATGTTTAACAAACAATTTGAATTAAAATTTTTATTTAAATATTTATTTAATTAATTTCTCTCTTTTATTTTTTGCTTTGTTTTAATAATGAAATTTTGAACTTTCTTTGTATACGACTTGCATTAGTAGCGGCTGCAGAATAGTGATTTTGATTTGGAGGAGGAAAGATGCTTCTTTGTTTGCAACAAAAAACAAAATTATTATGATTTTAATTTTATTTTATCTTTTGATTATTAATTTCAAAGAAAAAAATGAAAAAACAACAATATATTCTTTTTATATTCACGCGCTTTATTTCGTTTTTATTTTGGTTTTAATTCTCCGCTTTTTTTTATTTTGAAAAATTGATTTAAATTCCCATTATATATGTTTTGATATTTCCTTCCCGTTTTTTTTTTATTCTTTTATTATATATATTTTTTGATTTTCTTTTTCTTATTTTTTCTTTTTTTTTTGTTAGATTGAACAAAATAATAACAACTTAATAACAATGTAACGAATATCCTTTCATTACGAGGACACAATTCAAACTGAATGCGAAGTTTATTCGTCGTCTTCACAAATAGTCATACACATCGTTTGATTTTTCAATATTATCCTACTGTCACTGGTTATTGTTAAATTGTGCTTCTCATTTACACACACACACAGAGTTATTTACGCAAACACATACATACGAAAACACGTAAACGTCAAAGCAAAACGAAAGCACTACTACCACCGTACACACAAGCTATCATTGTATCAAACACCGTTAACATGTTATAACGCTTAATAACGTGTTTATTTTACTCTCACTTACTTTCTCTCAATATTGTTTCCTCTCTCGTTCTCTCTCTCTCTCTCTCTCAGTTTCGTTTATTACTCATTCGTTGTCTTAATACTTTAGTTTCATTTATTATTGACCAAAAAAATTTACGAACGCACCCTTTCGTACTTTCTCTTTTCGAAATGTGTTTTCATAAACACATTGAAATAATGCTCTCTTGAAATTTCATTTTCATTTGCAATTCAATATACTCACGCATGTCCTTTCTATTCTCTTCGAAATGTGCTCTTCTTCCGTTATTGGCTACAGGCGGCATTTTATATTCACCTCCTTTATAACGACTTTCATGTCCTTTTGCCGAGGAAAGTTATAACGTTTTTCGTAATTAAATTTTTTTCTCAGACATCAACCGTAATTTTAATTCATTTTCATTGCATGCTTTGTGGTTTGCGGCGGTAATAATAGTGGGGAATTTTTCTTTAAATTATTTTTATTATAGCGGAATATAATTTCGAAATATTTTAAAAGTTATAATAACAAAATATCAGAGGCAATATAACACTTTATAATACAAGAAATAGGTAATGAGCTGTATAACGCTTTCAGAGATTTCAATTATTGAGAGAAGATATTTCTCAGGGATATCATATCATATTAAATGATGGAAATAATGGTTTTTTCAATAATAATTAACACTTAAGAATTAATTAACTTCGGCATACGACAACAACTTCGGAAGGAAACATTCCCAATTTGTCATTTTATTGTTTACATTGCCATGTAAGATAAAATAATTGTAGTTAAGATACCTCATTGGTTGCTCAACAACGTGTATAATAAATAGATTTTGTTTACATAACGCTCTGTCCACATAGAGCTGTATTACGACAGCTTTCCTCGCTTTTTCAACTATAACTTTCTATAGTCGGTTGCACATCTGCCCTTACACCATGTCCGTTCTTATCCCATGACCTCAATCAACGACGTCCTTTAACGCTTAATGTGGAGGACCTCATCCCGATCGCTTTATATGCTTGCAGCCTATTTAACGTTTTTGAACTTTCAATTTGTGTTGAAATTTAAATATCACACTGCAAAGATTTACTTCTCCCAAAACTGAAGAGGATTATTCAGTGACGGTATTTCCTACACTCGTGTACTTATGTAAAGTCTGCATTGCAAATATGTTACATACATACACAATTGGTCATTGCAACCCTTCAGTCAGGATTACGACCTAGTTTTTCACACCACTTATGTAGTGTGTGTTAATTTTATACATGAGTGGCGACACCTACAGTTTAAAGTCGACTCCGAACGACAGACTTTTGAGAAACTTTTCATGGCAATTTTATTTTCACCCACAGTTTTTGCCAGAAATCTGTTGAGAGGAAGTCGACGAAGAAATATATTCTCATATTTCGGTTTGATGTCTGACCTGGGGTTTGAACCGTGGCCTTACGTCTAATAAGCCAACACACTATCTACTAGACTACGGCGACTACATTGCAAATGTGTTACTCGTCCAAAACGACACCCTGATATGAAAGTTAGTAAGGACACCAATGTAACACATAGTAATTTGACGATAACGTAAGTAAGATGAGAAAATTTCTGATAAGTTAAATGCATTGATTCCACAGTTTATAAATATAGTATATCATCTAAACTAACTGATCAAATTACGATTAAAAAACGATATTTTCAACATATAGTTGTTTTTTTAAAAAATAATACTTTTCTTAGAATTATTATTAACCGTAGATTGAGCTTTGTATCACACCCGATACATTTAAATTTTTGAGACTCTAATACTTTAATTCAGAAAAAGTTAGATGCCTAATATTTAGTTAATTTGTTAGTATTGTTATCGTCTTTTTTTTAAACCAAATAAAAAAAGAAAATTTTAAACAGGACTTCAAAAACTTCATAACTCTGGCTTATGTATCATTTTTGATACATACGACTTTTTTAGGGGATTCTTTGGTGTTGTGTATGTAATTTATTTTTTTAAGTTTTTCAAAGATTTTGTGAAATTTTATTGTAAATAATACATTATTTATGGTATTTGAGAAGGAATTGGAAGTTAAGTGTTGGATGAATGTGAAAAGGTTGAATTTTATGTTCTTGATATGCTCATGGTATTGATTGAAGTAGTCGTAGTCTAGTATGTAGCATGTGAGCTTATTAGACGTCAGACCAAGTTTCAAACCTCAAGTCAGATATTTCCAATGTATGTAATATTCCTGCTGTTGAATCAACTGTCGAAGGATTGGCAGCAACAAACATGACAATAGGATGTTATTAGCCAAAGGTGGTACTACTTGGATCAGAGAACCATATGCCTTTAGTAGCTTGGGAAGAGAAAATATTACCAATTTTCACGCAGATTAATAGCAGCTGTTTCTTGACTGTTGTTGTAGAGTCATCCTTACTGCTCTTCTCATATTTATCTCCCATGACAGACAGATATTAGAAAAAAGTGTGCTTAATTTTTAGAAAATAACGTGTGAGTTATCTTCGAAATTTTTTATTCATTTGAAAGACCTATTGATGCCATTTTGTGTGGAATATAATATTATACTTGTTGAATCGCATCCTAAATATCCTGGCGCATAAATTAGGCTGAACTAGCTCATTCACATATACCTGCGACTTAAAAAAACTCCAGAAAATAAAGTCTAACGGGGTCAGATCGCACAACCTCGGCAGTCGCATTACCTTCACATGAGACGACTATGTCTTTAAATCGTTTGTGCAGAATATCCAATGTCGCATGAACGAAGTGGCACGTAGTAAAGTCCTGTTGAAACCACATGCTGTTGGTGTCCAGATTAACTAGTTCCGGCCAAACGAATCATCGAATCGAATTAATCATCGATCTATAATACAAGACTTCGCCGTAGTCTAGTAGGTAGAGGGTTGGCTTATTAGACGTAAAGCCCGGGTTTTTATGCCAGGTCAGACATCAAAACGAAATATGGAAAAAAAATATTTCGTCGGCGATTTCCTCTCAGCAGATTTCTGACAAAAACTCTGAGAGAAAATAAACCTGCCATGAAAAAGTTTCTCAAAAATCTGTCGTTCGGAGTCGACGTTAAACTTTAGGTCCCGCCAAATTAATAAAATTAACGCACACAACATGAATGGCGTAAGAAGAAGCTAAGCCGTAATCCTGACTGAAGGGTTGTAATGGACAATTATGTATGTATGTACATATGTATGTATCTATAATACAAGTCGTTGATAGTAATAGATTCGCCAACGTTATTCTTAAAGATATATGGAGCAATGACATTGCCGTCAGACACCATTGTCTCTCATGTAGATTAGTATCTTCCCAAATTCGATAATTTTGTGTTTAGATTAGGATGACTTGCCAATTGCTCCAGAGTACTTCTCAGCAGAAGCATATTTATAGTCGTTCATGGTGACTTTGAAAAAAAAAGAAAAAAAATCTATTGGACTAGACTAGGTTTTCAGATCTTAGTTTTAGGGCCCTTAAATATAATCGGGCCTATTATAAAAAACATTTGGTACAAAGATATTTTACATAATGTCATGTTACCTCCATTTGTAAAGGACAAACTACCAGCTTCACAGCAGATAAATCATCTGTTTTGAAACCTCTAAATCCGTAACATGACACATTTTATGATCCAATCAGCTTAGCAATCAGCAAGCTCGGAATAGCATTATCTCAAATCAAATATGATGCAACTACAGCAAAACCGTTGACTATAACTGACAGATCAATATACTTACTCGTAGCTACGCTATGGTGGAACAAGAATGCTCTTTTTAATATCTTTTGGCATTTGTCACTGTAAATAAATATATATATATAATAAATAAACATAATCTTCCCTATCTAAGCCTACCAAAAATCAGAGTTTTGAGCAGAATTTCTTGTGTGTTAGAAATAGACAACTTTGTCCTTTAAAATTGTAATGGCATGCCTGATGATTATGACGACGAGATTTACAAAGGCTAGATAACATATGCAATTGCATGGCCAACAACCATGTATTTCTGAAATCATATTTAATTGCAGAAAACCCAAAAACAAATCCTAGAACTTGTGTACCATTGAAGCTTAAGGAAAGTAGGAAAAATCACATTTTATTTGAGCAACGGTTTTATAAGTTTCATTGAAAAGAATCGGATAATCTACAGGGTTTTCTGCGCTTATCCCTGTGCGATTTTTTGATTTCATTTGTTTTCTATTGTAACTGCAACACTATAATATTGTGTAATAATATCTTGACAACTTAATTCATTCAATTATACAATTAAAAGATCAATGACGACATTATTATAATTCTTTTAAAAGTCTAAACCGACTGTCATCTTTATCACTTAAATTTCGTTTTTTTCTTTCATAAGAAAGATTTACAAACTCCATTAAATCGACAGCAATAGAGAAGAGAGAGAGAGAGAGAGAAAAAGTAAAAATTTTTATTGAATAGAAACAAAAGACCCTCAAGTGCCAATAATCCAAATGTAACAATATTGCTTGGCTGGTTTCTCTGTATCAACATCACAATAATCATCTTCATTATTATCAACCTCATGCTCATGCTGGCTGCCGTCATTGTTCCAATCTTCTTCTAGCACTTATAGCCATTGTTTTCGCTTTTTTTTTACTCCTGTGTTCTCAGTTTTTATGTCCTTTTAACCAGTTGTCGCTTCGCTAAGAAAACTAATTGTGTTTTAGTGCGATTACAAGTGAAAAATACAAAACAACAACAACAACAACACTAACTGAAGATAAAAAGAAGATTTTCAAACAATAGAAGGGAGACTGTTTAAAATAAAAAAGAAATGCCACTCTTGGCATGCAGTGAAAAAAAATCCAGCGAATGTATGTTAAAAATTTTATACGTATGGGGAAGTGCATGTTTATGGCTTAAGGACTAATGGCGTCAAAAAGGCTGAAAGCGCCATTTGACCCTAAACAAAAACGATACAAATTTTTTTTTTGCTTTAAGACCAGAGTGCGTAAGTATTTTATTCGAGCAACAAATTTAAATTCGTTTTTAGTTTATTAGTTTTCATTTACAATTAATTTACAAACGTTATTAACATTTTCAATTAGCTGTTGCGTGCATTTCTTTTTAACAGTTTCTCTTTATTTTTATGAATATGAATACAAATTTGTGTGGGATTACAGGGAATGCAACCATAGCACCCAATTCTAAATAGGATTCAAGTTATACTCTAAAGCAAGCGGAAAGAAATCCTCCTGCTTCATGTAGTTACTGTGTTTAGATTTGAACGACTCTAAAATGCACGGCTAAATAGCACTTTAATTTCGATTTTACTGAAGACAATAATTTCTTTAATAATTATAATAATTTAATAATTATAATAAAATAATAAATTCTTTAATGATTATTCAATAAATAAATACGCGTTTTTCAACAAGTTTTGCTGCTATACAATGCTACAAGACGGATTCATTTCCATGTTTTAAAATTTATCATAAATTCGGTGCTCCTTGTTTGGTTTGCACCACATGATTATATGTCCGTTGTGACCAATTATGTTATAATTGCTCTTGTGCTCACAAATAACATCGTTCTACTTAATTCCGGCTCATGGTGATACTGCCTGTCATAATTCAAACCTGTTCTTCGGTTATTTAAAATAACCGACGGCTTATGGAAATTTTTTTACTTATGCGATTTTGTCTTAATTTTTCGATAAGAATGCTGCTTTGGCTTTATATAATGTATTCTCATCACATTTACACCTCTTTGAGCTGTCTTCAATCGCTAGAAATGAATTCCATTATACATTTCTGTGATGAGTTGAACCGGCACATCGGGAAACGCATAGAGTCTTATGGATTCAAAAACAATATGATCGAATTCCGATACTTTATACAGCTAGAGCAGTCAAAAACTTATCAGACCGTCTAAGTAGTTAAGTAGGTAAGTAGTTTGAAGGAGAGGAGACCAACCAAAGGTCTCGTGCCTATTAACATCCACCTAAGTCATCACGTAGGCTTTTTGTGTGCTTATCGTTAAGAATATTACCTTACTTTATATGGGAAGTCTGTCTTTATTTGGTACAAATTTCCTTAAATTCTTCCAGTCCACTTCTCTGAGACGAGTTATGCTTGTTATAGTGTCATGCACATGATATTGGGCTATTGAGATTACGAAAGCTGGGCAATGACATAAGAAGGCCTTTATCGTTTCTATGTCTTCACCGCATGCAATGCATTCATCATTTTCCACAACGCTAATACGGTTCAGGTGCAATTGTAAGATGGAGTGTTCCGTGAGTACTCTCACTAGCGTGCTCAGTTCGCTCTTATTTAGTTTTAAAATACTCATGGCTTTCTCTCTATTAGGATCGCCTGAAAGAATTTTTTTAATTCTTTCTACTGTGCTGATAGTCCACAATAGTCGATATGACGTTTGCGCCCATTTTCTAAGCTTGGTCTTTAAAGCACTGAAAGGTATTGAGTTATCCAAGCTTATGGTATGTAATACTCTGGTTCTGTTAGCCATATTATCGCTTCTTCATTTCCAATCACTCCATGATGACTATGTACCCATATAATTCGAACCGTTCCATGGTTGGAGTAATTTTTAACAATTTTTTTACACTCCAGGACGATCTTTTATCTAAAATTCTTGGATATTATTGCCCTAATTATTATTTGTTCATCTGTGAAGATATTTAAATCAAGAGATCTTGTCAGTGAATTTAGTGTGCTTCATGTCGCTTTTTCAATTTTACATTTGTTTCCCCAGTGTATTGAAGGACATACAAATAATGAGTTGTCAATATAAATGATGACCGTTTAACACGATTCTTAAACCAATTTTTAGCTTGTTAGCCTTCTAAGCGAAATTCGCCATGTGATAGTTGGGGATAGACTCCTCGGTCTGGATCACTCAAGTCATGCGTCTCAATTTTATCCATGAGTTGCAAGAACTACACTTTAAAGTCGACTACAAACGACAGATTTTTTTTGAGGAATTACAGAGACGTCTAGAAGTTTTGAACTGCTGGACAACAGAAGTTTTCGAAAAAAATTTTTTATGGCAATTTTATTTATTCTCAGAGTTTTTGACAGAAATCTGCTGAGAAATATTTGTTCATATTTCGCCTTGTTGCAGATATCTGACTTGGGGTTTTTTCGCAGTGGCCTCAGGTCTCTTAAGTAAACACATTACCTACTAGTCCTAGGCGGCTAGTCCATTCATTACCTGTTTATCTGCTTACGAACTTATAAAAATATTTCATTCTTTACATGCTTTTGAGTTAAACTGCTTTAGATTTGGAAATATTTTGTATATCCTTTGACTTACCAAAAGCAGGAGCTCGCAAAAGAGCTTTCAAAGCAGTCCCCATCTTATATATGGGATAACCTGATTACTTTTGAAGCTTGGCACAATTGCAAGCAATTGTTTACAATGAAAATACTCCGTGGTTATAAATACATATTCCCTACCAAATTCCTACCAATAAAGAAAGACAATTGAAAATACATACTCAATCTGCGAAAACTCTGTAAAACTCTCATCACTATTATTGTCTCAGGCTTAAATTAGCTCAAAGTATAATAACAATGGCAACAACAAGAAAAACAACAACAACAACTTAACTTCAAAATATTGTAGTAAAACGGAATAGTTTTGTTTGAACAAATAAAATGAAGATCTTTATTACTGCATGTACTCGTACTCTTTCATTCACTTTTATAGAATTTTTATGTCAAAAAGTTTCGTCTTAAATGTTTTTGTTTAACATTTTAACTGTAATCATAAAAATAAAAGCAACACAAACAAAAATTATAATAAAAACAAAAGAATAAAGAAAGTTTTTTGTGTTTTTTTTTTACAATTCTTTTCGTTCACTTTTTCTCTTTTATTTCCATAAGTTTGTCCTCAAAATAAAACACGTGAACGTAACCAAAAGCATTCCCACTTGCGTGTTGAGTGCGAGATGGGACTAAATGACAGAATAATGAAAATAAATCAGAAATTATGACACAGCAACAGAATAGCATAGCCCAGGCATATACTCGTATGAGAAGAAGCGGAAGGTAAAGTTAAAATAAAGTTATTACGAGTACTACAGATTGTCTGAATATGGCTTCAAATAATATTTAATTTTATGTATGCTGTTGTGCTATTTAGAGTTTGAAGCTTAGCTTAGCGGCATAAGGTAATAGAAATTATAAGGCCTTGCCATTAAAACAAAACACACACTAAGCAGAGGATAATGATATGTCCTGGCTTAAATGCAAAATTATGCGTGAAAATATTGTTAACAGTGTTAAGATTTTATGACACATGAAGGCATTTCTACCACATAAAAATATGTTTACATTATATTTTATTTTATGGATTTTTATGTGAATTATTTACCCGTGTACGGGTTATAAAACTAATCTTGGAAAATAGTTTATTAATGTGTTTACATGGTGTTAAAGCATTTGCTTCCAATTAAAAACATAGATTTTGAATTATATTTAGTACAATAAGGCTAAAATGCACAAAAAAATCTCCCCCATTCTCCTAGTAAGGCGTTATTAACTTTGGCGTTCTTTCTTGGTGGCAATAATATTGAATGCAGTTTACTCCTGACCCAACTTTGGCAAAAGATATACAGTAATACTGAAAAGCAATTTCCATAATCGGATCAACTACTTGTATCCTCATAAGATTGTTACGATTTTACAACTTAAAAACGTTTAAAATATGAGTTTGTGTTTAGTTTTAATTAAATTCTTTGTTGTTCCTACAATTCTGTGTGCCACTGTTCACAACTTGATGTAAACAACAACAATTGCTTTGTTTGTTATTCCTCTTTACACTCTTTTGCGTAAACAATAAAAATTGTTCGACAGATCTATGTAACGGAGATCTTCAAACCACAACTACTCTCTTCAAACACATCGCATCTTCACGCAAAACTGACTGAACTTTTACTGACTCCGTTGCCTGCTTTGTTTTGCTTTTTATATGGCAAGGTAAACAGTCTAATGAATGATCTTGCAGTCGAATGTTCGTGGCTACGCCTTTTCGAGTTCTCTATAAATGTAAGCATCGTTGTTTCATTATTGTTGCTTGAGTATTTTGTATTCATTTATTCTTGCAGTGTTTGTTGTTGCATTTTTGTTTACTTGTTTATCGTTTCTTTTTTGTACTGGTGTTTGTTGGTATATTTTTGTTTACTTGTTTATCATATAGATTTGTTTGTTTTTGTAGATTTTGTTTATAATTTTAAGGTTAAACGGTGTAAAAGCAAAACAGCATTTCCTTTCTCGTAACAACATTCTCTATTGAAGCTTTGAGGTAAAGTTTGCAACTATCGAATTTTGTACTCACAAATCGGAAACTTTTGACAATGAGATTGGGATTAATATCGATAGATACAAAATGGTTCTGAAATTAGCTTTTTAGAGATATCTGGCTCATACAGTATTAGGCTTTGCTGCATTGATGTGCCCAACGGCCACTGCCATATTGAAATACGATAATTGAAGAAGAAAACTACCTGCCCTGGCTACAGGTGCTAGAGAAAACAATTTGTCTAGTAATTTTTTCATTTCATGTCATGTCCAATGCCAACTCTTACCTTTGAGAGGTTCAGCTGCAAGACTTCTATTTCATTTCATTTAATTTTTGACTCATCTGTGACTGAATTTCATTTCATTGATTTCCACAATATTGTCCTCGCGTCATCAGCCACATGTACTATGCACGCAATATTTTTATTCATCATGGGAATATAAGATTTCAATAAAACTCTTTATTCGAACTTTATTTAACGCTGATGTTTTAATTGTTAGCCACATGCGGTAGGTTGGTTTCAGGTTAGCCAGGCTAGATCGTCTCTAAATTCTACGTAGTCTGCCCGAACAACTTTTGCCTTGGGGATTCCAGTCAATCGCTGCTCTATAAAAACTTCCGTGATCATTGTGTATCGTGTGACCGATTCATCTCCATTTCTTTCAGTGAATTTTTATACGTTTTGACGCCTAATTTGATATCATCGAAAGGTCTTTGTTTCGAATGATGGCTGGCAACACTATGCAATGAATAATCCGCAGATAATTATTGACAAAAACATGAAATTTTTGAAATAAGTTGTGTTTCCCATAGGCCACTGCCCGGCATTTTTCGCGTGATTTCTACAGAAGCTTCAACTCATGTCATGTCGGCGCCATCTCTTTTCTTCAAGAGATTTAGGTTTAAGATCTCTATTTTTCTTTGACTCAATTTAGTTTCATTGATTTAAACTATACATACATACATACATAATTGGTCATTACAGCCCTTTAGTCAGGATGACGACCTAGTTTCTCATACCACTTATGTTGTGTGCGTTAATTTTTACACATGAGTGGTGGGGCCTAGAGCTTAAAGCCAACTCCGAACGGCTGATTTTTGAGAAACTTTTGCATGACAATTTCATTTACTCTCACTGTTCGTTCGTTGGAGAGGGCTGACCTTCTAATAACCCAACACGCTACCTACTAGACTACGGCGACTACTCTAGTCGAGATTAATTTTGAAGTAGGGCCGTTCTCTTAGACGAGCTCTATGATTCTCATCTTTAATATTTTGCGGTCTAAGTGGGGCTTTAAATTTCAAGGAAGGTTTGTATAATAAAAACAACATTGTGTCGATTATCTATTCATTTGGGTGAACTACTGTAATAAGTACTTTCGTACATCTTGATTTTGGTTATTACCTCTCAAGTTAAAGTTTTATGTAGTTTCTGTTAAGACTTATTGTTTATTGGGATGCACTTGAATTGTCTCACCGACAATTGGGTATTCTTTGTAGAATAAACGCTCGATCTTATAAATTTCTAATTAAATTCCAAATAATTTTTTTATTTACTAACCTACAATGTATGATAATAAATATTACAACACAACTACATATCTACATGCACGGATATCTTTAAATTGTTGGCCGAGAAATTAAGAATAATGTTTGAGACAAAGAAGAAGGCCATATTCATGATTTTTATTGTATACGAACAATAGTTTTCTTTTTTTTTGGCTTTGGCTACTAACAGCAGCAACAAACTATTCTATTATTACCCCATGGCATAGTAGCATTTCAATTTTATTTTATTTATTCAACTTCCTGTTGTCCTTTTTACAAAAAAAAAAAAAAAGAAGCGAAAGAAATCGAAAAAAATATAGGAAGAGTAGGAAAAAACCATCAACATGAAGTGGAAAAAAATGGGAAAAAGTTTTCATGCTGAGAGGCTCTTTAAGAGAATCTCGTAATGTTGTTGAATTTATTGAGCTTAAAAACTTTGCCTGGGCTACTTTTCTATCGTCGTAGTCCTTTTTCGCTATACAGTAGCATACATATGTATGTATTGTATAGCATTGTACTGTACAATGTAATTTATTGCAAACGCTTTATTTAATTGTATTTGTGTTGTACGAATGTCAAATTCTTTGTATTCTTTTTTCTCTCTCTCTCTCTTTTCTCATATTTTGGTTATTTTATTGTTACAGCCACTCTTGAGGAAGAAAACAAAAAAGAAAAAGAGACGAATGGAAAAAAGAAAAATGGAAAGTAGAAGGTATAGGTATGGCATTACAGTTACTTAAAGTGTATCTTTATCTAGTAGACACACTTTTTAAATATTTATATATGTATGTGTTGCTGTGTGCGCTATAAGAAAATAAATATTAACAAAATAACGCAAAAAAAAACAAAATAGAAAATAGAAAAAAAACATTTATCATTTTGTGTTGCTTAGGATTTCGAAAATTGTTTTTAAATAACTAAACTACCATAACAAAAAAACCAAAAACAAACAAAAATTGAAAAAAAAAGAAATTGTTGATATATCTTGGCCTATGGAAAATTCATTTTTCATTTTTCTTATTTTTTTTTTTTCTTTTCTCTCTTACTTTTTGTTTAAACAGCTTCCGGGGAATTTATTATGTTTCTGGTGATCAGAAAAACCAAAAAAAAAAATTAAATTATCAAAATAATGTTGTCATTGGAGGAGGGGGTCATGCTATTTATTATTTATTTTTCATTTTATTTGTTTTTGTTTTTCTTTTTGGCATATCATTTCAAAATTTATAATTCATTATTCATTTTCGTTTATCTTTATATGAAAAGGTTTAAATTTTTTCAATAATATTACTCCATGTACTTACTTTTTGAATTATTATTGGTTGTATTGCCATCTTCTGAATCCTCATTATCATCTTGAATATCATTGTAGTGTGCATACGTATCCTGATCGTTACTATCTTGACTTGATGAAGAGTTGTTATTCTAAAATAAATAGAAGGATTGTTGCATTACATGAAGTCGTAATAATAAAATAATATTACAATGCTTTCCTACCGCCAATGAATACATTTGTCTATTAAAAGTGAATCTAAAATTGTGGAATGATCAACAAGTGGAATAAGTATTACAAATGCTTTATATGTTATGGTATGATACGGTGGGAAGATAAACATTCCAGTAGGCCTTTGACCGGCGTACAAAAATAAAAGTTTTTGCTTTTGAAAATATTGAAAGCTGCCATTATTTTGATTCTTAATTCTTTGTTTCTTAACTTCTGTTAAAGTTTTTTTGAATCTGTTGTATTCAATTTTAATTACAATACATACATACATACATACATACATACATACATACATACATACATACATACATACATACATACATACATACATACATACACATGGGGCTTAGCTTCGGGCTACCATGGGGGTCAGTAGGTGGCGGATAACTGAACGGCCTATCCCAGGTAGGTTAGCTGCGAATAACCAATAAGCAGTCCCCGACCAAGAGCGGCAGATACGGAGGCGTACTACAAAAAGGTACAAGTGACCGAAGACGTTATCTGCGACATGGCGAATCGATGCCGCCATTAACTAGGCATCATCCCACAGGGGGTTCCCTCAAGAGATGGGAAAATAGGAGAGTAACGACTCCGTGGTTCCCTCAGTTCCACCGAAGCGGCGAACTACGACGCCCTTGATTGGGGCATTAGAACCGAGCCCGGTAAGGTTCTAATTATGGTATACCGGAAAATGGATTTGAATTGGTGATATAGGCTGACGATGGCAGTATTCCGGCACTTTAGTAAGCGGTGTGATAGCTGGCTGAAATGGCTGTCGGGCTAATGCTGTCATTGCCCCCGCCCCGTTAAAATGATGGCAAGTCTGTCGGTACGTTCCTGATTTATCACCGTTAAGTTGGTGTTGTAGGACCAGATGTGAATCCCTGGTTTACGTCGACCTGGCTCTGAACACGTATTCCCATAAGGTTATGTGTCAACCCTCGCGTGGCCTCCCTGCTTGTGCATAGATAACCACGGGGTCTTTCGTGACGACTACAACGATGGATTAGGATAGCGGCCGGGAGTTGGGGCCCAAATGAAATGAATAGTAACAAAAATAAACCTACAAATAAGACGACGAATGATATGAATACCTTGGAGCTGAACGCTTTCGGGCAGAGCTCAAGGATTCTGAGATCTCCTGTGCGGAATCGGGAAATGAACGCGTTCGGTCAGAGTACGAGGACTCCGAGATCCCCAGTGAATGGAGAATATTCAGGATTGGCGGCATTGGAGTCGGAACCAACACGAAGCAACCCGACGGCATCGACCAGCGGGGTTTTTGGTCAACTCGGAGACCAAATTAAGAGCTTAGTTGATATGATGGAGGATGGAAAGAGGAGATCAATCCACCAACCAATGAGAGATGCAATTGACTCTATTAAGACCCTATACGACCTGTACGCAGCTGAGTTGAGGGGGCAGTCAATCAATGAGAAGGGTTGCAGCAGTTCTGCAACACAGACTTCGCCCTGGATGAGAAATCATGAGGGGAAGAGGAGACAGGAGGATACTGTTGAGACTCCCGAAGCAAAGAGGAGAACTCCAAATCCTGCACCAAAAGCTTTGGCAAAGAGGACTACTGAGACGACTCTGGGTCGGCAGGTAAACACTCAGGAATCAACTGGAGAACCAGGGTGGCAAAAAGTCACTAAAAGGAAAAAGAAGGAAAAGAAACCTCAGGAGAGGAAAACAAAACCTGATGCAATAATGATAGCAACGAGGGATGACACATCGTATGCTGACATTTTGAGGAGGGTTAAAACGGACCCTAAGCTTTGCAAATTAGGTGAAAACGTTACGAAAATTCGGAGAACTGTCAAAGGAGAGCTACTACTTCAGCTCGGCAAGAACGGCGAGCGAACGGAGGACTTCAGACGGGCCATTGGAGAGCTCCTAGGGGAATGCGCGACTGTCCGCACTCTAAAAGAGAGGAGGACAATTGAGATAAAGGACATTGATGAGATCACGGAGAAGGAAGATGTATATAATGCAATACAGAACATTCCAGGTCTTGAGAGCTTCGCTCTTGCCGACATAGTTGGTCTCAGGAGAGCATATGGTGGAACGCAAACGGCCACAGTGAGCCTTAATGCAGACGCTGCAGCTATTCTTCTAAAAGAAGGTAGAATTAGGATCGGCTGGGTCATATGCAGGATTCGCGAAAGGAACATTCCGACGAAATGCTTCCGATGCTTGCAGTTTGGACATATAGCCCGCCTGTGCAAGAGTAAAGTTGACCGCTCGGGAACATGCCGCAAGTGTGGACAGGACGGTCACATTGCTGGGAATTGCGAACGGGAACCACTCTGCATGTTCTGCAAAGTGGACAACCCAAGGTTCGCCAAACATATCGCTGGGAGCAGGAAGTGTCCTCAGTTTCAAAGCGCTCTTAAATCACGATCTAGGAGATGAAGTTAATACAAATTAATCTGAATCATTGCGAAGCAGCACAGGACCTATTGGTCCAGAGGGTAAAGGAGGAGAATATCGATGTCGCAATCATAAGCGAACCTTATAGGGTACCGAGGAATAGTACTTGGATCACGGACGGATGTAGTACTGCGGCTATATGGATTTGTGGTTCATTACCCTTCCAGCAAACCTATGCGCGGGACATTGGTTTCGTTATGGCCAGGATAAAGGGAGTTTTCGTCTACAGCTGTTACGCTCCCCCGAGGTGGTCAATGGATGACTTCCAACATATGCTGGAGAGGCTGGCGTCACACGTGCGCTTGAACACCCCCGTTATTATAGGAGGAGACTTCAACGCTTGGGCGACCGAATGGGGTAGTAGATATACTAACGCCAGGGGTCGCTGCCTCTTGGAAACGTTCGCATCCCTTTCTGTGGCGCTGATGAATGACGGAAGAGGAAGCACATTTAGGAGAGCTGGATCGAGCTCGATAATAGATTTGTCGTTTGTGAGCGATGGCCTTGTTACGCGGACCGCGTGGAGGCTAACTGAGGACTTCACGAATAGTGACCATCAGGCAATCGTGATGACGGTTACTGGGCGCAACACGAGAGGAAACGGATTGCCGAAGTTTACGGGACCGAAATGGAAGGACTCCCGCTTTGACGAGGAGACGTATAGATTGATGTTGTCGTCTTTTCATACGACTGACAGCACGGTCGAAGAATTAGTGAGCGGCGTATACCAAATGCTCAACACTGCATGTGATGCTGCTATGCCTAGGAGAACTGTGTGTAGGGGACGTTCCCCCTGCTACTGGTGGAATGACGAAATTCGAAGACTGCGGTCGGCATGCTTTGGGGCGAGAAGACGGGCCCAGCGTACGAGAGGAAGACCGACATGGGAAGTCGAACGGGCTTCCTATGAGGATCTAAGGCATCAACTTAGAAGAGCCATTAAAAGGAGCAAGAAACTATCCTTTCAGCGGATATGCCAGGAAGCTGACATCAATCCTTTTGGGACGGCGTACAGAGTCGTCTGCAAGAGAATCGGTGCTCGAGAACAGCCTAAACTAGGTTGTCCAGTTTTGCTACGGGAGATAATTGGTACATTATTCCCACGAGGCCAGCCCTACACTTTTATAAGTAGGGAGCCGGAGGCCATTCATACCATACCCGAGGTAACAGGAGAGGAGGTACTCGCAGCATGCACTGGAATAGGAGATAGGAAGACACCGGGGCCAGACGGAATCCCAAATAGGGCACTTAAGGTGGCTATCAGGCTCAGACCGGATATGTTCGCCAAGGTGTTCCACAAGTGCTTCGTCGAGGGTGTTTTTCCACGTAGATGGAAGAAGCAGAAATTGGTTCTCATTCCAAAACCTGGCAAACCACCAGGGGAACCATCGTCGTATCGGCCCATCTGTCTACTTGACACGATGGGAAAAATACTGGAGAGGATTATATACAATCGACTACTGACGTGTGCCGAGGCAGGAGGAGCTCTCTCGGACCTGCAATACGGATTTAGGAAAGGACGATCCACTATTGACGCGATAAGAAGAGTGGTCGACATTGCAAGAGATGCAATAGAGGGCGAAAGATGGAGATTTGGCACCAAGGAGTACTGCGCGGTTGTCACACTTGACGTTAAAAACGCGTTCAACTCGGCGAATTGGGGGCGTATTATGAGAGCCCTCTTTAACATGGCTACGCCGCCATACTTAATGGAGATTCTGAATAGTTACTTTCAGGACAGGAAGCTAATATACCTAACGGATGAAGGAGAGCAGGAATACGTAGTGACGTCGGGAGTCCCACAGGGCTCCGTACTTGGACCGCTACTATGGAACATTATGTACGATGGAGTACTTCGACTGCGATTGCCAAGCGGGACTACAATTGTGGGCTTTGCAGATGACATTGCCATAGTCTCGGTAGCTAAAACGGTAGGAGAAATAGAGGAGAAAACGAACACAGCGATTCGAAAGGTTGGAGCATGGCTGGATGAAGCAGGTTTGAAACTTGCTGCGCATAAAACGGAGGCCGTCTTGATAAGCGGCCGGAAGATAGTGGAGAAGATGGAATTGACCGTTGGAGGCACAAGGATCGAATCGAAGAGGGCGATAAAATACCTGGGAGTGATTATCGACGACAGATTGAACTTCAAGGAGCACGTGAAATACATCGGTGAAAAAGCATCTGTAACACAGGGAGCACTGGCGAGGATGATGCCAAATATTGGAGGACCAGGTCCATTTAAAAGGAGAATAATTTCGGCGGTAGTAACGTCGATAATACTGTATGCTTGCCCAATATGGTCGGAGGCACTCTCAGTGGGGACGACGAGGAGGATACTATCCTCGGTGTATCGTGTAAGCGCGATTAGATGGATAAGTGGCTTCAGGACAGTGTCTGATGAAGCAGTTTTGGTATTGGCAAAGACAATACCAATAGATATACTGGCGGATGAAATGAGAAGGATATACCTTCGCCGTCTCGAGCACCCGGGACAAATAGCGGCTATAAAAGCGGAGGAACGAAGGACTTCCATGCACAAATGGCAGTCACGATGGGAGAGCAGTCTAAAGGGAAGATGGACATTTCGTCTTGTCCCTCATGTAACCCCTTGGATGAAGAACGAACATTGCGAGTTGAACTACTACGTGACCCAGTTCCTAACTGGTCATGGGTGCTTCAGGAAGTACCTGCACAGATTTGGTCATGACACTTCTCCTATATGCCCAAACTGTGTAGATGAGGAGGAAGATGCGGAGCATATTCTTACATGCTGTCCCAGATTTAGATGGCCGGGAGAAACGAATTTGGAACCAAATCGGCTAATGGAAGAGCTGTTGAACTGTAGGATTTTATGGAGTCAATATAGCCAGAGAATGGCTGAAGTTTTGATAGTACTCCGAAGACTGGAAGAACGGAGGCGAAATTCGAATTAACGTGATAAAGCTTTCAAGCTAACCAGCCCTCCGCGAAGTAATACCTTACGGCAGTCCCGCGGGGGGAGAGTGGTTGAAGTGTGTAGGGGGTGGGTTTAGTACGTAGGCACCAGCGATGGTGAATCGTGCACTCTTTTGTTGGAACAAAAGTGTCTTTCGAAGATTCCCACCTCCGGCTCAAGACAAAAAAAAAAAAAAAAAAAAAAAAATATACATACATACATACATACATACATGCATACATACATACATACATACATACATACATACATACATACATACATACATACATACATATATACATACATACATAATTGGGCATTACAAATAAAGTAATTTGTAGCATGGTAAGCGCTCTATGGTATATAGGAACTGGAGACCAGGAACGTGATCTAGGCATACGTGATTGATCATTAAAACCCTTCAGTCAAGATTACGACTAAGCTTCTCAAACCACTTATGTTGTGCGTATTAATTTAACACGTGAATGGCTGGAGCTACAGTTTAAATTCGATTCCGAATGACAGATTCTCCAGAAACTTTTCATGGCAATTATATTTATTCTCAGAATTTTTTTCAGAAATCTACTTCTGTAATCTTTGCATATCGAGTGACCCATCCACCTACATTTCCTTCGGAGAATTTTACACATAAATAGGCGCCTGATTTAATATCATCCTTCGAATGGTAAATAAAAAATATATGCAACGAATAGTAAGCCAATACTTATTGACAAAAAGTTGTAACTTTTGAGTCCAGTTGCAGTTTGTTATCCATGTTTTACTTCCATGTATGTAGGTGTGTTGATTCGAAAATTCTAATCTTAGTCTTGCCTGAGAGACTTATGCAAGCGGCATTTAGGAGTCTAAAAGCAGATCGAGCTGTGCATTGTCACTTCAGTCTCACCTCTTAATGTAACGCATACCGACGTAGTAAAAATTGTTTTTCTAATTGCTTATTTGTACCTCGATCTTTACGAAAACTGTTCATCTGTTATTTAGTTGTACTGCTACTCTACTGCTAGTCTTCCCAAACTGACCAGCTGGTTATTCCTTGCATGTTCGCAATAAGGCAGCAAAATTTACAAATACGATGTACAAAATAATTTCAAAAGAGATCAGAGGGTCTGAACAGAGTAAATCTCCATCAATGTCAAATTTAGAATATAGTATAGGCTGCCAGCGTTAAAGGAAAAAGTAAAAAGCAACCAAGAGATACACTCGAGATAAGGATGTTTGATGTTCAATATCATATCATCATATCTTTAGACATTATTCCTAATGATAACAGAACGCACTTGTCTAAGTCTTTGTATTCCATTCTCAAGTACTTCAGAAAAATTCCTGGTAAACATCGCCGATTAATATACAATTGCGTGACACGTTGTCTGATCGTTACCCTGGGGTCTTCTGTGATATTTTCAGCAGAATGGTTGCCCACATCTGGAAGTATTTGCAGTTATTATTGGAAAGCAGCTAAGTGGCATGTTTGCTTAATTGTTTAAAATGCTTAGAAATTTGGACAAAAGTTGTAGAGATTCTATAAAATAATGGCAAATTGTAGTTGCCTGCATCAATTTGACACAACAAATGTAAAAATCACTGCCAATTCTCCTATAAATGCATAGACACACAAACATTTTTTTGCACTATATATTTCTTTTCCAGAATGTGATGGCCTAAATACAACTAGGACAAGGAACTAAAAGGATTTGTGATGAAGTGCCATTAGAAGAACAAATCCGATGAGTGATAACAGTCCATGTGAGAAAAATACTTGCCAGTAAGATAAATCTACTGTTTGCTAGCCACAGTACTATTTGTATGCCAGAGTACTAACAGTATTCGAGGCTTGCATGGAAATTCGAAAGAATACTTAGATCTATTCAAGGAAGTTTACTGCCTGAGAGCAAGGAATTTGCAAAAAAATTTCTTTAGTTGTGTAAAAGCAATTTTAGTGTTCTATTCTATTGAACTGGGAATTTATACCTGTTTCCTCAGGTGTCCTAATGTTAGTTAATGTTACTATTAACAAGAAAATTCATTACTTCTAATAATAACTCCCTAACCCACCTTATGCCCAACATGATTTTAGCCATCAACACAGTATTCTTTATTATTTTGTGTTTCTAGGTTGTTATTTTACTTTTTTTTAATCACAACGTCTCTAGTTGTGTTGTATACTTACGACAAAGGAACGGTAAACAATGTGCAAAACATTTGAACCTGTTGTCATAACTGATACCATACGACGATGATTATTTGACATCCCCAAATGCATAACAAAAGTTCAATTACGAATGAAAATTTCATTTTATGAAATGTCCTTTAATTACATTATTAACCCTTGTCAAAGTAATTTTCTAACAACATGCAACAATTCTACTGTGGCATGCTTATAAACGAATACGTACACACATCCCAAAAATTATACACAAGCTACACAAAATTTATGTTCACCAACCAAATACAAATACAATACATTGTGTATGTGTGTTTGTGGTTGATTTGTAGAAGCCGTAAAAATGAAATGAGAGAGAAAAAAGGAATTTTTAATGCTGTTGCTGCTGTTGTTTCACTCGGCCATATTTATGGACAGGAGATGTGTATGTAGCTTTATGGCAAAAAATAATCACAAAATCTTTTTTTCCTTCTTTTTTCTTTTTTTGCCTTCCTTTTTACAAATACAAGATAATTTTGTAAGCCATAGATATGACAACATAACTGTAGCTTACACACAAATACATACATTAATAGCACAATACACAAATGAAAGTCTTATTAATTGTTGCACATGCTCGTACACGCACACATAGAACAACAGTTCGTGTGTGTAAATTAAAAAAAGAAATATCCATGTATTCCATGGATAAATGACAATGTGTTTAATAGTTATTGTATATGTGAAGTTTGACATCGTTTTCTGACAAATTTACTCTACTCATGAACAATGCTGTAAAAGAAAACACGAATAATATTTATACCGGGTAAAAATGAATTTCCGTTTCATTTACAATTCAGTTTCAATTTCAAATTTAGCACTTTTTGCTTTGTAAATGAAATGTTGAGTATTACAACCGTATATTTAGAATTAGGACCTAATCTTACACACCATCAATATTGAATTTAGCTTTAACATCGACTCTAAATAAACAATTTTGAAAATGTTAACTCCCAACGCTTTTTCCCCAACACTGCTTAGAGGTGCATGATTGCAGATCTGAGGTTTGAATTTCAAGCTTTGGTCTAGTAGGACTTCTAGATCTATCTATCCTTTAGAGTATGGTGACCATTTTACACTAATGGTGCACACACACTTATTTATTTGAGGAAGATGAACTTAAGAACTCATTAAGTGAAAGAGAAAATATACTTTATGAGGAACGATAAGAAAAAACTGATCAGTTAGAAGACATTTTCACAACGATTGTGGTTTCAGTTGATAAAAACTTGTAAGAGCCAATAACCTTAGCGAAAATGCAATTTTATACCACAAAAATCTTTCACTTTTCACATTTCACTTTGCAAAATTTATTCTTTTCTTTTATTATAAAAAAATTATATTAGAAGCTACAAAAATAATATTTTTCGGGCTACAGCAAATGAAGCGGTTAATAATCCAATAAGTTCTGCCTAGACGACATATCCAGTCATGCGCCGCATTGCAAATCCTTCCATGTGTAGTCATGTGTAGCCGATCCACCTATATTTCCTTCTGTGAATTTGAACATGAATGGGTGCTTGTTCTCATAGACATTAAAAGTCTTCATTTCGAATACAAACAGATCTGAATATGCAATAGATAACGCGATGACGTTTATTAAACAATTCGTGGCGGGTACGGTGCATATGCGATAGTCACTTGGTGGACCACAGTGGCTGATGTCGTGTAAAAGTTACTTATTGGTACACAAATGCTAATGCCGCACATATGTACGTATGTACGAAGTATGATTATTTTGCGTTTTCGCCAAAGGTGACAGAGTATGGTCAGTCGCGCTATCGTGAAATATTACAAAGTATACAGCCAAAGTCGCCGTAGTCTAGTAGGTAGTGTGTTGGCTTATTAGACGTAAAGCCAGGGTTCGAGCTCCAGGCCAGACATCAAACAAACTACAAAAAGTATTTCTTCGACGACTTCCTCTCAGCAGATTTCTGGCAAAATCTCTGAGAGTAAATAAAATTTCCATGAAAAGTTCCTCAAAAATCTGTCGTTCGGAGTTGACTTTAAGCTGTAGGTCCCGCCACTCATGTATAAAATTAACACACACAACATAAGTGGTGTGAGAAACTAGGTCGTAATCCTGACTGAAGGGTTGTAATGACCAATTATGTATGTATGTATGTATGTATACAGACGTTTGAAATTCAAATTTTTGCTCTTTTTTCATAAATTGGGATACGCCAGTTAAACAAAGTTTAATCGAAACTATTTATTCGTTTGAACTACCTATTCTCTGGTTGACGAGCATCTGAAATGTCCGATTTTGCATGACTCTGGCATATGAATCAGGTTGAGTTTTATCCATGCCATGGCTTATGTTGGCCTTGAGAACGTCAGTGATTTGTGGCTTATTCGTATACAACTGTGACTCTCACAAGAAAAAGTTAGACTCGTTGCCATGATCTTGATGGCCACTCCATATTTATTCCAGGTGAGGTGAGTTTTGTGTAGGGGCGTCCTGTTAAAACTCTTGTCGTTACTGTCCAGTTCATCTATTTCTGGTCATAAGATGTTGGTATTGCTCGCCGTTGAGAGTAATAGCCGTCGAGCATTGCCGGTCTTGAGTGTCATGTGGATTGGTATCGTCCCAAATTTCACGTACACGTACATTCATTAAGAAATAGGCCTCCGAAGTCGAACCTGCAATCACTGAAAATAATTTTTCGATGAGAGTCAAGATCATTTTTGTGCAGCCCTTGCGCTGGCCAGCTTTTCCCTCCTGGATTCGGAGGAACTTGGACTGCATTCACCTATGGCGTCACAACGGACCGCTTTGCGTGCTCAAGTGAGCTTTTGGTATGAAAGCTACCACACTAACCTAAGATTAGTTGCCAACTTCTCAAGAGCTCAGTCAGAGAACACACTTCGCGTATCGGTGGTAGTTGAATTAGTTGGTAGTTGGATTAGTTGAATTTTGTGCGAGTGCAGGCCCAACATTCAACATAAAATTCTCAAGTTGCTGTCTGCGAACGACCGAGTTCTCTCTAAGAAACAGAATATATTTTTCGGCAAATCTTTCCGTCATCAATGTAATGGTGTTGTTCAGTTATTTACTGAAGTAGTGGACATTAATTTAACCACCACACTGCGAATTCTACGCTTGGTACAACTATTATGGCGAAACGTGTGCTTCTACCCTGGGGTTTTTGGCAAAAGAGACGGATAATTGACAGATGAAGTCGTCCTCAACTGTCAAAGTTCAAAAGCCTCTGTTAGAACACTCAATACATGTTACACAACAATTTTGAAAAAATTTTAAAAATACAGAGAATAACTTGGTTTAAACATTTTTTTAATTTATTGAACACTCTGTTTCATTTTTACCCGGGACATTTCCTGATGCTCTACATTTGTATATAATTGTGTCACACATGTTTATATCGTAATGTCTTATGCCCATACGTATACAGTTTAACATAAATGTTCATGTTACCTGAGATATGTTTGTTTAGTTAAGAAAATAATTAGAAATGAAAAAAATGAAAGACAATTATACTAGGAATTGGTCAAATTGTTTTTATTTTTTCTGTTTAAAAATAAGTATTTTAATTAACTTCATGTTTTTCTTTTTTTTTTTTTTTTGGTTTTTTTTAATGACCACACAGAGAATTTGTATAGGAAAACGAGATTGTGATTGTGATTTTTATACGGCAATGATTATATTTGATATTTAAAATTTTATTATACCCTACACTACACTCATGAGGGGATGACAGTGGTTTTGTAATGTTTATTACATTCGCCTCTTTTAATACATTTTTTTCGATTCACAATGCCTTTGTTCACACAGATTACGAAAGTTTTCTGCAGAACGCACTTGTCTAAGACTTTGTAATCTATTCTCAAGTACCTCAGAAAAATTCCTGGTAAACATCGCCGATTAATATACAATTGCGTGACACATCGTCTGATCGATACTCTGGGGTCTTCTGTGACATCTTCAGACACAGCCGTTATATTTTCAGCAAATTGGTTGCCCACATTGAAATTGTTATTGGCAAGCGGATAAGTGGCATGTTTAGCTGGTTTATATTGGACACATGCATAACATACATAATTAGTCAGTCAGGATTACGACTTAGCTTCTCACGCCACTTACGTTGTACGTCTTAATTTTATACACAAGTGGCGATACCTGGAGTTTAAAGTCGATTCCGATTAAAACTAATAAAAAAAAAAAATTTCATGGCAATTTTATTTACTCTCAGAGTTTTTGCCAGATATCTGCTGAAAGCAACGCGCCGAAGAAATATTTTTCATTAATCGTTTTGTTCCAGATGTATGAACTGGGGTTTGAATAGTGACCTCACGTCTAATTAGCCAACACAGTACCTGCTAGTAGTACTTATTACTGATTTAAAATTAATTCAAGATTCTGTATCACAAACCAGTGCTTTAGAGTATAGTGATAGTCGACTATAACATTCGTATTCGTTTTAGCTTTAAATACATATGTATGTATGCCATTAGTATGTTAATTAAAATTGACATTTCTTTCTTTGGAAGTGTAAGCATACTTATGTAGGACATACGTATGTATGTTGACCATAGAAATTGTTGTTATTAATAATAAAGCCTGTCATTTTTATGCTGTAATTGTAATTTTAATATCAAATTGGATATTTTTGAAATGTAATAACCATTCGAGAGTTGTATTGTATTTTTGAATTTGAATTTGTTGCAACAATTTCCATTAATATGGATTATAATGTTAATCTCCTGTTGGAGTTAGAATAATACAGGAAATTTTGAAACCGAAAATAATAATAAAATTTTTTTAAAAAGACTTTTAATCGAGAAAAACAAACAATATTGTTCTCATTGCACAAACAGCAATTGTAATTGGATGAGTAAATAAATACAATAAAAAAGAATTAAATAAAAAAACATATCATAGTTGTTGTAATAATTAATCGTAATCGATGCCCAAATATGGAGCTGCACCTCCAATGAGAATAATAACTGCTGCTGCAGCAATTGTGTGATAATCACAAAGGTCTTATCACACATTTAAAATTAAACCAATAGATACTGGGAAATTATACATTGAAACAATAAAAATGGATATTTACATCACAGTTAATATGTGAATAAAAATCAGATCCCTTTTCTATCTTAAAACTCTAGTCAAAGCAGATGATCTGTTGGAATAAACTTCACGCAAAGATCTAACTTTACTTTCGGAAATCCTGGAATCTGTGCTGAGATACAAATCTGCCAATTTGCCAACACTAATATCAGTGCAGCAGTTCTCGCTCTATCCATTAACACCAAATATCTTGAATTAATATTGGACAAAAAACTTAACTGAACACTCCATATCCAACAACTGAGACAGCAGTTGATCTTTATTACTGTACGCGAGCAATAAGAAGCCGCCGTGTTCAAGCAGGTAGTGTGTTGGCTTATTACACATGAGGCATCAGTTCAAATCCCAGGTCAGGAATCTCCAACTAAACGAAATATGAAAAGATATTTCTTCTCAGCAGATTTCTGGCAAAAACTCTGAGAGTAAATAAAAATACCATGAAAGGATTCTCAAAAATCTGTCGTTCGGAGACGATTTTAAACTGTAGGTTCCGCCACTCATGTATAAAAATTAACGCACACAACATAAGTGGTGTGAGAAACTAGGTTGCAATCCTGACTAAAGAGTTGTAATGACCAATTATGTATTATGTATGAGCAATAAGTCCAAACAGAAATATCAACCATAAAAATGTGTACTAGACGTAAGTATTTGCAATCAAATTAACTCTATTTCTCTAAGGGGCCACGTTTTTATGGTTGGTTTTAGAAACATTATGAGACTGATGACAATATTAAAATGATATATATATCATAGCAGGTACTCTTAGATGATAGGATCATCTCAGACGGTATTTAATTTGCTTAAAGGCCTACAACCAGACATATTGCACAAACAAGTGATTATGAACCTGGCAATGAAAAGCGGTCACTTCAATATCTTGTGTGTAGGCGACCTCGATACCTGAACCTGCTTTCGACCCTGGTTTTACAACCAAAATACCTGACAGATCCTATTATATTACGTAGTATGTTGCCTTATTAGACGTGAGGCCACGGTTCAATCCCTAGGTTAGACATCTCCAACAAAACGAAATATTTCTTCGGCGACTTCCTTTCAGCAGATTTCTGGCTAAATCTCTGATAGTAAATAAAATTGCTATGCAAAGTTTCTTTGTCGTTCGGAGTCGACTTTGAACTGTAGGTTCCGCCATTCGTGTGTAAAATTAAAATACACAACGTATGAGAAGCCTGGTCGCAATCCTCTCGAAAGGATTGTAATGACCAATCATGTATGTCATGTTTGTACCGGACAGATGCTTTTATGATAATGGTTTACACCCCCAGAGAATGTCAATCAAATTTTTACTGATCACGCCACAAAGTCGGATGTGGAAGCTTTTTAGAACAGTTGAATATTGGATTGCCTGTTTCAATACTCCGACTATTAAGACTGAAATAATGACCATAAACACTGTCGCTGTTCATACGTTCGATATACACATACCTGCTGATTATAAAGCCTACAGTACGGGCACATACATATCTAATTAGTCATTACAACTCTTCAGTCGGCATTATGACCTAGCTTCTCAAAACTAAATGTTGTGTCTGTTTTTGACATAAGTGGCGGAACCTACAGTTTAAAGTCTTCTCCGAACGAAAGATTGTCAAGAAACTTTTCATGGCAATTTTTATTTACTCTCAGAGCTTTTGTCAGAAATCTGCTGAAAGGAAGTAGGCGAAGAAATAATCAAATTTCGTTTTGTGTGAGATATCTGACTTGGCCAACACACTACCTACTAGATTCCGGCGACAATATACATAACATACGTACATACATAATTGGTCATTACAACCCTTCAGCCAGGATTACGACCTAGTTTCTCACACCATAATTTTTTACATAAGTGGTGGGAACCTACAGTTTAAATGACAGATTTTTGAGAAACTTTTCATGGCTATTTTTATTTACTCTCAGAGCTTTTGTCAGAAATCTGCTTAAAGGAAGTAGGCGAAGAAATATTCAAATTTCGTTTTGTGTGAGATATCTGACTTGGGATTTGAACCGTGGCCATACGTCTAATAAGCCAACACACTACCTACTAGACTACGGTGACAGTATCAATATAGCATGCTAAAATTGTACAAGCCTCTGGAGGAGATATTCGACGGTTGTCCTTTTATGGGTTCCTAGATATAGGGACTTTGAAGCCAGCAACAATGAGGACGTCTTTGCTAAGGCTGTAAAAACAACAAATTCAAAGTAATTGAAATTGTCCTGATTAATCCTCTAAACCTGGACAGAGTCCACCTTAAGACACTTAGGATTCTTGGGCACATCAATTTCTTGGCAACACTTGTACAGCCGAAGATGATTTGAAACGAATGAATACCTTCATACAACTATCGAAATGACGGAGAGATGCCAACCAGGAGCTATAATTGTAGAAGCCAATACGTAATATAGGTATTACAACATGATCTAATAGGACCCAAGGGTAAGTTGTTCTATTTGAGGTGGCTGCCAAGTGAACCTAATCTAATATTCTACCAATTATGGTTTGACAGTTCAAACCCTTCATGCTACCAGTTTAATATCTAATCAAGAAACACATTTTACTATCAGGGTCGATAAGCATTAGTTCTGTTGTATTTGTATTATCCTGTACTATTATTCCAAACTTAAATCTATGTACACATGTATTCTGATTGGACTTACAGCTGGACTAAGATAAATTAAAAAAAAACAAACAAACATAATGTTAAATATCGAATAAGACAGATAAAGTGAATACAGAACTTCAAAGAAGGAAACAACTACTGCGTTAGTATTTGTGAATTTTTGATTATAAGTTTTCAAATGAAAGTATTTGAAACAGCCGAACAAATATTTAAGTTTCTAATGAAATTAAGGTCGTTTTATGTTATAAGGATCACATAAGGATGTTACATATAAGGATGCCAGTTAAATTTCTTCCAAAAAAAATAATTCCCTTTTTGTCTACGATTACATAAAAGATATTAAACTACCATTTAGGAAACATTACCAAATCATGGTCTGCTGTATATGGGACAATAATTAAGCATAAAAGTTTCCAATAAACTATTAAACAATTTAACTAAGAATATACCTACGAACATATACGTAAAAATTGGGTCTCAAAAATTGCCTTCAAATCCTTTTTTCCAAGCAATAAAAATTTTAATATTTTCCAGCATTAATGTACGCAAAGCTTTGTAATATTTTTGCTTAATGATGTTACCACAAAACAAAATGGAAAACGAAAAACCGGAAAAGCTTTTCAAAATAAATACATGTTTACTATGGAGTCCTTTTTCTATGACTAAAAATACTCAAACTCTTGTGGAGTTTGTTTTTCCTTTTTTCTCTTAATTTGTTTTACATTCCATTGATTTTTCATTTGGGTGTTGATGTGTTATGTTGGGTCTTTTCAGTGTGTGTGTGTGTGTTAAATTACTTTGCAACTTACGCTTCTTATAGAAGAAGCCAATGCCAACATAAACATGAAGATTTGCATTGACATTCAATTTAACGATAATTACGTTTACCCCTTTACTTTTGGGGTGTCTATATGAGGCCATATTCGTATTTATTAATGCATAAGTATTTTTATATATAATAATGTATTATAATGTACATATGTATGTATGCATGTACGTATGTATATCTCTAACTACACTTGCATTAACATTAAAAATCATGTAAATTTTGACAACAAGAAAAGCAACAAAAAAAATTTTTTAATGTTCAAATACATTCAGATACCATATTTAAATGTATGTTTATACAAAAATACATCCATAAGTATGCACATACTCGTATGTACACATGTGTACATGTGTCTGAGTATTGTTCATTTACAAACGCATTTATGTTCGTTTGTAGCAAATAGAAGCATTAGTAGCATTAGTAAGCTGAAGTCTTAACGGCGAAAAAATGATACCAACATGTTTTAAAATATTTGTTCATTTTATTAGGGTGCCACCGCATCAATACCAAGGAAACGTTGACTTATTACGTTAAAATTTGAAATGATTATAAGAATATTGAATAATTTCGTTTCGACTATTATTGTCCAGCAGATGAAATGTTACAGATAATATAGATATAGTTTTATAGTCGCTCTTATAATTTTCTACAATTATAAGCCCTGGTTGGCACCTCTTCACCATTCCTATAGTTGTATAAAAATGTGCATTCGATGCCCATTATTTGTGGCACGATACGTTCTGTCAAGATGTTATGGGCGTTGAAGAAGTCTAAGGGACTTGAGGTGGACTTCAGAGAAATATCAATTACTTTGAATTTTCTGTTCTTACCAACCTCACAAGGGCATTGTCATTATTGCTGGCTTCAATGCCCATTTGTTCCATATAAGGGCAACCGTCAAAAATTTCCTTCAGACGCGCCCCGCTTTATTGTATAATGGTGTACTCATCCTGTAGGCATCTAATAATCGTTTTATTTTCAGCAAATATGTATGTAATACCATACAAACAGCAGCAATCTTGATGGTCATTATTTTACTCCATATAGTATTACTACTATTCTGTTTAGTCAGGGTAGTGAAGCAGGCAATACAATATTCATCTGTTCTAAAAAGCTTCCACATCCGACTTTGTGAATGACATTCTCTGGGAGGTGTAAACTAATATCATGTGCCTCTGTCAGGCACATACATGCCATACGTGACTGGCCATTCCAACCGTTTAGTCAAGATTACGACGTTGCTTCTCACGCCACTTATGTTGTTTTAATTAATTTTACACATGAGTGGCGGTACCTCCAAGGTGAAGTCGACTCTGAAGTACAGATTTTTAAGAAACTTTCATGGCAATTTTTATTTCCTCTCAAAGTTTTTACCGGAAAGCTACTGAGAGGAAGTCTTCTTCATATGTTTACGGTCTGGCAACTTCTGGAAACTTACTTTTGATTTGTTATTGTTATTTTGCTTTTTTGGAATTTATCTTTAGTTATTGCTATGTTTGAAATATCCTTGTTGTTTTGTTTTTGGTTTATTTTCTTATTATTTTTCTATAAAAAAATGTAGTGTTTATTCTGTCTTCGCAACAATATGTGTTCGCAACTACCTACTAGTCTAAGGCCACTTCGAAATGATTGAATTAGAAGTTGAAAAATCAGAAGGCGTTAATAAAAATAAAACAGTACCTTTCAGTATCCCTGAGCCTATTCTGAACTCATCTTTAACAAATCGTGCGGTGGGATTCTTGAGAGGGTATGAAATAAATCGAGTTAAAATACTGCCAAGACCAAAAACGCTAACTTATGCAGTTCAATTCAATGACAAAATTTAATAAAAAAAAACATTAGAAATGGTTTGCTGAGGGAAAAAACTGTCGGTTTTTACGTCGCGGTAATTATAACCGCCCTACTGTACTTATAGAATACACCCAACATACACACACTCAGCTGTTTTAAATGTTTTTTCGTGTTAAAAACCCAAAAATTTTTATATTTTGTGGTCATAATTGTTATTGACAAACATCAAATAGGATAACAGAGACCCACTCATACATTTGCAATGTAAACATATACAACCCCTTATCACGTTATTGCATGTACAGACATACATCTGTACATATGTATGTAAGTGTCAACACAGCATCCATTCTATGTATTCATATTTCTTTGCTTGTTTGTTTGCGTGTATGTGTGTTTATTGACATGAGTTTATATATGTGTGTGTACATACGTTATTAATATTGTATTTACATGTGGTTGTTACACGTACGTATGCATATGTGTTAGAACAAAATCTCCATTATTTTGTCGTTCTTTCACATGCCTTTTTTCTGTTTTGGGCCATTAACACTCTGATGACGCAGTTTAATGGTTATTTAATGCAAAATAACTGCTAAAAGCCAACAAGGACAACAACAAAAACGTTACCCGAAAACCTATTCAAAAATATACTACTTTTTTTGAAATAAAAATTGCTTATTAAATGTTTGCAAATGAAGGTAAATTAGATTGCGTTAGTTTTCTTTCTTCGGCATGCAGCTTTAAAATTTATAACTTAAGATTGCAAATGTATTTTAATTTAAAAAACAAAAGAAAACTAATCTCGATAAATTTGAATTTCCTGTTATTTGTTATGGAATAAAAAAATTAAAAATTTTGATTTTAAGTCGGCTACAATTCCATTGTATTGGTCGTCTAACTTTGGGTCACGTCATTAGCTGCAATTTATTGCAGTCATGTTGCACGAAATTTTATTAGGATAACGAGGGAAACTGAAGAAAGTTCTTAGCCTCGGGGGCTAAAACTGCTTAGCGTAGTCCAGTGATTAAATATTTTTTAAAAATCAAATCCAGAAATGCAAAAAAAAATAAATTCCTTGCAAGAAATTTCGCTTGAAATTAAAGACGGGAATGGGCCTATAAGTACGTGAAGCTTTCTTAATGAAAGAAGTGCAAACCATGTTGTTGTTACAATCACGACTGCACATAACATTCTGGTTACTTATTCAAGACTTATTGGTCTTGTTCTTATGGCCAATGATATTTTCTTTAGCGTTTCAAAAAACAATAATCATTGCTTGATAACTTGACTTCTTTAATGGCGTTACACCCACTTTTGACTGCCTTTTAGTCTGTTGTATGCTTTTCGAGAATTAGGAGTTAGGTTAGGTTAGGTTAGATGACGTGTACTTGTCAATTAAGACAAGGTCGAATTGACCCATTGTACAACGTCCTAGTTTCTCACACCACTTATGTTGTGTGTGTTAATTTTTATACATGAGTGGTGAGACCTACAGCTTAAAGTCGACTCCGAACGACAGATTTTGAGAAACTTTTTCATGGCAATTTTATTTACTCTCAGAGTTTTTGCCAGATATCTGCTGAGAGGAAATCGCCGAAGAAATACTTTTTGTATTTTTGCCTGATGTCTGGCCTAGGGCTCGAACCCTGGCTTTTAGAGCTAATAAGCCAACACACTACCTACTAGACTATGGCGACTTCTTTGTTAGGTGTTAGCTTCGATTACAATAAGGAACTGATCATCGTCTGCGTCAAATGCTCCAAACATCGTTTTCATCACCTAAAATCAGAACCCTAGTTCAGATACCTATAGCTTTCACATCACTTTACACTTAAAATCTCTGATCAGCCAACAACATATCGTCATTTCGTTTGTTTTATATTTTCTGGTCTGCTATTAATGACTTTCAAACACAAACACTATATTAGTCTCCATTACATTCGCCAAATCATTGACAGAAGGACTACTTACATATATAATGTGAGTGAGCGTTCCGTAGGTCTGGGTACTTGGGCCACTGCCTTTGAATATTACGTACGAAGGAGTACTGGACTGCAATTGCAGGCTTTGCGGATGATAGTAAGGAAAATAGAGAAGACGACGATTACAGCTGTTAAATAGCATGGCTAAACAAAGCCTGATTGCTACTTACTGCACATGAGATGAATACCGTCTTAATAAGTAGTCGAAAAATAATGGAAAATATGGAATTAACTGTTGGACAGACTAAAACAGAATCAAATATGGCCATAAAATATTTAGGGGTGGTTATCGCTAATAGTTTGAATTTCAAGGATCACGTCAAATTTAGCAGCGGTAAGGCATCTGTGACCAAGAAAGCTCTGACGAGGATTATGCCAAACGCATTAAACCAAACGCATTAAAGAGGAAGGTAATATCAAACGTCGATAATACTATATGCTTGCCCAAAATGGTCAGAAGCACTCTACGTGAAGACGACAAGGAGGTAATTGTCTTTGCTTCGGATGAAGCGGTAATCGTATTGGCAAAAACAATACTGATATTGGGCTTGAGTACCCAGCAATAATTAGGGCTATAAAAATAGGAGAATGACGAATTTCCATGTGCCAATGGCGTCAACAATGGGAGGAGGACATTGTAAAGGGAAAGTTGACATTCAACTTATATATCACAGTGCTTGACTTGTTATGGCTGTCATCAATTCACAATACAACATAATCCCTGTATGTTAAGTTTATTTCGAAAACAGAAAGTTCCCAGACCCATCCTCAAATTCACGAAATTCTATCACAAGAGTAATAATGTGACTGTTACATTTCTGGAATGCAATTGCTCCACCATTGAAAACTCCTAAGACTAAAACGCAAAATTTTTGCATAAATTTACTACCATTTTGTGGTAGCTATAACTTGCATGACTGTTTGCCATATAGCCTTAGTGTTAAATATCCCACAAAAATATTTGGAGTGGTTTTGATTTAATTTTTTATTTTTCCCTAGTTGTGGGGAAATTTTATACGAAACATACTCCATAAGTGTAATGACAATTAAAACACGAAAAAATTTTATTTCAAATTTCCTTTGATAATAGACTATCATTGTCTCAAATGCTTGAGGTCTTATAATGATTAGGAGTTTAGTGAACATTTTCAATCCATTAATATGACAAGCAATTTTAATTGAATGTTTCTTTAAGTAATAATTCTGGGAAATTCCATCAAATGCAAGTTTATTTGAAATGATTACGACATGATATTCACATAAATATTGTGTTACCATAGTTGCTGCGTGCATGTACAAATGAAATGCATTTTAATTAATGGAAATTAAAATAAAATCCGAATCCATTTAAATGAAAATTATTAAATTCAACACAATCATTTAACTCACTGTCGTTGGTCGTAAATTATATGAAATATACGGCCTACTAACACGAAATTCCATTACGTTTTGATATTTTTATTAAACGAATTTCAATTAGATTTCTGAATACATATTTGAACAGAAAAAGCAAAAGAAACTAAAAAATAATTTATAAATACGAATTTAATAATGACAAAATAAAACAAGCTACCAAAGAAATCTTTTCATTTTTTATAGAATACGACTAAAGTTGATTTAAAGGCAGTATAACATGTGATACATCAGTTTAATATTTGTAATTTAAAGAAGTTTGTAATCTATTATGAAGTCGCGTTGGCTTATTAGACATGAAGCCTCAAAAATTTGCCGTTACGGATAAAAATTAACACACATAATATAAGTGTTCTCATACCGCTAGGATGTAATCCTGACTAGAAGATTGTACTGACTAATTATGTATGTACATATGTATGAACTGATTTCAAAGAGCAACACCAATTGGTTGGTAGTATAACAAATCCTATAGAAGTCCTACTACCTGTAAATATCATATTTAACAAGAAAAAGACTTTTCTTGCCTTATATAAGTGTGCATTAATAAAATACTAGGACAGTATGAGGTGTTTGAAAGATTAGCAATTGATCTACGAAACCTTAGACCCAGTACTTGAATGCCATATAGCTTAGGAACCATTTCAAATACCGGAGAAATAAACGAAACATACAGTGAGCATCAAAAGAAACTGTGCATTAAGAAAAAATATATTAATACAGTAAGACCCCGCTTAACGCTGCTCGGCTTAACGCTTCAGTATTACGCGGTTGATACTTGTTGTATATGTGTGCAAATGAAATGGTCATGCACCAACCAGAAGCGGTGCACTATATAGCGACGGTGTATACTATGCATCTTTTTCAACGCTCTTTTGTTAGTCTGTCCAGAATAAAGATTCCAACTGTATTTGCCGAAGCCGCAATCACAGTACGAACGCTATTTCGTTTAAAGCAGTTTCGTTTAGCGCTGGAAATTATTGGAACGTATCCCCCGCGTGGGAATACAGGGTCTTACTGTATATACACTCAGCCACAAAAGTATACATACGGTTAAAAAATTTCTCAAATTCCGTGTTCGTTGAAAATCTTTATAATTGTCTGACATCTATCTTCGATTTTATGACGGTCTTTTGCATTGGTTCAGAAATTTGTGAAATTTGTTAATCGAATGTATACTTTTGTGGACCTGTGCAGGGCCACAATTCAGTTCAATTTCAGAAATTTTTTAACCAATGTAAAAGACCGTCTTAAAATCGAGGAAACTATAAAGATTTTCAACGAAAACGGATTGGTTAAACAATTTCTGAAATTTGTATGTATACTTTAGTAACTGTGTGTGTATGTATATTAATAAATTACCGTTATTTTTATTTTAAAATTGTTTCATTGCCAGTTTTTAAAAAATTTGGAAATATTGTCAAATTTTTTCGGGCACTCTTCTTAAGTGGTAAAAGTTGAGTTTGATGATTGTTAGAATTTTATCCATAGTGTACAGTTTCTTTTGAACGTCACTGTATATCCTAATTCCCTTATAATCAGTAGTTTACTGAATTCTAGCAAATGGGTATAAATTTTGAATAACTCTGCGTAAGACTTAACCGTAGATCGAGCCTTAAAAAACTTCATAATTCTAACTTATGTATCACTTTTGATGCATACTTGTAATACATGGAATTGTCACAATTATTGATAGATTTTGTTAAAAAAATTTAATATTTTAATTCAATTTTAATAAAAACTATTTATTTACTATTATTATATTTTATTATCACTTTTATGAAATTTGCGCCAGAATTTTTGACGTGATGTACATTGGCATGGTTTTTTACATAAAAACCAAGCACTGACACGGTAAACTTGGTTTTATTTCTTTCTAAATGGTAATAATTTGACATCTAGCACCCTGCTTTGTGGCGATTTATAAGTTTCCAATTGCTTAGATAAGACAGCTTATTGTCACTCTCAGTTGAGGGCTGGCTGAAACCTGATGGTACCAACCATTCTTGTGATTCGTTAGAAATATTTGTTGTCAACCTCATGTGAGGTAAAAAAGTTTCCTGTTGCAATAGAACATCGATTATGTCAATAATAATTTTTTCTCTTTGATTCCTCTCTGGTTTCCAGAATACGGGTTTCCCCAAATACTGCTGTAAGTAGTTGCTACGCACGTAGCATATACTTGAATCTAAAACTGCCAATTTGACTTCGGTGGACCACGAAATTTATAACGACCATCAAATTCAATTAGTTACTCATCTACAGCGACAAAATTAAATATGAGTTGAAAAGGTAATAAAACAAAACAAAAGGAAAGAAAACATAAACCAATACCAAGCATTACTCCGTTAATCTCTTTATGAAGCTTGATTTGTACAAATATTCTTAAATTAATTTCCCGAACAATCACTGTAAGTATTCCATCATTAAGTATCAAATTTCAATTAAAATCACCGGAGGTAATTTTCATTTTCCACAATAAAAGTAAAAAGTTTTTGAATTCTGTTGCTAAAAAACTTTAATTTGAGATAAAAATATACCAAAAAGGAACATAAAAACATAACCATCATTTTTTAAATATATTTTTTTAATTTTCTTACCATTTAGGCGAACAAAAAATTAAATGTTTAAAAATCTTAAAAAAAGGATATAAAGGCTGCTCTGAAAGTATGATAGCTAATTGCAAACTATTTATACAGAGTTATTTCTTACATAAAACTACAAGTTGTGTGATAGAAGTTTTATGAAAATGGTTAAAATTTTCTAACAAAATATTAAGATAAATAGATTTTTTTTTTAGAAAAAAAAATTCTTTTTATTCGAATTTCAAAAAAAGGCTTTAAGCATGATTATTAAAGGTTGCAAGACTTTCAGCTCATTTTTCGAAAAGGCGTAATAGGTGTAAATATATCATTATCAAGCGAATGATTCTGTTATGTCATACGTACGTAGTTGATCGAAATATTATCATGTGTAATAAAACATGGAACGAAACATATTCTTCTAATGTTTGTCTGTCACGTCAGATAAATATGAGAAGAGCAGTAAGAAACTACTAGATTTTTTCATCCTAAACCACTAAACGCAGTTTTTTCTGTTCCAAGTAGTACCATCTTTGACGATAAACATCCTGTTGTCATGTTTGTTGCTGCCAATACTCTCTTCAGTTCATAAGACGAGCTTCTATTTTCTTCTTTTTCAAAGCCTTTAGCAGCAGGAGTATTATATATGTAATTAATATATAATCGGTCATTACAACCTTTCATTATAAATTGGAAATGTCTGACCTGAGGTTTGAACCTTGGTCTGACGTCTAATAAGGTAACACGATACATACTAGACTACGACTACTTCAATGAATATCAAGAACATATAAAGAATAGAAAATTCAATCTTTTCACTTTCGTCCCACTCTTAACTTTCAATTCTTTTTCAAAAACCATAAATATTGTATTATTTACGATAAAACTTCTCAAAATCTTTGAAATCTTAATAAAATTACATACACGACACCAAAAAGTCTCTAAGAAAGTCGTTTGTATAAAAAATGATACATAAGCCAGAATTATGAAGTTTTTGCATTTTGTAACCCCTGTTTGAAATTTTTTTTTTTCATTTGGTTTAAAATAATGGCGATAACAATACTAACGAATTATAAAAATATCAGGCATCTAACTTTTTCTGAATTAAAGTTATATCGTCTCAAATGTATTGAAATGTACATATCATTTTTGATACAAAGCTCGATCTACAGTTAACCGGGCTAGCGAATGCATTGCCGTTTTCTATAAGAATTGAAGGGGAATTGATTCTAAAGCACTAGAGGAGGAGTTCTGTACCTTAGCTTGTAAATATGCTTGTCTATATGAAGACATTCATTAATGTCAACTTGTTTTCGGACCCTTTTATTAAGTCATTAAACAATTAACCTTCAAATACGAAATACTCTTGTTCTACACCTTGTGAAATTGCTGGCATTTCTTAAATGAGTAAAGGAAAGTATTTACGGCACAAGAAAATAAAAACAAAAACCATAAATATTCCTGTATTTATATTTCATTTAACCTCATATGCTTAAAGGCTAACAAAATTTCTTTCGTTATTCATGAGCGTCGGTCATATAATTAATTACACAAATCAACAACAAGAAAACAATAAAAACAATCAATGCGAACATAGAAATACTCGTACAAAACAGAGAAATAGGAATCGAATTGAAAAACAAAATAAAAACTTAATAAAGAAATGAATAGAAATACAAATAAATTAACGCAGGTTTCGGTGTAAAATTGACGGTGAAACTTTTCGGTGGAAGAAAGTTTTTTCGGTTTTTTTTGTTTTTTTACAACAAATCAAACAATCACATCAGATGTCTAAGATTTAAGTGGCTACAAGTGTTTGTATTGTTGAAGTAATAGGAAATAATAAAAAATTAAATTTCATTGTTCATTGATTTGATCGTTACATTGTTTTGTTTAACTTGGCCCATATGTGAGAAAGTTCAGAGTGATTTCCTTTGAGACACAAGAATACTTTAATTTTTTTAGATTTCAAAGGAAAAGTAATAATAAAAGCAACACAAATAAAAATATTATTAGACTCTTATTATTTTTATTATTGTTGTTTTTTTTTAGAAATTACACCCGTTAGGAAAACAAGAACACAATTTGTTATAAAGTCTCCAAAGTAATGAATAACGCTCAGATTTAATTTGCAATTTCTAGGAGAGTAAAAGCCTGCCTAGTAGGTTTCACACAAATATCTTTTAAGTACTACTTGAGCAGTGTTTTGTAGGTTAAGTTCTATTAAAATAAACACAAAAACATTTTCACGCCTCCTTTTTTTTTCTTTCAGCACATTATACAGGGTGGACCATTTAAAAGTTTAAATTTAAAAATGCAATAAAATAAACTAAATTTTGCGAAATGTATTCCTTTATAGTAAAGTACAATTGTTCCGGTTAGAAATGGAATATTATTTCATTCATATGCCTGCCACAGTTGGCCTCACAGTACGTCATTCGATCAGACCAATTTGTTTTAAACTTTTTCGAGTGTATGGTGTCGTATCTCGGCAATGGCATCACGAATCTGGGCCTTCAAATACTCAATTGCCTATGATTTGTAGGCATAACACACTTCTTTAATGGCGCTCTACGGAAAATAGTCTAACGGTATCAAATCGCAGCCTTTTGGCGGACAACTGACGTCACCGGTTTTATATTTAAACTGCCATTAAACGTTTGATGCAATAAATCGATGTGTGGCATGTTGCACCATCCTGGTGAAATCAAACATCGTTCAAATCAATACCATGAAGAGCGGGTACAATCAAATTGGTTATCATAGTGCGATAGGTGTCTCCATTGACAGTAATGGTTGCGCTGTCGTCATTTTCAAATAAATATGGGCCAATGATGCCTCCTATCCACAAGCCACAACAAACAGCCACTCGTAAACAACTTCTGTAAGATCACGTGTGGCTTTTCATAGCCCCTAGTACGGCAATTTTGCTTATTAACGCACGCACCAAGATGAAAATGAGCGTCATTCGAAAAGATGATGATTGTTTTTTGATAAAATCGACACCATCGTGCAGTTTCTCCTATCCTATCCTATCCTATCATATCCAATAAATCCCAACGTTGCGCAAGCCTAAATCGATTCATTATGTTCAGTGGGGATAATATACTGAATATTGCTACAGAATAAAATGACATAAGTATTGTAAGATTCGAAATAACCGATGTTTCAAATTTAAACCGATAGATGGCCCACCCCATACTTTCAACTACAAACACTTTTCCATTTCATGAGCTTTACAAATAGTAATCAGACAGCCAAGCGATACTCTTTGAAACTATCTAGACTTATATGATAATCACAAAAGCATTTTTAAGTGATAAATGTTCAATAGATTTCGGTTTAATTATTCAGAAAATATTCTTCCTTGTGTTCAAATAGAAAGTTTTGGGGGTGATTAAGCACACCTAATCAAATTTAAATGATATACCAGTCATAAAACAGCATTATATGCGAGTGAGAAGAGGATAAAGGACAATTGAATGTTAAAAATGAAATACAAATACAGAATGCAATAAAAAGGAGAACTAACAGTCATATACAGGAATACAGGAACAAAATGAATGTCAAAAGATTTTCTGCAGTTTCTTATTAACATACACGGTCATATGAATTTACACTTGCAGACAGTCACCTACATACACCCATAAACACATACATACCACAGACTCACTCATAACTGAAAAACAAAAGAAAATTTAGAATACATACACCGATAAATGCGGATGTGAATGTAGCTTGTAGTTGCAAGATAACATATGGTTTATGCAACAATAAATGAAATGAGTTCAACCCAACAAGCCAACCAGTTCAATATCATTTAGCCAAGACCAAAACCATTGCAATTTTCATGGCTTATTCTGCATTTAATATTTTCAAGTGTTACTCGTGATGAGGACCTGGGAACGGCTATAATAATGGAAAAATGACGAACGAGGTGGACAGTTTGCAGGGTACTTTGACATTTCACTTTTTCCCGAATATGATCTTGTGGTTGCTTAAGAAAATACCGGCACATATTTGGACATGATAGTTTCTCTTTATTCCCAAAGTCTGTGAATGAGCACGAAGATGCGGACATACACACATATATATAAGTGTTACTCGTAATGGTTTTAATAGATTATAAAGTACGAGTATAGTAAATTATTTACTACTAAATTAAAAGTAAGTCTCTAATGACTTGAGCCAGCGAAAAACAATTTGAACCAAATTAAGCCAACACCACAGTAGAGATTACTACACATGCTTATCAGCTGCAGTAGAACTCTTAAGTTGAATGTGTTCTGTCAACAATTTTATCGTCTAAAGCTATCGCCTAAGAGTTATACGTGATTCGTTTGTTCCATACAGAAAGTGTTTTATATCATCAATATCATTAATGACGTCACACGTCACAATTATCCAAAACAATAAAGTTGAGAGAGCTTATTTTTTTTGGGACGCCAAAGCAGGAATTTAAAAAAGCGTTAAATATTTAAATTAAAATTAACAGACTTGACCAATTGACCAGCATAATACAAAAAAAAATTGTGTGACTATCAGAGTAAAAGTGATGTAAATTTGATTAGAGTGCAATCTATTGAGTCAATATTCACATTTTACGCTCACACTTCTAATCACATCATGAATTGCTTCTTCAAAATAAATTTAAAAAAGGCATTGGTCACTGTTTAATAAGATATTTGCTTATCTGTCTGTCATCATATATGAATTTCAATAAAATAAAAAAAATTTCAGACCACTTTCGATAGCATATTTCTTAACCAAACTCCCTCCAAATACTGTCAATAATTTTGCCATTTGCCTGGATGACTGGATTTTACAAACGAGTTTTTGTTCTTCAGGTATCGTAATGAATTTACTTTTAATCACTAGTAATGAGTGTCGCCGTAGTCTAGTATGGAGTATGTTGACTTATTATACACGAGGCCGAGGTTCAACCCTTAGATCAGACATCGCGACCAAAACGAAACAAGAAAAAATATTTCTGAGGGTCAGTCTTATGGCAAAAACTCTAAAAGTAAATAATATTAAAAGTTTCTCAATAAATTTGTCTTTCCACATCGACTTCGAACTAAATTACTCACCATTCATGGATAAAATTAACACACAATATGGGTGGTGAGGAAGCTAGGTCTCTATCCTCACTAAAGGCTTTGTAATGACCAATTAAGTAAGTCAGTAAGTAATGAGTGTTAACAAATATTCCTTCCTTTTATAGCATTCACACTATTTATCGAACATGTAATCTTCCTTGAACGTCTTTCAGCATTAACTCATGTGGTACACTCAACTTGTTTGAGTTTCAATGTATCCTACAAATGATCTGGAATTGCCGCTGTAGTGATAGCCATTGATATTCTCAATTCTTTGTGCAGTCGCCGTGTTATTAGACGTAAAGCCTCGATTCAAACCCCAGGTCAGGCAGCAGATTTCTGGCAAAATCTCTGAGAGTAAATAAAATTGCCATGAAAAAGTTACTCAAAAATATGTCGTTCGGAGTCGACTATAAAATGTAGGTCCCGCCACTCATGTATAAAAATTAACGCACATAACATAAGTGAAGTCGCCGTGGTGTAGTAGGTAGTGTGTTGGCTTACTATTCGTAAAGCCCGAGTTCGTATCCCAGGTCAGACATCAAAAATGAAATATGAAAAATAAAAATATTTCTTCGGCGACTTCCTCTCAGCAGATTTCTGGCAAAAACTCTGAGAGTAAAATAAACTGCCATGAAAAAGTTTCTCAAAATTCTGTCGTTCGGAGTCGACGTTAAGCTGTAGGTCCCGCCACTCACGTATAAAATTAACGCACACAACATGAGTGGTGTGAGAAGCTAGGCCGTAATCCTGACTGAAGGGTTGTAATGGCCAATTATGTATGTATGTAACATAAGTGGTGTGAGAAACTAGGTCGTAATCCCGACCAAAGGGTTGTAATGACCAATTATGTTATATTTGTAGTTTATAATCCTTAAATTTATTTAAGCTCTTCTAGCTTTCGTACATTAAATTTGATACAAAATTTTCATGATAAATGTTAGTGAGTCGTACTGTTTCAGACGAACAATTTTTAAATTGAATGAATAAAGCAAGACTCACCACAATTGATGTTTTATTGGCACAGCAATTATTTTCGTAGCAAAATTCAATCAAGCTTGATATAAAAGTCGGGGGATTTTCGCAAAAACTAATACGTGTTTTAAATATTCAGGTTCCTTCTTAAACAAAAGGAAACATATTCGAAAAACTTCTGCAAAATTTACGCTGACAGTAAACAAGTTCTTTAATTATCGTTTGCTTCATTAGAAATAATCAAGAGTTTGTATTGATTGGTATAACAAACAGGCAAATAAAATATAACCTCACTACCGCTACTGATCCTTTTAAGTCTACTTACTTACAGCAACGCTTATTTAAATTTTTTTAATACAATTGCTTTGGCAAACCCTCGAAAAATGCCATCGAAATTGCCAACTGTGCACACTACAAGTAAGTACTATTGCAGTTTAGGTTTATATTTGTATGTGTATGTTTTTCTTTTTTTGTGCGAGTGTGTGTAACAAAAGAATAGTGAAACACTAAAAACAGAAGCAGACACTTTGTCGATCTAATAAATTCATACAAGTTGATAGAAGAAAATTGCATCTGAAAGTTTTAGAAGTTAGAAACAACAGAAAATGTTAGTAAAGAAAAAATGCACGCATACAAGCACACACGCACAGTAATACACTTACTGCAAGCCAAAGAACGAATTGTCGAATAAACAATGCAATGCAATGACAGAAGAACAATTCATGGAGAAATATTTTTTTGGAATCTAAATCTGAATATTAAAACATTTGAAAACATTTCTATGAATTATACACGTATTGTCTATGCTTTGTATTGTGCTACTTTGGAGTACAATTGGTTCTTTTAAAAAAATTCCAAAAAAGATAAATTAGAATCTTTTTAAATCTTAATGTGATACGAGAGACTGGGTGCAAAGTATTTGTCTAGCAAACGTTGAAGGCATGCGACATAAAAGACTTAAATTCGTTTCATTTAGTATTCATTTAAAGAATAAAGAAGCAAAAGATGTAAGTAAGAGAGTTTAAGACTCTAATAGAATAATTTTCTACGAACAAATTCAATCGGTATTCAATATTATCTGTAACAGTAAGCCACTTTTCGAAGCAACCAATATACGGTCGGACCCACTGCCATTGCTCAGTTCAACAAGCAGTTTGATGCTTATATAGGCATCGACTTCACTAAATACTAGAAATCGAAGACAATTGCTTAAATACATATGTACATAAGATACATAATTGGTCACTACAACCCTTTAGTCAGGATTAGGATCTAGTTTCTCACACCACTTATGTTGTGGGCGTTAATTTTTATACATGAGTTGCGGAATCTACAGTTTATAGTCGACCTCGACGGACAGATTTTTGAGAAACTTTTCATTGCAATTTTATTTACTCTCAGAGTGTTTTCCAGAAATCTGCTGAGAGGAAGTCCCCGAAGAAATACGTTTCCATATTTCGTTTAGTTGGAGATGTCTGACCTGGGGTTTGAACCGAGGCCTCACGTCTAATAAGACAACATAAATTTACGTAGATGATGCAAAACAGCATCGCAAGGGTTTGTTTATTTTGTTCTTAAAAATGTACTTCGCTTAGCACAACCAATCGCTAAGAAATCGATAAAATGATGGCAAAATTTGAGAAAAACCGGCATGAAGTCGCTGTAATCTACTAGGTAGTCTGTTGGTTTATTAGGCAAAAGCCCGTGGTCCAGCGTCCGGCTGAAGCATCTCAAATAAAACGAAAAAAATATTCCTACGTTGACTTTCCCTCAGCAGTCTTCTGCCATGAAAACTCTCTCAAATCTGTAGTTCGGAGTCGACTTTAAACTGTAGGTCTCGCCACTCATGTATAAAACTAACACACACAAATAAGTGGAGTGAGAAGCTATGTTGTAATCCTGACTAAAGGGTTGTAATGACCAATAAAGTAAGAGGATAAGTAGCATGAACGTTGCTAGGAAACTAGGCATTCATCACCAGACAACTATTTGATGAAAACTACGGACACAATTTGTCAATCTCTGCTAATGTGAGTAACAAATAATTAAGGGCGATACAAAGTGATGTTAACTCGCAGTATTGACACCGACAAATCCTGATTTTCTTTTGATCATTACTGGATTCTACAACCCACTAAAATGATTTGATTTAATCCCTACTGTTAACAATAAGTGAAATTGGAGAAGGCAATTCAATTAAAACGACACGAATTGCTTAGGAGAAAATATTGTTTGTCATCTTTGCTGCGAGAGCTTGATTGGTTTGATTAATACACGTAGAACTTCCAGAATACTGGTTTAAATAAGATTATAATTACATACATACATAATTGGTAATTACAACCCTTGAGTCTATGTTATCTTTACAACATGAGTGGTAGGTCCTACAGTTTAAAGGCGATTACGAACAACAGATTTTTGAGAAACTTGTTCTTTACAATTTTATTTACTCTCAGAATTTTTGCCGGAAATATGCTGAGAAGTCGCCGAAGAATTACTTTTTATATTTCGTTTGATGGAGATGTTTGATATGTGGCTTGAACCGTGGCCTCACGTCTAATAAGCCAACACACTACCTACTAGGCTAAGGCTACTGCGTAATTATAATTACATATGTAAGTATATTACAATTAAATGTACAACAACATTACTATTCATTTAATTCAGATGTCACTGTAGATGTGTCGTTTATTTTTAACCGGATGTTTCCCCACCCACTGTGCAACACCTTATCAATGTGTGGTAATACTATAAGAAATGGTATACGATTGGTATTACAAATACTATCCTGAATACGTATGATTGTTAAGAACGGCATTTAGCTAAAGTGCATCAGTGTGCTGTAAACTAAACTCACTTTAAATTTCCTCAACTCTCCCCTCTTATTTTTACCATAAAACGAAGACAAACAAAAATGCATTTATAACTGCTCTCCAAATGCACATCCATCAAAGGCATTTGCCACCAGCATCAGTTAGCATCTATGAAACGCACATAGCAAAACAAAAACAACAACAACAACAACGAAGTAACATAAATATCTGCAGGTTTTTGTGGAGAAATTCATTCATCACGCGTTATGCTTTTAAAAAAAAGTTTCAATTTCTGTTTTACTATACCCTACACTATGACGGGGGGAGTGTTTGTAAAATTCATCTTCCAGATGGAAGATGTAAATTATTCTCACGGTGGTCCTCAAATAGGCGCCGAAGAGCTCTTTTTCTAAGACGGTTTTAAAAGAAAGTAGTGATCACAGAGTCTACCTGACATGCCACCGCAAGACATTTTTTACTTAATGTAATAAATGCCGGAAAACGGAAAAGTTTTAGGAAAGTTAGTTCCACAACTGACTTCAAATATTATTGAGGATATATTGGGCATGAGGCCGTTGTTCAAACCCCAGCCTAGACATCTCGAATAAAACGAAAATTAAAAAATTCTACCGCGCTTTTACTAGAAAATCCTAGCAAAAGTTTCTCAAAAATTCGTTCCACCACTCATGGAAAAAATGTCCATACACACAACATAGGTGGTGTGAGAAGCTAGGTTGTAAGCCTAACTAAAGGGTTGTAATGACCAATTAAGTAAGTAAATAACATTGGATTCTTTTATACATGCGAATGCCTTCAATCCTATATAAAATTCTGTCAATCTGTCGTGACAAACGTAGCAAATGTTCCAATCGAAACTCTTCCAAAAAGTACTTGCGAAAGTAGTGTATCAACCATGGCTGCTTCTAACCAACTATGACGTTCTTACTATTTTTTATGTTTGTTTTATTAGTGATAGCGGTTGTCATTGCTGTTGTTGTAGTTGTTTTTGATGTCAGTTGATTGGTTCGGTTCGGTTCGGTTTGGCTTGGTTGTATGTATGTGTTTGAGTGTTTTATTCGGTTGCATGAATATTTTCAAGTTAAAGTTGAAATTGATGTTGTCGTTTCTGTGGCCGCTGTAATGGTCGTCATACAATTTCTATTAGCATTTGCAAAGTAACTGTGTTCTGCTATGTCTGTCTATCGTACAGAGACTTTATCTGCTACAATATTTTTGCTTTTTGACACAAATACAAATTTAAAGATACTCTCTAATATATAAATGAATTATTACGTTAATAAATTGACTTTTTTTTTTCTATTACTTACGTAGGTTTTAAGGAATGAAATGAAGGCTTTCTTTCTTTTATAAACAAAAATTTTCTACTTCGTGTAAATTAAATTGAATAGTCTAAAAGGATATCAGTGTGTCTGATTATATAATTTGTGTTATTATTCATTTTAAATCTGTTAAGCTATTTGCCTGTTCTAGAAGTCATATTCATCACTGCTTGCTGAAAAAAGTGGAGGCACATGCTAGAAATTGCTTAAGATAACCTTGTTGGTAAAAAAAAATAGTTTTCATCGTAAAATCATCTCCAGCTATAAGGCTCATAATAAGCAATACAAATCTACATGAGATCCAAGAGCGTCCAATGTCTCACGAAAAAGACACTGTTTGATATGGATTTTAGTCTGAAACACCACTGGTCCATATTTATTTAAGAATGATGCTGACCAGTTTATCACTGTCAACGATTACCAACGATGGTATCAACAGAACGGTGCTGCAAGCCACACAGTTCATAGCACATTGGTTAATCTGCGAGCGATTGGATATAATACAGGAACAATTTTCATTTTACGCGAAGGTGATGTGAACTGCCCACCGATATGGTGCGATTTTCTTAAGCCGCACGTGTATGCGTGCGTGGTGGATATTTAAGCGATGTTGTATTCTTGTATATCGAGAATATCTACCTCGCACACTGTTCTTCGTTCAAATTTAATGAACATAGATTTCTCTCTCCTTAGACTCATAGAAGTCGCCGTAGTCTAGTAGGTAGTGTGTTGGCTTATTAGACGTAAAGCCAGGGTTGGAGCCCCAGGCCAGACATCATGACAAAATACAAAAAGTATTTCTTCGGCGACTTCCTCTCAGCATATTTCTGGCGAACACTCTGAGAGTAAATAAAATTGCCATGAAAAAGTTTCTTAAAAATCTGTCGTTCGGAGTCGACTTTAAACCGTAGGTCCCACCACTCGTGTATAAAATTGATACACACAACATAAGTAGTGTGAGGATCTAGGACGTTGTACAATTGGTCAATTCGACCTCCGGGTACTGTACTTGTCTTAATTGCCAAGTACACGTCCTCTAACCTAACCTAACCTAGACTCATAGATCGTGCAGAAGTTTTTCGATGATATAGCAAGTCGACATGGGTTTAAGTAGTGCAGTTGCGATCGAAATGGCATTGCGTTTTAATAACAGAAAAACATGTTTAGTAGAGCTTTTTAATATTACATATATAGGGTATATAGACTGTGGGCTTATTCAACGTGGGCCTTGGTTTAAACCCCACTTAAGGCAAGTGATTCCCTCTCAGAAGATTTCTGACAAAAACGCTGAGAGTAAATAAAATTGTCAATGACAAGAATTTGTTAATCGAAGTCGTTTTTATACTGTAGTTCTCACTACTTTTGAAGAACATACTCAACATGGGTGGTATGAGAAGCCAGATCGTAATCCTGACTGAAGGTTTTTAAGTACCAATTATGTAAGTACCTTGCCTATTTTCAAAGAAATTGAGGCTGAGTTTTAAGATGACCGGAGGAAATTGTATGCCCCGCACCGGCTTGGCCTGTACCTCGAAACTTTTGCCAAAACGTGCCCTAGTCTTGCTAGAACAGTTGAAAAAATTTAAACAATTCTACAATTCCTAACCGATGAAAAGGAATTAAGCAAGCTTCCCTGGGTTCTATGTTCAGTACACAAACTCTTAAGGAGACGATAAATGATTCCTGAAATGAGAATACCAAGTTCTCTGATAGAAGAATATGCTTATCGGTTAATAATCCTTCGGATATTCACCAAGTATTTGAGGTCTTATCACCTGCATCTTTACCTAGTTGAGTCACGGTATAAAATGTTACTGTGGAGGAAGTATTGGATGATCTTCATCGTTTGATTTTTGAAAATTGTGCTCGTTACGGTAGCATTATAAAAGGTTTTGTTCATCAAATTTCAAATCAATTTCTATGCATTCTTTATAAAAGAATTATTATTGTTTTGTTTTCTAATTGAAAATCCATTGATTTAAACATGTTTAAAACAATTTTGTTTTTTCTTCGGTTGTGTTTTGTTCTTGTTAAGAAATCTGTCTTTCAATCGTTGCAATTATACAAAAGCACGTCCTAAGGATTATAAACTTGGAAAAACAACACTAGAGAAAATAGAAAAATTTTATTAATAAATACCAACGTGAAATGTTGTTTCTTAACACACAAACAACGACAACAACAACAAAAATATTTATATGCTCGTATATTTGTCAATTTTAAGGTCAAACCGCCAGCACATTGTAAAGTTAAGCGAATTAAATGCAATTGACAGTTGCAATTTACCAAAGCTGTCAAACTAAATCCTAAAATGCCGTAAAATGTTGTACAAACAAATTTAAGCGGCAACATGAAAAAAAGTATTAAAAAGTAACAACAGATTCCAAAAATACAAAAAAAAATAACTCGACAACACAGAAGATCGAAAGGAATATATTGTTTGAGAGCAGAAAAAATAAAAAAAATAAAAAGAATTTCTATAATAAGGAACCACAAAAATTGAAATCAACTGTGTATGTGTGTGTGTGTGTAAAAAGGGTGAAACAAACTAAACTGATACTAAAACTGAAACTGCAACTAAAATAAAATTTCATTCGGAGAATTTCCTGTCAAATAAAAGCAACGCCATGTACCAAAAAATTATCAAAATCCCAAGAAGCAACAGAAAAAAAAAGAATGCTTCGCTATTGTACATTAAACGAGAACATACGACTGAATTTTTAAGTTTTTTATTTTTTTTTTTATTTTTTTTAGCCTATTTGGTTGATTTTTTCTTTTTTTTTCGCAAACTTGTATCAACGCTTGAAAAAAGCAGCAGAGCAAATATTGAACCGCAAACAAACTGTTGTACATTGTTTGAAGCGTAAAAAGTTGAAGGGAAAAAATGCAATACAAGTACAAGACTTATAGAATAGGACAGCAGAACACAAAAAAATAACAGAAAAAGAAAACAGAAAACCTCTATTGTACACATGTTATTTGTTGTTATTGTTGCCAATGTTTCAATTGAAAGTTTAACAGAATACCAAATAACACGCCAGTGTTAAACATTTTGATGGGTTTGAACTGTCAGTGGCATTACCAATACAATTGGGAAACAAATGCAACAAAAAAAAAAAAGAAAAAAAATTAAAACGTTTCCGAAAAAAACGTATCATTGCAACAAACTAGAAAAGGAAAAAAATTATAACTACTGTGTGTACAAAAAACAAAATCTTTGGTTAGTCACCCTATAGTCAAGCTTACAGCAGCAAAAGGATCAGAAAACACGTTCATTAAGTTCGTGCATATAAGTACATACATAATTGGCCATTACAACCCTTCAGTCAGGATTACGGCCTAGCTTCTTACACCACTCATGTTGGTAGTCCAGAGGGTCCTCTTTCCAACCGTAGTAGTGGAATAGTTGTACTAATTTTGAGAGTTGTGATTTTCGATTTTGAAAAAATAGATTTTTGGTAAAAAAAATATGGAAATTCTCTAGAAGATCAGTGACCATTTGGAGCTTATAAGAAATAGTACACCATACAGACTATATGCTAGGTTCTCCCAACAGGGACTTAAAACCTTTGATAGTCGATAAAGGCCATCTCTTGTGTTAATTAATCAGTTTATTTTTTCTCAGCACCATGGATGATAAATTATTATTGAAGTCGCCGTAGTTTAGTGGGTCGTGTGTTGGCTTATTAGACGCAAAAGCCTGGGTTCGAGCCCCAGGCCAGGCATCAAAGCAAAATACAAAAAGTATTTTTCGGCGACTTCCTCTCAATGGATTTCTGGCAAAAACTCTGAGAGTAAATAAAAATTGCCATGAAAAGTTTCTCAATAAATAAAAATCTGTCGTTCAGAGTCGACTTTAAACTGTAGGTCCCACCACTCATGTATAAAACTACCACACACAACATAAGTGGTGTGAGAAACTAGGACGTTGTACAATGGGTCAATTCGACCTCCGGGTACTGTACTTGTCTTAATTGACAAGTACACGTCCTCTAACCTAACCTAACCTAACCTATGGATGATAAAAGACTTTGACGTATGTTCGTTGAATGGTCTCAGGAGCAGTTGACAAAATCGAAAAATCACCTTCTAGCGCACATTTCTGATTGGATGAGTGAGTGAACAGCCAAAAGTGTCGAATAAGACACGATACAAATTCGCTTTCATTCTGAATAAGGTACTGTTTGGTATGAATTTTGGCTTAACCTTTATGTCAACAGATAAAAAATTATACTTACGTCAACAGAAGCATACCCGGATATGTTCATACATTTTATATGGAATTTCTTTTAATGCAAAGCTTATTTTTGTGTTGATTTGGTTTTACTTACTTGTTGGGTGGTGTAATGCACTCTGGTTACGTACATTCTAAAGACTTATGCGAAACGACCTCACATGCCTTATATCGAGCTCCCATGAGCGTGCGGCATTTTTGGAATATAAGCCGCTTTATACTTTTGACAACGGAAACACACGTCAACATCGTAAAAAACCGACAAAGCTGCAGCCATAACGGACTTCTTTTTAATACTGAATGATAATCTACGCAGCAATTACGTAGCAGGTCCAAACGTGGTACCGGGTTTACCCAATACATACTATCGAAACCCACCAATTACGGAATTAAAGTATGGTGGGTATGTGACTCCGTCTCATCCTATCCAATGAAGGGACAAATTTATACTGGATTGGTGGCATCCGGAAAAGGAAACGTAGGCAAGAGGGTAGTGGGGGACTTGTTCGTCAATCATTTTCGTGGAAGTGGACGGAATATTGTTTGTGATAATTTCTTCACAACATATAAATTAGCGAAAAGTTAAATGATGGACAGCAGTTTATCAATGTTAGGTACAGTGAACAGAAGACGAATTTTTGTACCAGTATATTTCACTTTATCTAAAGGACCGGAAGTAGAGTAAACTACATTTGGTTTCAGTAACAATATTACCTTGTGCTCTCACATCCAAAAAAAAAAAATCGGTTATACTTCTTGCATTATTCACACGAAGTGAAAGGTCCAAAGAAAAAGCCACTCTAGATCTTAGATTACAACAAATATAAAGGTGGCGTCGATAATATTGATTGAATATTGAACAAGGCGACGGACAAATGGATAGCCCTTGGCTTTATTCTACAATATACTAGACCTCGTTGTCCATAATTTACGTTGAGAATAACCCAATGTTGAAAGCTTCCACAAGCCGCCGTAGAATGTTCCTACACAGCCTCAGCGAACAACTGGTGAAGCCGGAAAGAGAAAACAGAGATAAAAATAAACATGTTACAAACATATTTTCAACATGCAATGCTATTATAGCTATATGTGGGGAATCTTTGACCGTAAGAGGTGCTGCAGATAAAAGCGTGGAAGAACCTGACAGCACTGGTAGAATTAAAGTAAAAGGTAATTGCCACTTATGTACAAAACGTCGGCCAACCAGCAAATCCTGTACGGTATGCAACAAGCCCGTGTGTGCCGCTCATTCAAGTTATATGCCGCAATGTAATAAATGCATTTAGGAAAAATTAGTTATTTGATTGAATTTTAATCTTATTATTAAGAACTTGTAAATTAAATTCAATAAACATCAATTATTTCATTATATATTTCATCATACATATCATTATACATACCCAGGTATGCAACTGTTGACGAAAGGGATAGAAATCAAAAAATGGCGACATCTTTGACGCCCATCAGCCATTTTTACTCAAGTCTAGGAATAAGGTAGAAAACACTACTAGTGAGGATATCAGGAAATTTCAGGTTAATACAATCAATACTTCCTGATATACGGCGATTTAAAAACACAAAACATACCCGGGTATGTATCTGTTGACATAAGGGTTAACGGCTCCACTGGTCTATATTCCTTTGACAACAAAGTTGGCCAGTTGGCCTGTCAACGGCAAGCACTGTAAGTCGATAATTACCAATATCTTTCGGACTGAATTGGATTATCTGGGCACCAACGCCCTCTAAGTTCAACAGTTGCGTCGCCCTGTTGTGTACCACACAACTCATGCCACATTAGATATCCTGCACGCGCGATTTGAGGACTTCACTATCCGACGTGGAGGCGATGCGGCGGTTTTCTTGTGCGGTGTTCTTATTAGCAGATGTATTTGAATGAACCACAAAGGTCCTTGAAGCTAGCATAACCCTTGCCATGAGTTGTAATAAAAGGAAAACACTTTTTATTTTATTTTATGAACAGCCCCTTGCGCACTATGTATTTGGTGGGAATATCCTGAGACAGCATAATACACGCTGTCCCAACATTTATGCAGTGTAGACAATATCAACAAGAATGTGTTGATATTAAGTTACATACAAAGGGTATGGTAACTTCGACTAGTCAAACACACTGCAGAGTCAAATTCAGCCTCATTTATGTACATTTCAAATACACTCCACCCAGATAAGCCGTTGAGGGCATTTGAAGGTTATTATATTCCACATCTAATGGCATCAATAGGATTTTCGAACGAGTAAAAAATTTCCATAATATCTCACAGACACTTTCTTTTATTTAAATTTGAATATAGGAAGAGCTTTATAAAAGACCCTATTAATCACGCTATTGGGTTCAGACAAAAAAGGCAGATCATGAGAAGTTGAGAACTATGGAGTGAAAGATAGTTTCTCCTTCCTTCTTAGACTTACATCCTGCAGAAGTTATTCGAAGAAATAAATTCCTTCTTAATAAACAAAAATTCTTACCAACATATCCAATAGACTTCCACAAAAGACTTTTTTTCTACGCATTAAAAGATAAATCTGTTATCATCCTAGGTTCTGCTATAGCAGAACAATTACCTGCTTAACTGGAAAAATTTGATGAATGAAATTAAAACCAGGTAATGCAAATATAGAGACGATGGGTAGATGCCTTGTGATGGGCTTTGTGATGCCCCAACACGATTTCAGAAATATCGTATTCATTCGAAATCTTCAAATGTTAGAATTTCCAAAAAAGAAGACATAAAACGGAAAAAAATTTTCTTAAAATCCTCTTCGTAATCTTGGCACCGTATTTTTTATTTGTAATATTTTGTAAAACAGAAACAGAATGGTTTATCTGAGCGCCAAACAAAAGTTATTTGTTTTTGTTCTTGTTTTTTTTTAATAATATTGTAGGGTATCAAACAATTCTTAATTTATGACTGGCTCAACATTTTTATACAAACTAACCGCCCCCGGCCCCCCCCAATTTTTTTTGGAATTTTATCTACCATACGTAGTATGTACAATGTTTTCATTCCTGGCTATTGAGACCAAAGCCGATTATAGAAGCATGTGGGCATTAAACGCTCAGCATCTATGTACATACATCTGTATGTCTGTTTGTTTAAGAATTAAAAACAAAAACATGTGAGATCAGAAATATTAAAAAAAAAATATATTAAATCATCAACAAATAAAACAATTTTATTTTTATTTTTTCATATTTTGTTTGCACCTTTATATCCTACATTTTGTCTTTGCCGCAATCCATGTTTAACACTTGGATTGTGAAATTTAATGAAAAATTTAATCATCATTTTGAAGATTTAGTGCCTTGTTTTGAATTGTACTAATTAGTGACAAGTACATACAACCATTGCCACAAATGAAATGATTAATGAACGGCAACAGAAACGCTTCAAATAACAATAAATTGTCTGACACCTCATCTATAATGGATCGGTGCAATCATTATTTAACCAAAAATCTTATCTGAAAACGATGAAAATGTCAAGATAAATGATGGACAAAATACGAAAGTCAATCTTATTCCATATCATTAAAAAAACAACAAAATACACTCTACACTGGCAGTAATATGGTATAAGGATGGGTAGCATATAACATATGTATATTCCTTACTTAACATATGTGGGTCATTTCACTGTCAACTGAAGTGCATAAAAAATATTGGAAAATATATGGAAGGACGGCAATATTATGTAGGGATTGTTTAAAACTTATTAAGATGTTTTTTTTTGGAAATGAATTACTCTTTGGCTTGTATTTTAGCAACGGTGGTAAATTAGGGATAATTTTGTAGCCTTGGATTTGTAATATTCGATTTTATTGTTGTCCGTATTTAATGATTCTGAGATTGTTGCATATGCTGACAAAGTCTATGTGACATTCCATAGAGTGACTTATAGCTCTTAGCTATATGGATAAGCTCGTTGTGTACCCCATCAAGACTTAGCAACATTATTGTCACGTTTGTCAGGCAGAAATCCTTGCTGTAGAGGATACTGCAAAAGGGGCTGTTGCTTCTACAAATTTGGTAATTGCCTACTTGGACATCCAGTCCCTGTTGAAGCCTTGACATCACTGTATCTAACTTTCATAATTTTCTTAAAAAGCGACAAATGACAAATAGACGACTGTGCCATATAAAAGGTTCGTTCAATCAGAAAAGAATACACAGAGTTTGTGTAAACGAAAGTGATTCTATTGGGGGAAATAACTAGATGAGTGAGTGATCCCTTGCTATCTGAAGCTTCAACTTGATACTCCGCAGGCTATGGATAGCAGGCGGTCAATTATGAGTGTGGATATGGGCCTCATAGTCTAACAGTTATGGCTTTACCTTAAGAGTAAATGCATTAATTCTTTGATGATAATGAACAGTGGCGCTGTGGCCTCTGTTGCGATTATGGTACTGCAGTAGCTGTGGAGATGAGAAAAAAAACTGTGGAACACCTCCAATGCCACTGTCCTGTTATTGCGCAGAGAGGCTGTTGCTTCTACAAATTTGGTAATTGCCTATATGGACATCCAGTCCCTGTTGAAGCCTTGAAATCACTGTCTTGCTATCTAAAGTTTCGACGTGATACTCCGCAGGCTATGGATAACAGGCGGTCAATTATGAGCGTGGATATGGGCCTCATAGTGTGACAGTTATGGCTTTATCTTAAGAGTGAATGCATTAATTCTTTGATAGCGGTGTGACCTCTCTGATGTCTGGCAAAGCGAAAATTTGAGCGTGTAGTGTTACGATTATGATTCTGCAGTATCTGTGGAGATGAGAAAAAAATGTAGAACACATCCAATGCCACTGTACTGCTAATGCGCTGGATGAAAACTAAATTTGTCTTAAGACTGAGATTTGAAACTAAAGACCACTACAAGCTTTGTAATAGCACAGGTTTATTTCTCATGTTAGAAATCTGGTGGTATAGCCACTTTTATCTCACTTAGCTGCTAATCAATCCGCTGATACAAATGTATGTACCTGCTAGATCAGAGATTTTGGTTACCATCTCAAAAGCGTCACCGCAGCAAATTAGAGGAAATGTAACCTCATCAAATTTTAGCATTTGGAATTCAGAAGATTTTAACATTAATCTGGTAAATTAATTCGAAGACATCATAAAGAAATGACTTTCTAATACAATTTTATGAGATTTTAAAATAGAGCAGTGGGGCGAGATTTCGCCTGAAGCAATCAAACAATCTGTTAAATGGAATCAACACTGAATCACAAAGCAATATGGAAAGCTATGCTACTTAAAGAAGTCCTCGATAAAATGATTGCACTTGTGAGGCCAACGTATAGTAATTCTAAATGTGTGATCGTCCATGAACTTGATATTTCGAATTATATCGCTTGTTCAGAGATGACTTGCAAGGCTATGTGTTGTCAACATACATACGTTTTTAACAACATATTCAGCGTACTTCAACGTACATATGGATGTGACAAATGACACTCCTTTATAGAATATTGTTATCTTGACAGTGTTACTGATGAATTTGACTTTGTAGGCTTCAATATTATACCTACGAACTTTTTGATTCCAACATGGAATCAATACTTTTTAAGATATGTTACACGCTATGCAGGGGTTTATTTATATGATTCGGCGTCTTTAGGAAAAGACTAAGAAAATCGTTGTACACTTCAAAATAAGAAAATTAATGGTGAATGAATTGAAGTCGCCGTGGTCTAAGAGTTAGTGTATTGGCTTATTAGACGTGAGGCCTCGGTTCAAATCCCATGTCAGGCATCTTCAACTAAACGAAATAGAAAAATATTTCTTCGGTGACTTCCTCTCATCAGATTTCTGGCAAAAAATCTAAGAGTAAACAAAATTGCCATGAAAAGTTTCTCAAAAATTTGTCGATCGGAATCAACTTTAAACTGTAGGCCCCATCACTCATGCATAAAAATTAACACACACAACATAAGTAGTGTGAGAAACTAGATCGTAATCCTAACTAAAGGGTTGTAATGACCATTTATGTTATGTTATGTATGTATGTTGAAGTAGATTGGCTATATTCGCGACAGAAATGATGTTGACATTACCAAGCAAGCACTACAGAAAAACAAGCACCAAAGTGTCCTTGCTTATACATGGAAACGTCAAACCCAAGGAACGATGCGATTAGAAAATAATAGCACGCATTGAAATTAAATGTGGTCTCTATACTAAGAATAGAAACACAAGAAAAACGTTTAAGTAAGTAGGACGGCATGACTAAAGCTAGGAAAGTTATTCTGACTTTAACATTCGTAAAAGGTAACTAGCTGTCACCGCTACCATTTATGCTATTGCAAGAGATTGTAATTTCAGAGCAATAAACAATGAAATAATCTTCATCAAAACTTTTGATACACTAATATATAACGGTTTTTTCCTTTGTGTATATTTTATTAGACACATTCTTACATAATAAACACTCACTCATTTCATCATGCATTCAGTCACTCACTCATCTAGTTATTTCCCCCCCAAATTGAAACACTTTCCTTTACACAAACTCTGTGTATTCTTTTGCTGAATGGACGAGCCTTTTATATGGCACAGTCGTCGTCTATTTGTCATTTGTCACATTTTGTTGATTACGAACAGTGTGGCATGTTAACATGTTAAATGTCACTTTATCTATCTAAAAACAATGATAATTCTGCAGTCTCACGCTCTCTGTGTACGCTATTTGACAAAAAAGGGCAATTGCCGAGAAAATCATTGTTGAAATTCCTACAGTTAGTCGGCAATAGTCAGTATGAGAGAGAGAGAGAGAGCGAGCGAGAGCGAAAGGAATTTTTATTAAAAAAAATCAAAGTTAAATTCCATCAAAATGGAATCTTTTAATAACAATTAAAAATTGTTCTCTCTTTCGTTAATCTGGTAGTCATTTTAATAAAAATCAAAAAAACAGAATGAATATTTATTAGAAATTTTCCAGAAATGTCTCTTGTCTGTTAACAAAAATAATGGAATGCAATAACAACAAAAAAATATTCTACATTAGAAATTAAATGTTAAAGAATGAAAACGTAAATTTCATTCATGTAATGTCTCCAAAGCAGATTGATGCTGCCATATTACTGTCATTTTTTTCTTTCTTGTAATAACTGCCATTTACTACTGAATTAATTATTATGTTCCTTTATAAGGGTAAATATGCCTTTGTTTACCATTCGATAATTTCTTTTTATGCCACAAAATCAACATTATTAAGAATTTATTGGGCAAATTTCCATTTAATTCATGCCTATCGAGGTTTTTCATGTTTATTTTGGTCAAAGGTTTTCATTAATTCATGCTGAGGGCATGAATGCTTCGTATTTTTCTAAATTTCAAAAAAAGATCAACATTTCGTAGAATTTCTTTTATTGAATTGTGATGAAATTTATTTTTTATGAGTTTGTTTTATGCATACATATATAATGTAAACATATATGTTTTTTTTTTATATTCGTTTACAAATCAAACTCTAAAGGAAACTACACTGTAAGAAATATGTGATGTTTGTTGCCATGGATTATCTCAGATAACATCGTATAATTTTTACTTCAGCTAAAAATTTTAAAAAGTACTAGCTGTAGAAAATATAAAAATGACCTTGAATTTCTTAACACACGTATCGGCTGACACTGCACCTCACGCACTTGTCTCATTGCTCGTAAGGGAATATATGGGTTCCAAGTCATAGCGGAGTGATTGGAAATGAAGAAACGAATATTCTGGCTGACAAAGCTAAAGTATTATATACCATAATCCAATGCCTTACAGTGTCTTAAAGACAAACCTAAGAATACTATTGTGGAGTATCGACACAGCTTGTGAGGCGAACCTAGTGAGGGAAGAATCATTTAAAACTAGACATATATTTCAAACGTAGTCTAGTAGGCAGTTTGTTGGTTTTTCGACGTGAAGCAACGGTATAAACCCCAGGTTTACAGACATTTCGAAAAAAATATAAAAAAATATTTCTTCGGCGACTTCTTCTCATCAGATTTCTGGCATAAACTCAGAGAGCAAACAAAATTGCCATGAAAAGTTTCTCAAAGATCTGTCGTTCGGAGTCGACTTTAAACTATAGGTCCCGCCACTCAAGGCACACAACATAAGTGGTGTGAGAAAGTAGGTCGTAATCTTGAATAAAGAGTTGTAATGACCAATTATGTAAAATATATGTATGTATGGGAGACCTAGGAACTTGTACTCACGGAACACTCCACACGTATTTTCGTGGAAGGAAAATGGTGAATGCAGGGCATGCGATGATGATATGGATAAACATTTTTGTGTCATTGCCCAGCTTTCGTAAGATCGAGATACCAGTATTACAGGAATGACTGTATACCAGACATAACTCATCTCAGAGAAATAGACTGGTAGAAGTTAAAGAAGTTCGTAAAGATACAAACAGACTTCGTATAGAAAGTAACGTGGTATTTCTAATGGTGAGCATTTAAGAAGACTACGTGAGGAATTACATGTATACTCATTGGCATGAGACCCTTGGATAGTCTCAACTCATTAAAATTACCTACCTATCTAAGGATGCTACTCTCACCGCCTATCCTGAGGTGCTTTCAACAACGTCCGCCTTAACACGATTTTTACCGCTCTGTGCAATCCTTTAATAGATTTTAGTTTGGTAATGTTTATCGTAGGTCATCTTAAATCCCAACTGGTTACTTCCTTCGTTGGAAACATACAGTGGCAGGTGTTCTTCCTGCACTTCTTTGGACCCATGCGGTCAACACTTTTCTTATTCACCTTTATTCCTCAGGCAACATGATCTTTATCTTATGTTGACAATATCGCCACTGCAGTAAGCAAGTTGCACAGGCTGAGACACTATTCGAAAATCTCAATTATTTCCTGATAATTTTATTGGATTGGTGCAACAAATTTGGACTTATTGTTAATATGCAGAAAACCAATACAATTGCCTTTATATACATACATAACTGGGCATTACAACCCTTCAGTCAGGATCACAACCTAGCTTCTCACACCACTTAAGTTCTGTGTGTTAATTTTATACATGAGTGGCGGAACCTACAGTTTAAAGTCGTCTCTGAAAGACAGATTTTTGAGAATTTTTTCATGGTAATTTTATTTATCCTCAGAGTTTTGTGCCAAAATTCTGCTGAGAGGTAGTCGCAGAAGAAATATTTTTTCCCGTTTTTTTAAGATGTCTGACATGGGGTTTGAGCCGTGGCTGTACGTCTAATAAACCAACACATTACATACTAGACTATGGCGACAATGTCCTTTTGATGTAACAAAATATTTTAATTTGCACAAACTAATGGTTTGATACTGAACTAAGCTGAGGCAAAGAATTAACTGAGAGATTTCGTAAGTAGAACTTCATGACTGCATGGTTTGCTGGGATTGTCGAACATTATCAATTTTATAGATTTGCCTTCTAGTGCCCTCAACAAAAATTGCAATGTAGCGATTTGCAGCACTTGTCGTATTACGGTTTAATATTTCCAACGCTGGCACATTATTTCCAATGGCCACACGTCTGTACTAAATGCGGCGAATCTCCGAGCTTTGAGTGAAACCGATCATGCCTTGTGCCAATCTAATTTCGATAGGAGGTTTTACATTAGATTCGCAAGCAGGGAAAACTGGTACTCTGACATGATGAGTTCCGGAAACTCTTTTTAAGTCCGCATTGCATGTTCTGAACTTGCAGTGAAGTGCTTCTCCTTAGGTTATATCATCACTTCCCAGGCTATTGTAGTATATTTCAGGCCCAGGTAATGATCATCAAATACTTTGCGAACTTATCCTGATTAAAGATTCTGCATAAGTTCTAACTTATTTTCTCATACAGTGAGTGGCATTCAGATCTCTTTCGTGTGCCACGTAGAAACTGGTTGACTTTTGCCGCTGCGATTGTCAGAGGAGTTTTGTATTCATCGCTGTTTTTTTTTCCTTTCTATGTTTATTTTATCCCCGCTAATATATTTTAATTATCGTTAGACGATCAGGTTTACGTTTTCATTATAATTTTAATTTTCTTTCCTTTTTTTTAGTTCCACAATAAAAAAAAATAAATTTCAGTATTCAACTAACATGTAAATAAGAATTTTCTGTACACAGACTGGAGTATAAATTAAAAGAATTTTTTCTCTTGATTTAAAAAATATGCCTGTAAGCTGTAAATACTAGTATTTGTACTCGTTATGCATTTGATAATCGTCAAAGGCATTTTACTTGCCCAAAAGTAGTTTTAAAATGTATTAAAAAGTTTCCGATGAGCACAACTATACATCAATGAAGATTGCTGGGCTGTAATAAACATGATAAGTGTAGAGTATGCAGTTGAAAACTTATCCAAAATTATGATATTTTGGTTACTGCACACGATTATCATGTCGATGATATTGAAAGGAAATTTTGCAGAATATTCAAAGAAAAATTCTTTAAACAATTAAAAAGAAAATATTAAATTGGATATAAGTTTTGTAAATTTCTATTGAAGTTATACATGAATACTTATGTATTCACAGTGGCACTTATTAGTTTTGACGCATCAGTTTATTTTATTTGTTAGAGGCGAAAAACTTGATGTCAACAAATCAAACGAAACATTTTTTTATGGAGAATATTATTACCTTTACTGAGTTTACAATTTGATTATCAGTTTACATGTTGCACGAGTTTGTAGTCTAGCACTTAAATGACTAGGCCACATCACCTCTTTTATCGGATATTTCATTAAGTTCTTCCTATCTTTTAATTTAAATAAAACAAAGTGTTTTGTAAGTTTGAATGGCATGCTGATGCCATTATGTAAGGAATGTAACATCGTTCAATGTCCACCACGACTTTTCTAAGTGGAGTACATTGAATCGCCGTAGTCCAGTAGCTAGTGTGTTGGCTTATTATAGGTAAGGCCACGGTTCAAACCCCAGGTCAGACATCAAAACTAAAATATGAAAAAGTATTTCTTCGGCGTCTTCCTCTCAGCAGATTTCTGGCAAAAACTCTGAGAGTAAATAAAATTGCCATGAAAAGTTTCTCAAAAATCTGTCGTTCGGAGTCGACTTTAAACTGTAGGTCCCACCACTCATGTATAATATTAACACACACAACGTAAGTGGTGTGAGAAACTAGGTCGTAATCTTGACAGAAGGGTTGTAATGACCATTATGTATGTACATTGAATATGTCCAATTTCCTACGACTTACACATACATAATTGGCCATTACAAGCCCTCAAGTCAGCACTATAGCCTAGCTTCTTACATCACTTATTGTGTGTGTTAATTTTATACATGAATGGCGGGACCTGCAATTTAAACTCGATTCCAAATGGTAATTTTTTGAGAAATCTTTCATGTGAATTTTTATTTACGCTCAGAGTTTTTGGCTGAAATCAAGCGAGAGGAGGTCGCCGAAGAGATATTTTTCATATTTCGTTCAGTTGGAGATGCCTGACCTGGAGTTTGATCCGAGGCCTCATGGCTAATAAGCCAACACACTACCTACTAGACTACTGCGACAACAATAAGACACTGGCGCATAAATCCGATCAAATTTGATCGATGGTGACCGCTGAGATTTGTGGCTCTTTCGCATAAACCTGTGACTTAAGAAAACCCCACAAGAAAAAATATAACAGGGTCAAATCACACGGTCTTGGTGGCAAGTTCACATTACCTTCACGTGTGATTACAATGACCTCAAATCGCTCGTGCTAAATATAAAATATGGCATGAGCTGTGTGGTCTCCAGATCATCGAATTCAGGCCAAAAAATAATCAGTGAACTCTAGCGCTCTACGTTGAAAGCAACAATCTGGCCAATGTCAGCCTCAATGAAATAGGGATCGCTAAGGCTTCTAGCCACAGTATCCACACCAAACAGTGACATTTTCGGTATGCATTGTATGCTCTTGGATCGTATGTGAATTGATATTATTTCAGATTTGAGAATTTTGCTTATTCACGTATTATTCATACATAGCTGATCATTCGAAGCTAAGCGATGATGATGAGAAGTGTAGTGATTTGGTTGCAGTGCTTGATTACAAAACCCCGGAGCTCGAATACAGAGGAAACTAACATTTTCATTTCTTCGGAAGTTTTAAAATTATACGAAGGAAAAGGCTTCAATACCAAGAAACTACGAACAATATTGCCCTTGATGAAAAGAAGGATTTAATAAGTACGAGTCCCAGTTGTTACAGGCAATAAGACTTCTAGAACATCATACTCGTTCTTCTCGCGTTTCTTTCGCAATTGTTTTCCTTTCTTTTATTTGGCCATTTCGCAATTAAAGCGGCATATAAAATCAACAACTTGATCACATGAATGTTTCATTCCGATGATGCCATATCCTGCAAGCGTGATTCCATAGATTCTTGATGGCAACCCTGCTATTCTAGAACATGTCTAAATTGATCTACTTATGAATAAATAAACATTGTATACCTTTGTTGATCTATATATTATTGCCTTGCCACAGAAATCATAAAAAAGTTAATAAAAAACCAAAAAGAAATTTGATGCAGTTAAGCTAATTGTTTCCACTGTATACGGTTACAAGTATACTGTGTTTTGGTGTAATTATTTAAGAATTTTAAGGATTTTTCTTCATACTTTTATAAGTCGGATTTGGCTACGTTTCTACTTAGTTTTACTTCTCTTATGATCATATGTAAGTAAGTAAATAAATGCTTTATGCAATTCTCTTAAAAAGTTGTAATACGTTGGCTTTCTCCATTTATTGGGAAAGTTTAATTAAAAAGAAAAACATTTGACATGTTCATAGGAAATACTTGTAAGCCATCGATACAAAAGATGTTTTCTTTTTCACTTCAAAATAAATATCCATGGGAGTTTATTTTATTTGAGTATTATCTATCAGAACTATAAAATGCTTTACAGTAACAAAGCTTCATCCGAATTCAATGTCTCTTCTTGTGAAAGCTTTCAATTGAATAGATTCTTACAAAGGCACTGTTACGCATAAAATACCATCAGAATTCATTCATCCTTAGAAGAAAAAATTCCACGAAAACCAAACGATTTATAAATTCATGGTAAAGCTTTTTTTGTTCTCCTTACCGTACAATAAAGAAGTCGTTAAAATGAACTTGAAAATGGCATAAAAGTCGTCTCGTAATACATATGTAAGTATGTACGTACATATACTCTCACATCAAATGACACAAAGTACATTCGGGTATAAAACACACACTTGCAGAGAGCGTCGAGAAATTTTATACAGTAACGCCAACTAGTGATTGCCTCGTAGATTAAATTAACAGAGATGTTACCGGCATCAATGCACAAATGAATGTGTAGGCGTTCGTGAATACAATGTATTTGCAAGATTCTAAGACAAAATTGAGCTAAAAAGCCCAGAGAATAGAGACTGTTAGAAATGGTGAGCATAACATAAATGTTAGAGAATTTTATAGTATTACAACGATGTCAATAAGAGGATTTTTTTGCCAACAACTAAAAGAGATTGGGTGACAAAAATATAATTGTTCACACCAATAAGTTTAGAATTTTACCCAACAGACATTTTGAAATTAACAGAGGGACCTTCTGTTTAAAGTCGACTTCGAACGACAAATTTTTTTGAGAAACTTTTCATGGCAATTTTTATTTACTTTCAGAGTTCTTTGTCACAAATCTGCTGAGAGGAAGTCGCTGAAGAAATACTTTTTGTATTTTGTCTTGATGTCTGGCCTGGGGCTCGAACCCTGGCTTTACGTCTAATAAGCCAACGCACCACCTACTAGACTACGATGACTACATTAGCATAAGAGTTAATTTATTGAAAAAATCCTTGTACGTTAAGGATTATTTACGCATTGGTTTTTCGATATTGTGAGCGCTTTCAACATTGTTCGGTCTAACTCGATTGATTACTGCCTCCACTATGTGAATAGAAATACTCCTTACATCGCTGACACTATTTTCAGGTTCATAGATCCTGATTTACCAGGCCTAAAGTAAATAAAAAGCGAAGCAATCAAAAATAATAACCGTTGATTGCGTAATTATTAGGTAATGCAGAGTGACTTCGCTTATTTGCTAATGATATCTGCGAACATTGTAGATCCATCGAAAAGGAAAACTGTAGACCCCATAAGAAATTATGTCTGAGTCTTATGAGACACTTATGGCCTTACTTACTTACTTACTTAATTGGTTAATACAACCCTTCAGTTAAGACTACGATATAGCTTCTCAAGCCACCCATGTTGTTGTGTGTGGTAATTTTATCCACGAGTGGTGGAACCTGCAGTTTAACGTCGACTCTGAACGAAAGATTTTTGACAAACTTTTCATGTCAATTTAATTTACTCTGCTGAAAGGAAGTCATTGAAAAAATATTTGCTTCGTGTTTCGTTTAGTTGGAAATGTCTGACCTGGGGTCAAACATAGCCACTGTATTTACACTCAGAGTTTTTTGCCCGAAATCTTCTGAAAAGAAGCGGCCAAAAAAATATTTGTTCATATTTGATCTTGTTAGTGATATCTGACCCGGAGTATGAGCCGTGGGCTCACGTCTAATAATTCAACACACTATAGAACCACTCAATACGCAATTAACAACATCTCAGCCTCCCCTTTCTCATGCAGGAATAGTCATTATACCTAGATCCTCAGTCTTGTAAAATCGATTACTGCAGCTGAAACAAAGCCATTACTGATCCCTTCACTATAGGCAACTCGGAGATAGAGTTCCTCAGCCTATTTTAATGTCTTGACAAAGCGATGACATTAACTGTATAATACAGAAAGGTTGACAGATCTTTAGCCAGTTAAAAGTCCTTTGTAATTATTGCCTCTAAATAAGCACGTTTAGTCGAACATTTTTAACACAAACATAAAACCTAAGCATCTGTATGACTGTGATACCTGGAACACCGCTCTCAGACTAACTGAAACATTGAAAATGCCCCTGTGAAGATGTTTCAAATACCAAAATTAAACATCCTCTAGAAACATAAGATATTCTATGCAGAATATCTTGGATATTAAGATTCAAATGATAACGAATTGAATAAGATTCCTTGAATCAATTTTCATTCTTGTTTGATTTCATTTTCATATTCAATTGTCATTTGACAATATGGTTCGTCTTTCCTTTTTGCTTGCGATTTAAAACAAAATATCCCTTTGTGACAGTATCCTTTAGCTAAAATATCAAATGTACGACGCAAAAACCTTTAAGAAAAAAAAAAAATAAAGAACTGAAATAAAATATAAAAAATGGCTACAACATCTGAAAGGATTTTACTTTGATGTTGTATTGTGTTGTGTCTTGAATTCGTTTCGTTTGATTTAATTTTTGTTGTTGTTGTTGTTTATTTTACGTTTGTTTTTCTCCATTAATTTATCCTACTTTTAACGGACGTTATATGACAAACGTCAGTGCGAGTGAATAGTGGAAATAAGTTTTTTTTCTTATTTTTTTTATAAAAAATATCCTTCAGAAAAAAAATTATCTCAAAAGAAAAGGTAAAAGTATCCTCGGGGTTTTGAATTAAATTACGACACAACATTACGTTTCAACTTTGCTTGGTAAAATGCTTCTATATCAACAAAAAGCAACAACAACAACAATATCAACCATTGACAAAATCCGTTTAACAAATACGATAAACGAATGCAAATTGACAGCGAAATACAAATGTGCACCACGGAATCACATTTCGTTGAAGCAAATCGCTTAGAGGAGAAATATTTAGAAAATGTTATGAAATGAATTTCTGTGTACAACCTTTAACCATTTGCTGCAAAGTAAAGTTTGAAATCTTTATATATGTACGTATATCCGTATGTATATATTTAAAATGAAAATTTAAAATAAAAGTCTACGAAATGTCAATTTGTCGGCCTTCTGAATATAAAGGCCAGCATGTAGCATTGGAATATGCGGACATGTTTATAGAAGGATCATAGCTTAGCTGCCTTTAAAATACAACTCGTATAAGAATTGAAGTAGTCTTAGTCGTGTACTAGCATGTTAGACACGAACCCGTGTTTCAAACCCTAGCTCAGACACCTGGAGGAAACACGATAAATGAAAAATATTTCATCGGCGTCTTCCTCTTAACAGGCTTCTGGCAAAAACTCTGAGAGTAAATGATTTCAAAAATTTGTAGTTCGGAGTGGTCGTAAAATAATAGGTTCTGCTATTCACGTATAAAAAATTAACACACAACATGGGTGATGTGAGAAGCTAGGTTTTAATCCTGGCTAAAAGTATTTGAACGTTAACCAGTCATTAAAGTTGACTGTTTACATACATACATAATTGGCCATTACAACCCTTCAATCAGGACTACGACCTAGTTTCTCACACCACTTATGTTGTGTGCTTTAATTTTATACATGAGTGGCAGAACCTACAGTTTAAATTCGACTCCGAACGACAGATTTTTGAGGAACTTTTCATGGCAATTATATTTACTCTCAGAGTTTTTGCCAGAAATCTGATGAGAGGAACTCGCCGTAGAAATATTTTCTTATTTTCGATTTGATGTCCGAACTGTAGTTTGAACCGTGGCCTTGCGACTAATAAGCGAACACACTACCTACTAGACTACGGCGACCTTTAAAATGGGAAATTCGATGGGGTTTGGCGAGCGCTATCTATCTCATCATGCTGACCAATTTTTGTATCTTTTTTTATCTAAAATTTTAGCAGCTAGTCATCAGCGACAGTTGGTTCCAAAACAAAGGCACAACTTGTCATACAGCGCGTTTAGCAGTCGATTTATAGCAAAAGAATTTGTAGACAATTTTCCTTTTTAAAAGTGATCCTCTTCACTGATCCTTCTCGTTCGTGTGATTTAACACTTCTGGATTACTTTGCATACTTGGTTTATAACAATAAGCATCACAATAAACTTACATTAATGAATACGACATGGAAAACATATTCAAAACTATTGAAATTGAATCTCCCTGTTAGATTTGGCCGTTTTGTTTCCGAAGGTAAAACTTTAAATGAAGTCTGATTTTCTTATATTCATTCGACTTTGCTTTGTAATTATTTTTTTTTGTGTCTATCCCTTAACAAGTGCCCCTTTAGTATATTGTATTCTCTTTGTGAATCCAATGGACTAAAAATATATGCTTTTACGCTTTTGAAGAACTACAAACTATTTGAGAATAAAAACGAGGAAAAAAAAGAGTAAAAATGTAACGGAAAAACACAGAAATAACATTCATAAAGAGAAAGTAATAACAGCTACAACAACAAAAAGGGGAAAAACAAAACATAAAAGAAAAAAATTTTAGATGTTATGGTCTGTCAAGCGAGACTATTTAATAACCCTATAATCGAAAAAAAATGTCGAAAATAATTACTTCAGCATGTATGTATGTGATAGTATATCGCATATGTAGGTATATGTTGAACAAACATAGTTCATAGCCAACTGGCTTTTGGTAGCATCCTGAGAGAATTAGATTAACAACGAATATCATAATGAGATTTGTTGCATCACAGCTAGAGTAGAATTTGGACACAATCAATAAAAAAGTTTTCCACCAATACCGCCATAACATTTCAACAGATCCTAGAATGTGTTACAGTGAACTAATAACCCACTTAACTGGACAGACTTGAGCACGGGATCTTAGACCATATATAGTATAATCTACCGACTGTCAAAATAAGGGAAAGCATTTACAGTAAAGTTTGGAGTAATTTACGTAGTAAACAATCAGGATTCTCGTGAAATAGAAACTCTATGGGTCAGCCTAATATTCTGCGCATAACAATACACCAATCTACAGAATGACGATACCACGTAAATGTTATGTTATCTACCGTTAATCGATTTCAAGATATGATATGAATTTTGCGATACCATCAGATCGAAAGTATTCCATATTAAAACGAATTCTCGAATAAAACGAATCCTCTCAATCATATAGTCTATTCACCATTGCCTTGGGTAGTTTTTATGAGTGAGTGAATTCTATTCAGTCATTACTAGGAGTTGCTCATTTTAATTGCAAGGAAACTAGAAGCTCTGAAATGTTTAGTGCGGAATCCATCATGCAACGAGACCTAAATACCGAGACCGTGGTAATTGTAGATTGACTTTTCCCTGCATCTATAAAAAATTCAAATGATCCAGAAGCATAAGGTAAACGACCATATACAAGGACGAGTATTTACTGGATGAACTCTGAAGTTGCACTAATTATCATCATGTTCGGCGTCAAGGCCCATTTCTAAGTGAATTGGTACGTGGGTAAAAAAAAATTGTCGTATTTGGAACGAAACCAATCCACATGAGAACCAAGAGTGTCCAAAACAGCCCGAGAAAGTCACTGTTTGGTGTTAATTTTAATCTAACGGTGTCATCATTCCTTTAAGAATCACTATGGGCAGGCTATCTATATCAACGGCGAGTGCTACTGGTCGATGTTTACCAATTTCTTTGGGCCTGAATGGATTTATCTATACGCTAAAGAAATGAGATTTAAAAGATCGGCGCTACGTGTCACACAGCTTCGGATACATTCTGTACAAGTAATAATCATCAATTTATTAGGAGGATGTCAACTGGCCACTGTGGTCGTACGATTTGACCCCATTGAACTTTTGATTGTCGGCTTTTCTTAAGTATAAGAATAATCCATAATCCACAACGGTTCTCAAAGCCAATACAACCCATGACATCTGTAAAATTAAGACTAATTATGCGCCAGATTCATGGAAAATTGGGCGCTCCAACCAGAGAAGCCGTGACAAGTATTTGAACTTCAAAAACTTAAGAAATGACCACTAGTTTTATACAATTTATTAACGTCGGTTCACAGCAAAAGTGTCCAATTTTAACACTAATGTATTTACACATGCATAATTGATCATTACAATCCTTTAGTCAAGATTACGACCTAGTTTCTCACACCGCTTATGCTGTGTGCGGGATCTACAATTTAAGTCTACGACAGATTTTTGAGAAACTTTTGATGGCAATTTTATTTAATCTGCTGAGAGGCAGTCACCGATGAAATATTCTCTCACATTTCGTTTAGTTGGAAATGCCTGACTTGGGGTTTTAACCGAGGCCTTACGTCTAATAAGCCAACACATCATACTCTGCGACTAAGGCGTTTAACGAAAGTAAAGTTATTTAGGCACGCTATTACGTTATACGTTTCTAATTAAGTAGAAGAGACCTTCACTTCGATCCTTAAACATATAATTTAAAAAACCTCTGAATTTCATAATTTTTCTTAGCATTACAACAAATACTTTACAAATGTATATCAACTGCAAGCGTTTCGTTTGTGTAGGGCATCAAATAAGTATGAGTGAATATGAAATATGAATTCACTTACGAATCACAGTGGCCCCAAGGCCATTAAGACTGAAAGAGTCGGACTCTCAAACATATAACAACACACATACACACACATACACATATTAAAGACAACAAACATATAAATATTGGATTTGGGTTGTTGTTTTTATTTTTTTCATACACTTCTTCGAATTATTTTGTTGCAGAAATAAAAAACAAACTACTTGTACACTTACAACTGCAACACAAACTGAAATATAGAGAAAGCAAAGCAAAAAAAAAAGAAATTTTAAGAGAAAAATATCAGCATCAACAACATCGACATCAGCAATGACATGAACAACATTTGTTTTTTGAACAACAATCATAAAAAAAAATGTACATGAAACAGACAGACTGGTGGTGTGTCCATTGAAAATAAATGTGGGTCCTTTAATACATTCACTCCATAAAAAAAAAATTCAAAAAAAAATATAAAAAAATAAAGAAAATATTTGTTTAAGGTTTGTGTTGGTTGTCCTTAGTCATTCCTAAAAAAATATAAAACATGTTTGTAATGTCAGGCCTACAGTGATAATTAAAAAAAGAGGTTAAACAGTATATCGACTCGAAAGAAAAGCAAAAAAGGATAGGGATTGACATGATGAACATTGTATCAGAAGTCAAATAATTCATGAGGTTGGATTGATTTTAACCGTATTTTAAATAAAGAATTGAAGCAAAATCGTTAATTGATTGTCTCAAGTTTTAACACCGACTAAGGGTGGATTTTATTTACATGATTATGCAGCTCCTACTAAACTTAGTTCAGAGAATTGCTTCCGTTCGTATTTATATGTACGTTGACTATGAAAGTCAATGAAATTATCGAAAATTATTACAGGAACTTTCTTTAAGAATGTTGTTAAACAAGCTATGGAGTCGCTGTAGTCTAGTAGGTAATGGCTTATTTGACGGTGGTTCAACCCTGGACTCAGGTATCTCGATCAAAACGAAATATGGAAAATAAATTCTTTCGACGACTTCGCCTCAGTAGTTTTCTGGCAAAATTTCTGACTGTAAATTGAACTGCCAGAAAAGTTTCTTAAAAATCTGTCATACAGAGTCGATTTTAAACTGTAGGTACCGTCATTCAAGGCTAAAATTACGCCATTGGTGTGTGAAGCTCGGTTGTAATCCTGACTGAAGGGTTGTAATGACCAAGTATGAATGTATGTATGTATGTATGTATGTATGTTACACAAAATATCAAGACGCCACAGGCTGTTAGTACGATAGCTTATTAGACGGGAGCCCTTGGTTCAAACTTCAACCCAGAGTCTAGAACAAAAAAATATTTCTTTCGACAACTTCCTCTCCGCAGTCTTTCGTCTAATAAGCCAAAACATTACCCACTAGACTACGGAGGCTTTCATGAATGAATGTATAGACTGTTTAATAAAACTGATTTAAACAAAGATAGCACTTAGAGACATGACACCATGTTAAAAATAGTTTTTATCCTCTGATAATGTACCCAATTTGATAAAAATTTGAAAATAATCTAATCCAACTGTTTATAGAAGTCGCCGTAGTCTAGTAAGTAGTGTGTTGGCTTATTAGACGTAAAGCCAGGGTTCGAGCCCCAGGCCAGACATCAAAACAAAATACAAAAAGTATTTCTTCGGCGATTTTCTCTCAGCAGATTTCTGGCAAAAACTCTGAGAGTAAATAAAATTGCCATGAAAAGTTTCTCAAAAATATGTCGTTCGTAGTCGACTTTAAACTGTAGGTCCCACCACTCATGTATAAAACTAACACACACAACATAAGTGGTGTGATAAACTAGGACGTTGTACAATGGGTCTATTCGACCTCCGGGTACTGTACTTGCCTTAATTGACAAGTACACGTCCTCTAACCTACTCTAACCTAACTGTTTATAACAGAAAAAAGAAAATGAATCTTGATTGGAATGCCGCATTCTTTAACATTCATCGCAATAACCCAACCTTATGTGTCCGAGTCCAAAATGAATCAAAAGGATTTCTTGATTACAACCAAATAAAAACGGTATGAACAATTTTGCTCCGTACTGTTTATATGAATGTATACACATGCAAAGATCAACAAGATGTAAAACTGAAGGAATGTTTAAAAAACAAAAACGTACTTACAAATAAAAGTAGTTAAAGCATGAAGAGCACATGGTACAGACTTATCTGCACTTTTGCCAAAAAAAAACAATATTGGTTGGGATAAAGATTAATTTCGTATTAGTTTTTTATTTTGGCAATACACTTTGACATCCACTAGGGGTCGTTTAAATTCTTGAATTCTAGAATATTAAAAAAATAAATAAAATATTGTACAAAATAAAATAATCATTTTAAACTAAAAACTGAACTGAATTCATATGTTTTGTTAAAAAAAAATCCCTCTTCTCTTCCTTACCTAACCTTGAATAATTTTTGTTTTTACATCATTTTCTTTCTTTTCTAACAAATTTTGTTATATTTTTTGTGTACTAATATTGCATAAGAATTTGACTATTTCCCTTAACCAATAATAGATTTTTTTACATTTATTTGTATTAATATCCTTGAAAAGTGATATCTGTGAAAGAAAGAAAACATGATTCAATCTTTCTATCCTATCGTATCGTATGTGCTAAAGAAGCTGTCGATATATTTTCTCATTCTCCTTCCACCTTACTTGACCACTGCCAGTGTTTTTCTTTTTGTTTTCCTTTTATTATGGCCTCATACAATACAACTCTATTATTTATGTTGCACTTAAGTAACTTTCATTTCAGACATATTTTTTCTCTTTTCATTTCTTCCCTTTTTTTGTTTTTGTTGTTGGTGTACAGACTTAAAAAAATTTAATTTTTTTTATATTATTTTCGTAAATTTTTGTTACCATTTAAAATTTGTTCGGAATTTGACTGTCTGGTGTTGACCACAAATTTCGACAATTTGATTCTTAAACAAGCTTTTTTTGTCGATATAGGCTGACCAAAATTTTTTTTCGTATAGACAAGTGCCTTGAAAACATATTTTTTAAACCTTTTTTTCGAATATAAAGAGTATTTTTTTTAAAAAAGTTTAGGATTTAATATAATAAACCAATGCAGAAATATTTTTGGTACAAAATGTTTTCTATTATATTCAGGGTGTTTGTTTTCTAACATTTGTCCTTCATGACTGTGGGCTCCATGGTCTATTCGATCAGTTCAATTTTTTTGTACTTTTGCTAATAAATAAATGATGACTTGAATGTTGGCTACTAATATTTCCAGAGTTGTAGGCATAAAAAATAACTTAACAACAAAATATAAACGCCTTAAATCACACAGACGAGTGGACTACTTAACAAGACAAGTTGTCACCAAATCGATTTTGCAATAAACCGCTGTATGGCAAATTCTAAAGCCTTGTTGGAATCAAATGTCGTTGATGTTTAGCTCATTAATTTTTCGAAATAAAAGTTGAGTCAGCATGTCATTGTTTAGCTCTGAGAACAATTCGGAAAAAAATAATGGCTGACGATCCAAATATTTCATATTTGCCTATTGATGTTAACCAGGAATATGCTGCATTACTAAACACAATTCTTCCACAAAAATGTTCATCCTTTATCCCGTTTAATGACAATGTGACTCAAAGTATGGATATTAAATTATGCACGCAGTCCAAGAACCAACACGCTGATAATGACAAGCTTACAGTAGGCGAGCACACAGCAGCAATACGGACTTTTTTTGTTTTCTTTTCTTTTTCTAATTTGCATACGTACTATACATACATAATTGGTCACTGCAACCCGTTTGTCAGGACTTTTCGGGCTTTTATGCACGAGTCGCGTGACTTGTTTAAAGTCGACCCCGAACGATATTAGTTTTTGTGTTTTATTATTTGTGAATAAGTATAATGACTCAATTGACGTAAAAAAATTATGATAAAATGTAATGGCACGCGCGTAATGTGCTTTGAATGTAACGTCCCCTAAAAGGGACACTGCGCTCGTAGTGCAATTGTTAAACGATAATTCGGTAATTTTTTTTCATATATAGACCAACAACATATATAGACACATACAAGAAAATCGTATGTGCTGCTTCTGTAAGACTAGCTGTTTCCAACGAACGTCTGTTCTTATGGAAAAAACAAACAACGAACGTTCGTCTGAAATCGCTTGTCCTTCAGAAATAGGAAATGAATCATATCGGCTTAAGATTATTATCTACAGCATGTGAAGTAGTAAGGATGGTGATAAATGGGATCACAGTGACTGAGCATTAAATTTAACGGACGGTTTTATGATCCAGATTGATATATACATATGTGGAAAAAATTGCATAGTCCACTATCAAGGAATTTAGTGTAGTTGATGATGAAGTGCTTGATCACCTTTTAAAACCAATGATCCACATAATAAAGTATTCAACAATTTATAGAACAGAACTCGTTATATGTACTTCAGGTATTCATAGACACTTGTTTTATATCCGTTAAATTATTGCGACACCTATCATCGATCGGAGTATATAGTTCAGGAACAATACGTTAAGGGCGTAAAAATGGCCTTTTCGCTCCATCCCGGTTATGAAAAAAGAAGAAAGGGCATCTGTAAATCATTCATATAGAAATAATGGAAATATATTGCTCATACTATGGAAGGATAATAATGTTGTCACAAATGCAACAATGATTCGTCGAAGGAAGAGATGCTGTAAATATTTTCCAACCAAAAGTGGTTTTTCGATATAATATGGCATGGGAGACGTTGATAAGATGGATCTATGAATCTACCGCTCGCGAATCAGACATAAGAAATGGTGGTGACCAATATTTGCATATCTCTTTGACGCCTCTAATGCTAATGCATGGCTGCTGCTAAAAAAGTTACATCCCAATGATCTTTACATGTGCGTCTCTTCACATTTTTGCCGAAATCTTGCTAATTCTTACCTTGAAACGTATAGTAATCCATGTACAAAAGGTTTGCGCATAAACAAATTGATGACATATACATGATATGATAGTAGAAACAAATTAAATATTCTAAAATTGAAAAACGATGTGGATATTGCGGAAATAAAACAAATTTTATTTGCAACAAATATGAAAAAGGCTTTCATACCTAAGAATTCTTTAAAAGTTATCATACGCCTAGTGTACCCAGTGCACAGTGTCCCTTATAAGGGACGATCTATAACTCCAAAACTATACATTTTTTTGAATAAAACGTTTTTTAAACGAGTTAATCACATCATTTTTATTAATAATTCATAAAAAATTGTAGAAGGAGAGTGCCTAGGAAACTTCATCCACTAATGGGTTAAACATTTAACTCAAATCGTGGCCTTCATATTCATGCAAATTTTTCTAGTCTACGAATGAGTTCGTTTTCATTTGGTGTGGCAAATTCATTTACAAATTTCTTATGACGGTATTGTTGCCTTCTAAATTCCCATATCCAAGAACCCATATTGATGGTTTGTTTTTCTCATCCCCAGAGACACCCGATAGTCTTAATCAATCTGCGATAAGTTATACTCTGTCTATAGAAGTCGAATGGATCTTGTGCTGCCGGTGAATATATGTTTATCTGCAACAACAATGAACATCATATGAAAGTCAGGTTCTAGACAAAAAGAAAGTTCCTTACTACAACACCCAATGCAATCTGCTGTGAGGAGTAGAGTGCATACATATAAAGTAAGTACAGGAACCCTAAGGTCACGCGTTGTAAACTGGCCATGGTTATTACAAAGCTGTTGTTCTTGTTGTTGTTTAATGTTTAAAACATGTCCTAAATTATTGTTAACCCATCAGCCTTACCCACGTTGGTTTATAACTGTCAGATTTTTTTTCTTCTTAATGAAAAAACATGTCAAAAAAATATGTGGGGAAAGAAATCTAAGAGAAGATGTTGTTTTAAATAAATTAAATTGAAAATAAGAATTTTTTTTGTTTTTTTGTTTTTTGTTTTTTGTTTTTTCTTTCAATGTCTAGTTTTTTATAATAGTCGTATAACAGGCAGATTGTTGCTGCTGATGTTGCTGTTAATGTTGCTGTTGCTGTTAAATCAAGTTGTTTGTACTTCAACTGTCCATTTTGTTCGTTTATTTGACAGGGATACCGTACATATCTGATAACATTATATTCGTTATACTGATTAAAGGTAACTTGGAAAAAAAACAGAAAAAAATATCAGAGAAGGTTACAAAAAACGAAACAACCTGGTTATGTTGTACAATGAAGAAAACAACCAAAAAAAAAACAAAAAAAAAAAACAACAAAATTATAGCAACAAGGTAAAGTTGTTACAGTTTAAAAAATAATGTCTAAAAATGTGCAGAAAAAATAAAGAGGAAAATCTATGAAACTTCGTAGAAAAAAACTGGAGAGTAACGAAAAGATTTCTTCTCTTGTCAGATGAAAGCAGTTCTAGCAACACGACCATCAACTGGCAACACATAAGGCACAGTGGTTATCACGGAATAAAAGATTCTATTAGCGATAGTTTAAAATTTTACCCGTAAAACAAATAATTAAACAAAAATCGCTTTAGCTAGGCTATAGATAATCTGTAACAATATTTTCAGAATTTGTCAGTTTTTGTTTCCATACTGTTTTTTGTTTAATACCACATAGTGGCAACTATAAACACAGTAAAGACACAGAATATAAAAATTCATAAGTTTGCTTCAAGCAATTTTTGTGTTGATGACAATATTGTTGATGTTCTTTTTCTTTTTTTTTTCGCTGTTTTGTTTCATTTTTGTTTTATATCCAACATTTTATTTTTTATAATTCAAAATAAAAAAGAAAGAGTACACCTTGTATTTGTATTTTGTTTTGTTTTTTTTTTATGTGTATATAAGATGTATAACAACTACTTTAAGAAAATTGCACATAAAATATACTCATGATTTATTCATGCCATATAACTTTAAATCTTCTATGAAATTTCCAGCAAAAAAAAAGGTTTTTTTTCTAGCAAAGTAGTAGCAAAAAATAAGAACAAGTAAATTCAAGATGGAATACATATAATAAAATAACAATGGCATCAACAAAACTGTACATAAGCAAGTTGTCTAATCGTAATAAACGTTATTTTTTTTATAAGTTTCTATAACGAAAACATATTTCATACTTATCATGTGTTTTTTTTACACCTACAACACATATTAAAAGGTGTTGATTTAATATTAATTTCAGATATTAAAAGCAGGCAAAAGGATAATGAAAACCTAAGTATACACACAGGTATTTTCTTTATTATCCAAACAACTAAATCTACACCCCTTTGTTAAGTGCTCCTCATAATTTTATTTAAGCATAATGCAATATATTGCCTTTGTCTATGTTTATAAGGAGTGTGCATGAAAAAATTTGGAAGATATAATTATTAAAATACATTTCTCTGAGGAAAGCCTGCTACAAATTTTGAATTTTTGTATAAAAGTTCGCTTCGTGCAGTAAATTCATTAGCCAAACTCGCTAAAGTTAAAGAAATAACGATCATTTGAGTTAATTTCACATACATAATTACATTAAACTTAGCGTGCATTGCGTCCATTTGATAGCGTACATAATCATCTATCAGGGCAACTAATTTGAAGCCGCCGTAGTCTAGTAGGTAGTGTGTTGGCTTATTAGACGTAAAGCCAGGGTTTAAACCCCAGGTCAGACATCAAAACAAAATACAAAAAGTATTTATTCGGCGACTTCCTCTCAGCAGATTTCTGGCAAAAACTCTGCGAGCAAATAAAATTGCCATGAAAAGTTTCTCAAAAAATCTGCCGTTCGGAGTCGACTTTAAACTGTAGGTCCCGCCACTCATGTATAAAATTAACACACACAATATGAGTGGTGTGATAAACTTAACTGAAGGGTTGAAAAGAACAATTATGTATGTATGTATGTAATGTACTCTTACTGATATTCCATTCATTTAGCTGTTGCACAGGGAATAAGATCCGTTCTCAGCAACTGTCCTTCCACATTGTGGGAGATTGGATTAAATGTTTTTCAACAGGAGTTGAATTGTCACATTTGAAGGATTGTCGCATAAGCATAATGTCCAAGCTTATGTCTAAAAATAATTGGATCTATAGGATCATAATGTTAAATGCATAATAGGGTCTAACAGAGTCATTGGCGCATTTGTCTCCAAGACAGATGATGGTAAGAATGTTACTATCAATGCAGAACGGAACAGAAACATGATTAGATATTTTTTTCGTCTAGTAGTTAGTGGGTTGACTTATTAGATATGAGGTTACGGTTCAAACACCAGGTTAGGCATGTCTAACGATAAAGAAATTTGGAAAGAATATTTCTTCAGCGACTTCCTTACAGCAGATTTTTGGTCAAAATCTGTAGTTGGGAGTCGACTTTTAACCGTAGGTCCCGTCACTCATGTATAAAAATTAACACACACAACATAAGTGGTGTGAGACGTAGGTCGTAATCCTAACTGAATGGTTGTAATGACCAATTATATATGTATGTATTGTTTAAAGAACAATGGAACATACGTGTTGGCTGATTTTAAACAGATTCCTTAACAATAGCTCTATGATGCGAATTTAAGAGGAAAATTTTCGTGTATAAATAAAGCGAGTTATCTCTAAAATGATTATGGCAAGCAATTTGTAGTGGGATTTTTCGCGGTTCACTTAAGAACCCAGAAAGAGCAGCTTTTATACGTTATAATGCGATCCTTACACGTTGCGATTAGTTGCATAAGAAAGTTGAACAAATAATTTGGTCGTTTGCTTCACACGTATCGGTTTTTCCAACAACTTTACTTAAATGTTGTTCTTCTAGCATTATGTTGAAAATCAAAATCTTTTGATTGACCAAACAGCCCTCCGACATTACAGTTCGTTGTATAACTCACTCAAGTTGTACAAATACCCTTAACGAGCCGCATAATGCTTGTAAATTGTTGAAATTTTGTTAATCAAAATAATGATTCTGTTCGTTAAAATTAGTGTCTATAATCGCCTTTCAGAATAATTTATTTATATTTTAATTTTGTCTGTAAAAAATATTCGCGCAAGGATATCCTTGATTTGTACGCTTTAATAAGTAGAATAGAGGTGATGACAGAAAGGGCCACATGAAGCAATGCCCTAGAGCCAACTACCAGCAACGGGCCATCACATAAAAGTAAGGTAATCTTAAAAAATAACCTAAAAACTTATCTGAAAGTATAGCAAGTATATTAAAGAGCCAGAAATGAACATGGGTAAATGTTGTGGGTCCAAACCAGTGTTGCAAAACTGAAATTTTGAAATGGTACTGAACTATAACTGAAAGAGTACTTTTTTGAATCAAATGTTACTTTTGTAAAAAATACATACATACATATTGGTCATTATAAACCGTCAACCAGGATTATGACCTTACTTCCCACATCACTTATTTTGATTTTATTTTAATTTTATACATGAGTGGCGAGACCTACAGTTTAAAGGCGACTCCGAACGATAGATTTTTGAGAAACTTTATCACGGCAATTTTATATACTCTCAGAGTTTTTGCCAGAAGGTAGTCGAACAGAAAAACTGACGACTTATTCGTGTTCCTCACATACAAGACAAGAACAGCTGATTTGGAACATAACAAAACGTAAAAGCCCCGTTTAGTCAAACGTAGATAGAACGTAATGGAACATACGTGCATTTTAGTAAATGAAAAGCAATGCATTACGGTTCGGCAAGCGTTTTCAATGCTTTTCGTGTTCTAAAAACGATTGTACGTTCCGTGTTCGTTTGGCTAATCGGGACTAAAGTCTAATTCTACCTTTAACATTACGTTGAACATGTTGAATAGTTGAAAAGCACAAGACATAAAATAAAAATAATAATAAAAAAGTACTGAAAGAGTAGCGGGGGTACTGCAGTATTTTTAAAATGAAAAAGTACTGAAAAAAGTACAAAAGTACTGAATTTTTCAATACTGGTCCATGCAAAAATTTTCCTTTTGTGTCCTTTTTCACATTAACACATATGCCTGCATATGTATACAAATCTTTTATGTTTATTCACATTTATTTAAAGGAGTTTTTATTTATCAGAATTGTAAAAATAAAACACATAAAATAAGTAAGAATAATAAAACTTTTTTACTGTTTTTTGACTGCCTTTCTGTCTTTGCTTTTCTATTCTTTTCCATTCTCTTTATTTTATATTATTTTTCTGCACATTTAAATGTTAAATCTTTCATGAAATAGTACCTTTTCGTTTGTTGTCTGCTTCAAATATATAATATTAGCTTCCACCCTCTCCCCCCATCACCAAACTATCTACCATCACAGGTAAATTTAAAATATTTGTTGAGTAAGTAAGTAGCATTTGCAGAAGTACGAGTATATGAATATTTATTGCAATTACTTTGTAATTTTTTTTTTTTTTTTTTTCTGGAAACAAGGATTCTATTGTTTTTCTGGAGAATTATTATGTTTTCTTTTAATAGAATATTTAAAATTTTATAGAAAAATAACAAATATTTTAGAGAATAAAAATTCTCTTTTCATAGAGATTGCAAAAATTAAGACAGAATATCCAAATATTTCAATGTATTAAGGCAAGTGGAATGTGTACTTTACATATGAATAAATTTATGAATTTATGATCGCTCATAAGATGGATTATGATGCATGGATATGCACTTACTCACTACGGTTAAACAAAAAACAAAATTAAGTGAAACAAACTTACATTTGCCCATCTGCTTGTAACTGCGGCTGTAGCTGATGTCCTTAACGATGCTAGACTGCTTGAAAGAGGCTTTATAGCGCCCGGTTTAGTAGTTGCAGGTAAAACTGGCGTTGGATGATGCGGACATGGTATAGGTGGTGCCGGAGCTGTTGTCATATTGGGCACATTGAAGGGAACAAAATACATTTGATTGGCATTTGTTGCCAGTGTAGGTGCAGTAGCAGGCATAAACGTTGGTACAGCTGCTGTTGGCAGAGGTGGTGGTGGCACTGGAAATGTCATAACAGATGTGTTAAGATTTTGATTTGCTTGACAATGGCAATGCGTTGGCAACTGTTGTTGTTGTGCATGATGTGTGCAATTCAATGGATTATAGAGTTGCTGTATTTGCAGTTGTTGTTGCCGTTGTTCTTGGTCCATTTTTAGTTTACACTGTAGGCAGGGTCTTGTCGTGCCCGTTGTGGAGGTATTTGTTGTATTTATAATATAAGGGGCTGCATTGGCACGAACTTGATTGTTTAATGTGGATAGTTTGGGTGCTTTGGGGCCATTCCAGCATTGACAGGAACATGGCCTCAAGCCTAAATAGCTTAGCCCCAAAGGGCTAGCCTCGGTTAGATTTGTTGCCGTTGAAATTTTGACGGTTTAAGGCAAAGAGTTGTTGCAAGAAACCTACAAAATAGAAAATATCTCTGTTATTCAATTTTATTGCACTAATGTCTGCAAATATTTGTTTTCAAATCTAAATTTGATTTCTTAATTTTACAGAAATTCACTTAAAATTTTTGTCAAACAAAAAAGTAAAAAAAAGTAAAAGAAACACTCAGACAGACAGATGGAAACCAATTTTTCAGTTCACTGCTTCTTAATTTACAAATACGCCCTCTGATCACTCAATGCCTTTCATGCATTTTGAGTTGTGTTAGTTTTCTTTTCGCCCTTGTGGTAGTATTTAACATTCTAAGAAAATTTTATTCAGGTTTTGTTTTTTTTGTTTTGTTTTCTTTCTACCCAAAAATACTGGTTGAATTGTGGTTGAATTGAATATAAACTCTCCCTTTGAATATGCCATACAACCATACAAACAAATTTTTCGAACCAGCAAATATCAACAAATATACCCGAGTAAACAAAACAAACAGAATCATCAAAGTGTGTGTGTGTATAAGAAAATATAGGAAAGAAACCTCAAGGAAAAACAAATTTTCCTACCAAATAAAAATGAATTGAAAATATGAGCAACAGGCATCAAAATACTTTGGAGTGTTGTTGTTGAGAAAGCAATCAATCAATTGTTAGGGATCGCTCACTCTGTTATTTAACAAGCAACGCTACCGCTACAATTTCAATACGAAGATATTCAATTATAAGCGTAGTTTACACAACTTTTCTAAGACAAAAGGATGTAAATTGGGCATTACAAACTATTGGGTTCTATATTTCAATTGTTTGATATTATAAATCAACTCTATGGCAGTCAATTTTGTTATTGAAAAACAATTCGTAGATTTTTAATGGAGGGAGCCAGATAGAGTTTGGATTTTCAATGGCTTTATTCCAAAATATTTTCAGTATACCACAGTACTAGGATAAAAGGAGACTCTGTAACGGTAACTATTCGCTTGTACTACGAATCATTTTCTTCATTTAAGAGATCATTTATTAAAGAAGTCACCGTAGTCTAGTAGGCAACATGTTGGCTTATTACACGAGAGCCCGCGCTTCAAACCCAAGCTCAGACATCTCGTACAGAACAACACGGTCTACTGGCAAAAGCTCTGAGAGTAAATAAATTTGTCATGAAAATTTTCCCAAGTTTGTCATTTGGAGTAGACGTAAAACTGCATGTTGTCCCATTATTACGTACAACCTGTGTGGTGTGAGAAGCCATGTAGTTATCCTGGCTAAACGGTTATTATCCTGATCAATTAAGTATGTAGTTTTGTTTTAAAAGTTTTATAAATGAAGTTTTATAATGAAGCTCAGTTTGCATACTAGAAAGCGATCTCCCATGTGTATCAGTAACAGTACTTGGTACTTTAAATGGTCCACAAATAATAAGCATAGGCCTAGCTCTCATACTCCCTAGTCCTTTAGCTCATATGATATTATTTTAAAAATAATTATGATTTAAATCTTCCCCCAGGTATGCTAAGAGGTGTTTCCTTCCAGTTGGGACGCATTGATGCTTCACAGTTTCAAAAAATAAGTTTTGATGATTCATTCTTATCATCAAAGAATTTACACGATGGGCTTGAGACAACGCCCATTCTAAATAAGCGTGTTCTGAGCGTACAGTGGCTTGTCAAAGGACCGGTGACTCAAATCTCCTCTTATTGTAATTTTCCAACAAGAGTTTTGTTTGACCATACTTGCTTTGAGTTATTGAATCTCTTTATCTTCCCTTTCGTTGAGCGTATCTTTCCGAATATCCGCCCCCATTACACAAAAAGATTCAGGCTCTGTGGAAGCATGCCCGTCTGCGACGTGGAAGCTTGGACTCAGCAGATTGTAACCTTATTTTGCCGATTTAGCTTCTCTAGACAGTCCCGACTTAAACTTAGAAGAACCGATTACATGAATGGCGGTTTGACTATTACAGAGTACTGCTATATCCTGTGTTTTATAACTCCTAACCAAGTAAAATTAAGCACATCTTGCACTTGGAGGACATTTGCGAGTTTGGCCATGGGTTCTGAATACTCCGCCGTAGACTAATAGGTAGTGTGTTAGGTTATTAGACGTAAAGCCCGGGTTCGTATCCCAGGCCAGGCATCAAAACGAAATATGAAAAAAAAATATTTCTTCGGCGATTTCCTAACAGCAAATTTCTGACAAAAACTCTGAGAGTAAATTAAACCTGCCATGAAAAAGTTTCTCAAAAATCTGTCATTCGGAGTCGACTATGAACTGTAGATCCCGCCACTCATTTATAAAATTAATGCACACAACATGAGTGGTGTGAGAAGCTAGGCCGTAATACTGATTGAAGGGTTGTAATGGCCATTTATGTATGTATGTATGTATGTTCTGAATACTACATCCTGATATCAAAAACACCCGTTTCTACTACAAGATCCATTCTAGATCCATGGGTGTACCATAAAATAGTATCTTTTTTAAAAGATTATGTAGCTTACAGGTTACACCATTCATTTTTGGCTTTAAGTCTTTTTGGGAAGCACTTCCCAATCTTGTAAAGTCTACTGGCTCTAACCAGGGTACTGTTAAGAAAGGAGCTGTTTTTTGTTGTCTAAAAATATAACCTTGGTTCCCAGGTTGACATACTTGCACATTGGCTATCAGTTCATGAGCAGCTATGACTTCGTCAGTTCTAAACATATGCAGGTTGAATCTAAGTGATGCTGACATAACACTTGGCTTATTAAACGTAGGGCTACGGTTCAAAGAACCAGTCAGACACCTTCAACAAAACGAATTTTGAAAAAATATTTCTTAGGCGACTTCCTCTCAGTAGATTTGTGGCAACAACTCTAAGAGTAAATAAAATTGCCACGAAAAATTTCTCAAACAATCTGTCGTTCGAAGTCGATATTATACTGTAGATGCCGCCGCTCATGAATAAACTTAATGCACACAACATGATGTGAGAAGCTAGGACGTAATCTGACTGAGGGATTGTAATGACCAATTATGTATGGAGATAACATTTAGGGAGAATGAAACTAAATTCAAAATGTATTTAAATGCATAACACTCGGACCAATAATTAAAAAATTTAATTTTTTATATTTGTATTGTACAGACCCAAAAACACTCACTCGATCTAAAGTGAATAAAACCTTGTTTTTGTTTCTGTGTTTCGGTGCAATTAACATTTATTAACTATACTGACAATAATGTATGTATATATGTGTGTATAGGAAATTTTACAAAATTCATAAAGCCCATCTGAGCTCAATGTTGCATTTATAATTTTCAAATTAATCCATAAGCTAAATAATAACGACAATAACAACAATAAACAAAGCCTAAAATAACAGGGAGTAGTAGTAGAAATAATAATAAAAACAGGCTAAAAACAAAAACAAAAACAAAAAAAGAAGAAAAATTCTAAAAAAAATTAGTTTTAAAAGAATTTTCATCAAAGCAAAAATTTTGTAATAAATTTTTCTTTTGCTTGCAGCATTAAAAAAAAACTATGTACGTATGTATGTGAACACTGTGTAAATATGAAAATGGAATTTTTAGTACACAGTCATACAAAAACACATGCATAAACGAGCATATGTGCACATACCACAACACCACATAAATATGCCCCTATAGGTAGATACGAACATACACACGCAAACAAAAAGCAAAAAGAAAAAATTAAAATAATAATCAAATAAAAGCCTGTATCTTTACAAAACTTAATAAACCAACAACAATGGAATAAAATTACAGCACAATACAAATTTACCTCAAGTAATTTCAAAGTATGGTAACTGAGATTATAAGAGCATATACATACATATATTTACAAAAAAGAAAAAAATATGTTTTTAAATTCATATTGAAAAACTCTTCCTTAAAATTATTCAACAAAAGTAAAGAGATGGTATGAAAACTTCTCTTGCCCACTGTAGTTTAAGTTTTATTTTACCACTACCATCACAAAAGCAATAATGAACACCTCAACTGTTGGTTGTTAGTTGTGCACGAATTCTCAACAACAGCACAATCACCAACACAAGCACTACCGCTACCACACCATGCCATGCCATGGCATTGCTATACACACTGTTTGTGTGTGTGTGTGTGTGTGTGGTATGCATTCCTTGTTTCAATACCAATAAACAAAAATAAATTGAAGAAGAAGAACAAAAAACAAAAAACAACAGCAAAAAATGGGAAAATAAAGCAAATAACAAAATAAACCAAGTTTGTCCGTTGGCCTTAATTAAATTTAAATATTTTATCACCGAAAAATTGCTTTTTACAAGATGGATAGAAATTAAAAATTGAAAAGTAGCTGAGACTACTACTACACTCGGCTGTGATGATGATGAAACTGTTTAGACAACACATTCGAAAACTGAAAACGAGTACGAGTTCTGTTGTGTGTTCTGAAAGTATGCGCTATGTGGTGTAGACTATGCATGAAAACGTAAGCAACCGCCAAAGTGTGGACATTTCATGTAATACATACATATGTACATACATAATTGGTCTTCACAACCCTTATGTTAGGATTACGACCTAGCTTCTCACACCACTTTTGTTGTGTGTGTTAATTTTATACATGAGTGGCAGGACCTACAGTTTAGAATCGACTCTGAACGACAGATTTTTGAGAAACTTTTCATGGCAATTTTTATTTTCCCTTAAAGTTTTTACCAGAAATCTGCTGAGATGAAATCGCCTAAGAAATACCTTTTAATTTTTTTTTTTTTTTGAGATGTCTGACCTAGACTTTGAAGTGTGGCCTTGTGTCTAAGAAGCCAACACACTGCCTACTGGACTACGGTGTTTTTTTCGTGCAATACTATTAAAATATTGCTTCTGCAAATGTCATTTGACAAAGCATTTGTCAAAAGTCAAGCTACGGTCTGATATAATACGATAGATAAAAGCCATTAGAAAATAGTTGGCAACAACTACTACAAATTCGATAGTTAGATGCTCATATTTTATAATGAAAATAAAAAAAAATATTTTACCTGGCTGGAATAACAAATGACTTATAAAACTGACAAGTCATATGTAAAATACATGTGGTTTAAGGTATAAGACAAAGAAAACAATAAAAAAAATTGACGTTAATAGAAAAAAATATTCCTGTGCATATACAAATCTTCCTCTGTGGATGTTCAGTGTAGACGATTGTAACATACATAAATAATTAGAAAACCGAGCTTATTATTAACATGTGTGAATCTCGCCATTTGTAAGCAGGTCTAAAGCTAAAAGATGTATTTCATTATAAATCTTTTTAAGCTATTAAAGAAAAAGAAGTAAAGAATATTCATAAATTACTAGAATTAATAATTTTAAGCAGAACGTTACATTGGAAGCTGTCTGACTCAGATCCTATCAGGTCCTGTTTTCACAATATCGGTTGAACAATTACAATGTAAATGTTCGCTTGTGTCCTATCGTACCTAGTTTTTACAGCTTCTGCAGAAGTCGTTGTAAAGTATTTTGAACTTGTGTACGTGTACATACGGCTTTACAATGGGTCCTGAATAAATTTAACGCAAATCGTGTCCTCCATATATCCTTAACAAATCACATTTGTTCGATCTTTATACATTCCAGTTTTATATTGCGAATGCATGTTAATAACAAAGTATACATTCTCAAATCAATAGACCACCATTCTGGATTACGTCAGTCAGGATTACGACCTAGCTTCTCACACCACTTATGTTGTGTGTGTTAATTTTATACATGAGTGGCGGGACCTACAGTTTAAAGTCGACTCCAAACGAGAGATATAAATTTCATAGAAATTTTCTTTTTCTCTCAGAGTTTTTGCCAGAAACCAGCTGAGAGAAAGTCACCGGAGAAATATTATTCATATTCGTTTTGATGTCTGACCTGGGGTTTGACCCGTGGCCTTACGTCTAATAAGCCAGCGCACTACCTACTAGACAACAGCGACTTCTACACTACAGTTGGATTTTTCAGTATTTTTCATATAAACTCAGTATCAAGAGGGACTGCAGTTATTGTGGAGTCAATATTGAAATCTATATCAACAGTACCCAAGGTTTTAACATGATTTGGGTTGCCGCACTGTCATAGTGTTGTTACCCATATATCCGGTGGTAGGCAGCTAAGGGTAAAACAAGAAGAATGGCTTGGATGGGATAATTCAAAGAGCACCTGTTATGATCTAAGTGCACCTAAATTCTCTCAAAATGCTCAAACCGATTTTGATGACTTTTCTTAAGCGAAACTTAACACTGAACCGCATCCTCAGCTCGATTCTAAAAATATTTTCAAGGTTAATACCCCAGTCTAGGACAGCAGCTTTTTTGCCGTCTCAATACTGCTAGATTACATATACAAATTTCTGGTTAATTAGCGTTATCGGGTAGTGCGAGCACTACGTCTTCGATACTGCAGGTATTGAGCCCCTGTCAACATTTCATGTGTCCTAGAACGCTTAATTCCATTTTTTACATAAAATTTGATGCAACATCTTTGATCCATTCCCACTCTGACTTACGATCCATTTCAGATGTTTTTCATTACCGATAAAATTTTACTGGAAATCAAGGCCTATTTAACAAGAGTCTGTTGTTAAACCTCTAGCTCAAGCATCCCGAACAAAACGAAATCTGAAAACATTACTTCGACGAATTCATCATCAAAAACTCTGGGAGTAAAATAAAAAAAACTGTGTCGTTCGGAGTAGACTTGGAAGCGTAGGTCTCGTTACTCATCGATAAAATGGACACACACAAAATGGGTAGTGTGAGAAGCTAGATCATAATCCTGGCTAAAGGATTATGAAGAGCTTACTTCATAATTAAATTACACGGAAAAGTTCTTAAATAATGTTTTATTTAATTCCCACATCCAATTTACAAAACGGGCAATCAACTAAATACACTGCCTTCGTTTGGTAGTCACTCTGCTTCAAAAAAATGTTAAAAATTTAGTACAAACACGTTACATGTGAACACAAAAATTATCAAAGAACATGGGTTACCAGGTTTATTTTTTTTTTGTCCTTTTTTTTTTGTTTGTACGATGGCCTTCTGTTAACATTTACTGACCGACCATTTTCCGTTACCAGTTTTGTTGGTTTTTTTATTGCTATTGTTGTTGTTCACTTGCCACACTTCACATTCAATTGAGTTGAATAATTGCCACATGCTTTATAACCCAACAGTTTTTGACACTTTTTCGTTTGCTGTTCTCTTTAAATGTGGGTGGAACAAATTCGTATGTTTAAACCGAATGTGAAAACTTCCAGCCACTGACAAAAGGGTTAATTCAGCTTAAATCCCTTTTATTTAAATAATATTGTTAAACTTATTTAATTCTTTTCTCTTCTTTTGTTGTTGTTTTTTTTTTTCATCGAGTGAGCAGGTCTCGCCAGTGGGGCAGTCTAGATGCCCAGAGAGTTTGCATGTGGAATACGTATTAATTTTATTTGATGACAAGCTGGTTAGATGAAAAAGTGGAAATTAAGAGAAAAAAAAACGTGCTGCTATTTTTGAAAGGATTATTATATTTATACAAAACGAAATATGAATAAAATTTCTCCGGCGACTTTCTCTCAGCAGGTTTCTGGCAAAAAAAAACTCTGAGAGAAAAATTGTCAGGAAAAGTTTATCAAAAATCTGTCGTTCGGAGTCAACTTTAAACTGTAGGTCCCACCACTTAAGGATTAAATTAACACACTCAACATAAGTGGTAATCCTGACTGAAGGGATGCAATTATATATTATCACAAGCCTAAATCACATATAACATGATAGCACATACCTCCGCTAGAAAACTGTCTGGTGGGCTATCAATAAGTATACTTCGGTACTTAGTTCATATAAATAGAGACTCAGTTCTCTCCTATCTCCATGTTTACAACCATCCCTTTAGTAAGAATTTCCCATGGCATTTGTGCCTTGGATCTGCTTAAACAAAAAGTCGTTCTGGTATCAAAGTGATCCAATCCGTTACGATTAATGTATTGGGCATCCTATCGAAAAATACCACCTTAAGCGACTATATCATGTGGGCCTCTAGTGACCGATTACAGCACCTGGTTGATTCATTCTCCCATAACGTGGAGTTCCTAGTAGATAATGTTCACATCGTGCAACATACAAGGACTTACTAAGAGATGTCATTGAAGCAAGACAACAGTAATAGTAGTGAAATTGTAGCACAACAAATACTACCAGGTGTATTTCAAACTGAGAAAAAAATCTTGGTTTTAACAACTGTGAATAGTTGAAGTCGCCGTAGTCTAGTAGGTAGTGTGTTGGCTTATTAGACGTATAGCCAGGGTTGGAGCCCCAGGCCAGACATCAAGACAAAATACAAAAAGTATTTCTTCGGCGACTTCTTCTCAGCAGATTTCTGGCAAAAACTCTGAGAGTACATGGAATTGCCATGAAAAAGTTTCTTAAAAATCTGTCGTTCGCAGTCGACTTTAAACCGTAGGTCCCACCACTCATGTATAAAATTAACACACACAACATAAGTAGTGTGAGAAACTAGGACGTTGTACAATGGGTCAATTCGACCACGGGGTACTGTACTTGTCTTAATTGACAAGTACACGTCCTCTAGCCTAACCTAACCTAACCTAACTATAAATAGTGGTTCCCCACAATTTAAGTCCTTATATCGTTTTATATGTTTGACAGGTTTTTACAATTTTCAAATAGAATAAACACTGATTGTTTATCGTAAACAAGCAAAAAAAAAATTGATAACAAACAATTATAACAACAAAAATACATAAAAAATGGCGGAAAGGAGTAAAGTAGAGGGTAACAATAAGAAATCAACAGTAAGATTCTAGAAGTTGACAGAACGAAAATCAATCAAATATAAACAGAATGAAAGGTATAATAGAAGGAGGGATCGTAAAGACGCGACGTATACACAGTAGATAAAGTTCATATAAATGACTTGATACTATCCTTCTGACAACAAATGTACCAAATAACAGGCAATTACTTAAAAGTTGTTTTTATTCCAAAAGGGGGATAAAAACCCAGCAGGTCACATTTTAGCTGTGCGCAAGACCTTACCTCGGCACTATAATTATTATTAATTTCAAAAAAATCTGTATTTATATTCGAAAGACAAATTAATGATGCCTCAGCTGGTTTCTGAATGTATTTTTCTGAATCGCTCCAAAGTGCATAATTGCGTAATTTTATCTATGAGTGGCGAGAACAACTATTTAAAGTCGGCCTTGAACGATAGATTTTTGAGCAACCTTTCATGGCAATTTTATTTACTCTCAGAGATTCTGCCAAAAGACTGCTGAGAGGAAGTCGCCTAAGAAATATTTCCTTCAAATTTCTTCTGTTTTTTGTTTGTTTTGTTCGAGATGTATTTCTGCTCTAACACTGTGCCTACTAGACTACGGCGAGTTTTAAACTTTATAACAGCTAACGACTCCTAAAGTCTTTCTTGACGTCATTTATATTTATTACAATACAATTACAAATTACATCTAATTATAATGTGCAGGGTGTCTAAGACCATATCCACTAAGTATTGTAACAGACCAGACTCTCTGGTGCCCGCATTCTAATAAACTAGTGCAATATCTACTAGACCACTAGAACACCCTTTATACAACTGGCCACTAGATGTTACCATTTTGTAAACCCAAGAGATTCTATGTTTCGCTTTGTAGTTGCAAGCTACCAGAATGTATAGTCCTACGGGTTTATAGAAGTTACAATTTTTGTTATCTATAAACGAGAATCTAATCCTTGCAGACGACGCACAATGATATACATACATACATAATTGGTCACTACAATCCTTCAGTCAGGACCTACGACCTAGCTTCTCACACCACTTATGCTGTGTGCGGTAATTTTATACATGAGTGGCGGGATCTACAGTTTAAAGCCGACTCCGAACGACAGATTTTTGAGAAACTCTTCATGGCAATCTTATTTGCTCTTAGGGTTTTCGCTAAAAGGCTACTGAGTTTGAACCGTGGCCTTACGTCTAATAAGCCGCCATACTACCTACTAGACCACGGCGCCTAGACTGAAAGATCCCCTAGATAATATAATGTGTCACCGGAAGTGTTAGAAAGTCTCCTTGATGACAGCCGAGTACAGGATAGTAGAAGAATATTGATTTGTTTTTCGGTAAGTAAATATTTGTTTTCGTTTTTATGTTGGGAGATGCCGTTTACATTAAGGGAACAAATCCTCATATCTTTGTTCACAAGCTATTCATTGTCTGTATCCGCTTATCAATTGCAGCTTAAGACGACTGAAACTGAAACCAGGGGCATTGATGGTACCATTGGCGGCTGAATTATATTTAGTCTGCATTACGAATAAGAACCATGAATTCAAATTATTTGTTTCTGTAGCTTCAAAATCAGTTTTTGGATCATGGAGCGTTTAACAGTACAGTATACTGGGAACAGAGAGTAAATTACTATGGTAGTAGCAAGACAAAGTTCTCATATTTTCTAGAATGTATCGCCACAGACTTACTACATTTATCAGTGTACGAAACCGCATACAACGCATATTGCATGGTGCTGCAGTAAGCCTTTCATGTGGTACTTCAATAACTAGCTTAAATTGTTAAATTGTGATTTACTTTAAAATATCAAATTGCGTTTGATCAACTACTTATAGGTATTCGATAATTCTCTTCCTCCATTGAAATTCAGTATTGACACCTTCGCTGCTTATTTGTAGAGCTTGCGTACAAAACTGTTCACTGTTCACTGTAAGTCACTAAAAGTCGTCGTAGTCTAGTAGGTGGGGTGTTGGCTTATTAGATGTAAGACTGGTCAAACCCCAGGTCAGACTCAAAAATTAAAAGAAATATTTCTCGGTGACTTCTTCTCATCACATTTCTGGTAAAGCTCTGAGAGTAAATAAAATTTGGCATCGTTCGGAATAGGTCCCGCCACTCATGTATAATATCGTAAGCCTGAATGAAGGTTTGTGATGATCAATTATATTATGTTGTTATGTTCACTGTAAGTCATATTCAGTGGTTTGTACATAAAATTTTGTTCAAATTTTTAAATACATTTTTGTCGATCGAGATGTCCTAGTATAGGATTAAAAAAAGGCTAATTGAATTGAAAGCCTTCATTCCACAGCTCACATTGCCAGTGTTTTTATTTATTCAAATCCATTTGTTAATAATAAATGTGTTGTTTGAGCAATTTGAACAACTTGAAGGATTATTATTTTAATTCACGCTATGAATAGATGTTTATCAGCGCTTTTTTTAAAGTGCATTTTATTGACTAGGAATTGTGATTTATGACATCATTTAAATTACAGCAGTGCGACGTTTTATTGATGTTTTTAGTGCAGACAGGGAAATACTATGTAACAATTGAGAGACAGAGAGAGAGAGTGGATGGATATGCCACTTTCTATACACAAGCAAAATGAATAAAATTTTTAAAAAAAAATTTGAACTAATCTATCCGAACTATAAGAAATTGTAATATATGTAGTAGGCTTTTGAGTCCATTTTCTGGCAAACAGATGTAACCAGAAACTCATGGATTTGTCACTATAAAATCTTATTTGGCGGTATATATTTTTTTCTTTGATAAAGTTTGAATCGTTTTATGAAGCCCGTATTATAAGACAGCGAATTTCAGGCAAAAACTCTGAAAGTAAATAAAATTGCAGTGAAAAGTTTCTAAAAAATCTGTTATTCGAACTCGACTTTAAACTGTAGGTCCCGCCAATTATAGATAAAATTAAAACACACAACATAGGTGATGAGAGAAGCTAGCTCTTAATCCTGACTGAAGTATTGTAATGATCAATTTTGTATGTATTTATGTGTATTAAAATTCTGCTTTACACTCATCTAAGCAGAGTTTCATAATCAACTTTTTTCACCATCGCTTTTAATTTGCTTTGATGTCCTCAGTCTACTAACTTTTTAACGGCCTTCCAACTGCGGTCAATTTACTATCCTAGAATATTTTTTTTAATTTATTGCCTGGCCTTGACATTAAACTCTCTAATGCTACTAACAGTCTTCAACCCCGTATCATATTGTATCAGTGATTACCAATGTGAGAATGAGTAGGCCTCTCATTGCGAAAGATGTTTATATCTCGAACGAAATTCCTAAGAAGTCGGCTTTGAAACTTCATAGAGAAATTCATTCCCAAATTAATGCAGAAACAGTTTAAAAATCTTCTCAAACCTCATACAATCCCACAATGGAAAGTCTTGATCTTACTCCAGAGAAATTATTCATTGTGGTTTGCTACGAGAACCATTAGAAGACCTTTCATATTCATGGCGCATTTACAAAATATCGCCGGTAATTAGAAAAAAATAATAATTAGTGTAGTAGAATGCCGTAGTCTAGTAGGTAGTGTGTTGGATTATTAGACGCAAAGCCAGATTTCTGGCAAAAACTCTGAGAGTAAATTAATATTGCCATGAAAAAATTTCTCAAAACCTGTGGTTCGGAGTCGACTTTAAACTGTAGGTCCCGCCACTCATGTATAAAATTAACACACACAACATAAGTGGTGTGAGAAACTAGGTCGTAATCCTGACTGAAGGGTTGTAATGAAAAATTATGTATGTATGTATGTAACTAACAAGTGTGGTAACATTTACAAATATCTCATCATGTATCTTGCGTTGGCTTATTAGACATGAGGCCACACTTCAAACCACAGATCAGACATCTCTAATACTTTTTCAGCGACTTCCTCTCAGCAAATTTCTGGCAAAAACTCTGAGAATAAAATAAAATTGCCATGAAATGTTTCTCAAAAATCAGTCGTTTTGAATTAAAGTTGAACTACAGGTTCTTGTACAAAATAAATCGCACAACAAGTGGAGTGAGAAGCCTAGTCGTAATCCTGATTGAAGTGTTGTAATGATGAATTATGTATGTATGTATTTACGTGTATACCTTCACCGACGTTTAACTTGGAAATTCAATACCGAAGAAAAATAGGCACAAAATTAATCTGGAAGTCTTTGAAATACATTGGCTTGTTGGTAAAAAAAAAATCATGCTTGGGGCTGTATACTACATAATTTCCTTCTAAATGGCTAGTCTAGTTATGGGGCACCAAAGATTCAAAAACAAGATTTTATAGATGGTTACAGCAGCAGTGAGAAGCTAATCGTAATCCTGACTGAAGGGTTGTAATGACCAATAATGTATGTACAGCAGCACTTTGGTATATCAGAAACTCAAACATACATACAGATCAATACACGCCAACATACATGCATACATAAATGGTGATTACAACCATTTACCCAAGAGTAGTAGGTACTGTGTCGGCTTATTAGAAAAATTTCTCAAAAATCTTTCGTTCGGAGTCGACTTTAAACTGTAGATCCTGGCACTTATGTATAACATTAATACACACCACGTACGTGTTGTGAGAAACTAGGTCGTAACCCTGACCGAAAAGGCAATTATTTATGTATGTCAGTTATTGGAATTAAAGAAACAAAATTATTTTCATCTTTTAACCCACAACTAATTTTGTTTTTAATTTAGTCTCTTTCAATCCTGGAGTAAACTTTCACTGTCTTTTTGATACGGATTAAATTCAGAGTATTTGCTGCTATGAAATGATTGGAAAGATCGTTTAAAATTCGATGCTTTGTAATGATTCTAACATTAATGCTTAAGCAATCTAATGAGGGACGATCGTTTCGTTCATGAATAAGTGTTGTTAGCCGCAAAGTCACACATAGGCAATGTTATATTAATTATATGAACATCATTGTGAATATTTGGATGTATTATATGATCGTATAATCATTTTAGTTTTTTATTATTTTTTTCCATTGAATAATAGTAAAATTTTCCAAAAAACAAATGCTTTCCCTTATACGTAGTCTTGCCGATTAAAACAAATCACGGGTTAACCGGCGATTTTATACACGAGTTGTATCGAGAATATAACGAACGCATTTTATAGAATGGCGCATAAAAATGAAAATAAAAAAATACACAACAAAACAAGTAAATAAATACGGTAAACATAAACAAAAACAAAACAAGCAACACGACATGCACTTATACTCGTTGTGATACAAACCGTGTGCTCACTACACTCTCTCACTCTCAGCAAATTGTGTTTATTGTATTGTATACTATAGGACTGTAACAACAAATTGTATCGAAATATTCTCACCAACTGTCACCAACAGAGGTGAGGTTGTTGTTGCAAAAAAAACGTATACGATTAAAAACGGGAACAGAATTTCAAAAAAAAAAAAAAGAAGTAGCTGCAGTTAATGAAGAAGAACACTTGATGCGCAAGAACTCGATATATTTATTTTTGTTTGCATTTATTTTACAATAATTATTTGTACACACACATACACACGCGTTGGTTGATTTTTAACGCTTTTCTAACGGTTAATTTTTGGTAAACAGCGTAATTTACTACGTATAAAACACCGCCTCGTAACGTCAATTTAACACTAAAGCAATATCTTGATGACTGGTTATGCGTTCAAAACGGACGCAAGGGTATCATAATATTGTATTACCACTACACAATCACCACCACTATTATAAAAGCAGAGCAAAGAATAAAAAAAAAAAATTATAAAAAAAAAATTGTGAAAACAAAACAGTAAAACAGTAGAAAGCAAAAAAAAGGACGAACAAAAACTAAAGAAAAAAAATTGTAAACACGAACACAGATTGTGCAGAATAATAATATATATACAAACACAAACACACACACACACACATATACTCACAAGCAAGCAAGCATAGACACACACATTTAAACGCTGTAACAATTATCGTACAAATAGTAACCCCAATGAATGTAAATAGGCAATAGTCCCCCCCCTCTCTCCTGTTTAAAACAACAGCAGCAACAATGTGTATTTGTATTGACAAAAACAAATGAATAAAACAACAACAACTAAAACGCCACAATGAACACACGATGCAAAGTAGAGTATGGCAGAGCAACTTGAAAGTAAAATAGGGAAAAACCTGCATAAAGTTGACATTACCATGTGGCTACAGGCTTACATACACACACATACATACACATTCACTCATACTTGTACACTGCCTCACACTCAATTTCTGTTCGTAAATAAACACACACCCATTATATGAAGCCACAAACGACAATGTCACAGTGATAAGCACTGCTTTGCCGGTTTAGTTTTAACAATAGCAACGTTTTCTCTCATATTGCATATATGTGTGTACATATGTTCATGTACACGTATATTTTTACTCACACATACAATATAATTTTCAGCAAACAATTGCCAAAAACACAATTTTTAATATACACGTGCTTACGCTCTCCCAAATCAAATTCGAATGAAAACTTTTCTCATGCATAATTGCGTGAGTAAGTAAGTGTAAGTATCAGTGTGTGTGTATAAAAATTCCGCCTCTTTATGTGAAAGAGTTTTTTTATATTATTTTTAATATTTAACACATTCATACAATTGTTCTTAAAATCGTTTTTATTCATGAAACTATAAGTAGAGATCCCCAGCACAATAAGCTCAAGCACTCTCCATGTTATATCAAGTATTTGAAAAATATGGTAATTTTCTCGCAGATTTTCTATGAAAAAAATAAAAAAAAACGAAACACCACACGGTATTATACTGAGAGCAACGATAACGTAAATCATACTCTAGCAACTCTCTTCGTTTGCTACAAGGGGTAATTTCGTGGTGCACTATTCATATGCACAATGGGTAGACAAGGTTTAAAATATATTTATTTCGATTCGATTATTTAAAATGGAGTGCTTTACGAAAGAACATGGCGTTATATTTATGAAAACTTATTACAAAAAATTTGTTGACACATTAAAGGAGTGGTCAAAAAAATTTATGAAAATTGGGTGGCTAACGTATCGGTCTACTGGTCATTAAGATCATGCGATTTAATGCCGTAAATTTTTGTTCTTTGGAGTTATTTGAAATCTCGGATTTATGTGTATAAACCAGGAATGAGCTTAAATCCGAGATGAAACGCGTAATCGGTGAAATAGAGATAAATGTTTGTAAAAAATCATAAACAATTTCATGATAAGCGTAATGGCCTGTAATTAAAGCTGTAGTAACCGTTTGACGTACATATACTTCATTCTATACTTAAACAGAACGGATTAAAGAACACATTTAAATATAGGATGGGCCATCTATTGGTTTATATTTGAAACATCGGCTGTTTCGAATCTGGCAATACTTATGTCATTCTATTCTGTAACCATATTCAGTTTATTATCTTCGCTGAACACAATGATCGATTTACGCTTTGTTTTCGCTGCAACGATGATGTCGATTTTTCCAAAAGAAAAAAAAAAAAAATTTTCGGAAGAAGCTCATTTTCATCTTACAGAAGCCAATGCGCCCATTATGAGTGCCTGTTTGGTGCAGATTGTGTAAGCGGAGACATCATTGGCTCATATTTCTTTGAAATGCGGACGGCGCAACCATTACGGTCATTGCACCACGATAATCCATTCTTTTGCACCCGATCTTCATGGCATTGATGTAAACGATGTGTGGTTTCAACAGGATGGTGCAACTTGCCACACATCACATGCCACAAGCGCTTTATTGCGTCAAACGTTTGATGGCCGTTTAATTACCCGAAATGCTGATGTCAATTGGCCTCCAAGATGGTGCGATTTGACACCGTTGGACTATTTTCTGTGGGATGCCGTTCAAGAAAGTGTTATGCCGATAAACCAGAGATAATTGAGTGTTTAAATGCCAACATTTGTGTTGCCATTGCCGAGATACAACTCGAATAAGTGCACGAAAATTGATCCGATCGAATGAGGTACTGTGAGGCCAACCGCGGCAGTCATATGAATGAAATAATATTACATTTCTAATCAGAATAATTGTACTTCACAACAGAGAAGTAAATTTGCCAAAATTTAAAACCCTTTTTTTGTTTTATTTCATTTTTAAATTTAAACTTCCAAATCACCCGCCATATATACATTATAAATTTATAAATGTTATTAATGTTGTTACAAATGTAGAAGAGTCGAATTATAGTCGTTCTTATTGCCAAGAAGCATATTATTCCTGGGTCTAAAACAAAAGCGATACATGGTAACTTGAAATTCAAAAAAACTCAACAATACATTTGATTCGAAAAGAATACTTTCATTGATTTTAGTAATTTTTTTACGTCATAATAATCTCGCTTTCAAATATATTTTTAATTAAAAAATAATTAAAGGAATTAAAAAAGGATTTAAAAATTTTGTAGAAATAAAATCGAATCTAAAACCTTGTACTTGCTTTTACCGCAGACCATTGTGCGGGAAAAAGTAAATATTATTCGTAAAACGTCATCAACTGCAGAAGTGATGAGAATGTTGAAACTTCTGCAAAAAGAAATTTTCTGCACATTTTTAAGAGGACATCACAGAAAGTTTCAGTAATGAAATGCAACACGCTGTCATATCTTTCTTCCTTTTCCTGTTGGATTAAATAATAAGAAAAAAATTATTCATATTTTAAGTTTAAATAAAAATTGAGTCATAAATAAAAATATATTGATTTTGATTGACTTTTTCATTCGTATATTTTTTTTTATATATATTTCTCGGTGAGCATTTCACATCACTTCCACTTCAATAAGCTTCAGGAGCTGTGGGGTTCGTAGCGTTATTGTGTTGAATCCACACGATGTCTACATAATCCAATACAGGCCAAGAGAAGTTCTTAATCATCAACCAATAATAGTGACTGTGATGGTCTGGCCAAAGTCGTTCTTAAAAAAATATGGACGGATGAGGCTGCCACCTCAAAATCCACATGAAATAGTACTTTTTCGGGATGCTTTGGGGGTCATTGAATCTCAAGTGGATTGGCACCCTCTCCAATTAGACAATTTTATTACTTCAATTCATTCAGATAGGCCTCATTTTTGAATATAATTTTTCATTAAACTTAGAGTCAGTTGCCATCTGCATCCATTCAGCAAACAGACGTCGTTTTCTACGGCCGATCAAGAAAATTTGACTGAATAAATTATAACTGATTTTACAGATGCTACGTCAACAACATAATCTTTATTAATCATAATCAAAGTTTGGAAGTCCCTTTTAAAGGACCCTACATTTCTATTTCTTGTGATTCTTCTGTAGATGGCCTTAGGATGATAGGGTAGCTGGCTCTTTAATGCGAATCGAATCTACAACCACTACAGCAAGGATTTTGCACTATGCTTACCCCGGGTAGTCTAATCAGCCATACCAATCCACAATGGAGTTATTTTTAAGGCATAACTTGATATCTCTTTCCATATAATCCTCTCGTTTAACTGCATATTAATTATTAAAAAAAATTTATGTCGTCGCTTAAAAGTAATTTTTATCGTCAATTAACCAACTGTCTTAAGCAGGTTTAACGACAAGTCACGATTAATTAAAATGAATCCTAATTTCTATTCATTCATTATAATTAATTGAAGTTACAATATAATTTTAATAAGATTTACCCTTATCAAGTGACAAATACAATCAAAAAAATTAATTCGCCAATTAGTAAAAATTAACAACTGCTTTTGAAATAAAACTTTTTTTAAAAAAATATTCCTGGTAGTATAAGGAGTATAAGGTAGTATAAAATTTGGTCAAATATTTCTCATTGACAAGGTTTAATGTTAAAATAATTTCATTGATTGTTTTTAAACCGCATGAAATTTTACAGCTTTATTTTGAGCAAAGTAATGGTATTTTGTTTGATCAATCACCGTGCAAGATGTAAGTCTTGAAATGTGAGCAAATTTTTTCGCGCCCGCTTCTTACTTGAATAATTCATAGAGAAAAGATAGAAAGTGACACTGTTTAACATGGGTTTGTTTCAAAGTCAATTTCATTTAATTTAACAACGTTCGACGATGATTGGCAACCACTTGACTACAAATCTTATCATTTTAAGTCAAAGACAAGATTTTTTATTTTTCAATTGTCTTCATTCCCCCTAAAAATAATTTATTCAGAATCCTTCGGTACAAAGATGATGAGATTATCAACGACTATCCCGTAAAGAAAGTTGACACCACTTTTTGTGAAAGAGTACTACTCACGGAGTCTGGTTTGTTACCGCTCCATTCAATATAAAATAGCAGAGGAAGTTGGTTCATTACAAAGGCAGGCGCCATACGATTCATTTTAGATCCTTCTGCTCTTACTATTACTATTACTTACTATTCCCATGCTCAGTAGGAAATACATGAAAAATTTAACTGAAACAATAAAATCAAGTATCGCAAAAGAAGGTCGAGGCCTTTAACCTACAATGGAAAAAAATAAAATTATTTTGGAATAATATATACACTAATACCCCGGTTTGCGTCGCTAATAGGGCCTGAAGAAACGCGACGCAAACCGAAACGACGCAAAACGAAGCACGATTTTCCATACATTTGTATTGATTTTCATTTAATTGGTTCCGAGATTCATAATTTTAGCTGAAAAAATAGATTTTTCAATCAAAAATATTTAATTTTTTTTATATTAGACTTAAATGGGTAATCCCCTTTTTCTGTTTTAGCTTTGTACAAACATTTTCATATTAACGACGCAAACTGAAACAAAAACGACGCAACTTCGATATCACAGAAATTTTAAAAAGACACAACTTCGAAGCAGACGCAGAACGAGGCGACACAAACCGGGGTATTAGTGTACATACATATGTACATAATTGATCATTTTAACACTTTCGTCATGATTACGAACTAGCTTCTCACACCACTCTGTTGTTTTTTGAGAAAATTTACACGGCAATGTCTAGTAGTTAGTGTGTTGACTTGTTAGACATGAGGCCACGGTTCAAACCCCAGACCAGGCATCAAAACAAAATACAAAAAGTATTTCTTCGGCGACTTCCTCTCAGCAGATTTATAGCAAAAACTCTGAGAGTAAATCAAATTCCCATGAAAAGTTTCTCAAAAATCTGTCGTTCGGAGTCGACTTTAAACTGTAGGTCCTTCTACTAATGTATAGAATTAACACACACGACATAAGTGGTGTGAGAAACTAGGTCGTAATCCTGACTGAAGGGTTGTAATGACCAATTATGTATGTTACATGGCAATTTTATTGGCTCTCCGACTTTTTGCCAGAAATCCGCTGAGAGAAAGTCGCCGAACAAATTTTCTTTCGTATTTGGTTTTGATGTCTGACCTGGGATTTGAACCGTGGCCTCATGTCTAATAAGCCAACACACTACCTACTAGACTACGGCGATTTCGAATAATAATTACTCAAAATCGGAATATGTATTGTAAACACAACAGTTGTTAGAAAACCTTGCAAAAGTTTAGGGTGAATGTATATCATTCTGGCTTATTGTCCATACTCATCTCCTCTTGTAGAAGAACATTTAAACACATTATTAGAATCCATGCTCCAGTTATGTTTATCGTGTGAAAATTCGGCATCATGTCATGTGCTTAAAACTTTATAATTCCAGGTCAGAGCACTATGGCTGTTTTCTACAGATCCTCCTTAGATGTAATATTAAGTCAACATATCTAAAAAGTATTTCCAGGCAACGATTTACAAAACTCTGCAGATTTCTATTACGATCAATGCTTCCGAACAGTTGAGAAGCCCAGACTTCACGTAGACATAGGTCGACATAGTACTTAGATGTAGTGCCAATATTAGCTACACTTCATTTATTTCATAGCCGGCAAAAGCCAAATATATATATCCACCTATTTATCTTCTCCATTGCATAATAAGAGGATTCGCAACAGATAACATTCTTATCCTCAGTAAAGATTGCTATTTCGTTATAAATAGAGGATCAATGATTGAAAATCATTGGAATTTTATTTTTAAAATATTTGAGTTTTTTTTTTCTCAAATTAAAAAACAAATAAATTATCCACCATACTTGCACAAAATTGAATATTTTCTGTAGAAGCACCCTAAAAGTATGCACTAAATTGAAACTGAGAGAATTTTCAGCACAAATTCTCTTCTTGCAGAAATGTACACAAACACTAATGCAATTTGTGTGTGTGTTTATGAGTATGCATGCTGCCATGGTATAAGAACAAATTGTACATAATATTCTCCTTTTCAACAACAAGCACTAGCATTGGCAAATGAATGACAAACACATACAAAACAGAGGCGGAGTTACTAAATTTACACTCTTATGAAAACAATTACTGAACAAAAGGGGAGGTCTTTCATAGCCATAATAATATTAAGCAATAGAAAGCGGAAGATATGCTTTTCTTAAATACTCAACAAAATACGGAATTTAAAGACAATTGTTCTTGTTCTTCTTCAATTGTTTTCATTAAAATTTTATTTTTAAAATGAATTCCTTTTTAATTTCATACAAAATTTTTTTAAAACCCCTTTTTTAAAAAATATTTTAGCTGCCTCTCTGATGCTTGTTTACATGTTGTTTATTCATAAACAAGTGGAAATAAATAAAACAACAGCAGCAACAACAACAACAACAACAGCAACACAATACAAGTATAACAACCTACTTATTTGAACTGTGTGTAGCATTTGGCCCAGTCCTACTGACTCCTTGCACATTAGACGTCTACACAACTAATGAAAGAAAGTTCATCATCATCATCACCACCACCAACATGCAATAATACTGGCGGTACGATTTTTATTCTGCAAAATAAAAAACTCACTAAAAACAGATTCTTGTTGTTTTTGCTTTGTATCGTTATTTTATTACACGACCCTATCCCTCCACTTCACTTTATTTACATTTTTCCTACACATTTAATGTTGAAAGCCAAAAAAAGAAATTATCTGTACAAGTAGAAGAACAGGGCATAATAGCGATACAACGATACAGTGCTAGTACATACATACATACTTACATACGTTGATAATGTAGAGTAAAATGTAATACAAAATAGGACAATAATAAGATGAATTTGTTGTTGCCTTGTATTTGAGTTTCTCTAGCATGTTACTCTGTACTGTACGTGTGTTCAAAATAAAGTGAGAGTAAGCTAGCACGTGGTGTCTTGGTTGTATACACGCTTTACCGGCGTCTAAAATGACAGTTTGATTCTTATCAATTCAATTTTGTTAAACAATTTCATTAACATGTTCAAGTGAATCAATAGAAAGAAAGTTTTCAACTGCCGCCAAATAAAATCAGTTTAAATCAGTTCAAGCAGGTGAAACAAAAATATTTGATAAGAAAAAAAATACTTGGCACCTTCATAACTAGAAGGCTATCAAGGTTAATGTTAGGAAAACAGTACATAACAATAGTTTTCCAAGGATTTTATTTAAAAATCTGCTACAAGGCAAGGTCTAAATACTTAAATCTGCAGCTTTTTTATGCAGCTCAATAGAATACGGATGGCCAATCGATACATTCCAATTACAGAAATCACACACATTATGTGTGACAATGGTACTTTTACCATTGCCACACAATCGAATGGAAACCCAAATTGACCATAAGTGCTGACACCTTATCCTACCACCATCGGCTTAGAAGTTTTTGCCAATCTCGAAGTATTTGGGATCGCAAAACATGGATCTAAAGCGAGACTTGGAATCCTTTCGATCAAAGAGAAAGAGGCTAAGACGATGAACTTTAAGGCCCACTTATGTACAAACTGAATACTTCTCTATATTTCGGTGAAAAGCAGCACACTATGCAGCAAGAAATGCTGGATAAACAAAGTACCTACCACCACTCAGGATACAGCAGACACACCTATAAGCCGTGACCTGTACAATAACGAATGATCAAATACATACCCATTCAAGGGCTCAGTTGGTATAATAACACCATATGTGGACCGACAATTGCCAATATAGACTAACTAATATGCCAACATATTAGGCACTGACTACTACGACTCCGAAACACATTTTTCTCTTTCGGTGTAAAAGTCGTTCTACAAAGGCAGATATATGAACAATTTGTAATCAAGATTCTTTTTATTTATTTATTCATTACAATACAATAACAAATTATATTCTAATTATATACGAGCTGAGTAACTTTAACCATAAGCTCGGCATAGTGTCACAGAAACCAGAGTCTCTGGTGGGAACCGAACCTACGACACTCACCCTAATAATAGCCTAGCATACTACCCACTAGTCTACCAGGGCACTCCTCAAGATTCTAATAATTTGAAAAACATGAACATTTTGGAAAATAAAATAACATCTAATGTGAACCTATTAAGAGGGATTCTATTATTTGCGCAAAACTAACAGATCTCGAAAGGAGTTAAAACAAAACCTTAATTGGTATCCGTATTTTGGTATCCGTAAAAATTGATTTTATTATATAGTCGTTAATACCGTCTATCTTCAGAAAATTTGGAAGCATCATAATGTAAAAGCATTTCAGAAATTATAAACGAGATCTGATAAGTTCATTGTATTGATATACGACGTGAAAACTGCAATATTTCAGCTTACTGGGCAAGAATTTTAACGTATAAGCAAGAGTGGGTAATAAATGTGTTCTTTTTTCTTTGATGATCCTAAACGTACCGATAAACTCACAAAAAAAAATGGATCTTAACTCCGTCGAACATCTCTGGGAATTTCTCAAAAGAGGGCATGCCCTGTATTCCTGAGAACTTTAAAAACTGTCAACCTTTGTGCGAACAACGTGTATGTTATTGCTTGGCACTATAGATATAATATGATATAAACATGATGCCGTCAAGAATGACGCTGCCAAGAATTTATCTGCCACTAATGACACTGTCAAGAATGACACAATCAACTGCTATCGTCTGTAGCACGCCGAATACTGATCGATTCTCCTTTTTCTTAACCCATATTCCGATAATATAATAAGAGGTAGCAGATTGAAGGTTTGAAGCCAACCAACAAGTCGCACTAAGAATGTGAAACCAATCTACAGAGAGTATCCTGGCATCTCGTTGCCAGGTATACCACAATGTTGCAGAACCCAGCTGATACCTATCCATTTACGAAAAATACTATTATTGAGTTTTTACAATCACTAACCAGTCGATACTTACTATTAACTAAGTTCCTAATAATATTTTCATCTATTTTGCTACATTCTTCTAAAGTTGCCGTGTTTAATGGAGGCAAGTCATCAAATCGGTATAAATTTGGTGTAAATACGTCTGAATAAAACTAACTCTCATACTTTCAAATGTAAATATATTTTAAGGAATATGCTGGCCAATCTATCGCATCAGTACTTTGTGTGATAACTGTTATAATTTAGCGCGTTATCCATTGAGTTTCAAAAAATCATTTCTAAACCTGACATATGGTCGACGCTTTCCAATCGATGTGGAACAAATACAATTTCAAAAAAAAAGGCTTTCAATACCCTAAGAAAGTATGACTTCAATTTCTCTATAAGAAATTTACAATTTCTTTACAAAAAACTTGTGCCAGCAGCTTTCTTAATAATATAGGGAGTATACAATATAGAATCAATCTTCCATATTAAATTTATTATAAACAATTATACACGAAAGAATAAAATTTTGGTTACTTTTTTCTCATTTGTTGATTGTTTATTATGATTTGGTTGTAAAAATTGTTTATGCTGGCAATGCTGCTAATTGGTAAACATTCTATGCATTGTGTTATAATTACATACATGGCGTATGAGTAATATTTTATTGTGTTTTATATTTCATACGCTAGATGTATATGAAAGATCTATACGTAGCATTTAAAATCATTTGCATTGAGAGCCACAACCCAGGTTTGTTGTTACTATTGTTGTCATCATTAAATCATTAAAGCTGTAATATTAAGTGAATATTATCTTAAAAACTTCCTTTAATTTAATAAGAATTCAGGACTAAGGCCAAAATGCGAGTCCATAATTTTTTTATTATATTATCGCTGCATTAATAATGTATTTATAGAATAAATTCCAATTCAAAATTATATTTATGGCTTCAATACCACGGTTTGTGGTCAACTTCAATAACAATTTTTAGTAATCCATGCTTTTTAATATCGAACCTTTACTCTATCAAATGTGTCTAGCAAATACCATCTTCCAATGTCTTGCATTTTTTCTTTTAATACTCGAAAGGTCTTTAGAAATTTATAAACAAGGAAACAATTATTTTTTTAGCACCTGGTTGGTGTTTGTTGTGTATGACATGCACAACGTCAATAGTTGTTTTTGGCGGCCGGGAGATTTAAAATTGTTTAAACCCTCTTTTAAATTGATTTTATAACGTTACCTTTGACTAACGATAATTTGAATATAAAAAAGTAAAAATTTCTTGAGATTCTATGTATGAAGCAGAATATTTTTCAAGTGTCGAAAAGAGCTTACGACCGCTTTTCGTTCCTTAAGTGCTTGCAATAATTCTTTCCTTCATCTATAATACCACTTATAATAAAGAAAAGAAAATAGTAAACATCTCTTGTCAATGGGTCAGTTCACTGGAGATGTGCTCAATAATGATGGAGTTAGGAATAAAACTCTATTGATTCGTTGCAATCGTAATTCATTGCAGGCCTCCGCAGTCTAGTAGGTAGTGTGTGAGTTCACTAGACATGAGGCCACGGCTTAAACCCCAGATAGCTCGAATGGAATATGAAAAATATATTTCTTCGGAGACTTCTTCTCAACAGATTTCTGACAAAAACTTTGAGTGAAAAATAAAAATTGCCATAAGAAGTTTTTCAATTATCTGTGGTTCAGAGCCGACTTTAAACTGTAGGTCCCATCACTTATGAATAAAATTAATACACGCGACATATACTTCAATAGATTGTGCTTTACTGTGGTAAACTTACTTGTCTCCGAATATCATATATTTTTAAGTAGAATTCGTTCTAATAGCGGAGAATATTGTTTCTTGGGCAATTGATCTGTGGTTCTTATAATGCATTACTTAGAGGATTTGTACTTCAGCACAAGAACTAACAACATATGGATTTCTATTACTGCAAACAGTTTTCCTGTCAGCTGCAATACAAGTTGAGTCAAATCTAAACCGTAAATACTACTACTGTCTCCTGCCTCCGTTCCATAACTCATTTTCAAAGCTCCAATAGAATGAAGAGATTAAGGATTATTTGCTGGATATAGTTTCCGATATACACTGCGGCATTCTATTCATCCTAGGAAGGCAGAAGACACTTTATAATGCACGACGTGATATTTCTGCCTAGGTTGCAATTTCCTATTCTGAATGAGGCACTATGTGGTATTGGTGTGGTACTCCCGAAAAGAAATAATATATCCATCTTCACGAATGGGTCGATACTGAATGGGGTTTGGGTCTTCTGAATAATCCTGGACTGGAGTTTTTGAATTGAATGATGACTTTAATATTTTCCAAGCAAAAATTTTTCTGGCTTTTGTTGATGTAGCGGATGCTATCAATGTGACCTTCGTTGACAATCAAACTGAGCGTAGAACGATTATGTCGATCTGATCTTAGCCACTCCTGGTACATGATTAAAAGAATTTTGTGAGAGCCTGTGAACAAGATTAGATCTGCCTCTGCTGGGATTGAGGCATAGTAGAATAGTCGGAGAGGATGCATCAAAATGCTGTATATCTAGGACTCTTCGACCTCCTATAGACGATCGTAGTAGAAACGGCTTTCTGTTTACTACATATAAAGCCATCGTGATTCTGGTTACTAGGTTTCTTATGGGGGATTGAGATGTTGTGTTGCTGAAAGGAGCCTGGTAAAGATATCAGCTGGACTATTGCAGGGAATGTTGCGATGATTACATACAGACATAATTGGTCATTACAATCCTTCAGTCAGGATTAAGGACCTAGTTTCTCACACCGCTTATGTTGTGTGTGTTAATTTTAGACATGAGTGGTGGGACCTGCAGTTTAAATTCGACTCCGAACGACAGATTTTTGAGAAACATTTCGTGGCAATTTTATTTACTCTCAGAGTAAAGAAGAAATACTTTTTGTATTTTGTTTTGATGTCTAGCCTTGGGCTCGTACCCAGGCTTTACGTCTAATAAGCCAACACACTACCTATTAGACTACGGCGACTACATCGATGAGATGAGAACATCTCCTCTCAAATTTCCAAGCTTTTAGTGGGAGAACATTGGAAACCTTGAAAAAGGGGTTTTTAAAAGGTTTGACCTCTCTGTCTTAAGCCGATATACGGCCTCTCCAGAGGTTTGTAATAGGATTGGTCTCGTATTGAGGTACACGTTCATATCACGGTTTTTGTCCAACTCTACCTCCTTTCCCAGTTTCATTTCAAAAACTTACTTCTATTTTTAAACACACCTCGTCAAACTAAAACATTCCTTAGCTTTAATTTGGCATATAAATCTTCAGGTACAATTAGTTTATTAACTTTACTTAAATGTTTTTATTTCACTTAATGCAGTCGTAAATTTATAGAGCAGAGTAGTAATAATTTTATGACATTGTCTATGCGAAATAAACTGAAATAATATGAAAACCCCTGTTAAAATATGTTTCAATTTACTGCAAATGGTTTTCGGTTGCTTTATTAAAACATTTTTTTTTTCTTCCTTTCTTTTGTTTTGTGACTACAAAATATGCTACAGTCGACCATGAGATATGATAAACAGATGGAAGCCAGAGTAGAGAGATTGTAAAGTGTAACTTATGTCTTTGAACTACAACTTCAATACTTCCAATGAAATTAAGTCATCTTAGATTCTGGTTGATATCCATTAAATAAATGTTAGACTTTGCATGAAGTATTTACAGTCACAGGGTTTTTCTGTCTGTGAAAACAATTACAAACTCTCCCACATAATTACAAATTTGCCACCCAAAAAATATATTTCAAATGAATGTTCTATTGCTGTTTAGTTGCCTGTGTAAATGTCAGCAGTATCAACACCCGCATATTGTTATCCAAATCCAAAGGCAGTAACATTCCAACAAACGTACATACACACACGTATTGTACGTTACATAAACTAAATAGCTGTTGTCTGGCATATGTCTGGCAGTTTGGTTTGATAACGCTCTGATGTACATACATGTACTGAAAGCATACAGAGGCAGAGAGCAAACACAAAAAAAGAGGAAAAAAGAATTTCCGAATATTTCGATTGCAGATTTACCAGCCGTTGCAAATAATTTTGTATGTTTTTTTTTCCTTTTTTTCCATGTTTATGTTACATTTCTCTCTCTTTGTTTCTTTTTTTCTCGCCGTCTATAGATTTGAAAGCTTTTACAAAGCAGCTGTCAGAGTATGGCTAAATCACTTTCACAGGTTTTTGCGTTATCACGACATAATAGTGGCAATCGTAACGTAGTAATCGTTCATGTGATGCCTTCTACATTATCGCCTCCCCACCGACAATTACTTTGTGTGTATGTTACGGTTACTGATTCAAACTGTCGGTATATTCATTGGAAAATAAGTTTGAATTGTTGATTGTCTGTCTGTCTGTCTGTCTGTCTATCGTATCGTATTCGTGTCCGTTGGCATGATTTTACATCAATATGAACATTTTCACATCTGTGTTTATTTTTAATTTCCGCATTTCAGTTTCAAGTGCTAATAATAATAAAAACAAAAAAGAATGGAAAATATTTTGAAACAAAAAAATTCGTATTTCAAGTTCTCTTAAAGTAAATACAGGCAGAGTTCAGCCTTCACAATGAAATGAAAACGAAATTTAAAGTTTTTGAAAAAATTCAAGCAAAATTCAAGTAATAGACAGTGAAAGACAGCTAGAGGGAGATCAAATAATAGAGAAGGAAAGAGAGAGACAGAGTGAGAGAGAGAGAGAGTGGTAAAGAACAAAATAACTTTGACTCCATGTGCAAGACAATTAACAAAAATTCATATAAAAAAAGTAAGCACAGAACAATTTTATGCGTCCAGACACCTTAATGAAAGCCAGCCGATAAGAAAGTGAAATATGGCGAGAATTTTTGAAAAGAAAAAACTGAAAAAAAGGATTGCCACTTGATTTGTTGTTTGAGAAAATCTCAAGGATTAGGATTTATTTGATGGATACGAAAAAATAGCCGTTATTTTTAAATTTCGTGAGTTCATACTGGTGACGAATCAATCAAAGCCCAATCATTCCATTTTTTCGCATAGTAAAAAATTGAAGAGCACACCAAAACACGACTACACCTTTTTATATGTCAAAAACAAACTGACAATCCAAAATGGCTGATATTATACACATATATAACAGACATGTTTACCAACATAACAGAAAAAAAAATTCAAAAATCGAACATATGTACGTAACTGACGAAATTTGAAAATAACGGTTATTTTTTGATCACATCTCCTACAAAATTGTTTACAACAACCCTTCATTCAGGATTACGACCTAGCTTCTCACATTGTTCTTATGTTGTGTGTGTTCATTTTATACATGCGTGCCAGGGCCTACAATTTAAAGTCGACTCCTAACTCACTGACTAAGTTTTTTGCCAGAAATCTGCTGATATGAAGACGTTAAAGAAATATTTTGTTCATACCTCGTTTTGATGGAGATGACTGACCCGCGGAGTTTGAACCGCGGCATTACATCTAATAAGCCAACACACTAGCTACTAGACTACGGCGACTTTATAGAAATTAAGGGACTTCAATCCCCTTAAAGATAATCTAATCACGATTCCTCTTGACTCTTTGAAAAGCCAGACAGGAGAATATCATAAGAAGCTCAGAAGCGACAACTCTTGGCGCCAATGTTTTCGAATTTTAAAAACTAGGCTACTACAGTTCCTTTTCAAATAATCCATACAGGAATCCTCTTAACCTTTGACCCGAAAGCAGGAGTATCAACATAGGAAGATCAAGCAGCACCGCCTTTTATAAAAAGAGTCGATCTTTGAGTGTAATGTTCGTTACTATTACACCCAAAATAAGAACCCATACAGAAAAAATTGTTTAATGAAACTTCTAGAAAGTTAATATATTAACAAAACGGTAAAATGCTTTGTGTCAACCTTAAATTGCTTAAACAAATAAAAAGGAAAAATAAACGTGCAAATTTCTGTAGTTTTCACCCGAGTTCTTACAATATGAACACTATATCCAGTGCATTGTGTTATAGAATCCAAGATTTAATGATTAAATATGTACGCCCACAGTGCCTACGTGTTACCTTTCCCAATACATGTGACCATAAGGCTTCAAGGTTAGCTTGAAAATTGGGTTTCAATGCTTCAAGAGTAATCAAGTGTTTGTAATCCATAACCAATGACTTAACATAGTCACTTAAAAAATAATCCAGAGATGTTAAATAACATCAATAAAACTACTTTTGGAAATAAGGTTGTAACCAGTTGTTTCCCAATTAATCGATATGGCAAGCGGCAGATTTCTGGCAAAAACTGTGGGAGTAAATGAAATAGCTATGAAAAGTTTCTCAAAAATCTGTCGTTCGGAGTCCACTTTAAACTATAGGTCCTGCCACTCACACATACAATTTACATACGCAACATGGGTGCTGGGAGAAGGTAGGTTTTAGTCCTGACTAAAGGGCTGTAATGACCAATTGTGTATGTATGTAAGCACGCTGAATAGCAGCTTATTGGATCCAAATGTCGTTAATATTTAGTCAGCCAGCATGGCTCGATAGCAATTGCCATTCGAAGAAAAGAAAAATTTATGCCTTTATTGTATAAACTGCATTTTTTTCTTTTTATATTCCCATCGAGGGTGAAGAGAAATAAAACAATGTTAACCCTGCCATCACTTCAATGTCACAGAAATTGGCGGGTATGCGGCAATCTAAAAATTAAACAAATGTTTACATTAAACATCCTTATTTGCATAATTTGTTTAAGAATAATAAAACAGAGAATGTCAAGTTAAGACAAAAGAAACCCCAAAAAAGGGATGCTTGGAAAAGTAAATTTCACTTTATACTCACAGAGACACAAAATTAAATCCAATAGAATTGTAAAGTTAGAAAAAAATAATTTTTTAATGGATTTTTTGAACTTTATCTTAAATTTTGTGAAACATTATGTTAAAGAGGAAGATAATATAAGAAATCTTTACTACTAATAGTATTCACTAACCAATTGAAGGTACTTAGGTACATAATGTCACAGTAATCGAAGGAAACTGAACAGACATTTAATTAGGGTACTGGTGTTAGTTTCCGACATCATAATCATAATAAATACAAATGATTCAATAGATAAATGTCTTCTATGTAAGGAAAAGTCATCACTGAATGCATTGAACCATTGGAAACAATTTTTTTACCCATTCTGAAGGCGCCTTAATCTACTAGGGAGTGTATTGGCTTATTAGACTTGAGGCCGCAGTTCAAAACCCAGGTCAGACATTTCCAACAAAACGAAATATGAAAAATGATTTCTTCGGCGATTGCCAGTTGCTTCTGGTAAAACTTCTACCACAATTAAATTTGTGTTTAGTTTTAATTAAATTCTTTATTGTTCGCACAATTCTGTGTGCCACTGTTCACAACTTGATGTAAACAACAACAATCACTTATTGTTTGTTATTCTTCTTTACATTATTTTGCGGAAGTACTAATAATTGTTCGGCAGATCTTTATAACGGAGATCTTCAAACCACGATTATACTCTTCACACGCAATGCGTCTTCACACAAGAGAGACTGAATTTTTACTAACTCGTTGCCTGTTTTGCCTTGCCTTTTTTATGCCAACGTAAACAGTCTGATGAATGATCTCGAAGTCGAATGTTTGTGGCTTCGCCTTCTCGAGATCTCCATAAATGTAAACATTGTTGTTTCATTGTTGTTTGTGTATTTGGTTTACAGTGTTTATTGTTGTATTTTTGTTTACTTATTTATCCCCTTTTTATACTGATGTTGTTGCTATATTTTTGTTTACTTGTTTATCATGTTGCCGTAGACTAGTAGGTAGTATGTTGGCTTATTAGACGTAAAGCCAGGGTTCGAGCACCAGGCCAGACATCAAAACAAAAATACAAAAAGTATTTCTTCGGCGACTTCCTCTCAGCAGATTTCTGGCAAAAGCTCTGAAAGTAAATAAAAATTGCCATGAAAAGTTTCTCAAAAATCTGTCATTCGGAGTCGACTTTAAACTGTAGGTCCAACCACTCATGATAAAATTAACACACCCAACATAAATGATGTGAGAAACTAGGTCGTAATCCTGGCTGAAGGGTTGTAATGTCCAATTATGTATGTATGTTTATCATGTAAACAAGTTCCTTGTTTTTATTTTTGAAGCTTTTGTTTAGCATATTAATGTTAAACGATGTAACACCATTTCCATTTTCGTAATAATATCATCTGAATTGCATGATTGATACAGCAGTGGCTTGTGGATTCACAACAGTATGGCTCTACATGCCACTTTTAAAATATTGCGTGGGCAATTTGCGGGTATGGTTATCTCAAGTGGATGAGATGTGAACTGGCCACTGAGATCGTGCGATTTTATCACGCTAGTGGTCCTCAAAGCCAACAGAACCTATGCTATCTATCAAATTTACTCTAAGATGCTGGTGGCAGACTGTTGAACAATTTTATATTCCATACATAATGGCATCAATAGTTCTTCCAAACGATTTACCTCCTCAAACCTATTACCGCCTTAAGTCCCATAAAGAAGCGGCATTTGGCATCGCTAGTTACATTGATCTTTTTATAAAAATTTTTTTTAAATACCAATTAAAAGCTTAAACTTTTGTTTTAACGTGTTTCATTAACTTTTTGTTACAAAATTTAGTAAAATATTTGAAATTTTTCCCTCGTGTAATTTATGTTATCGTATATGAAAATTAATGCCTGTTGGCATATTCCAATTCATTAACTTCTTGTTCTTGCTATCGTTTCTTCTTTATTGTTTTTTTTATCAAAAATTGAATTTTAATTAGACTTTATTTATGCTTTTATGGTTGTTGTTGGGTTTTTCTCCTCTTAATGCATAGAAACTAATTTAGAATTTTTGTTTTTTTGTTGTTGTATTTGAACAATATTTTCCATTCCACGCCATACTATTGGCGTTTTTAGCTAAACAATCGCTGCTACACTATTATGCATTGAGCGAGCATTTCGTGAACATATTTTTGTTCCATAATATATTGAATTACTTCACATGCAAATAAAAATATTTTGCTGCTGCTTCTACCTCTTCCACAATTTTTTTTAATATTTTTCTTCCAGTATTTGTTTATTTTAGATTCCTGAATATGATTGGTTTTGAACTTTATTCGCTTGCTGAATACTGATGAGCGTTTTCTACTTCCATCTTTTTTTCTTTCTGTGTTTATTTAGTTTTCCATCCTTAGGGCGTTTAATGATGATGAAAACGTGTTTTTTGATGGAAATCAATCTGATAGAAAGGGTAGAGGTAAAATAACGCTAAACGCGTAAATATAGTTTAAGTGGAAAACAGGTGGATGTATTGTTACATTCTCTTTTTTTTGATATTCGCAGCCACCAGTTCTGAATAACTAACCAGCAATTTATTAAAAATTAATATTTAATTGATTTATAAACAAACGTCAGACTAGTGGGAAACATGGCCAGAAAGCTTTCATCAACGCAGCCTGCGCTCTATTTTGACTAGAGAAAATACTGCAAGAGACAATACTTTAAAGTTTACATGGGCTCTCAACCGATTATTCGGTTTACTTGGATTCTACCGTTACGTATTGCCTAGATATATTTGCCTTAGTATAGTACGTAGTGTGTTGGTTTATTAGACATAAGACCACGGTTCAAACCCCAGGTCAGACGTCACCAACCAAACTAAATATAAAAAGGAAATTCTTCTTCCGCGACTCCCTCAACAGATTTCTGGCAAAAACTCGGAGAGAAAAATAGTGTCATTCGTAGTTGACTTTAAACTGTAGGTGCCGCCACTCATGTGTAAAATTAAGACACACAACATGCTGTCAGAAGCTAGGTCCTGACTGAAGGGTTGTAATAACCAATTATGTATAGATCACGTTCCTGGTTTGCATTTCTTATATACCATGTAGCGTTTACAATGCTGCGAATGACTTTATTTTTAAAGCACTGAATCAAAAGAATAATTTTCATACTGGTGCATGCCCATAATTGGCATTGCATTATAGGACCGCATGCGAGGCGTATTGGTCTTGGACACCTTGCAAACGATTTCTGCAGAAGCTGTGGAGATGAAGAGGAAGATGAGACTATTCCTCACCTATTGTGCACATGTCCGGTCGGATGAGAAAGAGGTACCTGGGTGCCTACTACATGGAGGATATGGATGAACTGTCATGTATGAATATTCGCAGTTTGAGTCGCTTCATCGGAAGCTCCGAATGTTTCCTGGTATAGTCGGAAATGAGAAACTGTGGTATCACAATGGGCCCTGTGTGCGGCCTAAGTGCGTCCGCTCATGACTCCATCGAGGGGACAGCTACTCCTACCTACCTACCATACCCATAATTGCGCACCGGACGTCGGTATAGGTATAATATTTGGCTGCTTCATCGAAGATTCTCTTTTAGTCTGTTTTGATTTGCTCTCCATTTGTCAATTTAGTTTTTTTTGGCTCTTTAACAATTCTAAAATTTTTTTAAGTGCTCATTCCTACGCAATTTAACGTCAAGGGTCCAGCTCAGATATTTGGCTGTGTTCGAATATAGGACTGTTCATATGGAATACACAACATAAATTGTCATTACAACCCTTCAGTCAGGATTACGGCTTAGCTTCTCACACCTCCTATGTTGTGTGCGTTAATTGTATACATGAGTGGCGAGCCCTGAAATTTAAAGTCGACTCCGAAAGACAGATTTTTAAAAAAATTTTCATGGCCATTTTATTTGCTATCAGAGTTTTTGCCAGAATCCTGCTTAGAGAAAGTCACCGAAGAAATATATTTTTAATAATTTCGATTTGATGTCTGACCTGGGGTTTGAGCCGTGGCCTTCCATCTAATAAGCCAACACACTACCTACTAGACTACGGCGACTTCAAAAATCCCACGCATACACACTTTAATATTGTTTCTTACACCATTCTAGGACAGAGTTTTTTACGGCTTACTAAAGTCGTATTTGTGCATCATTCTCGGAAGATGCTAATGATAAAATTATACCGTCATCAGCAAATGCTGCCATAGTTGTATTGGGTTTGCCATCTATCGGCTTAAATTTGAACCATCGGTTATTACGAATCTGGCAATACTTATGTCATTCTATTCTTTTATACAATTCAGTATATTATACCCACTGAACGAAATGAATCGATTTACGCTTCATTTTCGCTTTGCTAAATGGGTCAACGGGAAACTGCGCGATTCTGTTAACTTTGATTAAAAAAGTCATCTTTTCCTATGAAGCTCACTTTCATCGGGGAGATAAGTTAATAAAATCGCCATGTTTGGGGCTCAGAGAACCTACACGTGGTCTTACGAAAGTCAATGCACTCATTACGTGTGACTGTTTGGTGCTGCGTGTGGAGCGGAGGTATCATTGGCCCATATTTCTTTGCAAATGAGGAGGGCACAACCATTATTCATTATCGAAGCATGATAACCGATTTTTTTGCACCCGCTCTTCACGGTATTGATGTGAACGATGTTTGGTTTCAATAGGATGCTGCAACTTGCCACATATCTCATGCCACAGTCAATTTAAAACGTCAAACCTTTGATGGCCGTTTAATTAGCAGAAATTTGGCACCGTTGGACTATTTTCTGTATGACGGCGTTAAAGAAAACTGTTATGCCGACAAACCAAAGACATTTGAGCATTTAGATGCCAATATTCGTGAGGCCATTGCTGCGATACAACCCCTGTACATTCGAAAAATTGCATGAAAATTGGTCTGATCGAATGAGGTACTATGAGGCTATAGTTCCTATAGTTTAATGACGATTCCGAAAAACAGATTTTGGAGAAACTTTTCATGGCCATTTTATTCAGAAATCTGCTGAGAGGAAGTCGTCGAAAAAATCTTCTCATATTTTGTTTCTGTTCAAGATGTCTGGCCTGTAGCCAAACGTCCAAGAAGCCAGCTTACTACCTATTAGACTACGACGGCTTTATAAGTCGAATTTTTGTATTTTTTTTTTTTTTTTGGCACGGAAACTAAAGCTTTCTCTCTAGTTGCGCTAGCCCATTGTCGACAATTATACCCATGACAACTTGATATTGCCTTTAAAATGAATGACTTTGCTAAACAAAGACGCCCTCATAGAATGAATATAAATTTTATTATTTGCCCGTAACGCTATGAATACAATATCACACTTGGTCAAAAACTATACAATTCAGATCGCAGTAAAACAATGTAGTAAATTTTATGCTTTTACTGTTGTTTTCTAAATATTTACAGAAAAAAATTATCTCGTAGATACGAATGCCTAAAGCAATTAAATATGCCAGCGTATCAAAGAACAAAGTGAAGTTTTTTTGCTTGAAATTCAATAATGTTTAAAAATCACTTTCAGTTCAATCCCAAAAGCTTTCAATTTCCATATAAAAAACCCCTCGTATAGTCTTAAATTATACCACCTTACCTGTGGCGAAATGTAGCGTAAAAAAGAAAGAAAAAAAATCAAATTGGAATCCATCATATGCTACAATATTAACCGCTCTCTCACCTGAGGTCATCTTTGCAATAAATTTATGAAAACATTGAACATGTTTTACTTTCATTCACTTTTTTCATCTTTTTTTTTTTGTTTTTTCGTTTTTAGTTCTTTGTATTTATTTAAGCGAAATTGAACATCGCTGTTGTACACAAGCATATGTACATATATACATATGTATGTACACAATATTTTCAATATTTATTCGACATCCAGAAATTATTGTTAAATTGGCTGTTTTCTGCATTTGATGGTTCTTTTTTCAAAGTTTTGAAATTTTTCCCACAAATGGACGATTGTGAGGGATATTGTTTATTAACAAACGCTATTAGGCTTCGTATACTTTATTTATTATTTTTCTTATTCAATGTATACCTTGAGAAATTAAAAAAACAAATACTTCAGTCAGATTACGACCTAGTTCCTCAGACTACTTATGTTTAAAGTCGACTCCGAATGATGGATTTTTGAGAGACTATTCATGGCAATTTTTATTTACTCTCAGAGTTTTTGCAAGAAATCTGCTGAGAGGAAGTGGCCGAAGAAATTTTTTTTCATATTTTGTTTTGATGTCTGACCTGGGGTTTGAACTGTGGCTTTACGTCTAATAAGCTGAAATACTACCCACTAGACTACAGCGAATTAATATACAACAACATACAAAAAGTATTTCTGATGATACGCTTGTAAACCCTTGAACACTTAGCTCATGAGCTTATGCTCCCCATAGAACTCTTGGTTAGGTTGCGGGTTCTGTCTTCAGGCAGAGTACATTTGCCTTGAATGTAGGTACAGGAATATTTGGTGGTATCTCACACCAAGTAACTTAATGAAATATACTTGACATCCGTTAATTTGGATGCAAATCATTCATCCTCATGTGCTTCTTTACAGTGCAGAAACATGAAAGCTATCGAGCTCCAACGCAGCAGCAGCCTTGACAGTGTCCGAATGAGAAATACTACGTAACATCGAAAGTTTTTCAAAAAACTGTAGTTCGGAGTCGACTTTGAACTGTAGGTCCCACCACTCATGTATAAAAATTAACACACACAACATAAGAGGCGTGAGAAACTAGTTTGTAATCCTGACTGAAGTGTTGCAATGACCAATTATATATGTATGTATGATCTTCGATCCAGTGAGTGTTGGTGATTATATCCTCATTTAATATATGAGCATGAATGAGCTCCTCAACAACATGGATGTTGTGTAGCGCACTAACATCCAGCGTTTGCGCTGGCTAGACCATGTCGTTCGGATGGAAGAGGATATCCCAAAGCGACGTGTATTTGATTCAGCGATTTTCGGACGTCGAAGAATACAACATTGTCTACGTTTGAAGGACCAAATTAAGGAAGCTCTGTCATCGATTGATGTGACCAACTGACAAAGGTCCGTGAGAAGCAGAGTCACCGGGAAGGATGTGCTAAAGCAGGCCGAAATTAGGTTTTTAATGGCCAATTAAGTATGTAAGTAAGATCCAACAATGAGCTGTACGAGCTTTTAAACGACTTGGACATTGCGAAGCTTAATAATATCCAGCGGCTGCGCTAGCTAGGCCATATCGTTCGAATGAAGAAGGATGTTCTGGGTAAACGGGTATTTGAAAGTTTTCGAAAGCCGACGTAGAGGAGAACCTTGTCTATGTTCGAAGAATCAAATTTGGAAATCCCTGTCAATCGATTAGAATGACCAACTGACGAAGACGCGAAAAGGAAAAGCGCCTGGAAGGATGTAAGAGAACGTCCCAGCGAGACGTGTATTTGATGCGGTGATTTTCTAACATCGCCGAAGCGGACTACCTTGCCTACGTTGAAAGGACCAAATTGAGGAAGCTCTGTCATCCGTTGGTATGACCATATGGATATGGTTGTTAATAGCCGATAGGCTCAGCGGACTTGTCTATATCATTCGGATGGAAGAGAAAGTTCCTGCGTAACGGGTATTTGATGAGGGAATTAGCAGAAGTCGGCGTGGAAAGGACACCATTAGGGAAGTCCTGTCATTGATGGCGAAGGCTGGGAAGAAGCAGAGGCGCCTGGAAGGATGTCTTAAGACAAGCTGAAATCCAATTGAAGCAGATTGCTGATTGCCGGTTAAGCAATCATAATAAATAAGTTATGTATACATAACCGGTCCTTACAACCCTTCAGTCAAGATTACCACCTAGCTTCTAACACCACTTATGTTGTGAGTGTTCATTTTATACACGAGTGTCAGAACATACAGTTTGAAGTCGACTCCTAACGACAGATATTTGAGGAAACTTTTCATGCTAATTTTATTTTTTCATCAGTTTTTTCGCCTGAGAAGAAATAGCCGAAGAAATATTTCGTTTTTGTTGGAGATGTCTGACCTGAGGTTTGAACTATGGCCTCACGTCTAATAAGACAACACACTACCTAGTAGGCTATGGCGACTTCAGAATGGTTAAACGAATTCAGTGATGATTTTGCCTTACATAGAAGGTATTTACCTATTGAATCATGTGTATATATTATGATGATGATGTCGGAACTTAGCTCCAATACCCTAATAAAATACCGCGATCTTACGTCTACTTTACTTATGTAATTAAGTATACAATATTAAAAATTAAGACAAGAAATTGCATACATATGTACATACATATGTATATACATATATGGTCACTACAACCCTTCAGTCAGTATTACGACCTAGTTTCTCACACCACTCATGTTGTGTCTGTTAATTTTTATACATGAGTGGTGGGACCTACAGTTTAAAGTCGGCTCCGAAAGACAGATTTTTTGGGAAACTTTTCATGGCAATTTCATTTGCTGTGAGATTTTTTTCCAGAAGTCTGCTGAGAGGAAGTCACCGAAGAAATATTTTTTTCATATTTTCGTATTTCGTTTTGATGTCAGGCCTGGGGCTCGAACCCTGGGTTTACATCTAATAAGCCAACACACTACCTACTAGTCTACGGCGACTACAGCTCATTGCGCAACTTGTTAATCGGAAACTATATTTAAGCTCGTATCGATTTGAGGCCCTTTTTACACGTAAACAATTTACATATTCCGAGCTCAAACAGGCACAATAAAACACACCATAAATGGCCAGTAATAATACCTTTTAATGCCTATTCCGCATTAATTTTAAAAAATATTTTAAAATTTTCTTGCATTTTAAGAAGAACCTCTTGCCATTGCCTTGACGCATGGTATACTGAAACTTTTATCTGCGTTTTTCCCCAGAACAACAACAACAGAACATCTATTCTGTGAAAGTCTATGCGATTTAGGATTTATATTTAAATTTCCGAGGGATCAAAGAAAATTTCTCGTTTAATTTCAAAAGAAAGCAAAAAACGTATTTCTCTACGTCTTAATGCACATTAAGGACGACTGCCGGAATTCACAGTTGCTATGTAAGTAAACGTACACACTTAATGTAATGTACGTATGTACATACGTATGTCTATGTGCATGTGTTTGAGTGTATAAGAGAGTGTTTTACAAAAGGTTACCCCTTAGTTTTTAAAATTTCGTTAAATTTTCTTGTTGTTGCTCTTATTGGGTACTGTTTTTGCCTTTGTGCCGTAACAAACAAAAGAAAAACAACAAAATGGAAAAATAGAAGAGAAAACGAGAAAGAGGACACAAAAAAGAAAGGAAACTAGAAACGAAGTAAAAATACATTATTATTGTCATTTAAAATGCAAGCATGCATTAGCCTGTCACATGTCCTTTGAGACAAGCGTTGCTCTAAGGTTTGTATGAGTGTTTCTCATTGCTGTTGTTGTTGTTCTTGTTGTTTTACAATGTAGTTTTTTTTCGTTTTAAGTTTGCATTTGTTGTTGTTGCTGCTACTGCTTTATTTAATACATTTACTATGCGGCTTTAAGCAAAAACAAAAGCTCTGGGAGCTTTACTGTTTCTTTCTGGGGTTTTTTTTGTTTTCTGCCATATTTTGTCCTTTAAATAGAAACAGAAGTACAGAAACAAAAACAAACAACCAAAGGAAGAAAAAAATTAAAACTGAGTAAGCGACAACGACAACAATAACTGCAACTGTAACTGTAACTGTAACGGAAAAATGAAATGTGTTGCATTACGTTTATTATCCACTCAAAGAAACAAAATTTCCTCTTTTTGCCATTCAGTTTGGAGTCTTTCATTTCGTTTAATTTTTTGTTTTTTTTTTTTGGTTTCTACTCTTGTTTCGCATGCAACACAAACTAAATGCCTGGCATTATTTTATTATTTTACTTTTTGTGTTTTGTTGTTGTTGTTGCTGCTATTGCACATTGCTTTGGGATCAATTTTCTGAAAGGAATTTAAAGAATAATTTTCCATATGCAACTACGTAAGCAGAGTGTGAAGTGAAAATTGTTAAAATTTCCGAGACAATTTTTTTTAAATGAACTCACTTCTCACTGCCATTGAGCGCTAATACAGTAGAGAGAAAAATACTACCAAACATCTAAAGTTTCTCAAAAATCTATCGTTCGGAATTGACTTTACATTGTAGGTACCGCCATTCATGTATAAACATTAACACACACAACATAAGCGGTGTGAGAAGCTAGGTCGTAACCCTAAATTAAGAGTTGTAATGACTAGTTATGTATGAATGTTAGGAATGCCTCAACCAACCATTTGAAGACTGACTAAAAATTGGAAGTAAGTGTATGTGAAACTGTATAACAGTAAAGCTTTGGTGGTCGGTAAATGAGAGTGCCGTCTAAAACTTGAAAACAGCGAATTATTTTTAAAAAACCTCAACCTTCAGGCGTAGAAAATTCAGTTTACTCTGAAGCTCAAACCAACATACCATTGAAAGCATCAGTAATTTGTTTAACCAGTAATGAAGAAAAATGAAGGCGATGCCACTTTTTCGAAAAAAAAACTTCTGCCATGAAACGCAGTTTAATCCGAGTGGCTTAGTGAATACACAAAATTATAGGATTTGGGGCTCAGATGGGGCTCAGAAATATTCATGCAATCAATAAGAAAATAATGCACCACAATAGGCAACTATCTGCTGCCGTTTTTGGTCAGACCAACTGATTAGACCGTACGTTTCTGCGGATAACTTCGAAATTGCAGCCATGAGTGTGAATGGTATTCGATATGACAATGGGGTTCTTGTGGTCTCAACTGGATGGTATTGATATGCATAATATGGGGTTTCAGCAGGACTGGGCTACCTGCGACATCGTGTGTGAAGCAAACGATTTATTTCAGCAACGATTAACAAAGCACACTATCCTCAGAAATTCTGATGTCAGCTGGTCACCAAGATCATTGCCTCTCAAGAGTTTTGTGGAATTATGGGGTTATATGATGAATTAAGTAAAAACAATTGCGAGATAAAAATCCTCCTTAAGATCTTCAGTCTGGTGGCAAAGATTTCCACATCCGATCAGACAATGAGCATGAATGAGCTCCTCAACGACAGGGATGTTATGCAGCGTATTAACATCCAGCGGCTGCATTGGCTCGGCCATATCGTTCGAAGGGAGGCGGATGCTCCGTTGAGACTAGTATTTGATGTCGGCGAAGAGAACAAAACCTTGGTTGCGTTGGAAGAACCAAATCGAGAAATCCCTGTCATGTATTGGTGTGACCAACTGGCGAAGGCTAGCAAAAAGTAAAGGCGCCTGGAATAATGTTTCAAGGCAGGCCAAAATCCTTTAATCGGGTTGCTAATGGCCAATTAAGTAAGAGAGTAAGTAAGACTTCCGAGACTTAATGTGCCATTCGTGAAATGCAGCTTTATATCTTTGTGAAAAAGTCATGGCATCAGAGCCTTGGCGGATGGTTTGTTGCATACTTAATCGGAACATGTCTTCTTTACAATGCAATAAAAAAAATTCTCTACTGTTTTAAGGATATAGCAGGAAGAGCGTCTTAAGAGGCAGGATCGTTTTTTAGACATACCAAATCCATACATTTCTTTACAGCCCTCGCTCGTTCTTACATGAGAGTTGAGGAAGTGCATATGTTGGTAGTAATCTTTTGTTTTCAAAATTTTTATTTAAAATTCAAACGAAACTTATGACATGACAATATCCTGTGGGGTAACATAGTCAGCTAATATGGCAACTGTTTGTGTGTCTTCCTTTTGCTTTTTTGTTTTCTGCCATTATTTTCTTTATTCCCTGCAACTTTATTATCTGCTTCGTTTCTTTATTAACTTGTTTGAAATGCAAAAAAAAAATTTAAAAAAAATAAAAGTACGTCCGTTAGTATTTAAAATGTATTCGTTTGTATATTGTAGTGTTTTGTAATACCTTTGCTTACCTGTGTTCGACGATTATCATTTTCTAATCTAATGTTTAATACATACTTTAGGGAAATTATGAAACTTTTATGAGAACATTTTTGGAAAATTTTTGCAAGTTGAACAACAGTTGCTGGGGAGAAAAAAAAAAGCAAAAAATATTGTGAAAATGGAAAATATGAAATAAACCGAGCAACTGCAACTGCAACTGCATATTGAAACATAATTGCTTTGGGTCATATTAGAAGTTATAAGTGAGCTTAAATGCCACAGTGGCACATACACTCTGGAAAATATCTAAGTATTGTAAGTAAAATCGTACAAATGCTTTTCAAATAAGGAAACAATACTGCATCGGGGTTTACTTAACATATTTGTGTGAGTGTTGAAACCGAAATGCATAAATATTCAAACTAATATCGTATTAAAGTTTTTCTTCCAATTGCACCAACTGACTGTTCTTCTCCATTGGTAAGTGCAAATTTGATAAGTTTTTTTAGTTTTTCTTCTTTTTTTTCTTTTTTTTTTTTTTTTGTTAAACGAAAATTGGTTTTCTTATCTAATATTCACTGTGTTTTGAGCCAGTCTCCCAATGGTTTGGTGAGAAAATTGCTGTAAAATTATTTTGTCAGTTCCCAACGACAGCTTGGTCGCCAATATGGCGCTGCTAAAAACTTTAAGATTTTTTCTTTTTATCCTATTGTTGTATATACATATTTGCTTCTCTATATGGATGTGATGACACCATCCACAAGGATGGCAATGCATTTCGGTTCATATTCCTTGAAACTAAAATTTAATTTCGCTGGTCAGACATATTCATGAGTTTTCTTTTTATTCTGTTGCAGTTGAAGAAATTTTCAATTTCAATTTGTAGTTCGTTCAACAATAATTTTGTTCCATTTATTATTGGATTGTATTAAAATGATTATATTCAGAGCATAATGATATGCAATCACTGCATTAATTTCTGTATTACGATCTTATATTATGAGATTTGAACAAAATCTCAACTCAATGCAATGTAGAAAGGCATATAGGATGTAATATCAAAACAAAGCAACATTCGACCTTCACTTTTGTGAATTTTAAACGAAATCCAATAACAAATTCATCATTTTTTGACTATGTTATCCTGTTAGCATTTATTATGTAAACGAGAGCCATTAATTTCTTACAGAACTCAAGGCTGCCGCTAGTTTCTAAGACTTGTTTGCAGAATTGCCCTAAAGTTTAAGAGTTTTTTGTATTACGTGAATGCATTTAAAGAGATTTTTTAGTCGGTTAGCATCGAACTTCTATGCGACTGCTCTATGCAACAAAGTATGATCGCAGCTGGCAAGTTTGATGACAAAAAAGTTTCTTTTCTTTTTCATGCTTTTAATGCGATACTCAAAAAACTTCACTAAAACTAAGCCGATCATTTTCTAATTCTCTTATCTCATACATACATACATTTTTTTTTCTTTACTCCCAGAGTTTTTGCCAGAGTTCTGCTGGGAGGAAGTCGCCTTAGAAATATTTTTCCATATTTCGTTTCATTCGTCATGTCTGATCTGGTGTTTGAACCGAGGCCTCAAATATAATAAGCCAACACTCTACTTGCTACGGTGACTTTTCTTATCCCTTTCAACCTAAAACCAATGAATTCAGTTTGGTAGAACATTAACTGTCTTCAGGACCTTATTATGATGAAATTTTAAGACTTTAATTTTAGACTTTATGAACTCTAAGTTGCAGAAAGCACCACAACATAATTCTTTCATTTTAAAATAAATTTAGAAACCTATTTCAGGCTTGGCCAGGTCTCTCTCTAAGTTGTCATCTTGGTTATATTATCCTGAGGCCTCTTCAAAAAACGGCTGATGCAGTATCACTTTATTTTTACAATTTCGCTTTTAATTCGTGCTTCTCCTGGTCTCTGTCAAATAATTCTATTGAATGTTATGTTCCGTATAAATATTTAATTATTTTTCGCTAAAAACTCTTAATAAAAAATTGGAGGCAGCGTAAGTCCTTTGCTATATAATTGCAGGACTCACAGCCTTACTTACTTAATTGGTCATTAACTATCCGTAACGAATTTCGGCCTGCCGTAAGACATCCTTTCAGGCGCCTCTGCTTCTTGCACGCATACGTCAGTTGGTCACACCAATCAAAGACAGTGCTTCCTTAATTTGGTCCTTCCAACGCAAACAATGTACTCGTCCCACCGGAGCATCCTCCTCCATTCGAACGACAAGACCGAGCCAGCGCAGCCGCTAGATGTTAAAACGCTGCACAACGTCCATGTCGTTGAGGAGCTCATACAGCTCACTGTTGGATCAAATGCGGAAATCATAGCCAACAACTCAATGTACCGAAGATCTTACGTACGACTTTTCTCTCGAAAGGGATCGTGTTTTTGCTGCAATGTCTGAGCGCGGTATACCTGCGAAGCTGATAAGGCTATACAGAATGACGTTGAGCAATTCCTGCAGCTCCGTCAAGGTAGGAATGGACCTCTCCGAACCTTTTGATACCGTGCGAGGTTTCAGACAAGGCGATCCCTTATCATGAGACCTCTTCAACTTCGTCATGGAAAGTTTTCTGCGGAAGGCGGTAGGGCATCGCAATGGCACTATTTCCAATAAAGCATCCAGTTGCTTGCGTACGCTGACGACATTGATATCATACTGCGTACCAAGCGCGATGTTAGTGCTGCCTTTAGTGCTATTGAACGGGAGTCTACTAAGATGAATGTGACAGTAAATGAGGGCAAAACGAAGCATATGTAATCGACAAAAAGAGACGTGCGGCGTATTGAATCTCAGATTATGGCCGATAACTATACTTTTGATACAGTCAAGGAATTCATTTATCTTAGATCTATCGTTACCACCAAAAATTATGTCAGTTTGGAGAACAAGCGCAGGATCACTTTTGACAACAGGTGCTACTATGGTCTCAATAGGCAATTGAGTAGCAGAGACCTCTATCGTACGATAAAACTTTTACTCTACAAGACGCTCATCCTCCCCGTGCTCCTTTATGGCACAGAGGCATGGACTCCATTAAGAACTGATGCAGCAGCCATGAGAGTATTCGAGAGAAAAGGTGCGTAGGGCTTGGAACCCACTACGTAATAATAAAAATCCAATTAAAACCAATACACAAGCCTCTTAAAAGATCCCCTCAAATGTTGACGACCACGGCAAACGTTTAAAGGACAATGATTTACATATAGGCACATGGAATGTCCGCACCCTTCACAGGCGTATAATAAAGTAGATTTTATTTTTGAGGAGAAAAGGCTGCTCTTTGCTCCAAAGCTATCAGTACTGATATGCGTTTTTCAATGTGATTTGCATTGTCTCTACATGTATCGTCGGTAGTACATTGTATGCCTTCTTTCTCTGGCGCATTTATTGGAAATGGTGTGATCGAGTAGACAGATGATATCAGCATAGCCTAGACGACTTCTCATACCCTAACTGATGGCCAGTCTATATCGGTTTGCCAGTCGCTGTTAGAATGTATTCCTGTTGCATTCCTAATAAACCAACACATTGCCCACTACGGCGACTTGAAGCCTGTTTGCTTACAACAACAACGACAACTCTTTCTCGTGAACTAAGTTGGCTTTAACTTTATTCACTTTAGACAACAATCTTCCCAGTTTTAACATTTCGTGAGGTCTCCTGGTTAGTTCAAAGTACCTTTGGTCTTATTATCGCTGCGTTGAAAGCTTTAAATAGTTCTGCTGTATACGCTTTTCTCTACTACTTCCTGGCAAAGTTAATTTTAGCCCTATTTATGCCCGATTTGTTTTCGTTCTGGTAACTTCTAGAACCTCTGTGTTGATTTGTTATTCTTTTTTGTTTAAAGTATAGTTTGTCGTTTTGTAGTTAGAAATACAACTGAATATTATTTTCTGTACGTTAAATAGCAAAACACCACCCAATTTATCTGCCTTTTAGAATACTTGAAATAAGTTGTCACGTGATTTTTACGGCACATAATTTATTTGCAACATTAAAAACAATAAAACTTTCATTTGCAAAAAGATAAGATAAGACACATACATACATACAACACAAACTACACGCGCACAGATAAGAACTTCATTTTCTTTTGATTTTTCATTTAAAAGACACAGAAGCCAAAAGAGAAGAGAACAGAATGAAAAATCATTTAAAAATCATCACGCACTTACAGCAACGGAAACAATGAAAACTTTTTCACCAATTTGAAGCTGAACTGAAGGAAAAGAAACGTTGATAATATTTACAATGTTACGAGTAAATAAATGAAAAGTGGTGGAAAATGTTTGAATCCTTCAAGAGAGAGCAGTTCAATGAAAAACGAAAAAAAAGTCATGAATTTGAACAACAAATTCACAATTGATTTTTCCAATTGAACTAAAGCCCTTAAGGTAGCGAGAGACAGACAATCACAAAAGTGAAGACAGACAGACAGACAGTCACATAGTCAAGTGCAAGTACCACAAGTCAATTGAAATAAACTTCCTTATGGATGATTATGATGGCAGCATAAGTTCTTCTTTGTCATAATGGTTGCAGTATGGTGTATACCTTTCGAAAGAAAAAGTGAAAAATATAGCAGAGAAGTGTATCTCTTTGAGAAGTTATTGTTGAAAAGTTTTCAGTTTTTCTTTCTTTCTTTCTTTTTTCATTTATTTTTCCGATTTATTTATTTTTTTTTGCGTACCATTGTCAGATACTTGCTTACATTTCAAGTGATTTCAAGGCACATAATCCCTTTTGAAAAATGTTTTGGATTACACAAAACTGAATTGAGGTTGAAAGGAGATCATAAAGCTCAAATAAGGTTTTTGTGATTTGCCAATACAAGTAGCATTTCGAATTAATTTTAAAATGACTATTAAAAGGGCTTTAATGTTACAATTATTCTTACAGTATATGGGACCTTGCACAGTTGCAGGCCTCAGTGAGCCTAAAACATTTTTTGTCCATCTGTTGTATCTTTTCTTAAGCAGACTCCGCGCCTTATTCATTAACGCCAGCAAATTGCAATACTCTAGATTCCTCTTTATGCTTTCAAGGACTCTATATTCACATAACATGCAACCAGTTGTTTCTAGACTCTTAATCCACAAATGTCCGTAATAATATGGGTTTAGGGATATCATATTTGGCCTATTATCCTTGAAAACATTCAACTGACTCCCAAATTTAGATCTGACGGCCTACTTTGTAAATCTAAAAAGCGGTTCTGGATATTCCGCCCCAGAAGTGTGTGATGCTGTACCTCTACGGGGAGATGTATGAGGCATTTTTCTATCGTTCACTGCGAAATCCACCAGATCCGCATTCAAGCCTAGCCTCAAGTATCCAAACTCTTCTTCCTTTCTAATGTCAACTTACTTACTAGTGCATCCCCTGCGTTGAACAACTTCTTCTCCTTCGCTAGTTTGGTAGAATTTGGTCAGTACATGGACTGCGTTCACCTGCGGCGTTACAACGGGCAGCTATGCGTGCTTAAGTGAGCTTTTGGTATCAAAGCTACCACTCCAACCTAACATAACCTACTTAGTTACTTGATTCTGTATTACAACCCTTTAGTCAGGATTACAACCATAGCTGCCAGATTTGACGGTTTATCGTCATTTTGACGATTTTGAGTTCCAAAAATATCATATTGACGATTTGACGATTTATGCCCTTATTTTGACGATTTTTGGAAATTAAAAATTTACGTCATACTCTTTACTTTAGTACATTAAAAGCCACTTTAAGCTTTGCATTTACTTTGCAATTGTTACTAATCAAATTTTCCATCAACACATTCAGCAGATATTTGAATCCTTTTTTGTTTACCTTGTAATATTCCTGGAATCTGTAAAGGACACATGATTTAAGGTCAAACATGAATATTTTAGTATGTATAATTCTTACTTTATCTCAGGGAATGATAGTGGATTCCATTCATGCCGAATAGATCTTTGCTGCAACCTTTCCATGGATAGTTTCTCCTCTTCTAGCACCAAAAAAACGAAGATATACGCTACTCGTTTTTTAATATTTGTATTTTTCTTCGAAAAATTGTTGAGAGGTAATTCACAATAAAAAAATTTTGTGTATACAGCATTTATAAATAATTCACAATAAAAACTTTTAAACCCAATATATTCGTAATATCGATTTTTTTGTTATGGGAAAAAAAGTTTACTCCCAAATAACTTATTCCCATAATATTCACGATAGGGGTGATTAAGCTGAACTTAATATTATGATATTATCAACGATTTAATATAATAATTTCACTGATTTAAAGTGTGACTTAACAGTGATAATTATTGAGTAACTGTAACAGGTATTTAAATTTGTTCAGTTCATAGGGACCGTAATACTGTCACATATAAAGTTGTTCTGGCAGCACATTATTTTTATGCTAGTTGTACCACACGTACGAAAACAAACATCAAACCGTTCTATTTTAAAAATAGCAACAAAATATATTGTAATGAAAAGCAAATACTTCGCAAAAACATTCTTATCAAATTATTGCCATATGTGTGCAATTCTGGAACATTCAAAAATAGTTCACATATTCATTGACCGTAAATATATCCAATAAATTTCGTAAAACTTACAGTTTGGTTTGTATTTTGGGCTGGCGGCAATATCGGTCCATATTTCTATGAGAAAGCGGTGAGCACTATAAGCCAATGATTAAAAAATTCTTTTGGCCTGAATTTGATGATCTGGCCACCAGCGGCACACAGCTCATGCCACGTTGGATATCATGCACAAGCAATTTGAAGGCATGTTAATCTCACTTTGAGGTGACCTTAGCTAGCTTGAGGAAATTCTTGAGTTGCAGTTGTATGCGAATAATACAGCTGTCCTCAAACCTAACACAACACATGCCATCAATAAAACTTGGCCCGATATCATGGCAAATTAGACGCCTTGAAGTCTGTCATGGACTTTTAAACGATGTTATTTTCCACACATAATTGCTATTTCAAATTAATAAAAAATATCAGTGATATCCAACACACACTTTCCTTTATTTAAACTAAATAGGAAACGTTTGGAAATGAGACTTTATAGCTTTGTGAATGAATGAATATTCATTAGATTGGAAGATGGATAGTCACCGGCAGCATATTCATTTCTGACATGAGACCATTAGACCCGCTGGGCCATTTAAAAATTTATATTTAAAAATGCAATAAAACAAAAACGGCTTGAAATTTTGCCAAATTAATTTTTTTATTGTGAAGATGTTCAAGATACAGACTATGAAGATACAGGTCATGATGATATTACCTACTGGAATATAGCCTAGAATTGCATAGAATCGAAAAATCATGTATCTTAATTCCAAATTTATGGGGTATACTTTCTTTTTAATTGGATTTAAATTATATTACTCATACGTATCGTATTACATATACTGGAATAGTTACCCTGAAAAGTATGCAATAAAAACTTCGATTTTGTCATGTAAATATGAAACTAATGGAATTAAATATAACTCATACGTCACATATGTTCTCTGCATTATGAATTTTACATACATATTAAATATGAGCATAATGTGAGTAAATATAATGGGTTGGCGGTCTAAAAGTTTAAATTTAAAAATGTAGTAAAACGAAAATAGTTTGAAATTTTGATAAATTTATTGTTTTGTTGTGAACTACAACTGCTCCGGTTGGAAATGGATTCTTATTTCATTTATATGGCTGCCGCGAATTTATGCGGTAAAATTTTTAAAAAAAATTTTTAAAAATTAAAAATGTACATCATATTCTTTACTTTAATACATTAAAAGCCATTTTAAGCTTTGTATTTACTTTGCAATTGTTACTATTGGAAATTTATGTTAGTAAAAACAAGGAGTAAAGTATTATATTTTTAAGTTACTTTCGAATACATGTGATGATTTTTCTGTATTTTATTCCTTTTTAACAACTTAAAAGCTAAAAAATTACAACTCCTAAATAACCTCGTAGTTGAGAATAATATATCACTTACCGTTGCAAACTATTTTAAAAATTCTAGTATAGCTTATAATATTGCCATCGGAAGAACAAAGGCAAGTGCCGTTAATTTTTTTTTTTCGTACGACCAACACTCAGGGGATGGATGGCATTGACTTTGGAACTATGTTATGAGAACAAGGAAAGAGAGAACAGTGTTTATGGACACTAGGCTTGTATATTTTTATACCATAAGTAACAGGATAGACCTCTGCAGGAATTGAGTTTCACATACCAATGCAGTCGAGATACTATGGCCTATCCTGGTGTTTGTTAATTTTTATCCATGAATAGAGCGACCTATAGTTTAAAGTCGACTCCGAAAAACAGATTTTTGAGAAACTTTTCATGGAAATTTTATTTATTCTTAGAGTTTTTTCCAGAAGACTGGAGTTATTTAAGATGTCAAGCTAGGAGCAGGTGGTTCAAGCTCACGTCTAAAAAGTCAACACTCTAGACTGCGGCGACTTCAACGTTATTATTTGTAGTAAAGTAACCACAATTCAGCTGCATTCCATCGACAATCAATACATTGTTGCATAAAAATAGCACCACCTGTCAACTGGAACCTCGCTAATGTGACAGTTGCTAGCGGCCATTTTGTTGAAGCTACATCTGTGAAATTAGTTGTCATTCATTCAGCCTATTTTGCACAATCACCATGAACGGTAGACAATGACGTGCGGTCGCTGTATAGACTCTGGAATTTATTCAAAAATTAAAAATCATGAGTGGATATGTAAACAAACAAAATTGTCCAATTTGGAACGAAGACAATCCACATGACATCCAAAAACGTGCAATGCATAAAAAAAATTTACTATTTAGTTTTAATTTTTGGGCTGCCAGCTTTATCGGTCCATATTTCTTTGAATAGTCAATCACTGTCCCCATAGACCGATGATTTCCAATTTCTTTTCACCTGAACTAGATGATTTGTATGGTATGTGGATTCAACAGGATGTGCACCAGCGATTTGAAGGCATGGTTTTCTTACATGGAGATGATGTAAACTGACCGCCGAGATCGTGTGCTATAACACCGTTAGACTTTTTCGTGTGGGGTTTTCTTAAATCGCAGGTGTATGTGAATAAAACACACACCATAGTGGTCCTCAAAACCAACATTAACCACACTATGGATCATATTCAATCTGATTTATGTGCGAAATTGAATATTTCGTATGCCCTTCACTCAGAGAAGCTTGAGGCAAGTTTTTATATGAACCAAAAACATTTTTACAATTCATCTCTTGCAGAGTTTATCTTCAGGAATCGTTTAGACTCACTAAAGCCGTCTCAAGTCTTTCCATTTATCCCTGTTTGTGCATTAAAATATTAACGTGTGTATACACATGTATACACATACATATGTTTGTATTCATGAATTGATTTTGCAGGTTTTTTTCAATTGTAATCGCTTTTAAGGTAACATTTCCTGTTAAACTAATAAAGACATGGGTAAACATTTTACATGCTGAGCAACTACATATGTGTATGTACATACATATGTATGTAGAAAACTTATTTACTAACTATTGGCAACCGTTTATGTTACAAGAATACAAAGACGTATTAAAAATCTGACATCAACAAAAATGAAATTTTTAAATATTGACGACTGATAAACTTCTGTATGTATGTATGTACATACGTTTTATGCCATAAATTTTTAATATTTTTATAACCGCGGGGAGAATTGTTCTCCAAAAACATATTGTTGAAATGCTAAGAATTTTTTTTATATATTTTTCCTGTCTTGTATTTTGAGTTCACAATAAAATGAAATAATTTTTCTTCTTCTCCTGTAAGTGGCACAAAAGACAAATCTTTTGTTTCACATGACATGAACATTGTTATCAGCATTCATAGCATTCAACGCAAATGACATCTCTATTAAAATCATTTAATTTTTGTTCGCTGCATCCCCTTTAGCTTAATAGAGTGTGTGTAGTATCCTGTCATAAAACACAAGTCATTGTCGTATTGACGTTTTGACATTCTCTTGCTGCGAAGGCAATATCAGCAGCAGCAGCAGTTGATTTCTTTGTTGCATTGGTTGTGTATTGTTGATTCCAACGCACCCCCAAATACCTTGAATTAATTATTTTGTTTTGTCTTTTTTATTTATTTGATATTGGTATTGTTATTGTTGTTTTTCTAACCCCTTGTTATTGTCATAATGTTTACTTTTGTTAATTAAATTCTGTTTGGATTTTTTAGATTACAATGACGGCCGTACATTTTTTTCTTTATTTTCTTGTCTTAACGGATGTAATAAGTTAGCGTAGTACTCACTGCAGACTGTTTTTTCATCTGGAAAATATTCCATAAATATTATACCATGCAGATGGAAGTACCTTTCGCCTATTTGCAACGTGACTCTCCAAGTACAGTATACTGTTTTGACTGCTGCTTTCCCTGATTCCATGGCACCTAGTCAATGAACTTGAGACTTTAGGTCCAAAGTTCCGGAAGTTGCCTATGAGTTCCAGTGGGTTAAAGATGCATGACAGGCTGGGCTGTGGTATATTTATTAACAGTTCTAATATGAAATTTTCTCAAAGGCTGCTTGACCACTGCAGAATTTGCCAGCCAGTGTGCAATGCTTGTTTGGTGGCTGAATTTTCTTTTGATTTACTCAAACAACTAGACTACGGCTAAGTCCCTAACGTACGTAAAAAAAGAGTTGCATGGACTCCCTACATCGTATACCTCGATACAACACCCGCCTCTACTGAGTACCGGGCCACTGTGGCATAAAGGGTAACGAAATGGCAGACGAACTGGCACGGTAGGGATCGGAGACGATAGAAGAGAAAAAACTTGGAAAAAGCAGCATGGATTTCAACAAACCGTGGGTAGTCCAACGTACCTGGTTGCAGAATTTGAAAACTTTTGTGTCCAGCAGTGGAAAACAGGACAACCTAGAAATTACTTGTGTTCGGCAAGAGAACGTTTCGCATTCAAACCGGGCACTGCGCTATTGGCAATTTCTCTGACAAGTTCTGTCTGCCCCACCAGAATTATTGCAGAAGCTGCTATGCCCTGCCCTATTATGCGAGTGCCCTGCACTTCCTAACAGATGTCATCGGTTTTTTGTGACAGAACGTTAGAAGACCTAGAAATGGTGGCGATACTATCACGTCACATAAATTGATTTGAATTTATTAAATATTTTCGAGAATTTCATGTTTAAAGCAATCAAATAAAGTATTTACTTACAAACACTAACAGGATAGTGGCCTTTATCTGTTTTCTTTTTTATTTTTTTTTTCATTTAATATACTAGCGTGTATATATGTATGCAGATGGTATAGAAAAACATTTCATGTCTATGTTAAAAGTTGGTATTGTGGTTGTGTTTATATTTTGGCTAATGTTCTATTATTTTAACCACTTTTGATTTTGACACCAGCTGATGCTGTGCGGTCTGTCTGCAAGGCAACTTTATTTCTATAAAATATACTTGTAAGTGCTAACCCAATATATATATATTCGACATACACACTCACACATATATATGTATGTACATATATAGACACACTCCCATGCATGCCATATCAATAGCGGTGGTCAGTATCAGTGTTTTAAAATGTATCTGAGCGAAATACTTGGCCAGCATGTTTGCTTCACAAATATTTTTTTCATTTTTTTTTAATGCGGCCATGCAGGGCCATCACATCACCATCATATGGTAAAATGCATATTTGAAAAGAATAAAAATAAAATGCAAATAAAAAGGATTTAAAACATTGGCCATTATGAACAAAGCAACCCAACAGTCAGCCAGTCAGCTAGCCAAACATCCAGTGAATTGTTAAAGATATCAAATGCGTTTTAAGCTAAAAATTCAAAAGCAACAACAGCAACAACAGAACAATATTTTCATGAGATGGGATTTTCATGTTCGATAAACTTGTATTCACTCTCATACCCACTGTACGATATAATTTGGTTTGTATTCAATTTTTCATTTGTTTTCTTTTTTTCTTTTGTTTTTGTTTTTGTTTTTGGTTTTCGAATTTCATTTTGGATTTTAGTTTGATTTTGGATTAACTATGGCCAATTGAACACAACCACACTTTACGTTACTGTTGACAGCACGTTGCCTGTAGCAAAATGGCTAGAAAAGCCCACACACACACAATAACAAAACAAAACGAAAAAAAAACAGAATTTCTTAAATCCTTAAACAGATGAAATGCTTATGTGTGTGCATATGTTGGAAAATAAAACCAACAACAACAACAAAAAATATTTAAAAATTTGCCAAAGTAGTATTTATTTAGCGTTTTGCTAACTGTAACTGCAGCAAAAAAAAATAAGGCAACAAATGGGTGCTAATACCCTGATATATGGGTATAGAAATGTTTAAATATTCTTCTTCTTTTTTTTTCTGCCCTTCAGACTCCATGATGACCAACCTATGTTACTTTAATAAGAGATAAGCGATGTAACAGATAATACAATGAGTCTTTACTTCCTTTTCGTGAAAGTCAACGAAAGGTGTTCCTGATATAGAAGAGTAGGAAATGTGTATTGCACCAACGACTCTATACAGATTGGTATATAAAGCCTTTCGTTTGCAGTCGGTAAATATAGCTTACACGGCTGATATGATAACATAAGCATTTCTCATACAACTTTAAAACGTACACATACATACACACATAATGATCATTATAACCCTTTACAATCAGGATTACAACCGAGCTTCTCACACCACTTATGTTGTGTACCATAATTTCATACATCAGTGGCGGAAACTACAGTTTCCGAAATATTGAAGAAATATTTCTTTGGCAACTTCCTCTCTTTAGATTTCTGACAAAAACTCTGAGAGTAAATAAAAAAAATTGCCATGAAAAAGTTTCTCAAAAACCTGTCGTTCGGAGTCGACTTTAAACTGTAGATCCCACCACTCATGTATAAAGTTAACACACACAACATAAGTGGCGTGAGAAACTAGGTCGTAATCCTGACTGATGGGTTGTAATGACCAATTATGTATGTATGAAAGACTTTCAACTTATTTTTCGAAATATTGTTCATCAATTCCGAGTTGCACATTATGAAAGCGAATGATTCTGTTGTATACCACACGCACGTAGTTGACGGAATTATTATCATCTGTAATGTCTACAAAATAAAACGTAGGACGAAACACTTTCTTCTAATGTTTGCCTGCCACTTGAGATAAATATGAGAGAATATCAGGCATCTAACTTTTTCTGAATTAAAGTTATAAGAAGCTCGCTCTACTTTTAAATCTAAGAATATATCAAGAAGTACGCCCCCAATTTTTGTATGTCTTCGATAGCTGTAAATCTAACCCGCTATTGTATAGCATAGCTTGTTCCTTACGTTGGCCACGTTGTAGGCAGCACATGTGTTTTTGTATTCCAAAACAACATTAGAAAATATTGGTTAGAGTGTCACACTAAAAAGAAAGAATTATTGAGTTTTAGTGGTGTTAATGGAAGCTTATATAATAGTAACCCAAAAAACATATTCTTTGATGCTACACACAGTAAAATACATTAAAAAAAATTCTAATTCGTTAGAACATAGAGACAAAAAATTTTAAATATTTTAAAAAACAATTAAAAAAAAATACGAAATGAAACGAAATAGTAGCAGTTGCAGCTGTAGTAGCAATAGCAGTTATTTGCGATTTTGTTAAAAAAAAAATTCAAAAACTCAGCGACAAAGCGACACAAACCACAAATGACATTTTAGATGCTTCTATTTGCTATTTGCCATGGCTATTGCAATTCCTATTGCTATAGCTGTTAGTGATGTTGCTGTTGCTATTATTTTCATTGCATATTCGAATGACTGGAATGACTGAAAAAATAAACCCAAAAAAATTTAAAAAAAAAAACAAAGCGGATCTAAACACACAACGAATAAAAAGAAAGTAAAATCAAATAAGCGAACGAAATATTCGAAATTTATTTGTAGTATGCGGTTTAAGCTCAAACATATTTTGTTCTCTCGTTTATTTCGGTTTTTTTCAATTTTTTTTGTTTTGTTTCAAAATGTTTGCATTGTTATTTGTGTACTCATTTGAAACTTAAAAACTAAAATCTTTGTATTAAAAATTTTGCAAAAAAAATAGTTAAACTTTCGAGCACGGATACATTTGTTCAGCACATATTTTTCTTCTATTTGGAAAACTGCATATTTGTACACCACACCCTAATGTGGTGCTGCTAGTTATTTAATTGCGAAATTCCGCTCACACAGTATATCTGCGACTGTTTGTTTTCAAATGTTTTATTTACCATTAAATTCCAATCTTACTCATGCAATAGAATAGAACAGCCATTCGATTATGATGATTACAATTCTATTCGGCATATAAAATGTGAATATTTTTAAGATTTAAGGTAAGGCATATTTTAAGGTTAATGGTGTTAATGCCCCATACACATGGCAACTCGATTGCATCAAAAGAAAACATGCCTAGAAAGTTATTAAAAGGTGCCGATTTGATCGCTCAATCAAAATCTTATTTTAACTCCAAAATCATTATTGTATTGCCTTTTTTGCTATAAAAAAAAGCAGAAAAAAAATTGCTTTAAAAATATGCCGAGAAATCTGTAAAATGTAGTCTGAGAAACGTCCAGTGAACTTTCAAACCGAGAATGTTTTGCTGAAAAGTTTACATGACAAAATTCTACTTCGATCTGATTATTTAGTCATTTAAAACAATATTAATTCGGTAAACAGTAGAGCTATACCGATGTATTTTGAACATACACTGCAATCAATCGCTTTATCAACTGAACTATCGACGGTTCCGTGTATTGGTTTATTAAACGGGAACCCGTGGTTCAAACCTCAGATTTGATATCTTCGACAACAAGGAAATTTGAAAAATATTTCTTTCGACTCTCAGCAGTCAAACTTTAAGGGTAAATAAAATTGCCACAAAAAAGTTACTCCACTCATGAATAAAATTAAAACACACCAAATGGGTAGTGGGTTATCAAAAGTAATACTTTCAATATTTTTTCTCTTAAGAAGTCAAAGCTAAATTGTGAATTCGGACGTTTCGTCGAGGACGCCGATTAAGACAAGTCAACAATCACTAAAAGCTTCTCGACATCCAAAAAAGAGATAAATTTGTATGTAACATGTTACATAATTGGTCATTACAACCCTCCAGTCAGAATTACGACCTAGCTTCTCACAACAACATGCAACATGTTGTAAGTGGAATTAATATACATACCCATAGCTGCAGCCATTCATGCCGCTAATCAGACAACATAAACCCAAACACATACCTTCCAACATGTGGATCCCTTTCTCTAATGTGCGATATAAGATATATATATATATCCAAACACATAGGAAGGGAATCCCACTGAGTGCAACAACAGACTCCCAGCCAGACGCAGACATTGTAAATACTATACTCAATAACGAGTTTCTTGCAATTAACCTGAGATGAATACTAAGAGTTTTCTGAACCAACACATTCTCGAATACATAAATTTATAAGAAATGTTGGAAAGGAAATGTCAATAAAAGAGTCATTGATAATAAAGAACCCAAGTGAAGTCAATCGTAGTTCTATAGACAGGAACCGACAACCAGCTCACGTATGCCAGCTGCAATAGTACGCAGTATTTTGTTTTCACGTTTTTAAATTTTCTGTATATGAGAAGCAGAGGAGGCAGTTCCTCATAATTATATTGCATAACAACGTATTGGTTTTAGGATAGAATTGTACAGAAAAAGTTTGCAATCCAATTTCAGGCAAGAATTTCCCCAACAGCTAATAAATTTCGAACAGCTTTAATTTAATTTGTGCTAACTTAGAGTCAGCATAGTCTAGTAGGTAGTGCGTTTGCTTATTAGACGTGAGGCCACGGTCTCAGACATCTCCAACAAACGAAATCTGAAAAAATATTTCTTTGTTGACTTCCTGTCAGCAGATTTTTGTACAAAAACTCTAAGAGTAAAATAAAAAATGCAATGAAAAGTTTCTCTAAAATTGTGTCCTACAGAGTCGACAAATTAACACATACAACATAAGTGGTGTGAGAAGCTAGGTCGTAATACTGACTGAAGAGTTCTGATAACCAATTATGTACTAAGTATGTTTCTCATCGTGCGCACATATTTTTGTTCATTTACAATTATTCTCTACAAATTTAAGCATTTCGCAAACTGAAAAGTTTGTTCCGATATCAGACTCTTAATGATGCTAATAAAAGCAATATCCTCAGCACACATAGAGGTGTAAGTATGACTGTTCGTATGCATGTCTGATGTAAATATCAAATGTAAAACTGATCTCAATATACTAACCTGTAGCTACAGTGAGATGGGGAGCACCTAAGAAAATCCCTCCATGAACAACATAAACAAAGCCTTTCCTTCCGTTTATTTGATTTTATTTCATCCGTCAAAAGAGTACCGGGTATATGAACATCAAATTCCATCACGAACACAACATTTATTTTATTATCAATTTGAACATTGTTAGGCTTTTTGTTTTGTGGAATTTTAGACGATGAAATTTATACCTTAATAACCTTTTTTTTCCACCCTGTTTTAGTTTTAACATTTTTGCAACTGGGCTATCACATGTGCCAATACGTATTACTTTTTTAAATGTGCTACAAAATAAATGCTTTCAATCACAACCCAGTAAAAAATTAATGTACTTTATGTACTTGGATGCTATATATGGGACAAAAGTTACTGGGAGCATGTATAAGTAGGCAGAAGGCATTTGTTAGTAGGATATTTGAATTCAATTCAAATTATTTGAAAAAAACTTCTATAATAGCAAATGTTTGCTGGGATATCATATATGTATACAGCTGACATTTATTCTATTAGTATTGCATGCACCACAACAACAACAACACCAGCCAACAAGCTATTCAAACTTACGTAAGGGAATATATTCTTATTAATTTTTTGTAGATTTTCTGGTTTCTTTTTTTAAATTTTTTTCATGGTTTTTTCCACCATTTTGTTTTTTTTTTTTTTTGTTTGCAGTTGCATGCCCAAAGTCTCACACATACAAAGTTGGGTGTCATAGTGAATTTATCGCTTTTAATTTTACGGAAGAATGATAAAAATAACAACAGAATTAAAAAAGAAAAACGAAACCAAAAAAAAATGGAAGGAATTCCCTACTGTAGTGGTTCTACTATGAAGGAAAATGAAAGAAGCATACCTTCAAGCATGTCTTTCAATTCTTTTAAGTTTACATTCATTTCAAAATTGTCACCTAAACAATCAAATCCAAATTAGCTTCCTTCAAATCGTTAATAATTTTTTAACAAAAAATTTCTTAAAATCCTTAAGATTTCCTTAAACTCATATGTACTTATGTACGTGTAACAGCAAGTGTATGGTTTTATAAATTCGACCATATTTTCTAAATACGTTACGTTTCGTTTCGTTTGAAGTCGTTTTTCTGCGGCAACTTATTGAAAACAATAAATAAGGATTGTTCTGACAAGTCATCTTATAAACCATTTAACCTCCAGTAAATATAGTGTAAAAGAGTATGTATGTATATATGTGGACAACAACAACAACATAAAAAGAAACGATGCTATTAAAATCCATTTTATTTTCTTCATGTTTTTTTTTGTAGTTGATATTATCTTGTGTTGTTGGGCCTGGGCTTGGCAGTTAGGCAGAGGGCACATATATATTTTTTTATGTTTTTAACCGCATTGTCATCAGTGTTAAATATAAATATTGTGATGACAATGCGGTTATAATAAATCGTAAATAAATAAATAAGAATATTCATACATACATACTTCAATTTGAATACAAAATTTAATACTTCAGCTGTTGAATACTTTATGGGGTAAAGTAAGCATTAAATCATCTTGGAAATCGTTTAACACTTATTCTTTTAGATGAGCATATACGAATATTCATTGCATACAATAATAACTAAGAAAGAGATAACATATCCAATTTGTTCTCCATATTTCGGCGATATTTCATAAGCTTTGAAAGAAAATTTCAAGTAGTCTTATAGCCTTTCATCTTAGTTTTACGTTTAGGGAACCACTAAATTTAAAGGATGGGCACAGAAGTAAGTATTTACGTAAGCAGTATGTAAAGATTGTGTATCTATAGTCTGAGGTTTCCCAACAGGCGCTTCGGAAATCTTACAGTTGATAGGTACATCTGTCAAATTAGTTGTAATTTATTCAGTCTGTTCTGGCAAATTACCACAGACGGTTACAGCATTTAACAACACGTCTGCTTTTAGGCCCATTTCTGGATGAATGGGTATGTGAACAAAAAAGTTGTCCAATTTGCAACGAGAACAGACCACGTTAATTCCAAGAACCTACAATACATTCCGAAAAAGTCACTGTTTTATGTGGATTCTTGACTGGCGTCGTACATATTCATTTGAGAACTACAGCTAGCACTCGTATATCGATGATTACCAACTTCGAAAGGCCTGGATTGGATCATGTAGACATCAACGACATGTGAATTCAACAGGACAGCGCTACGATCCACGCAAGCAATACTGAAGTGAAGCTCACCGAGATTGTGTGGTTTTTTGTGGGGTTTTTTTTAACTCACAGATGTATACAGATGCCAATGACATATGGTTTCAATAGGACGGCGCTACATGTCACACAGCCCTCATTAGACATCTTGGACGAACGATTTTAGATCATGATCATATCACACTAATTGTCTTTTTGTTCTGAAGTTTTCTTAAGTCGCAGGTGTATATGAGTAGGGCACAGTGGTCCTCAAAGCCAACACAAGCCATACCTTCGCGCAAATTCGGTCGGATTTGGCCGCCAGAGTCAAGGAAAATTGTACGTTTGCGCTCGACCTAGAGCGGACATTTGCACGATGTTATATTGCACTCATAATGGCATCAGTAGGTCGAATAAAAAATTTCAATGAGATCTCATACACAATTTGTTTTATTCAAATTTAAAATTGGAAACGCTTAATGTAAGATCTTTTACTATAATAAATAAGATTTATTTGGCCCCAGAACCACCTACCGAGCTCTTAGTATCAACTTGACTAAGAAAACCTCAGTATTCGCGTGATAAGAGCAGGACAGTAAAACACGATGTACCCACCTGCTGGAGAATGATCCTTCCTTTAAAACAAATGGATAACCTCCTAACTAACTAAGGCAATCGGAATATCTATGCCTTGTAACAGGGGTTGTAGGAGAACGCGAGCTTCATACCGACCCTGCAATTAATCTCCTAGGTTAGGTTAGGTTAGAGGACGTGTACTTGTCAATTAAGATAAGTACAGTACCCGGAGGTCGAATTGACCCATTGTAAAACGTCCTAGTTTCTCACACCACTTATGTTGTGTGTGTTAATTTTATACATGAGTGGTGGGACCTACAGTTTAAAGTCGACTCCGAACGACAGATTTTTTGAGAAACTTTTTCATGGCAATTCTATTTACGCTCAGAGTTTTTGCCAGAAATCTACTGAGAGGAAGTCGCCGAAAAAATACTTTTTGTATTTTGTCTTTGATGCCTGGCCTGGGGCTCGAACCCAGGCTTTTGCGTCTAATAAGCCAACACACTACCTACTAGACTACGGCGACTTCAAATTAATCTCCTAACGAACTTAGTTTCAAAATCCATTCTTTTCCATGAATTCCTTCGACTTCTTAGAGAAACTTCGAATTATTCAAAGATAACATTTGTATGGGTTCCGGGAGATAGGGATATTGTTGACAATTGCATTCCTGATTAGCTGGCCTTATAAAAGTTGCAGATGAATGTTGTTTTCTTTTTTCTTTTTTTTTCTGGGAATTTTTATGCAGCGAAACTTGCCGGGGGAATATTTTTTGACCTTATTTTGAAGACTAGTTCGAAGGCAATTAATAACCAATGCAGAAAAACGTTGTATTCTTTCGTTTACATACATAATTTGTCATTACAACCCTTCAATAAGGATTACGATTTAGCTTCTCACACCACTTATGTTGTGTGCGTTAATTTTATACATGAGTGAGTTTAAAGTAGACTCCGAACGACAGATATATTTTCATTGCAAATTTATTGATTATCAGAGTTTTTGCCAGAAATCTACTGAGAGGAAGTCGCCAAAGAAATATTTTTCATAATATCGTTTTGATGTCTGATCTGGGGTTTGAACAGTGGCCTTACGTCTAAATAAGCCAACACTCCACCTACTAGACTACGGCGACTTCTTTCCTTTGCTGGCAAATAATTCTCATTGTATAAGTTCTTTCTCTAGTGAAACTTCATACATACATACATAATTTGTCATCAGAACCGTTTAGTTAAGATTACAAGGTAGCTTTTCACGCGACATATATTGTGTGTGTTAATTTTATACATGAGTGGTAGGACCTAGAACTACAGATTTTTGAAAAACTTTTCATAGCAAATTTTTCATTTACTCTCAGAGTTTTTGCCAGAAATCTGTTGAGAGGCAGTCGAAGAAGAAATATTTTTTTGTATTTCATTTTGTTAGATATTGACTGTGAAACATGAGATGAAAGAAAGACACCACCGCCACCTCCTTCTACTGAGATCCAGAGCTCCTGCAGAATCCTTTACACATGGCTGCCAAAAGAACAGTGGCCTGTGAGAATCACTACCGTATAAGGGATGGCCAAGCGATTTAAGGATAAAATTGAGTAATTCCTTTGCTTATCCATATGTAGAGATAGAGTCTAACAAATGTTGCATGCACTCATCTGCTGTCAAGGAGATTACGTCTTCCTATAAGACGAGTGGATAACATCCTTACTAAGCCAATCAGCGCTTTAAAATGTTCGAGATTATGTGCTCCGTACTGACCCTGCAATTAATCCGTCTTTGTTCATAAATGCCAAGCATTTCTCAGGGACTTTCTCTCATATGGGTTCCACGACATAGGGATATCGTTGAATATTGCATTGCTGGTGAGCTGGCCTTATCAAGGTTGCTGATGATGAGTTTTTTTTGGAACGAAATCAACTGAGAGAATATTTCTTGACATTAACTTGAAGCTTAGATTGAAGTCAATCCGTAATCAAGGCAGATTCTTGTATTCCTTCGATTGCTGGAAAATAATTCTCAGTGTGGGTGGCCTGGTAGTCTAGTGGGTAGTATGCTAGACTATTAGCGTGAGGGTCGTGGGTTCGATTCCCACCAGAGATTCTGGTCATATGGTCAAAGTTACTCAGCTCGTATAAAATTAGAATATAATTTGTAATTGTATTATAATTAATAAATAAATAATTCTCAGTGTATTAGTTCGGTGTGCAAACGATCATTTCCTAGTGAAACTACCGTGCTTTTAACACGACAATGACTTGACATTTGGATTTACGAAATGAAATGAAACAGCGTGGCCGCTAACAAAGATTGTCTATATTAATATGGACGTTAGAAACAATACTAAAATTGATTATGAGTGTTTCAATTTTGAATTTAATTTAAGAACCTTTCAAAAACTAAATTTTATTAAAATTATTTAAAAAAAAAAAAAACTTTTTTAACAGAATCATTCCTCCTTTGACTACATTGTAAAAAATATTAAAACTAACTACGAAACATGAAAAATACTTGATTTAATTGCTGGAATAGCTCTTTAAAAACTTTATATGATGAATAAGTTTTGTAATTTTTATTTTCTTTTTCGTTTTTCATAAAAGTGGTCATTGAGACTGTGAAAAAAATATTTTTACTATAAAAAGCAACATGAAATATTTAAATAAATACCTCTTTTAAAAATTTAATACCATGTAATTTTATTATTTAATAAATTCCACTTTTTTCGTGTGTTTTTTGTCAATGACATATAATCACTTTGAATATGTTGCTAACATTATGAAATAATAAAAGAAAAATGGAATTACAAAAATACAAAGAAAAAACAACAATGCCATTAATTATATTTTAAATATGCAGTTTTGAAACTCAATTACATTTTTTTTGGAAAATAAAAATGAAACGTTTTTTTTTTGTTTTTTCATTCAAAAAATAGGGACAAAACGAAACAACTCTGAACTGTAATAAAAAAAACATCGTTTTGAACTAAATGCTGACAAACAAAAGTATGACTGCAACAATTTTACGTAAAAAAATAAGAAAAAAATAACAAAACAATCCAAGGATGATGCAGATGACGATGCTGATGCTTGTAATTTGTGAAAAAAAAAGTGTAGCAACGAGTTGAAAAACTAAAAAAAAATTATAAATTTTACAAAAAACAACAGAGCTGATTTAAAAAAAGACACAAAATATGAAGAGAACTAAAAATGCAAACAGACCATTAGAGATGACCACAGGAAATTCGTGAACTCACAATGCGTAGTGAACGGAAACTTTTAAACAAAAAATTTCATTGCAAATCACAGCATCTACAAAAGCAAAACAAACAACAACCAAAAAATAGTTATCCCCCTTTAAACTCAGAGAAAATGTGCTCGTAATAAGAATGAAAAAATACGTACTCAGTTCTATCAAACCTATTTAATACAGCAAGTCGTGGTCTAGTAGGTAGTGTGTGCTTCAAACCCCAGGTCAGACATCTCCATCAAAAGTAAATACGAATAAAAATTTCTTCCCGACTTCCTCTCTGCAGATTTCTGGCAAAAACTCTGACAGTAAAATAAAAATTGTCATGAAAAGTTTCTTAAAAATCTGTCTTTCGGAGCCTACTTTAAAATGTAGGTTTCGCACTCATGTATAAAATTAACAAACACAATGTATTGCGGAAAGCTAGGTCGCAACCCTGACTGTTGGATTGTAACGGCCAATTACGTATAAAGAAATAAGTATCGTTATCTCTTAATTAGTAAGCACACAACAAGCCGGCACGATGGCTCAAATAAAAAGGCAAAGTTTTCTCTCTTCAATGTTCAGGCCTATCTGCCATATTACTAACTTAGCTGGTCCTTAAAACCCTTTAGTTAGGATTAAAACGTAGCTGCTTACACCACTCATGTTGTGTACGTTAATTTGTATCCATCAGCGATGAATGTACAGTTTAAAGTCGATTCCGTGTTCAAAGTTTTTGCCAGAAGAGTAAGCCTGAGAGTAAGTCACCGAAAAAATATTTTTTTCAAAACCAAGGTTTGTTTGAGATGTTTAAGTCAGGGGTTAAAGCCTCCGTCTTTCGTCTACCTATCAAATATTTCAAAATATTTCAATTTTTATTAACATTTATCTACTCGTGTATGTGAAGTCAGTTACAACAAATTTGTTTATTGTTTAGTGTTTTATGGCTGCTATTTGTTTTGAGGTTAACTAAAGTTTTTAATTTATTGTTCATATATTTATATTATATTTTTAATTGTTGTACTTTGCTTAAAATGAAAACAAAAAACAAACCAAAAAAAGAGAACAAAGAGAGAAAGAAATACTAGAAACTAAAATCACAGTCAAAATAATTACAATGTTGGTCAACACCGCAAAATCACGCAGCGGTGGCAACATAATTAAAAGTTTTCCAGTTGCAAACTCTAACAAACGACCTGCAATAAAATATACTTCATATGCTGGAATTTAAAATATGTTCCATGTGTGTGTGTGTGTGTGTGTGTGTATGCACTGTATTAGCGTGAGTTTACATGACATTTAATTTATTTGAACTTTGAAATTTTTATGATATTCCCTGAAAGATAAAATTTTTGAAAAAATTCGTATATTTTTAGACATTCTGTTGAATCACTGGTACAATATAAAATTCTTCAAAGTACTGGGCATCCTTAGTTATGATTATTGCTCATCTCCCTGGCAACATATTAATAAATTCCACATAACGAATGTAATATTTGTACGCATTTTTTGGATTAAAATAAAAACTTTGTTTTTTCTTTCTGATCAAAAGCCGTGAATCCTTTGTGACGCACGCTGATCGATGCAAGTTATGCCTTTTCTACATACATAATTGATCATTACAACTCTTCAGACAGGATTATGGACCTAGTTTCTCACACCACTTATAGTGTTGTGAGTTAATTTTATACATGAGTGGCGGGACCTACAGTTTTAACTCGACTCCGAACGATAGATGTTTTGAGAAACTTTTCAGGCAATTTTATTTACTCTCAGAGTTTTTGCCAGAAGTCTGCTGAGAGGAAGTCACCGAAGAATATTTTTTCTGAACCGTAGACTTACGTCTAATAAGCCAACATACTACCTACTAGACTATGCCTTTTCTAGTGGCTTATAAATAAACAGAATAAACCAGCCATTATATATGTATGTATGTTTACAAATGAATTTTGTGCTTTGATTAGTCCAGCAGTCCTAGTTTAAAAACATTTCAGTGAAATAATGAAAAAAGCGTAGCTGCTTTTATTTCCGGGACTGCATATGTAGAAATGTCATAGCAGCAGCTTCCTGACACTCTACTACAGTCTTTCCATAATAAATTACAAAATTGTGCCATTTAAACTGATTCACATCAAATTTTTTTATGCTTTACACCCCACAAAAAAGGTTCGATTTTAAATCGTTTTGCTCACTTACTTACTTGCTTAATTGGCCATTAACAACCCGATTAACGGATTTCGACCTGCCTTAACACATCCGTCCAGGCGTCTCTGCTTCTTGCGTGCCTACGCCAGTTGGTCACACCAATCGATGACAGGGCTTCCACGATTTGGTCCTTCCAACGCACACAAGGTCGTCCTCTTCGTCGACTTTCGCAAATCCCCGCATACTCCTTCATTCGAAGGACATGGCCGAGCCAGTGCAGCCGCTGGATGTTAATACGCTGCACAACGTTCATGTCGTTGAGGAGCTCATAAAGCTCACTGTTGGGTCGGATGTGGAAATTATCGCCAACCCCGGCTGCACCGAAGAACTTACGCAGACTGAGGCTGCTGCATCAGTGCTTAATAGTGTACATGCCTCTGCGCCATAAAGAGCACGGGGAGGATGAGGGTTTTGTAGAGTATAAGTTTTGTCGTACGAGAGAGGTCTCTGCTGCTATTGACTATTTGACTATTGAAACCATAGTAGCACCTGTTGGCAAGTGTGATCCTACAATTGACATCATTTTTGGTGTTATTGCTCAACCATGAGAAAATATGAGATTTTCTGACAGCGAAGAAATTTGACAATTGAAGCTACCCATGTCAAGTTATTTGTAATTTATTCAGTCTGTTTTGTCAAATTACCACAGCATTCAGAAACACGTGTAAATAATAAAATTGTTTCATAAAAATTTGTGTCCTGCTCAGGCAACGTACATAATCGTCCTACCGAGCGGACTACTCGCAATGTGGTGGATAAGTCCACTGGTTTAGTAATTGATCGACCAACACCCGTACGTAAAATCTCACGAAAACAATGCCGCTGTTCGTTAGAGTGTACAGGAGAATCCGAGTTTCTTTCGCAAGTACTCGGCAGACGACAGCTATAAGAATTTTGTATTTTGAATTCTTGAAGTCGCCGTAGTAGTAAGGCCGCGATTCATACCCCGGATTCTCCAACAAAAGGATATACATATGAAAAATTTTTCTTCGATGACTTTCTCTCAGCAGAAGTCTGGCTAAAAATTTCAGATTTCTCAAAAATCTGTCGTTCGGATTCGACGCTATAAAATTAACACACACAACCTAAGTGGTGTGAGAAGCTAGGTCGTTATCCTGACTGATGATTTTGTATGTATGTATGTATTGTGACTTCGTCCTGCACCCGTACAAATTTCAATCGCCATAGACAACGTGTGTACGCTCAATGAGGTCTGGAGTAGTGGATAGATGGCCAGACCATGACTGGTAAAGGCGATCATTACCAACTTCTTCTGGTCTAAATTCGATGACAAGAACGCCAGCGACATTTAGTTCAAACGGAGTGCCACACAGCTCGTGCCATATTGGATATTCGGCAGAAGCGATTAGAGGGCATGGCCATCTTACGTGGAGGCAGAGTGAACTGGCCCCGAGATCCTGCGTAACATACGCAGTTCTCTTGTTCTTTTCCTTGAAATGTATATCTCCGTTCATGTCTATTGGTAACTTCTCACTTACGGATGTAATTCAAAGAGGTAAGGACCAAATCGAGTACTGAGGTCGGACTTAATAAGTAACTGCTTCGGGATAAGACAGGAGCGCAAAACGACCTACAACCGCTTAGATTTTATAAAGCACGTTGTGAAAATAAGAGACTGGGAGAAGCTGTAGAATCTATGATTGGTAGCGTTAAGTGGTAAGTGCAAAACGGACTGACGTTATGATTTATGTCGATAGGTATGAGATCTTGATACCTACGGTTCTTCTCTTGTTTAATCTACTTAGCTATCCACGTAAATTGAAAGTGATCGATGAAGTATTACAGCTTTTTTGAATATTTGTACGATTGTCAGCAAAATTACGAATGTAATGGACTTTCTATTGATGGTTTTGGCTGAAACGCATATGGCCACCAGGAATGAAAATATCACCACCTGTAGCTTTTATGTTAAAACAACACAAATTAATAACTACGATTTTTTTTCCTATTATCACTTTTAATGCCAGTTTAATATGCAATAACTGGCTTATAAGCATAAAAAAAATAAATTTTTTTTATTGAAATTCTCAAAAGTAATAACAGAATACAGAAAAGAACAAATTACAAACAGCCTCCAATTACAAAACATTGGTCCTTTGGCCTTTGTCGAAACAATATTGGTATTTCAATATTTTTTTTAATAAAAAAAAGTAAAATATTTGTCTTCTATTTGTACCAAAAAATAAAAGAGAAGAAAAAACAAACTACAGGAACATGAAATCAAAAATACACAAAAAAGGGAAATGAGTACTTTTCGTTATTCATCCAGCAACAGCAGAAGCAGCAGCAGCAACAGCAGAAGCAGCAGCAGCAACAACAACAACAACAGCAACACAAATAATACCAAAAAAAATTTTTTTTTTCGGCATTTCCTGGGCTAGCAATCTACCAGTGTTGACTTTTTCTATTGCCTTCAAGAGAATCTATAAAGTTTTAAGGGGGTTTCAATTTTTCTAAACATACGAACGTATAAACGTATTTTTTATTGTTGTTGTTGAGCTTGAATTTTTTTTTCTAACTTTGTTGTAGAAGTAGTAGTAGTTACGCACACACACTCATACATATATATGTATGTATATATAAGTCGTACATAGAAACTAATACAACTACTACTCACATGAAGGTACAAGTATTCGTATGCACAAATACGCAATTCATTTATAATGTCCTTGTTATACAATCTGTTGTATGTGGTTGTGTGTGTGGCTTGTATGCTCAACAAAGAGAGAGGAAAAGAGTGAGAGAGAGGATGCTAGTGCGTACAATACAAAGATGATTCTTTTCGTTATACAATGCATGTGCATGTTGGTATGCTTAAGCCTGACTATACGTTTATTGGACGAACTGAAAAAAAAATTAAAAGGTCCCCTCCCTCTCTCCACTTATCGTGTTTTTTACTCTCCTTTTATTTTTTGTTTGCGAGGTGTTTTATATCATGTTTTTATTTTTCTGGCGTTAATTTTCTCAATATGGTTTAACCTGCAGCCAAAAGTTAATTAAAAACCAACATGCTCCAATATTGGTTAATAACACACACACACATACACAAGCACACACGCATGAACACATGCGAAAAAAGTGTTGAAAAATAACAGCAAACAACAACAAAAACAACAACAACAATGAAATTTATAAACATATGTGAAACAAAAAAAAAACCGAAAAAAAGGGGAAAATATTTATAAATTTGAAATTTGAAACTTTTTCTCGAATAGAACACAAACAACTTTTGCTACATACTCGTTTTATGTATGCTATGTATAGTACGCAAGTAAAATATTAAAAATATAGAGTATCTCAAAAGAAAAGTTTTATTAATTAAAGGGATCAACAGAAATTAAATTATTTTAACGAAACATTGTTTATTATTAAGAAATCGGTTAACCCTGCCTTCCAGGCTCCTCTGCTTTTTCCGCACCTTCGTCTGTTGGTCACATCAATCGATGACAGGGATTCCTCGAAACTCTACATCGTGCCGAATATCCAATATAGCGCGATCTGTCTGGCACCCCGTTCAAACTACAGTGAATGTCACTGGTGTCCTTATCATCGAATTCAGACCAGAATAAGTTGGGAATGATCGACTTATAAAGCTCGCCGTTACCTCTTTGAAGTACACCCGTAAGTGACCTGAACGGAGATATACTTTTCAAGAAAAAGCTGCATATGGTACGTAGTACTATTCTACTTAGGATCTCGAGGCCAGTTCACTTTGCCTGACCAATCCGATCGCCTGTGCCGAATATCCAAAATAGCACGAGCTGTGTGGCACCCCGTTTAAACTAAATGTAGCTGGTGTCTTTATCATCGAATCCAGACCAGAAAAAGTCATGGTCTGGTCATCTACCAACTACTCCAGGCTTCATTCAGATTGAAACTTGTACGGGTATAGGACGAAGTCAAAATACATACATACATACCTAATCGGTCATTACAACCCTTCATCCAGGATTACGACCTAGCTGCTCACACCACTTATGTTGTGCGTATTAATTTTATACATAAGTGGCGGGACGTACAATTTAAAGTCGAATCCGAGAGCCAGATTTTTGAGAAATCTGAAATTTTTGCCTGCTGAGGGAAAGGCGTCGAAGAAAAATTTTTCATACTTCGTTTTGTTGGAGAATCCGGTGTTTGAACCGTGGCCTTACGTCTAATAAGCCAATACACTACCAATAAGACTACGGCGACTTCAAGAATTCAAAATACGAAATTCTTAAAGTTGTCATCTGTCGAGTTCTTGTGAGCGAAACTGTGACTGTCTCAGATTCTCCTGTACACTCTAACGGACAGCGGCATTGTTTTCGAGAGATCTTACGTTTCGCCAACGTACGGGTGTTGCTCGATGAATTACTGAACCAGTGGATTTAAACTTATTTACCACATTGAGAATGGTCCACTCGGTAGGACGATTATGGTGATTGTAAAATTGTTTTTATTAACGATTTTTTTTTTTTTTATTTACACTTGGAGGACAAGGTCGTCCTCCATGCCGACTTCCGCTAATCTACGCATCAAATTCCCATCTCACTGAAGCATTCTCTTTCATCCGAACGATATGGCCGCGCCAGCGCAGTTATTGGATGTTAATACGCTGCACAACGTCCATGTCGTCGAGAAGCGATCATACAACTCATCGTTGGATCGGATGCGGAAATTATCGCCAACTCGCACTAAACCGAAAATCTTACGTAGAACTTTTCTCTCGATGACTCTCAAGGCTGCTACATGGATGCTTTGTATTGCCCTGCTTCGGATAATCCCCTGGATTTAAAATTTTCGTTCGGCGTAACGCTTACATCCCACCATGTGAAAATCGTATACAATGACAACCGAAACATTGTTCATTATTGACTTAAAGAAATAATTTTTTTTAATAAAATTTCAACAGGATATTGCCACATGTCTGTAGTCCATGCCATGAACCTATTGGGAAATTGCGTATTGCGTTTTGAACAGTTCTTTGGGTACTACTATCATGAGGTTTGACTTCAATAATCCTTTTTTTAAGGAATATTCACGATGTTAGCCTTGGAAAGTAACATTACAGCTGCCATCGTTGTGTTACCAGTTGAAATGGACAATGTAAATGTAGTCATAATGAACTTTGAAATGTATTAATCTTTAGTAAGTAAGTCACTGAAGTCGCCGTTGGCTAGTACGAAATGTGTTGGTTCAAATCTCCGGTCAGATATCTCCAACAAAAAAAAGTTAAAAAATATTATTGCGGCGACTTCCTGTCAGCAGATTTCTGGCAAAAACTCTGACAGTAAATAAAATTGTCATGAAAAAGAAATCTGCTTTTCGGAGTCAACTTTAAACTGTCGTATATAAAATTAACCAACACAACATACATAAGTGCTGTGAGAAGCTAGGTAGTGATCCTGATTGAAGGATTGTAATGACCAATTATTAATGTATGTCTGTAAGTGCATAGCGGTGGATATCGTTTCATCAAATAACAAAAGTTTTTATGATGGCAGGGCGGATGGACTCCTTAAAGGTTGCCATTTCGAATTGTTGTCCATACGATCACTATATTCTAACGGAGGATCGTTCAATGTATGTGTTTCGCACTCATTTACTTTACTAGTAACAGTTCTACGTATTAGCAGGTGCATTGCATGTATGCGTGTTTCGTCGGGGAACAGATTTCGTCGGTAAAATTCGACTTAGTCCACATCGACTTAATTCCCAATTGACTTAACTCGCTCCTTTGTTCAAATTCTTTACGTTCGTGTATTGAACTGAACAAATATGAACTTATTTTGGAGCTACCATAAGCAAATTTGGCAGATGAAAATAAAAACTAATCTACGAAATAATTACAGTGAAATTAAAAATGAACACAGAAAAACATGCATTAAAGCCCATAATATTTTTAAGAAAACAAGTAAACAGTGCTTTAAGCTATTTACGGTACTCTGGAATATTAGCATATATTTTAAAGCTTATTTCATATGCCATACTTAAATGCTTATGAATAATGTAATCACGTTTATGGACTTGTTTTTATATGATTCTTAAATTGATTACATAGAAGTATAGTTCCAATGGGAAGCCATTATTTTTATCACTCATCCGTCTGACGTATAATCGATGGATAATACTACGCCAGTCGCCATAATTTTGGTTCTTTCAGTACGATCTACAGAAGATCATCCTCAAACTACAGAAGATCAATTCAGAGTTGAGAGTTGCCAACAGAGAAGATTTCAAAGAGACGATTTTTAAGCAGCTGATAGGTTCATAGAAGTCGTTGTGGTCTAGTAGGCAGTGTGTTGGCTTATTAGATGTGAGGCCTGGGTTCAATCTCCAGGCTAGACTTGTCCAACAAAACGAAATATGAAATAATATTTCATCGGTGACTGTCAGGTTTCTAGTAAAAACTCTGAAAGTAAAAAAAAATCCCATGAAAACTTTCTCAAAAAAAACCTCATGTATCAAATTAACACGCACAACATAAGTGGTGTGAGAGCCTAGGTCGTAATCCTGACTGAAGGGTGCTGGCAGCAAAGTTCAAGATTATACGGGAAATAAGTTTTTAGGGATATTCTCCATAGATTGAGTGAAGTACAATAGGTCGTATGGAACCTCTACAGGAGAGAAGGATAGCCACCTTTACGAGTTAATACCAAACGGCATTCCAGTGTAGTGTAATGTGGCTCAAATTTGTGACGGCTCAACATACATAATAAGGTATCCTCGTCCCGCTTCAGAAATCCATCTTACATATGTACATTCATTAAAACCCTTCAGTCAGGATTACGACCTAGCTTCTCACACCTCTGGTATTATGTGTGAATTGTATACATGAGTGGCGCGACATACAGTTTAAAGTCGGCTCCGAACAACAGATTTTATGAGAAACTTTTTCATGGCAATTTTTTTTTACTCTAAAGGTTTTTGCCAGAAATCTACTGAGAAGGAAGTCGCCGAAGAAAAATATTTTAAAATTTCCTTTTGTTGGAGATGCCTGACCTGGGATTTGAACAGTGGCCTTACGTCTAATAAACTGACATATATATACATATAGATTACATATAGATTTACCCTCTCCTCAATATGTTAAGACAGTTAGTCCTTAAGTCTTGTACAAAATACAAGGATTAAATCATTTTCACTACAATAACACCTTTTTTAGATCCAGTAGATATACACGTATGTACATATGTCTATCACCCTCATAGACAATATAAATAATATTTATAACACACTGCATTACAAATTACAAACAATATTATTTTAGGTAAAGTAACCCAAAAAGAAATTTAATTTTGATCACCTTTGTCTGGTTTTTATCAGAAAACTACAGCAAAAGAAATACGCCGAACAATAATGCTGCTGTTAACCCTCATCTATAATAATACGTCGCTGACAGTTGACTAAAATTTCTTGAAAAATAAAAAAAAAATAAAAAAATTTAACACAAAAAGAAAGAAAAAGAATGACTAAAAAATAAACGAAAAAATGGTGAAGAATAGAACTTTCACTATAAAAAAAAGGGATATTCTGTTATGGACCAATATTTTTATTTTTTTTTTAACATCTGAATGGCTTTAACATCTACAAGTTGTTCTATAATGTGCTGCTGACAATGAATTTTTTTCTAACATTTTTTTTTGTTTTTTCAAAACGGGTGATTTTTTTGCGATTTGGTGTTAATTTTTTTAGGAAGCCGTGCTTACAAATCTTTGAATTTCATTCAACAACTCAAGCCAAATAAGAAAGTGTTTCTAACGAAAAGTAATCTTGAGCATTCAATCTTAATTTGAGCTCAATGAGTACGTAAACAAACAGATTTGCTGACTTTAATGTAATGTGATGCACGCTTAACAGTACGAACATCTTGTGATTCCCGGAGAAGTATGAAAAACGCAACGTTAATTTCAAAGCAGAGAGGGGCCATACGACGATTATTGGGTTTTCTAGGCCAAAAAGGGAAGAATTGGACTTTAATAAAATGCTTCCACGTACCATGTAATGCCTGCTTAAAATCTTCTTTGAAGTCGTCGTAGTCTAGTAGGTAGAGTGTTGTCTTATAAGACGGAAATCCGTAGTTCAAACACCAGCCCATACATATATTTCTTTGGCATCTCAGCAGTCTTGTGGCAAAACCCTTGAAAGCGAAACTAAAATTGCTATGAAAAATTTCCAAAAATCTGTCGTTCGGAGTCAAAGTTAACATTAACGTAGGTTATATGAGAAGTTGGGTTGTAGTCCTAAATAAACCATTGTAATAACCAATTAGATACGTAAGATTCCAGATGCCATACAGAACAAATTGGACTTGATTGATATGTGCCTTTAATAAATCGCTTAAACGTGCCATGTAATGACTGCGTAAAATCTACTTAAAAGTCGTCGTAGTGTAGGAAGAAGGGTGTTGGCTTATAAGACTCGAGTCCATGGTTGAAACCCCAGCTCAACAACCCCCTCATAACATTTATTTTTTCGGCGTCTTCCTCTCAGGAGTGGCAAAAACTCTGATGAAAAATTATGAAAAATCTTTCGTTCGGAGTCGACATTAAACAGTAGGTCCAACCACTCATGCATAAAATTAACGCGCATAACATAGGTTATGTCAGAAGGTAGGTTGTAGTCCTGGCTAAAGGGGGTGTAATGACCTACAAAGTATGTATAAATATGAATATTATGAACTGGGGCTCAAGGGGCTTTACTTGAAAAAGTAAATTAAGGAGTTTCACTTTTTATTTTTCCAACCCCAAATGGTTCAAAAAAATCACCCGTTATATACATACATATGTACATATATGTATTTTAAAGTTAACCACCGCAAAACTTTAAAAAGTAGACAAGAAAGATGATTTTCTCGTAAGTTAACTCCAAGCGTAATCGTCTGTACCACCGAGCAAGACGATTATGAATACGTTTGGTACTTAAAAATGTCTATTGTACACCCAGCCAGCCAGTCAGCCAGCTATACAACTGAATGTGAATGTCTATCGGTTTGTCTATCTGCCTGCCTGTCTGGCCATTCATCCATTCATCGTGTCTGTGTGTACTTAGGTAGAGATGAGCTGCTAGGCGATGAATTGTTATGGTTGTTGCTCTTGTAACTGGTGATTATATGTATGTGCAGCAACATACAAACATAAATATTATTTTATTATATTTTTTTATCTTCTGCTTCTTTTTCTTCTTCTTCTTGTTTTTTTTTTTGTACCACTATTTGGCTTTTTTTACTGTACGAGGGCGGAAAGCTGTCATAAGCAGATAAGCTGCCGCAATAAGCTTTTCGTTGGAGATATATTTACACTGATTTACGAGATTCAGTTTGCATATGGTAATCATAGGAAAACACAACGACCTTTTCACAATTTTCATTACACTTCCACTGCCACTGCCACTTCCACTTTCACTAACACACACACTAACTACTGACGATCTGTATTATTTTTTTTCTTTTTTCTTTTTATTTTTAATTTACTTTAAATTTAACATGTTGTTCTTCATTTATTCTGTTGTATGTTTCTGTGTGTGTATGTGTGTGATAAAGAAAAGAAATTTCAAATTTTCTTTTCATATTTTCAATGCAGCATTTTGCTGTTTAAAACATACATCACATGTACGATATATTTTAGAAATATTAAATGAATTTGCTTTTTGTGAAGTGTCCCTATTAATAATTCATTTTCTTTTTTTCTCGTTTTTTCTCTTTCCATTCTCTGTGCCATTTATTATTGTGAAAAGGAATGCATTTATAATTTCTAATATTTTTAAAAGCAATTTCTTGTTTCCTATACGTTGTTTATATTTGTATTTGTGTTTGTGATATCCTTTTTTTATTCATATTTTTTTTCTCCATTTCACACATAAAATACAATCTTTGAAATGGTTTCGATTAGTTTAATGTCCTTCTCTATGCTTTTGAAGTTAAATTAAGCCAAAGCTCTGCACCAGCACCACCACCAGTATGCTCTGTGAACATTTAAAGAAGTTTCACAGTTTGCGCGATGAAATATTTTTCAAAAATTAAAAACTAACAAAAACATATCTGCCAGCTCCATAGAAGGCATGCATTCAACTTTCATAATTGTTTATATTTAGATCCGCATAACTGAATACCACATCTCATTGGACTCATGAGTGAATTGGTCAAAATTGGGAGTGAGTTGTCCTCACGACATTTGTCAAATCTTAAACAAAAGGCACCGTCATCTGAATTTTACAACGAATAAAAGTTTTACGTCGTTTTAGAAAAGGCATTCTATACATACGCAGAGATGGCTGTCTACTTAAAGAAGTTGGATGATGACACCTACGCCACATAGGACACCTTTTAAATACCGTAGTCGTCTATTTTCCCCTGCACTCGGATCTACTTCGAGCTGCTTTTGAAACGATTCAGACTGCAAGTGTGACTGTTCCTCCACATCACTTAGAAAGTAAGCGCCAAGCTGTCGCTTCATCCACCGACGTAGTGTGCCCAATAGTTGAGGAACATATTGTGAATCAAAACTTATGCAAAATGTAAAAGATTTACTGGACGACCACTATAAGCAATCAACGATTATTGGTCACATTAGGTTATTGGCCAATAAATGTGGAGGAGAAATGTTTCGTATCAGAACAATTGAAGTCGACGTAGTCTAGTAGGTAACGTGAGGCCACGGTTCAAACCCCATGTCAGATGTCTCGAATAAAACGAAGAATAAAAAAATATTTTTTCGGCGACTTCCTCGCAGCAGATTTCTGGCAAAATTTCTGGAAGTAAATAAAATTGCCATGAAATACATACATAATTGGTCATTACAACCCTTCAGTCAGGATTACGACCTAGTTTCTCACACCACTTATGTTGTGTGTGTTAATTTTATGCATGAGTGGTGGGACCTACAGTTTAAAGTCGACTCCGAACGACAGATTTTTGAAAAATTTTTCATAGCAATTTTTATTTACTCTCAGAGTTTTTGCGAGGAATCTGCTGAGAGGAAGTCGTCGAAGAAATACTTTTTGTATTTTGTTCTGATATCTGGCCTGGGGCCATGAAATAGGTTCTCAAAAATCTGTCGTTTAAAGTCAAGGCTTAAAGTTTGGGTGCCGCTACTCATGTATAAAATTAACACACACAACGCAAGTGGTGTGAGAAGCAAGGTCGTAATCCTGATTGAAGGCGCGGTAATGACCAATAATTCATGTATGTATGCATCAAAACAATGTGTGGGCAATTGGCGTAGAATAGGTCGCACGCTCCGTAGGCCCCTGAATATGCTCTCGATTGGCATTCACAAAGAAGCCGAAAATTGGAACGACTACTAACTACCAACCATACTGGTAGCTTTATCAAGGTGCGAATTTTATTTAAATCTCTTTTGTGTTGACAAATTCTGTAAATAAATTCTTGTTGGCCAGCTTACTAAGGCCAGTGACAGAAAGATGTACATCTTCTACAGAAGTTGTTGTAAGGTATTCCTATGATGGATTCTGGTAAATTTTAACGCCATTCTTTTTCTCCATGTCTTTATATAGAGTTAGATTTAGTTTGTCTTTTCTTTGCAAATGAACAAAGTTTATGTGAGATCCTTTATTTAACACTTTGCACAGAGCTGCCAGTCTGACGTATAAATTCATTTGAATATTATGTTGTATTAGCGCAGTGGCATCTGAGTTACTTTTATTGCTACTTTCAATTATTCCTCCACGTGGCGATATACTGCAACCCAGTGACTTTCCCGCAAAAAACTGCAAGCAATGGTTACGCGGCTTTTCATTTGCGCTTAGAGTAGCAGTTATGATCAGAGAATGACCTACAGTTAGTCTAACCCCCTTAGAGCAACTCGACCTTTGGTCCAGGTCACGTCCTAGTCAACTGCAAGGACTCACACACATCCGAGTAATTGAAGATGGTTCCACCGAAATTGTTTCAGTGAAAGGGAGGAAAGTAAACGGCATGCTCACCGGATGAGATTACCAAAGGCACTAATAGTTACTTTCTTACTTCCAAAAAGCTTCTGGCTGCCAACGCAGAAGATTATGGCTCTATTGAGTCTACACATACATCTGTGGCGCATCCTAAAAGCAAGTATGAAAATGAAGATTCACTCAATGTGATAAGATTCCCGACGATGACATTGCCAACCAGAGGACAAAATGAAAATATGGATGTGCTGCAGACAATAACAAACATCTGCATTAAGCAGAAAAGTTTAGAGGAACATGTAGATCCTATTGTCATATACATACATACATAATCAGTCATTACAAACCTTTCAGTTGGAATTACGACCTAGCTTCGCACACTACTTATATTGTGCACGTTAATGTATTTAACATGAGCGGCGGTGCCTACACAATTTAAAATCGACTCCGAATGACAGATTTTGGAGAAACTTTTCATGTCAATTTTATTTTTTTTCTGAGAGTTTTTTTTTGCCTGAAATCTACTGAGAGGTAGTTGCCGAAGAATTATTTTTTCATATTTCGTTTTGTTGCAGATGTCTGTGCTGGAGCTTCAATCGTGGTCTCACGTCTAATAAGACAGCACACTACCTACCAGACTACGGCGAGTGTACTAAAGGCGAAGAGGAAAATATAGATCCTATTGTGCTAGGCACTGGCCAGCCAGACGAGGAGAAGGTATAAATTCTGCTTAGGTAGGAAAATCCGGGGAACGTAACCCAATAATAATATACTGGAGGTATACCATGATGGTCAGACCATCATAGCCTTATGGTTTTATTGTTTGGGCAGATATATTAGTGTTAGTATTAACGTGAAGTCGCCGTAGTCGAGTAAGTGGTATGTCAGCTTATTAGACGCAAGGCCACGGTTCAAGACCCAGGTCAGACATCAAAGCGAAAACATGAAAAATATTTCTTCGGCGACTTCCAATTATGTATGTATGTATTAACGTAAAGTACTGTTATGGTCCTAAATGATTTTTGTTTATTGCGAGTTGAAAAGTGTGTATGGTTTTTAACACATTCTAAGTGTATTGATATTGATGCTGAGAAAGAACAAAAAACCAATGGAAACACTTTGCCATTATAAAATGTGTGAAAAACATTAAAGGAGAGAATTCATAGAAACTATGAATTGTCATAGATGTGGGTATTCTCGAGTTATTAAGTAATTAAATATCAGAAGTACAAAAGAATTGTGTGAACGACAAATAATAGCAGTTATGTTCTGCGCAGAAATCGATCTATTATGAGTTAATTTTCAATTTATATACGATATTTAATTTAAAAAAAGGAAAAAAGGCAAAAATTCACTTTAAATTGATTTTAGACTTTGAAGTCACTTTGCTTAAATTAAATGGTAAGCATATGTATGTATGTATGTATGTACATATGTGTTAGTGATACATAAGGACATTCTTAAATTGAAAAACTTGTAGAATCTTATAAGATACGAATATTTCTTTGAACTTTCACAAGTATGATAGTTAAACAATTGCTTGCTTTTAGTTTTCATTAAATGAACAGCAAATGGCAAACAAACAAACGAGTTAATTTAAAATGAAAACTTTTCTTAAAAAGATGAAAAATATTTATGGGTGTTAGACTACTCACACAGAACAGAGAATTACTTAAAACGTGTGCATGCATATGAATGCATATTCATATCTAAAGATCTCCAGTCAAACTAGACAAAGGAGAAAACCATTCTAAACTACAAAAAACGAAAATCATATTCAGTAATAAACCACTGCGATTGCCAAAAGGCAAAAGGAGGATACCAACAACAGAAAAGAAGGGCATTAATAAACGTTAACATTACATTACGTTTGCATCCGACATGAGTACTTAAAAGAAAGACAAACGACATGCTTCACTTAAAATAATGTCGGTAATGAAATTAAGCTAAAAAGTAAATCACTGCGTAGAGCATGCTCATGAAATGTAAATAAAAAAACAAGAAAACAGAAAATGATTTCAAAAGGAGTCAAAAAAAAGGAACCTTACTTGCACATCAAGCAGCGCTAATAATTTAAAACTTTTATTGGCAGTGCTCTACCTCCCACTGCTACTTACAGCCGCCTTATATTGCTGGTGTATAGTGCTGCGGCAAGCGCTTGTGTGTACGTTTGGCTACGAATCATTTTAAATCGCCAAAACATGTAATTGTATGAAGGAGTTCAACTCATTGAAACGTATAAACACGTTTTCAAAATTAGGTTTTACCTTTAAGCACCCTACACTACTTTCAAGGCATACATACTGCCTACACAAAGGCACACATCGAACCAAAGAAAAACAAAAAAACGTTAAAGTGAGACGGTACGTGAACGCTCATATCCCTTTTGTAATTCCTTTTGCAAACAAAGGCAATTTCGGAGGAAATTTATACGAATTTCTGAAGCAATCCCCTGGTATTTCCTTACAACAATTTTAGTTATAGGATGTGGCCAATGGTAAGCAGGAAAAATTTTTTTAAAATGCGATCTAAGGACTCATCTAGGACAGCTTTTTAACCCTTAACGACATTTTTACCTACAATTAATTTATCGCTTTCAAAAATAACATTTGTCGTGGTCATCCACATAAATTTATTCGTGGAATGATTTCAATATTGGAATCGAACTCGTTCTTCTAAACTCTTTTGTCAACTTCGGAAAAAATATGTCACTCCCAACTAAACTTGTAAAATATGACGGACAAGGTAGTAATTCGTATTAATCGTATTACCTGACATACTCATCTGGGCAAATAGGCGTCAAAGGAGACCATGCTTTATAGCGCTCGTCATTCATACCTTAGCAAACATCCAAATGTAATGAATGTAATGGGGAACGACATTTTCGCTTACTGACGTAGCCTTTTAACCAGTAATGATCCTAATCAATAAACACAATTATCTGATAAAAAATTCTCATCTTCGACCTATTTAAAATGCACCCAATCGCCCAAAAATGCCACGCTAACGATGGTCGTTTAACTTCAATTCTGTACGAGTTTATAAGTCGAAATAGTCAATAGTCTTGCGCGCCTACGCCAATTGGTCACACCAAGGGCTTCCTCGATTTGTTACTTCCAACGCATCCCAGCATTACATACCCATCTCATCGGAGCATCCTCCTCCACTCGAAAGACGTGGCCGAGCCAGCGCAGCCGCTAGATGTTAATACGCTGCACAACGTCCATTTCGTTGAGGAGCTCATACAGCTCACCGTTGGATCGAATGCGGAAATCATAGGCAACTCGCACTAGACCGAAAATCTTACGCTGGACTTTTCTCTCGATTACCCTCAAGGCTGCAGCATCATCCGCGCCATTCATGCCCATGCCTCTGAGCCATAAAGAACCATAAAGAATTGCCATAGAAAAGTTTCTCAAAAATCTGTCGTTCGTAGTCGACATTAAACTGTAGGTACTGCCACTCATGTATACAATTAACACACTCAACATGAGTCTTGTGAGAAACTAGGTCGTAAGCCTGACTGAAGAATTGTAGTGACCAATTATGTATGTAATGTGGATTATAGATTTAAGAACAAGAAAAAAACTATGAAAAATGTGGAGGAGTCCTGTCCTGCTTTGCATACTACTCAGAAGTTATACATTTGAAAAGGTACATACCGAAAATTGGTACTAGCCGGAAACACATTATGACATGATTGCAGACGAATCGCAATAGTCCAGAGCAAATAGTTAAGAAATGATTAATGAATTCCATTTCATATTAGAACAATTGAAGTCGCTGTAGTCTAGTAGGTAGTATGCTGGTTTGTAAGACGTGAGGCCACGGTTCAAGCCCCAGATCAGACAAACAAATATTTTTTTCGGCTACTTCCTCTCAGCAAATTTCTGTCAAAATTTCTGAGGATAAATAAAATTGCCATGAAAAGCTTCTCAAAAATCTGTCGTTCGGAGTCAAGGCTTAAGCTGTAAGTCGTGCCACTCATGTATTAAATTAACACACACAACACAAGTGATGTAAAGGGTTGTAATGATCAATTATTTATGTATGTATGTATGTATCCGAACAATGTGTGGGCATGTTTATCAAAAATTCAATAAAATTTTAATAAAAATCGTTAAATCATTATTAAGTTATCCATGTACGAATATTTGAGTGAAAGCTATGCTTTCTTTGGTATAATATATTATGCATGAGATAGATACATATGTATGTATATGGGTCTGTTTTATGTCTGTTTATAAATCAATATTTCTTTTAACACAGTATTTTTATTTCCTTCAATAATGTTTTTAGTTCAGTACTTTAATAGTCGACCTCTATCCCTTTTGCTGTGATTAAATATTCTCCTTTACAGGGAAATGGAGTTTTTGCATCTTTAACAAGCTGTAGTCGGGCTGAATGCATGCATCTGTGTCGGGCTTGAGTGTGTTGACTTCGTGAGTAATGCGGCCAGCTTTAATATTTATAAGGTTGTTTCTTATGGCAACAGCAACAACAGCATAAACATGGGCAACTAGACCCACCATTAACGGGAAAACATTTCATGCAACGTCTATTGAAATATTCACTCGAAAGAAATGGAAAGCAAGAGTAAGAGAGAGAGAGAGAGAAAAATATCAAAAGTTTAGTGATTATTACTGACGCCATTACGTGACTGTTTTGGAAAGTGTCGAAAATATGTGGCATCAGTTCATTTTTTTTTTGTTTTTTTTTCTTTCAGTAATTTTATTTCTTAAAAATGCTGTTGCTACTGTTGTTGTTGCTGATATATTGTTTTGTTTTTATAAGGGCACAACCAACATTATTACCCAACAAAGTAGCAAAGTAGTAGCAGTAGTAGCTTAGTGGCAGTGATTTGTTGAATGTTAAAAAAAACCGTCTCAACACAAGGGCCGCATGTAATGAGTACCAAGTAGAGATTGTACGCTTGTTTGCCTCATTTGATTAACATTCGATGTACAAATGTCGATGAAAATGACCTGATGATATTGGGGGGGTCTACATAAACCATAAATCCCATTGAAAACACAAGAAGTCGTAGCAAAACATTATAAACACTTATAATCACACAAACTATTAACAAGAAGACGTTCGTAATTTTCTAAACTCAGCCATCAGGGAAAGTTCATAAAATAAACATAATGTACTCGTGCTGCTGTTGCTAATAATGAAAATGAAGTGAGAATCTCAAAAGAAGGCCTAATGCCATGTAAAACAAGGATACGATTAAAGACAGAGAGAGAGAGAGAGGAGAGAGTCTGTAATAAATTAGTTGATGATTCTGTGTTAAGTATACATTTAGTTGATTTGTTATTTTGGATTTTTAAGTGGAAAAACTAAAATGTTTGAGTGGGCAAAACCAAATAGCCGTAGTCTAACAAGTAGTCATCAAATCTCAGGTCTGACGTCAGCAACAAAACGAAATTTGAATATTCCTACGGTGGCTTTCTCCCCAGCATGTTTCTGGCAAAAACTCTGACAGTAAATAAAATTGCCATGAAAAGTTTCTCAAATATCTATCGTTTGGAGTCGACTTTAAACTGTAGGTTCTGCCACTTATTTATAAAAATTAACACACACAACATAAGTGGTATGAGAAACTTAGTCATAATGCTGATTGAAGGGTTGTAATGACCAATTATGTATGACCGTAGCTGAAGTGGTTGCCAGAAAATATCTTGTAGGTCCGGTGATTCATTGATAAAATTAACACCCTCACCACATAGGTGGCGTAAGCCTCTCGAAAATAATTGGAATTGGATAAGATACAGATATGAGTTTGTTTTGGTATATCCGGTGAAATTAGAACCTGTAGTATAGAGGCACTGCAGGTTCTGTATGATTTAAGACCGTAGCATGAAGTAAAAAGTATCGGATGCATTGAGACTGTTAAGTCAGTAGGAGACAAGTACAGCGCCAGGTTCATCAGGAGTCATTGTAAAGCCCAGCAAAGCGAATGGCTGACAGGTTTACCCTTAACAGTAAACTCTATAGTCTTGGGAAATGCTTCACAACAAGAATAATTAATAAGAGTGAAAGGAATAAGTTCGGTTCCACAGTGGACTATTCTAAGTCCACTTGCAAATCTGTGTGTTGCTTCCAAGTGAAAGTTTACGCCATTGTTAAATATGTTTAATTTAACCTGAAGAGAAAGTACAGAGGACGTGACAATGCCATTTGACTGTTAGGTAGTCATCTGACCACTCTATTACTAAAAGGTTAAATCAAAATTAGAGTGGAAGTCGCGGCAACGAGCAGGGACGATATAGCTACCATGCCCCCATTGAGGCCAGAAAGGATTGAAGCGTATACCCTGTGAAAGAATAGATGAAGAGAGTCGAACAGATACTCTACTTGAGTCAAACGGATGATTTGAATTATTCATCAGACTATTGACATGCACCTCGAAGATAAAAAACGTAATTTTTATGAGCATCGTAGAATGTGTATCACAGAAGAGTAATTTTGCAATCAGTTGCAATCAGAGCGGCGTTAATGCTTTTTTGTAAGAAGCACCCACAAGCACCAACTGCAACCCAATGTTCGCCACGGCGACAGGATTGCATGAGGTATTAGAGGGATTCACCATCACCGTAGTCTAGTAGGATCATTGACATGAGTCCACGGTTCAAACCCCACGTCAAACATCTCCAACAAAACGAAATTTGAAAAAATAATTCTTCGGCGTCTTGCTTCTCAGCAGATTTCTGGAAAAACCTCTGAGAGTAAATAAAAATTGCCGCGCAAAGCTTCTTAAACATCTGTCGTTAGGATTCAATCAACAGCATAAGTGGTGCCAGAAGCTAGGTCGTAATCCTGGCTGAAGGATTGTAATGACCAATTGTATATGTATGTATGTATAGTACATCAAGTAAAGTATGTTCTTTAAAGTGGCTGCTAATAAAGGAATAAAGAAAATATCAAATTTTCCTCTACTGTTCCCCTAAAAAATAAAAAATAATGGGGATAATTAAGGAAAATCATTTCATCATATCGAACAAGGACTTGAAAGTATAGCTTCTTTCAAATTGCGAAAGTACTTTCTCTATGAATATTCTATACGATATCCAATACCCTTATATCGTTCCCCTCAAAATTGCAGCATTTTATTATCATCCAGCAACTGTACTTTAACTTTATGCGGCTCAAAAATTATTTTTGAACCCCTTCACCCTATCAATAAAACTACAGCAAAACAAATAAAAAAATCAGATTTTTTTCCTTTTTGATGAAATACAAAAAAAAAATAAACAAGAAGAGACCGTATATCGCTATTTAAATTACCATATTTGAATACGAGTTAAGCTTCGACGTCATTTCAACTACATGCACCAGCAATAAATACCCAATGAAACAATATGATGATGTAAAATGCAGTAAAAACAAAAGCACAAGCACCGAATCGAGTTGGAGCTGAAGAGAAAAAAAAAACAACAAAAAACATCTACAGGGCTCATCCATAAATTTGTAGCTGATGAATTTTAAGTATCCCTCTGATATTGTCCACAACAAGTCAATTCACGTTCGACGTTTTTTTTTTTGTGCTCGTAGAGGAATTATCAAAAAAAAAAACAAAAATGGTGAGTAAAACACAAAAAAATAAAAGAAGGAAAAATATTCTCGAATAAATTTGCATAAATTTTGTTTTCAATATGCAGTTGATTTTTCTTCTTCATGTTCGTTTCGTTCTCAATGACGTTTTATTTTTAAGGTGATGAGTGTTTGGTGTGAGGTGTGAGAGGCGAATACTCGTTTATTTTTGTTACCGCCATAAACTTGATTAAATGCCGCCGCAAAGTATTTGTTGTTGCCTTTATTTTCCTTTTTCTTTCGTTCCATTTTTCAATGCATAAATTTAGAGATTTTACAGACGAAATTTCTTTTTCCATTTTTTTTTCAATATTTTTTTGCCGTACATTCTTATAAAGGATTTTAATTTTATTGCTCTTTGTTATAACGTAGCCATCATCATACGTGAATTTTTGTAGCAAAAAAAAGGAAAGAAAATGAAAATAACATACACGGAATACTAGCAATAAAGCAAACGTTAACGCTTTAATTTGTGCTTCAAATTACTGGCTTGTTAAGAGGTTGAGCGGCAAGGATATTGAATATTAATTCGCTTGAAAAGGAAATGTTTATCAAAATTAATGGGTAAATTAAATGCAAATCTTTATAAATCTGTTCTACTAATGAGTAGGCTTTCTTTAACCGTAGATCGAGCTTTGTATCACACCCGATACATTTAAATTTTTGAGACGATATAGCTTTAATTCACAAAAAGTTAGATGCCTGATATTTTTATAATTCGTTAGTATTGTTATCGCCATTATTTTAAACCACATAAAAAAAGAAAAAAAAGAATTTTCTATTCTTGATATGTTCTTGATATTGATTGAAGTAGTCGTAGTCTAGTATGTAGCGTGTTACCTTATTAGACGTCAGACAAAGGTTCAAAGCTCAGGTCAGACATTTCTAATTTATAACGAAAGGTTGTAATGACCGATTATATATTAATTACATATATGCAGTATTCCTGCTGCTAAACACTTTGAAGAAGAAGAAAATAGAAGCTCGTCTTATGAACTGAAGAAAGTATTGGCAGCAACAAACATGATGACAGGATGTTTATCGCCAAAGATGGTACTACTTGGAACATAACAAACTGCCTTTAGTAGTTTGGGATGAAACAATATTACCAATTTTCACGCAGATTGCTAGCAGATCTTTCTTACTGCTCTTCTCATATTTATCTAACGAGACAGACAAACATTAGAAAAATGTGTTTCGTCCCAATATTAACATAATATTACACATGATAATATTTCGGTCAACTACGTACGTATGAGATAACAGAATCATTCGCTTTGATAATGATATATTTACATCTATTACGCCTTTTCGAAAAATGAGCTGGAAATCTTGCAGCCTTTAATAATCATACTTAAAGAATTTTTTTTGAAATTCGAATGAAAAGATTTTTTTCTAAAAAAAAAATATTTATCTTAATTTTTTGTTAGAAAATTTTAACCATTTTCATAAAACTTTTATAACACAACTTGTAGTTTTATGTAATAAGTAATACCCTATAAATAGTTTGGAATTAGCTATCATACTCTCAGAGCAGCCCATATATCCTTTTTTAAGATTTTTAAAAATTTAATTTTTTGTTCGCTTAAATGGTAAGAAAATTAAAGAAAATATGTTTAAATAATGATACTTATATTTTTATATTCCTTTTTGGTATATTTTCATCTCAAATTAAAGTTTTTTAGCAACAGAATTCAAAAACTTTTTAGTTTTATTGTGGAAAATGAAAATTGGCTCCAACGATTTTAATTGAAATTTTATACTCAATGATGGAAAACTTACAGTGATTGTTAGGGAAATTAATTTAAGAATATTGTGCAAATCAAGCTTCATACAGAGATTTACGGAGTAATGCTTGGTATTGGTTTATGTTTTCTTTCCTTTTGATTTGTTTTATTACCTTTTCAACTCATATTTAATTTTGTCGCTGTAGATTAGTAACTAATTGAATTTGATGGTCGTTATAAATTTCGTGATTCACCGAAGTCGAATTAGCAGTTTTAGATTCAAGTACATGCTACGTGCGTAACAACTACTTACAGCATTATTTGGGGAAACCCGTATCCGGGAAACCAGAGTGCAATCGTACGCACGTACGTAATTGGTCATTACAACCCTTCAGTCAGGATTATGACCTAGTTTCTCACACCACTTATGTTGTGTGTGTTAATTTTATTCATGAGTGGCGGGACCTACAGTTTAAAGTCGACTCCGAAGGACAGATTTTTGAGAAACTTTTCATGGCAATTTTATTTACTCTCAGAGTGTTTGCCAGAAATCTGCTGAGAGGAAGTCGCCGAAGAAATACATTTTGTATTTTATTTTGATGTCTGGCCTGGGGCTCGAACCCTGGCTTTTCGTCTAATAAGCCAACACACTACCTACTAGACCACGGCGACTACCAGAGTGCAATCAAAGAGAGAAAATTGCTATTGACATAATCGATGTTCTATTGCAACAGGAAACTTTTTAACTCACATGACGTTGACAACAAATATTTCTAGCGAATCACAAGAATGGTTTGTACCATCAGGTTTCAGCCAGCCCTCAACTGAGAGTGTTACTGATGCGAGTGACAATAAGCTGTCCTATCTAAGCAATTGGAAACTTATAAATCGCCACAAAGCAGGGCGCTAGACGTCAAATTATTATCTTTTAGAAAGAAATAAAACCAAGCTGACAGTGTCAGTGATTGATTTTTATGTAAAAAACCATGCCAAAGTACATCATTTCAAAAATTTTGGCGCAAATTTCATAAAAGTGATAACAAAATATAATAATAGTAAATAAATAGTTTTATTAAAATGATTATTATGGTTATTAAAATTTTTTTAAAAAAATCTATCAGTAATCGTGACAAATCCATGTACTAGAAGGATGTATCAAAAGTGATACATAAGCTAGAATTATGAAGTTTTTTTTAAGGCTCGATCTACGGTTAATATGCTAAATAGATATCGTATCGGTTGTCTATCCTACTTATCAAGCCGTTTGTTAGGCCTTAAATTTATAATTTTATTTTTCATTCCTATTCGTTTATTTATTTCAATTAAGAAGATGATTGATTTACTGCAACAAGTTCTAGAATGATAGTGTTGCAATTCTTTTTTTTCTTTTTTTTTTTACGACTAACACTGGCAAAGATAGTTGGACCTAGGAAAATAGGTTAGGAGAGAGAGAGTACTGTTTATGAAAATAGTATTCTTTTACAAGAAGAGAGGTCAACATTTGGATCGTGCAGCTATATAGAGAAGCCTTAGGCACAAATCAATTTCCTCTACAAGGCGGTTATGTATTTGGCGTTATCTAGAAACAATGGCCTCTGTGAAAATGTGTCGAGTATTGTAGGTAGCAGCCTTTCTCATTTTGTCCGACTGTTTTCCAAAGGTGTTAGCCGTGGTCTAGTACGTAGCTACTCATAGATTCGAGTGACTCGAAACATTTATCAAAATTACAGTCTTTGTTGTTGTTGCATTTACAAAAAAGAAGAAAGAAAAATCCAAAGACAGCAAGCAAAGCAAACACACAGCCTTGCAGTGAGTATTGTAGTGTTCGTACGCGTATCATACTTATTTTGTGATTCGTGTAAATCTTGAGTCATGGAGAGTCGAAATCAACAACATCATACGTATTGTTAAGTATAAGTACAATGAGTACTTCAAACTTTGAATATGAGTATTATGAGTATAATATTAAAATAAGTATGAATGCGTATAAGTATCAGAAATTATGAGTATGATTCGATTCGATCTTTTTTCGACTTTAAACTATATGTCCCGCCACTTATGTATAAAATGAACACACACTAAATAAGTGATACCAGGCTATAGAATTGTAAAACTTATAAACTAAGTTCAGTAAGTAGGCTCAACATTTGTCTTTAATTCTTCCCTTCACCATAAATTACATATTCTTTCAGGTGCTTGATGAAAATGTTGTTGCATATGTAATGTAGTTTTGTCTTAAGCGGATTTTTCACATCCGCCCAGGAGATGAAAACTACCTTTTAAAATTATTAATAATTTTCTCTTTGGATTATTTAATATTTATTAATGCGACGTTATTAGTTTTTAGTTGGAAATTTACAAGAAACCCGTTTTTCTTGAAAAGTGTTTCAGTAGCCTTTTTTTAAGTGGATTTTGATTTCATTTTTACATCCGTTACTTGAAACTTCATTTACAATTCTTTTATTTCCGCAGTTGTTTGTTTTATATCAAGTTTTCTTCTTTTTGTCTTTCTTTCCTTTTTCTTCTTATTGCAATAGTTTTTTATATTTTTTTTTTTTTTAAGAAAATATAAGAAAAAAGAGTAGAAATTGTATATACAAACTTAACTATTGACAATTCAATAGATGTTTTCCTATTTTCAACTTCCGGTACTTTGTTTCCTACAATTGTTTCAATTTTTTCTTTTTATTTTCCTCCATTTTTTCTAGTTTCTTTATTCTTTTCAAATTTTTTTTGTTTTCCATTATTTTTTCTTGGCTTTTTTGCACTCTCTCTCTCTCTCTCTCTGGCAATTGATTAATGTTGATTTGTGTTTTGGTAAATTTGTTGAAAATTCATTCGAATCAATTGTCTTCTTGCTTTTGTTCTCTTTTCAATATTTTATTTGTTTCAATTTCAACACAAGCAATGAGTTGAAGAAATGAAAAACGCAACACAGTTCCTACAGATTCATTGGATTTTCTTGTGAAGAAGGTAAAAGGTCATAAATTTATTTCGAGCACACTTTAACACATTCAATTGACTTCAATTTGTCGAGAGTTTCATTGGGTTGAAAAGAGCTTTTTTTTCCAAGGCGTAAATTAAAAACGAATTTATTTTTAAACTCAATATTTGCGTTTTACGCAGGGTGTCTGAGCTTGCCATAGTCATTTAAGACGCCGTTCTTCTAACGCAAATTGTACTACTTTTGAAAATAAACTTGTCCTTGCCCAGGCGCCTTTATTTTCACAGCTTTTTATGCATCGTTATACAAAAGATATGATTGTAATGTATTCCCCATTCACTTGCAAGACACAGTGGGCGAAAACCATTATCAGCACACTGCTATCAAATGTATTTGGCATACTGTTACAGTCCACACACAGCTCAATAACATACATAGGTTCCGGTGGTATTACAAACATACATAATTGGTCAACCCTTCAAACAGGATTTCGACCTAGCTGCTCACATCACTTATGTTGTGTGTGTTAATTTTATACATGAGTGGCGGGGCCTACAGTTTTTGACAGATTTTTGAGAAATTTTTCATGGCAATATTTTATTTACTCTCAGTTTTTTTGCTTAAAATTTTTTGCTAGAAGACTGCTGAGAGAAATTGAAAGAATAAAGGTTTTTTATATTTTGTTTCGTTCGAGATGTCTAACCTGGGCCACACTACCTAATAGGCAACGGTTACTTCATCTTGAATCTAAGATTGGCAAAATACTAAGATAGCCTGTTAAAAGGCAAAGTTGTATCAAAACCTCTGTTGGATAATTTTACAAGTGAATGTGACGGTCCTTTTAATCGGGAATACTAGAAGTATCAGATCTCGTTGGTGTCATGGATAATCTAGCGGAAGTTTTAAAAGCATAAAACACCCTCTAAATGCCAAGATAATCAATATACGTTCGTTTCATAAGTCGCAACAATAAAGTAAATTGCGAAATACTTTAGTTGGAAGAAGTCACTGTTTTTTGGAATGTTGCCTTAGTCTAGTACGTAGGAAACTGACTCATCTTGAGCGAAACGAAATATGAAATGATAATTCCTACGACGAAGGAAGTCATCGAGGACGACATTAATACTTTTGAATAAAATGAACACACACAAAATGAGTGCTGTGAGAGGCTAGGTTACAATCCTGACTAAATGTTAAAATATTTTGTAAACATGATATCCGAGACATATGCGCCGCTTAAAAAGATCCTGTTTTGTAGGCGAAAAGCAATGGCGTAACATTGCCCCAGAGGCGTTAAATCACACGACTCATATATACATACATAATTGGTCATAACAACCCTTCAGTCAAGATGACGACCTAGCTTCTCTCATCACTCATGTTCTGTTTGTTAATTTTACAACATGAGCGGCGAGACCTACAGTTTAAAGTCGACTCCGAACGACGAATTTTTAAGAAACTTTTCATGGCAATTTTATTTTTCTCTCAGAGTTTTTGCCAGAAATCTTCTGAGAGGAAGTCGATGAAGAAATATTTTTTCATATTTCGTTCGAGATGTCTGACCTGGGGTTTAATAAGCCAGCACACTACTTACTAGGCTACGGCGACTTGTAGTAATATTCTCACCCTAATTGTATTTTCTTTATCTAACTCGTGGTTTTAAAGCGAAAACAATCCAATTAACATGAAAATAGTCAAATACTCTAGCAATTGTTTGCTCATTAGACAGATTATATTGACATTAATGTATACGAAGTGCTCTTTAAAATTATTATTTTTTTCTTTAATAAATTTCAACAATTTGGAAACATAGCTCAGGCATTAAGTGACTGATGATGAGTTGCCAAAGCTTCTTGAACAGAAATTATTTAAGCTGTTCAACTATGGTTATTGATATTGATGATGTTTACTAATCAGCTGTCTCGTGCTGTAATACTAAGTAAATTAATTACATAAGCACTCGCCGTTGAGAATCAAATGCTTAACTGAAAATAAATCGGATCAGTAAAGCTATATTTGACTGAAAGGTGTGGTTTCCTAGTCAAGTGGGTTTTACTTTGTATGGATTATTTAAAATATGTGCGACCTTTCACTATTTCATACTGAATCCTACCTAAGACTTAACATATATTTATTGGCAGTCAATTCAGTCAATTTAGCCAAAATTTGTTTAATATAAAATTCGTATTATCAACTTATTTTGCATTGTCCTTAATTGTATACAATAAAACTTAAGGTTTCATTACGTTGCAGCATAGGTAATCATGTTTGTTTGTTTGTTTATTTATGTGGCGTTTAAATATCCACTTTTTCTCCAAGCTGCACTATTTTCTGACAGCTTGCGTTGCGTTGTTGTCATAAAATTTTTGCCACTTTTTTGGAGATTAGAGGACACGAATAAAGCTTATCTTTGACTTCGAACTTAAGGGTAGAAAGTAGCTCTGAGGTCTGGGGTTCATTCACGGTATTTTTGTTATAGATTTGCCAAATGTTTTCACATGTGTTTGGACAATCTTTTTATTCCACCAATTAATTTCCATACTTTTTATAAGACTCTAATCTGTTGCACTACAAATGTAACTTAAAATGTCAACCTTCAGACATGTTAGGGTTAGGTTAGGTTGGAGTGGTAGCTGCATATTGGCCTATTGTGACGCCACAGGCAAACGCAGTCTCTGCTCTAGTTCTCTCCTACGGACTGCACATTAGAAGCACTACTACCCCACGCTGGTAAACCAACCTGAAAGTTTAATAAACGAAGCTTTATCTTTGACAACAATGGACGAAAGCTCCGTCAAGCTGATAAGGATTGGAGAGCCAAATAACCTACATCTGCACCTCACAAGAGATGGGCATTGACAAAGAAAGTGGATAACAGTCTCCTCTTCCTCAGCGGATCTGCACCTACGGCAGAAGTCGTTAAATGGGAGCTGCATGCTTTCCGCGTTTCTTCCCATAACATAATAACATATGAGCATGGCCACTGTGATCGAGATGATGTTGCGACCAAGTACAATTAACTGGTTGGTGTGCCTTTTATCCATCGAGGGCCAAGTGACTCTAACCATGGGGCAGGACTCCTGATTGACCCAGGATAGGTTGGCGTCCCGAAAGAATTTCCACGCAATGGCCAACTTGACCGAGGTAAGTGGCATACCCAAGTTGATTGAAGAGGATTCCGGATATGTAGTCGTTTGAATTTCTGTTGCCGAATATGCTATTAATAAGGGCATCCAACCCCCTTTAACGTGCGTGTTATTTGGCTATTAAATTGCAAGGAATTTTGAAGGATTATAATTGCATCCACCTAACATGCAAGTGCTTAATCACTCGCAAAGTATACCATGATGTAGGGATTCACTTTGCTTTGTTTGTTACAGCAAACACCTTTAGCAGTAATGATTAAGTGAAGTAATTTGACATTATCACAGAGACAAACGAGTGTTTTTTGTACTTTTCATTCGTTTTAAAATTTTTTTATTCTTCCCAGGCACACTGGCAAATGTATTCTGTACATACTCGTACACTTATAAACACTTATGAGAATAGAAAAGCAGGATGTGAATGTCTATGACACAAACACATATTGTTGATGGCCCGAAGTGTATTGTCCTGCAGTAACAATTAAACACATTTTTACTGTGTAGCATTTCTAACTGGAGTAGAACAAAGTAATAAAAAAACTGCACGATAAGGACGAAAAAGAGAGAAAGAGAGAGAGAGAGTGTAGCACTTTTGTAAAGTTTTCTGCTGTTACAGCTTAAGCTGTATAATATTAACACTTTGGTTGAATGAAATGGTCGGTCGACTGGTTGGTTGGTTGCTTGGTTAACAAATACAAGCGTATGTTAAAATACAATATTTCTGTAGCACAGAATAAAAAGTTCTTTTAATTTTTTTGTTTTTGTTTTTAACGTTACAAATTCATTTTGATACGATTTTTTTTTTGCTTTTCTGAAATTGTCATAAAATATGAGGCAAACACTTACTCTTTAACAGTCTTTTATGTTTCTTTCTCTTTATTTTTCTCTGCATACTTGTCAAGCGTTTTTCAGTTTTATATTTGTTTTGTTTTTGTTTTCTTTGCTTTGTTTCGTTTTTTTTTTTCGAAAAAAGAAAAAACCTAAGCATCACTGAATAAACAACAATGGCTACAAAAAAAACAACAAATAAAACCCGTTTGAACAATAAAAAACAGGACATTCGTAGCCAAAGGAAAGGATTTCATTTTTATATTCTTTTACTTACGTTTCGTACTAATCTCATCGTTTTTATAACCATCACCACGATCAAAAGATAGACGATATACTAATTGCTTCATCCTGTTTGTAACTGGCCATTAAAGTTAAATTTATTACAGGATTAAAATGCCATATGGCGGGTACACGTATGTATTAGTCGGGGATATTTAAAATCTGTTTTGCATATACACGGGAGGAGAGACAATGGTACTTTACATTGCAACTATCATTAAACAAACTGAACAAAAAAAAAATAATTCAATAGATTACAGATCATGCAGTCGATGTGATAAAAAATGATGATTTTTATTACCCGAAAATAAATTCGAACAATGGCACATAAACAAATATTTTTCTCCTAAAATGACACAAAAATTGTTTGAAATTTTGCCAAATTTATTATTTTGTTGTGAAGTACAATTATTCCGGTTAGAAATGGAATATTTTTCATTCATATGAGTGCCGTGGCTGGCCTCACTTTTTCGAGAGAGTGGGGTCGTATCTCAGCACTGACGTCACGAATATTGACCTTCAAATACTCAATTGTCTCTCATAACACTTTTCTTTAACGGCACACCACAGAAAATAGTCCAACGGTGTCAAATCGCAGCTTCTTGGCGGCAAATTGACATCACCACTTCGGCTAATTAAAAGGCCAGCAAACGTTTGACGCAATAAACGACGAATGACGATTGTGGCATGACCTGTTGAAACCAAACATCGTTCACATGAATATCATGAAGATCGAGTACAAAACATTCGGTTAACATGGTGCGATAGGTGTCTCCATTGACCATAATGGTTGTGCCGTCCTCATTTTCAAAGAAATATAGGCCAATGATGCCTCCGCTTATCAAGCCGCACCAAAGCGTCACTTGTAATGGGTACATTTGCTTTAGTAAGAAAAGTGTGAGTTTTCTGAACACCAAATACGACAATTTTGCTTCTTAAAGTACTCACCAAGATGAAAATGAGGTTCATCTGAAAATATGATATTTTTTTTTTTAAACAGTGCAATTTCGCATCGGCCCAAATTTCCAATAAATCCCGACGTTGCTCAAGCGTAAATCGATTCATTACGTTCAGTGGAGATAATATACTGAATTTTGTGACAGAATAGAGTGACATAAGTATTGCTAGATTCGAAATAACCGACGGTTTAAATTTAGCACTACCAATTGCTATAAATTGCACATAAAATGACTCAACATTTTGTGCAAATCAGCTACAGCATGTGTTTCAAAAGCCGTCCTAAAGCAAAGTCCACATAAACTCTCTCTCTTTCTCTTCAATGGATTCCAAACAGCGTTTGGAGTGCAGATCTTTAGATTTCTTTGTACGCAACTAAGTGGTGTGAATGAACTTGATAAAATCATATCTTTTGTGCTTTTAAATTATCGCTGTTGAGCTCAAAGCTTGTCTTAATAACTTATTTAATTGACCATTAACAACCCGATTGTCAGATTTCAGCCTGTTTTAGCACGTTCTTCCAGGCGCCTTTGTTTCTTGCGCGCCTTCTCTAGTTGGTTACACCAATCGACTTGGTCCTTCTAAAGCAAACAAGATCTTCACCTTCGCCAACCTCCTCATCAAATACCCATCTCGTCGAAACATATTCGTCTATTCGAATAACACAGCCGAACCAGAGCAGCCGCTGGATGTTAATAGGCTGCACAACGTCAACGTCGTTGAGGATTCTTCCAGGCGCCTCTGCTTCTTGTGCGCCATCGCCAGTTGGCCACACCAATCAAAGACAATTCTTCTTCGATTTGGCCCTTCCAATGCAAACTAGGTCGTCATCGTGCCTGTTGCATCCTCCTCCATTCGAACGACATGTCGTTAAGGAGCTCATACAGTTCATTGTTGGATCGAATACGAAAATCGTCATCAACCCGAACTAGACTGAAGACCTTCGTAGGACTTTTCTCTCGAATACTCTCAAGGCTGCTGGGCAGTGCTTAACAGTGTCAAAGCCTCTGAGCCATAAAGAAGCACGAGGAAGATGAGCGTCTTGTAAAGTATTAGTGTTGTCGTACAATTGAGGTCTCTGCTACACAATTCCCTATTGAGCCCATTGTTATGTGACTTTTTAATCTATAATATCAACGTTTTTCAAATGAGGCGAAATAAGCACCAAGTATGACGCCGTAGTGTAGAAGGTATTGTGTTAGCTTATTAGACGTAAGGCCACTGTTCAAACCTCAGGTCAAACATCAAAACAAAATACAAAAAGTATTTATTCGGCGACTTCCTCTAAGTAGATTTCTGGCAAAAACTCTGAGAGCAAATAAAATTGCCATGAAAAGTTTCTCAAAAATCTGTCGTTCGGAGTCGACTTTAAACTATAGATCCCGCCACTCATGTATAAAATTAACGCACAAGGGTTGTAATGGCCAATTATCTTATGTACGTTATATTCCGACATCGCTTAATCTTTTCAGAGTGGATATGATTGTTACATTTCTCTGTTTTCAACTATTGATTGATACAACTCATACTGGATGCTTGAATGTGTCTCAATGTGAACGTGTTGATTCAAGTTTGCGAAAAGTTTTTTATCGTAACCTAACTCTACAGATAAGTACTGAAACTGAAACTTGATCTACATAAAGTTCATTACGTATGTACATATATCCAGTTATTGCCTATTTAAAAGCAATGTGGTCAGTTTGATAACTCATGTTATCCTTTATAATTATTTGTCAAATAATACAGTGTTATACCCAAATAGTAGGAATGATGTGTTTATTTTGAGAAATGCTGCTTTACACCATGATAAAATCCTGTTAGAAAGTCTTTGAAAAATCCATTTTTATATCCTTCTTATCTTCTTCGTTAGCAGTCTCTTTGTTTGTATCTTTTAAAACTACAAGATCTTCGATTTCTTCCTTTCACCCACACAACTGAAAGAATAAAATACAAAGGTCCTAAAAGGCTTTCTATTCATTTAGATTATGTGTAGGGATTTAGTTTAGCAGCCTTTATCGTACCTTTTCTTTCTGTGTTGGTTTTTGTTGAGCAAATTTTTTAGTTTTTCTTTCGTTTTTTTTTTTTTTGTAATTTTTTAAACCCAATTCTCTTTGTTTTTTTCAGCTTTTTTGTGTTTTCATTTCAACTGTCGTTTGGTTTTAATACACTTTTTTTGTTTTGTTAGATATTTTCATCGTTTGTGTTGTTGTTGAGATGCAAGCTGTCATGTTATCGCATTAGAAATTTGTTTCCATTTTTTCTACTTCTTCACTCTGTCCCTATTTCTTCTATTTTATTTTGTTTCCAATTTTTTGAAGTGGACATTGCCACAATAATTGGAGCGTAGATTTATGTGATGTTTGTACGTTGGTTTCTATAAAAAAAAATGACAAAAAGAGGAAAAAAACTTTTTTTATTTGTTGCTTAGGAATACATTGTGTTGACAGTATTTCGCCTTAACACATGACAATATAAAAATATTTTAGAAACACAAAAAGAAAAAACACGTTGTAATCTAACATAATTTAACATTTAGGCTTTGGTTGTATTGTAAAATTTAATGAGGAGCATAGATTTGTAGAGTGTCTATTTGTAGCGCATCAATTTCGAATTTTTTGGAATCCCAAGCTCATGTGTTAACTAATTGCACGCCAACATCTCACCACCGAGCCAAAATAAATTCTGAGATAAAGTAACTCAAACTTTAGTTCATTAACTACGGTCGTAGAACAAAGGCTGCGTGGATCACATCAACGCTCTACACATTATAACTACTGTTCATCGCTATAAAGAAATTCTTCGACATAAACAGCCAACCTATCATATGCGCAACTAGAAAGAAATCATATTCCTGAGAGTGAGCAATTGTGATGTTGTTGTGTTCCAGCAGGTACTGTGTTAGATCATTAAAAGTGAGTCCGTTGTTCAAATCCCAGAGCTCGCAGTCCTCTTCTCTTCTTCTCAAAATCAATCTGTAGGTCCCGCCTCTTATAGATAAAATTAACACACACCACCCATGTTGTGTGTGGGAGACGCTAGGTTGTAATCCTAACTAAAGGGTTGCCAATTACCAATAAGTAAGTAAAAATACTAGTTTTTTATAGGAAAAAGCAAACAACCTTTCCAACTCCAGATTACACACACCGCTAGTGATTTGCCTCGTTGCCCTGCCACTGTTCACTTCTTCTGTGGCAGCTTTGCAGATCTTCCTGAACATAAGTGGCAGCAGATTGTCGACTAAACAAGTCCGCATTTGATCTGAATGGTATTTTCTTTTAGATTAGGAAGAATAGACAATGCGAAAGCGTTTAAGAATTCAAGGCAAGGCGTTGAATTTTCTGTTTTCCTTAGCATTTATGCTTCAAATTCGAAAGCCTTTAAATATGTATGTTATTGAGCTGTGCGTGGACTCTAACTGGAAACGTATGCCAAATGCATTTGGTATCAGTGTACTGGTTTTACCCCACTGTGTCTTGAAGGTGAATGGCGAATACGCCTAACGTACGAGGCATATCTTTTGTATAAAGATGCGTACGCAACTGAGAAAATAAAGTTACCTGGCAAAGACTGAGATCTGCAAGAGTGTTTTCAAAAGTAGGGAGAGACAGCATAGTCGCAATTATTAACCATAAATTAGTGCAGAGTGACGTCTATTCAGAAGCCTCTGTTTAAAGAGTATCTCACAGCAGTTCAATGATTCAAGAATTATTGTAGCGATACGGAGAATTATTGGATGGACTGTGGCACAGTATCAGGGAGCAGTCTCAGAATTATGAGGATAAATCTAAAAATATTTACTCCAATAACTAAATCATTGCAATCTTAAAAGGAAAATCGGAATTCTAATTTTCATCATCTTCAATCATCTTCAGCGACGGTATTTTTTTCTGAATGAATGGGTAAGTGAACGATACCATCCATATAAGATCCAAGAGTGTACAACGCTTTGTGAAAAAGTCACCGTATGGAGTGAGTTTTGTGCTGGCATCGTCATTTGTCAATATTTCTTTGATTGTTACCTTGGCCAGACAATCACCGCCAAGGGCATGCACTATAGGTCGATGATTACCAGCTTCATTTGGCCTAAGTGGGATGATCTGAATACCAAAGACATTTGGCTTCAACAGATCAGAGCAGCCACACAGCTCATGCCACATATCATATTCAGTACATTCGGTTTGAGGGCATCGTGCAAGTGATGTAAACTGACCTCCGAGATCGTGACCGTTTCTAATGGGATCTTCTCAAGTCATCGATGTATGTGTCACCGTCATTGGAAATTTTATAAGCAATGACGTTGTTTAATTTAACAGTTTTTAGCTTCAGCCTTAAAAATCAAATAAAATCAAATCTTAATACGTAAACATTTCTTTTCATGGCCAGGAAATATCAAGCGACCCTTCAATAAACAATTTGTCTTAAAGACATTTTCTGTTAATGTCTCACAAATTATATTTCACTTGATGATAATAAAAATAAAATGAATGAAAGAAAAAAATTGTTTTATGTTCAACATCAACAACTCAATAAAAACTAATGTACGGAGAAATACAAAGAAATAAAAATTATAATAAAAAAAGTAAAAAAAAAGAAAATGGAAAATGAAAGAAAAGAATAAAAAGACATACGGACGAAAGCAATTGTTGTGGTTAAACTGCCAGTAAAATAAATACAAAAGAGAAAACATCAACAACAACAGCAACAATAAAAACAACAACAATGGCATAAAACAATAAAACATTTTAAGCGTTAATAATTCACAAACTTAAATTAACTTCAATGTAAGAATTCTTATTCAAAAACAAAACGAAACGAAACGTAATGTAATTACGTACCCACAAAACGTTTTCAAATAAATAAAATGTATGGCTATGTGTACGGACGACGAGAAGGAGAAAGCTGAAGAGTTGCACGCACATACACACACATACACAAATGCAATACAATTTGATATTATATTCAGTGACACTGCACACTGGGAAATTCTTGCCAAAAAGTGCAAAAATATTTGCGCAGCAAGCAAGCATTTCTTGACATTGCCAGAGATTGAATGCCATGATGATCGCAACCTTATGATCAAATTCTATCTCCTTTAAGAATGGTTGATGGACACAGTCGTTAAAATTCTGTTCAATCAGATGGCGACCTTCTTTTTGAATGCTTCTGTGTCACCCTCTCAGGGTACCCGGGCACAGCAGAATTCCTGCAAAGCCGACGAGCACGCCAGGGTTGGTGCACTATTTGCGGAATCCTCTTTAGTCGACTTGGGGATGCCACTTACCTCGGTCAAGCTGGCCATCACGCGGAAATTCTTTCGAGACGCCAACCTATCCTGGGTAAATGAGGAGTCCTGCTCCACCGCTAGGTTCACTTGGCCCTCGAGGGATAGAAGGCGCACCAACCAGTTACTCGGACTTGGTGACATCATCTCAAACACTGTGGCCGCACTTACGGGTCATTATGTTATGGGAGGACTCGCGGAGAGATTGCAGCTCGCGCCTAATGACTTCTGCCGTGGGTGCAGATCCGTTGAGGAAGAGGTTACTGTTGTCCACTTTCTTCGTCAATACCCATTTCTTGTGAGGTGCAGGTGAGGAGGTTATTTGGCTCCCCAACCCTAGTCAGCTTGACGGAGCTAACCTCTATTGATGTGAAGGATATAGCTCCGTTTATCAAGTTTTCGCGCTGGTTTTCCAGCGTAGGGTAGTCATGCTTTAGAATGTGTAGTCCTTGCGCTGACCAATTTCCTCTCCTCTGATTTGGAGAACTTGGTCAGTACAGGGACTGCGTTCACCTGTGGCGTCACAACGGGCCTCTATGGATGCTTAAATGAGCTTTTGGCATCAAGAATACCAATCTAACCTAATCTAACCTAACCTAGATGGCGACCCGGTCCTGCAACATATGTAATGCAATTTGTAAAAACTATAGAAACCAATTCCATGGCCACTCCTGGTCTGTATGTTTAAAATTTTAATTAAGGATCTGATTTGTAATTCATAAATTGAACACCAAACTTTCGACTTTTTCTTAAAAAATTAAGAAGCAGTTATGAATTTTTGGTTGGCAATTACCAGTGTGCAATGATGCTAATTTAGTGATTTTCATAGTAACATATTCTTTTTCAAAAGCCAATATAATTACCAAGCGCTCTGGCTACTTTCCGATCGCCCTAATCGTTCTATTTGCAATGTGGTGAATAAATTCAGGACCATTGGTTTAGTAAAACCGTACGTCGATGAAACTAACACGAACTAGCCTTTTCGCATACCACAACTTGATGATTTTTGTGTTGTGAGTTGGGCCTGCGCCAGCACAAAATTTAACTAACCTAAGGACTAAAGGTCAACGACCATAGGCAACAACGTGTGTTCCCTAAATGGGAGCAGTTGGCAAGGAACACTAATTTTTATCGATAAATCAACTTCAGCAATGAGGCTCATTTGGGGATGAATGGGTACGTGAACAAACATAATTGTCGAACTTGTCCCCATGCGATTCAAGAACGTCCCATGTAAATTTGAGCTGGTATCGTCATCTGTTCTTTCTTTTAGAACGACATATTCTATGCTAACAATGTCCAAATCGAGCACTTAAGGTCGTTGTCTAAGCACCATAGGGACATGGTCATCTCACATGGTGGTGATATAAACTGACACCACGAGATACTGTGATTTGTCCCCGTTGGATTTTTTCTTACGGGGTTTCCTTAATACGAATAAGTCAGAAACGACGGCGGTCAGCAAGGTCAACGTAACTCATACACGCAACACATATATGGTCATTACAACCCTTCAGTCAGCATAACGACTTCGCTTCTCATATGACTCATGTTGCGTGTGTTAATTGTATACATGAGAGGCGGGACCTAAAGTTTAAAGTCGACTTCGAATGACAGATTTTTGAGAAACTTTTCATGAAGAGAGAAACATTTACTCTCAAGATTTTTGCCACATATCCGTTGAGAGGTAGCCGTCGCAGAAATACTTCATACTTCATACTTCGTTTCGTTGAAGATGTCTGACCTAGGGTTTGAAAAGTGGCCTGTGGCGACTACAAACACAAAGGTTCGATATATGTGGTGATATTATTCATATATTTTTATTTTAATAAAGGATTTGTTGTATAGGACACATTGGACACATCAAACGAAACTGATTTTCCTACAAAACTTCGTTTCCAATTCATTTTTGATTTCAAAAGTTAACATTACTGTTCGTTACGGAGACAGTGGCAAACAGAAAAAGAGGTCTGAATGGTTAAAGAGAAAAAGGTAGTAAAACAAAGAATGAATACAAATGTAAGAAATTATCACCGAAGGGGATCTTGTTATTTTACTTCTACACATGTAAAGTCAAGTACAACAATTGTTGCGTACTCCTGCGTAAAGTTATAATCAATTTATGAACAGCAAAAAGTAGACACATTACCACATTCATACACAGACACACACACACACATACACACGCATATTATAAAATATTAATTACCAAGTTTATTTTGGTTTGTTTAGCAATTTTTTTCTTTCTTTTCTTCTTTTCATTGTAAAAGTAACAACTTATGTTGTTCCTTTGATTTGGTACTTCTGGTACTGTTATCCTTTGTTTCTTTATTAAAATTCAATTACCATAGGACTTATAGCATTGTAAAGGGGGCCGGAAAAAGAAATAATAAACTTTGGCATTAAATATCATTCATGGTGGTTACTGGTCAACTGTTCTGGCTACAACTTTCTGAAGTATTGCCGTGGATATGTCTTTCCTCATTATTGCTGTAAAAACCAGCCTGAAAATTTTATAAATTTATCGATTAGGTTAGGTTAGAGGACGTGTACTTATCAAATGAGACGAGTATAGTACCGGAGGTCAAATTGACCCATTGTACAAAACGTCCTTAAGATGGAAGGATAATAGAGGGGGATAGGAAAAAGGAGAGGAAGTTGGAACGATTAGATGTAAAGTAAAACTAGCTTCGTTGGACTATCAATAAAACGGAGGCATTTGAAGGCAATGAAGGCTGTTGTACTCAGTTTGTTTTTTCTTTTTTCGTTGAAGTTATTAGCAGATCAGCGAAGTCTCTCCCCATGCTCATGCAATGACCTGTAAGTAAGAACTAACACTGCAAAGGTACGGGTAGTTTGTAGTGATTACCAAAGCTCACTTGAGCATACACAGCGGCCCGTTGTGACGCCATAGATAAGCGCAGTCCCTTTACTGGCCGAATTCTAAACTAATCGAAGAAGTTGGTCAGCGCAGGGGCTGCACTAGCTGCTGCTGGCAACTAGCCTGAAATTTTAATAAACGGAGCTGTATCGCTACTCGTAATATAATCGCTTTAGTCTAGTAGGTAGTGTACTGGCTTATTAGATGTGAGAACATTAAACTGTTGACCCCGGCACTCCTGTAAGAAATTAACATACACAATATAAGTGGTGTGAGAAGCTAGATCGTAATTTTGACTGAACACTTGTGACCAATTAACTAAAGTAAGTAAGCATCCTTGATAGCTATGATTGATAGCTCCATTAAGCTAACAAAGAATGAAGAGTCAAATAGCCTAAATCTGCACCTCACTAGAGATGGGTCCTGACAAAGAAAGTGGATAACAGTTTTGTCCTCTTCAAAAGACCCACACCCACAGCAGAAGTCATTTGATGGGAGTTGTAGTCTTTCCGCTTGTCTTTCCATAACACAACGCCCTGTACGCATAGCCACTGTGATTGAGATGACATTGCGATAAAGTTTGAGTAATTAGTTGGTACGCCTTCTATCCATCATGAGACAAGTGAGTCTGGCAGTCGAGGCAGATTTATCATTAATTCAGGATAGGTTGACATCTGAAGTGATACGGAAGTCTGTACGAATGTCTAAGATACAAGTCAATATACGGGTCACAACTTATTTGTTCATACCACTTCAAGTCATTATTTCCATAGAATTTGGAGGGAGATTGGACTTCCTAATTCTAGTAGTCTTTTTTGGGATTTAGATAGGGGACTATGCAAGCAATCGGAACAGAGAAATAAGTACTTAAAACCCTTAGATCATCTATAAGCATCTGCAATGGGATGATAAGGTTTGCAGTTCTCCAAAGCGAAGCATACATACATACATACCTACATACATACATGCAAACGGCAGCTATAAAATCGGAGGAACGAAGGACTTCCATGCAGAAATGGCAATCACGATGGGAGAACGGTTTAAAGGGAAGGTGGGCATTTCACCTTGTCCCTAATGTAACCCTTTGGCTGGAGAACGAATATTGCGAGCTGATCTACTACGTGACCCAGTTCCTAACTGGTCATGGGCGCTTCAGAAAGTACCTGCACATATTTGGACATGATACTTCCCCTTTATGCACAAACTGTGTAGATGAGGAGAAAGATGCGGAGCATATTCTAACATGCTGTCCCAGATTTAGATGGCCGGGAGAAACGAATTTGGGACCAAACCGGCTAATGTAAGAGCTGTTGAACTGTAGAATTCTATGGAGTCAATATAGCCTGAGAATGGCTGAAGTTATGATAGTACTCCGAAGACTGGAGGAACGGAGGCGAAATTTGAATTAATGTGATAAAGCTTTTAAGCTAACCAGCCCTCCGCGAAGTAATACCTTACGGCAGTCCCGGGGGGAGAGTGGTTGAAGTGTGTAGGGGGTGGGTTTAGTACGTAGGCACCAGTGATGGTGAATTGTGCACTCTTTTGTTGGAACAAAAGTGTCTTTCGAAGATTCCCACCTCCGGCTCAAGACAAAAAAAAAAAAATACTTTCATACATCCATACATACATACATACATACATACATACATACCTACATACATACATACATACATACATACATACATACATACATACATACATAAATGGTCATTACAACGCTTCAGTCAGTATTACGACTTAACTTCTCACACCACTTACTTATGTTGTGTGTCTTCTTTTTATACATGAGTGGCGAGAAAGTCGACTCGTAGCGGCAGATTTTTTAGAGAAACTTTTTTTTTAAAACGGCGCATCTGCGAATTGACAATGAAAGAGAAACTTCATTATAAGATGCCGAATCAGCTAGAGATGAGTCTGAAATTCTCTTGCAATCCAATCCATTGGTTTTTATAAGTTTTCGTTTTTCACCACCCCCCCCCCCTTTCTTTAACTTCTTAATGCAATGAAAATTCTTTTGTCGCTCACATAGTATTACAATTCCTTTTAATAAAAAAAAACATGTTTTCAAAATATTTTCAAAATTATATGCCAAAAGCATGTCATAATTAACACACAAATAATTTTCAAAAGAGAAAAAGAAGAACAAAGAAGAAAAAAAAACAAATTAATTTAAATATTTGTAGTAACAAAACCACAGAATTCTTATTTACTTTCATTATACTAAAAATAATACAATAACTACAACAAACAACAACAACAAACAACAATGCAAAACAATGAAAGAATGCATTTTCATTTAGAAAGTTTCAAGTCAAACTATGTTAACTTGAACGAACGAAAATATACTCGTACTTGAGCAGAATATTTTGTTGTCTTAAACTTTGTAAATAAACATTAGAATGTGTTGTAATAATTCTTTATTAAAACTTTGTTTCCTACTTTTTATAATAAAAACTTCTTTATTCTTTTTTTTTTCTTATTCTTCTTGTATTTTGTTAACGAAAACTGAAAAAATTTAAATAAAAATAAAAAATAATAAAGAAAACAGGAATAATTTACAGCAACCGTTCTTCCTTCATACGCAACAGCAGCGGCAGCAACAGCAGCAGCATAGTCCTTTTGGCAAAGCAAACTTAAAGCGTAGAAAAGTAGAAAATATTTTTTTTTTTTATTTTATTTGTACAACATTGTTGTCTAAAGTTTTATATGCATTTAGGCCAGAATAGGCCAGGCCAATATTTAATATAATTTACATGTTAAATCCTTTAAACTCATAACTTGAATACAATGTTGGTTGTTGGTTGCCGGGCTTTGTCTAAAAATATTACAACGTGTGAGTTTATAAAATATGTTAAACTGATTTACTAACAACAACATCAACAACAAATGCGAGGGCTGAATGAACTTTGAAAAAGTAAAAGTTATTGGCATTTATATTATATGGAAAAGAGCGTTGCCGCGATAACAAAAAAAAATTTCTATACAAACCAAAATCCAAATAAAAAATGTAACCAAAAAAAATTTGTTTTCTTTTGTAGATAATTGTTTAAAATAAATTCATTACATACATACATAATTGCTCATTACAACCCTTCTCACACCACTCATATTGTGTGTGTTAATTTTACAATATGAGTGGCAGGACCTACAGTTTAAAATCGATTCCAAACGAAAAATTTTTAGGAAACTTTTCATGGCAATTTTATTTTACTCCCAGAGTCTTTGCCAGAAATCTGCTGAAAGGAAGTTGCCGAAGAAATATTTGTTCATATTTTCGTTTTAATGTCCGATCTGGGGTTTGAACCTACTAGCCTACGGCGACTTCAATTAAATTCAGTGCAAAAGATATTCTATATTGTATGCTCCCCACCCCACAACTTTTTTTGTAAAAAAATGGAAATTTCTTATGTAGCAAGGTCTTGAGAGCATGGCTACTGATACATAATATAGCTCTATATAGAGTATACGTAATGTAGGCCAGAGATAAGTTGGTAAATTTGATACAAAGAAATTTAAATGCGTTCTCTGATATTCAAATAACGATTAGGACAATAGCAAACAGGCATACCAGATCAAAGGCGGTCCTGAATTGTAAGCCATCTATTACTTACTTACTTACTTAATTGGCCATAACAACCCGTTTAACGGATTTCGGCCTGCCGCAACACATCCTTCCAGGCGCCTCTGCTTAATGCGCGCCTACGCCAGTTGATAAGACCAATCGATGACAGGGCTTCCTCGATGTGGTCCTTCCAATGGATGCAAGGTCGTTCTCTTCGCCGACTTCCGCAGATTCCCGCACACATATACCCGTCTCGCCGGATCATCCTCCTCCACTCGAACGACATTGCCAAGCCAGCGCAGCCGCTGGATATTATTAGCCATCTATTAGTAATCGTACAAGAGAAAGCAAATAATCTAGCTAAAAGAGAACATGAATAACCGTCCAATGCCTTTTAGTTCATTAAAAACCAGGGCACATGGACTATTGTGAAACAATAATTCAGCTGGAAAAATTTCAAAAGTACTCTGGAGCGATTCTAATAAGGGGTAAACTATGTAGTATATTAAGACTAAATGGAGTCAACTTAAGTACACTTATAAGCGGTATAACTTGACACTCTGCCTTACACGTAGATTTCAATTACATACATATGTGGACATATTAGATAGTAATGAATGCATGGAATATGGCGAAAAGATCGATACGATAGAACATTTCTAATGTTATTGCCCAGTTTTCGTAAGCTCGAGAACACTATACTACACATAACTCATCGCAAAGACAAAAGCTAAGAAAGTTTGTAACAGAAACAGATAGAAAATATATTTCACAGCCCATAATGGTAAGCACACAATGAGCGAATATTATAACTTACATATACAGTAGACAGCAAAAGTCTTAGTACGGCAATATATTTTGACAAAAAAGTCCCTACAGGCTTAATACTCTTGCACAAAGTCCCAATATGACTTCAAGAGAGTATTTACGAGATCATTTGAAAGAATAGTTACGTAATCGCTAAACCTCAAACAAAAGTCAACCGAAAAACTCCAGAAAACACTGAACAAAACTTGTACATTCAATTCGAAAAGGGTTAAATGGAGTGCTTGACCTTATGGGATGTTCTACTAAATACAAAGGATAACTTTTCATATATTATGCCTTTGATTTTTAAATTTTCTCAGAGTTCTCCTTGGGGATACCCATGGTATAAGAAATATAGAAGGTAGTTCCAATCAAAATTTTTTTTATAAAATAAGGTTTTTTGAAGTTTTATTTTCTGATAAACTATATATGAAGGTTTGCCACATTTATAATTTTGTTGTATATATATATATATATATATATATATATATTATATGTATACCCTTCTGTATAGTGCAGTCCTTGCGCTGACCAATTTCGTTTTCTTCCCTAGTTTGGTAGAACTTGGTCAGTACAGGGACTGCGTTCATCTGTGGCGTTTTATAAGTAAAATGGCAATACGATCACCATTGAGCGCAAAAGAAGTCCCACCCAACCAAAACAATTGACAGATTCAATATAAGCGCCGACGCGGAACAATGTTATTCATTATCTTTCCCGCTATTTCTCGTTCTATTAGACGAGTTAATGCAAAAATTTTTGCTAAAGGAGAGTAATAGTGTAGAATTGCATCATACCTGAAATTATATATTATCCGATGATATTTCGAATGTGCCGAAAGAACTACACGAACTAGTGTTGTTTTGATAGGATGCGTATATGATTGGTTAAAACGTAAGCAATGTCTGCCAATAATACGCCCACAAGCGCATTCACACTTGATGTCGATCACATAATGTCAGCAGTCGAATAAATCGGACAGGATGTGTCTAAAACAAGGTGAGCATTTGGGCATTCAAATAAGATTAATGAATTGCTAAAGTAATGTATGTATATAATGTATGTAATATGTATGTATATGACAATGAAACGTAACATATTCTAGTGAAGAATGCTTTGAATTTTAATACTCGGAACTTTAAGAGTTTTTGACTCTTCAATACCAACGCTTTCATAATTACAGATGACATGGAATTAATGAAATAAATAAGGCACGCATTAAAATCGTTGCCATCAACCATTTCATCTATAGGGCTTTGAAAGCAAAAATAAAGTTGAAGACAAAAGAGATCCCTTAAAGATCCTGTCTATAACAACACAAGTAGTGCAATCCTCTTTTAATTATTGTCACTGTTACGAAAATGGAAACGGTGTACATCGTTTAACTTTAAAATGAATAAAATCCACACAAACAAATACAACGAACTTGTTACAAGTAAACCAACAACATCAGTATAAAAGGAAAGGGGCTAGAAAAGTAAGCGAGAACGCAACAACAAGCAAGTGGACAAAATACACAAACAACAATGAAGTTCCGAGAGAGCTTTCGAGAAGGCGAACACACGAACATTCGACTTCAAGAACATACATCATACTGATTACGTGGGAATATAAAAAAGGGCTAGACAAAGCAGGCAATGAGCGGTAAGAATTCAGTCAGTCTTGCGTGTGAAGAAAACAGTCGTGGTTTGAACATCGTCGTTGTAAAGATCTACCGAATATTTGTTAACGTGTACGCGAACAGCAGTGTAAAGAAGAATAACGAATAAAGCAAATTATTGTTGGATTCATCAAGTTGTAAACGGTGGCACAATAAAGAGTTTAATTGAAACTAAACACATATTTGTTTTTATTTTGTTTGCATCAACGAACTCATATTTTAAACGTTTTTAAAAAGGTAAAAACGTTACATCACGAAGATCTAAGGCACCTCTATTGCGACCATACCTACATAGCACTTAATATACACCCAGAAGTTTCCTCCTGAGGTGAATTGATGTGCTACGGACTAAAAGAATAATATGACATGATTTCCCTACAGTGCGATTAATAGGAAAAACATTTCCTTAATGCGTACAGGAAAAAGTCCTTCCGATTACGTAAACAGTTTAATTGGTGAAGTTCTGAAGTTGTTATCCTTTAAATAATTACCATTTCGTTGCTATATTTTTAAAAGTTTTATTCTTTTAACCTCAGCACTCTCTTTCCAAAAATATACGTATGTATCTTTATCACCCAAATATTAAGACATTACAATAAAAATTCCAATCTTCTACAAAGAAAAAAAAAAGAAGGAAAAAAGGAAAAGAACTGAAAAGAGAAATTAAATTGTTGACACAAAACATTAACATTTCTGACACAATTTTAGCCAACACTTTCAATACTGACCTCAGGAGTCATGTTAGTGTCACATATTTGTTTTGTGGTTTTCCAAATATTTCTACAAAAAACCAACAAAAAAAAACGTAAATATTATCGGCTTATAGAAGAAGAAGATACATTTGATTTTATTTTAGTTTTTTTTTTTTGGTTTTTTTTGGTTAAGGTAGCATGTGTGTTTTATTTGTTGGCTTCATAGATTTAGAACTGTTGATACATGGAGTTTTATTTTTTTTCTCCTGTCATTTCGTTTTATTTCTTTATATGTAGAGAGACGACAGGCATATGGTGCATGAGCAGAATGAAAGGGCCTTATTATGTGGCCACTTAAAATGGGATCCAAACGGGAATGAAAATTTATTGGGCATATTCCCCTTCAGATCAATTCCATGCAAACAAGTTAAAGTTTCTGATTTTGTTGTTGGAAGTCACCGTAGTCTAGTAGGTAGTGTGTTGGTTTATTGGACGTAAAGCCAGGGTTCGACCCCCGGGCCAGACATCTAGACAAAATACAAAAAAGTATTTGTTCGGCGACTTCACACACAACATAAGTGGTGTGAGAAACTAGGACGTTGTACAATGGGTCAATTCAACCTCCGGGTACTGTACTTGTCTTAATTGACAAGTACACGACCTCTAACCTAACCTAACCTATCCTCTTCAGATCAATTCCATATAAACAAGTTAAAGTTTCAGAATTTGTTCTCCAGAACGATGCTTATTTAGCTGTATTTAAACGTGATTGTTAGGAAGACGGATTTCTAAAGATGTAGGAATGATACTCGAATATTTTATCAAAAGGTTAAGCCTCTAACCGAAAAACCTTTCAAGCCCGAAGCACCTTCCTGCAGATATGAAAACGAAAATTTGGTTACAGATTCGCAAGGGGTATAGAGGTTATGCTCGCAACACGTCTCTACTCTTCTACGAAGTAATGGTGTTAAAAATTCTGCCATTGGAGATGATGTACCGAAACCAATCGATAATGAAGCCCTGAATTGTGGCTTACGAGTTGAATTCAATTATTTAAGACCAGAGGCTAGAGGAAAGTTTGCCCAAGGATTGGAACCTCAATATCCTCCGTTCTCCTGCCTTTGATAGCCTCTTAAGTTATTATGTGTTTGCTGCAGTGGGTGAGCTCGATACTATAGGCTGTGCAGAATAACGTTCAGCAATGACTGTAGCTCTGTCAAGGTACCATTGCTACACTACTTTTCACAAAAGTGTCCATTTACTTGCATACGCTGACGACATTGATATCATTCGGCACACCAACGCTTAGGTTTAGGTTAGAGGACGTGCACTTGCCAATTGAGGCAAGTAAAGTACTCGGAGGTGCTGTCCTAAAGGGGTGAGAATAATAGGGGAGATAGGGAAAAAGTAAAGGAAGTAGGAAAGGGAGAATAAGGAAGCAGAGGAATTACACAGAGTAACAAAAGACACAAGAGAGCGCGACAACACTATCGGAGCCCTAGCACTTCTCAACCTTGCTCAAACTAATAATGAATCTATAAAGAGCCTTTATATCGGCTCTCGACACAGAATTCAAACCATCAAAGAAGCCCCTGCCAAGGCTCTTCAACCACAACCTACTAAGGGCTGGACAGTTGCAGAAGAAATGTTTGATAATCTCCAACTCCTCCTCATCGCAATATACTATGCAGTAGTCCGGCTGGGCTCTATTGCAGATCCTTGTCAGCGACCCATAATAAACCCAATAACTAAACTTAAGCTGGCCTTATCCAAGCCCAGCAACCAATTTGTTCTTACACTGTCTATAGCAGGCCATAGATACCTAGAAACAGAACAAACCCCCTGGCCCATCCATTGATGAGGCCGTAGAGGTGGCAGATTGAGGGATCAGAACAAACTATCTCATCGCCAGGAACCCAGCATAGACGGATTCGTTTGGTAAAAAATTCTTAACACTCGTAAGAGCCGTGATTTGCACAAGACCAACGCAATGGGCTTTAGTACAGCCTGATTATCAACGAAGATCATATAAGATTCCGAATCCGAAGTAGGCCTACCAGCTATGGTCTCGATAGCCTTCAAGATTGCGAAGATCTCTGCCTGAAACACACTACAGTCATCCTTTGACCTGGGTATACCTTTCAGTTCCTGGAATACTCCACCATTTCATTTGGCCGTACCAAGCTTTTAGTGCTATTGAACTTGAATCTATCAAGATGGTAATAATTCGGAGCAAAAAGGGGAAAAAACCAAAAAAAAAGCAATGTTTCATAGGAGTCATCTACTGAGTATGGGTCTTAAAAAAAGACGTATTTTGTCGGCAAAATACATCGCATGTCCCTGATGTACCGGACCTCAAAACGGCAACAGAATAATAAGAATATAGTGCAGATAGTTTCTGACAACGACATGTTCCTTGAAAGGGCCTCAACATTTCAAAGCCTTACTCAATAAAGATTCTCTAAAAGTGTGGTTTGTTTTTTTTTTCATAATTGCAAAACATTATCACAAATATTTTGGGGTGCATGGGTATATTTTCTTAATAGAATACATATTAGCAAGCATTAGTTTGTCCTTGCATAGTATTTTGTATATTCAATAATCATAACAAGTGACATTAAGGACTGTATTTAATGTCTTAATATTGTATAACTGAACAGAATGTTAAATGTTGTTTCATTTTCCATGTAACCATTATCCCCACCACTGATCCATGATACTTATTACAAGAAAACAAAATAAGAGAATTTGCTTAGCCTAAGAAAAATTCATGCTAAACATTAATGAAAAGCAATATTTTAGTGCATATACAAAACTGTTTTGAAAATTAAAACGTAAATAACATAATATTATCGGATGCCACTAGATGGCGTGATATAGAGGTAAAGACTACATGCCGAAGGCATCCAGCTTCAAATCTGCTAGAGACATAAATATATGTATTTTGGCTTTAAGTAAATCAGTCGAGTTTAAGTAATAAAGTCGAGAGTTCCTAACGAAAAATTATCAGCTGTACGATTACTACATGCAGGATTATAATAATGGTTTGCACCTCCCTCCAAGTAGTACTGAGGCGAAGAGGCGACCATTGTAAAAACCTAAGACGACGGATTCTTGAGGTTCAGATTTTTTTCTTTTTATGAAATCTTCAGCAAAATATTAAGAAGATTAATTGAAAATTGCCAGGCAAAAGTTGCTATTATAACAGAACCTTAGAAAATTCAAGTGGGCCAAGCTTTTTATGTTAGGTTAGGTGAGGTTAGGTTAGAGTGGTAGCTTTCATACCAAAAGTTTGCTTAAGCACGCATAGCGTTATGACGCCACAGGGGAATGCAGTTCCTGTACTGACTAAGTTCCCCCAAACCAGGGAGGAAGCACATTTAAAGCACGACTACTCCACGCTGGAAAATCAGCCCGACAGCTTGATGAACGAAACTATATTCTTGACATCAATAGACGATAGCTCCGCCAAGCTGACAAGGATTGTAGAGCCAAATAACCTATATCTGCACCTCGCATGAGATGGGCACTGGCAAAGAGAGTGGATAACAGTCTCCTCTTCCTCAGCGGATCTGCATCCACGGCAGAAGACGTTAAATGGGAGCTGCATTTTTTCCGCATGTCTTCCCATAACACAATAACCTATAAGCATGGCCACTGTGATCGAGATAATGTTGCGACCAAGTCCAAGTAACTGGTTGCGGCACCTTCTATCCATTAAGGGCCAAGTGAACCTAGCGGTATAGCAGGACTCCTCATTGACCCAGGATAGGTTGGAGTCTCGAAAGAATTTCCGCGCGATGGCCAGCTTGAAAGAGGTAAGTGGCATTCCTAAGTCGATTGAAGAGGATTCCGGAAGTAGTGCACCAGCCCTGGCGAGCTCGTCGTCTCTACAGTTTCCCGGAATGTCACAGTTCCCGGGGACCCGGATAAGTGTGACACTGAAGCGCCTAGAAAGAAGGTAGAGATATCGGCGACATCCCTTGACGATCCTGTAGTTATTCACAATGTTTGACAGAGATCTTATGGCAGCCTGACTGACAGAATAGAGTGAGATGCGGGTGAAAGAAACACCGTAGGCGAGGATCCATTGAGCGGCCCGTCGTTAAGTGGCCATTACTTCCGCTTGGAACACGCTGCAATAGTCCGGTAGTCGCAGTGAAATGTTCAGGTCCAGTTTCCCAGAGTAGGTCCCGCTACCCACCCCGCCATCGAGTTTGGAGCCACAAACCCAAACAAGTAACAACAGTGCCGGAGTGTTTGGCATTGTTTAACCGTAAAAGAAATGAATGAGTGTGGCTGACTTTCAAAATGTATCAATACAAAGTTTATATGCAGTTCTACTACGGTGTATACATTTTGTAGACATGCAAAGTATAAAATATAAATCCGATGACTGATTGCTTTCTGACTGCGTTAAAAATACACATTGACGATGTTTTGAAATAGTAGGCATTGTAAACATTTTGTACAGCGGCGTTATGAAACACTATACTTTGTTCAAACACAAAGCAACTAACATTTCGGAAGTCAGCCTGTTTGTTATGTGGTTCGATTTGATATAAGGTTCCTTCCTAAGTCCCAGGTACACTTTTTTACACGTATTTATTAATAGTAAAATTACATACACTTTTTGGAAAACTTTCGCTGAAACTATAGGTAACCAAGAGAGACTTTGAAATTCGTTGTGTTCACGCAGTAAGCTAATAAAATATAAAATATCATTAGAGACATGCTTAATTCATTCAGTATTGTGTTGAGTTGTCTAAATAAACTATCAGATGTTCTGTTCCTTGTGCGTTTTGATATTGATATGTTCCGAATTTGGAACGATCTTTAACCAGATGTTTGATCTGTATCAAATACAGACTTTGTTTCCCCGAACAAAATTCTTTTTCATGTCCCTATAGGTGGACGATGGCTCTGTGTTGCATTTGGTTGCAAATGATAATTGTCGGCATCATTTAATTTTCAAAATCTTGTAATAGTCGATAGCCATTACTGTTCTTTAATAGTCTAGCACACTTCCCACTAATCTACCAGGGCAGCTAATGCATGCATAATTAGCCATTACAACCTTTCAGTCAGGATTACGGCCTAACTTCTAACACCACTCAATTTGTGTGTGCCGGGACCTACAGTTTAAAGTCGATTTCGAACGATTTTTGAGAAACTTTTCATGGCAATTTTATTTACTCTCAGAGTTTTTCCCAGAAGAATGCTGAGAGGAAGTCGCCGAAGAAATATTTTATCATATTTTCGTTTTGATGTCTGGCCTGGGGTTTGAACCTACTAGACTGCGGCAACTACTATTAAATTCAATACAAAAGATATTCTATACTGTATGATCTCCATAAAATAAGAAAGCCACCCCCAAAATTAAAAAAAATGTAAATTGCTTATGGAGCAATTTAAGTAATACTTTCATAAGGTACTACTACATAAAATTGGCTACTGATACATAATATTGATCTCAGAGTATATGTGATGTAGGCCAGCGATGAGTTGGTAAATTTGACACAAAGAAATTTAAATGCCTTCTTTAATATTCAAATAACGATTAGGACAAAAGCAAACGGGCATACGGGATTAGAGGCGGTCCTGAATTGTAAGAATGCGATTTTCTATTATATGGGTGCCTAGCCATCTATTAGTAATCGTAAAAGAGAAAGCCAATAATCTAACCAAAATTAGAACATGAATAACCTCCCAATGCCTTTTACATACATACATACATAATTGGTCATTACAACCTGACCTGAATCCTGACTGAAGGATTACGACCTAGTTGTGTGTGTTAATTTTATACATGAGTGGTGGGACCTACAGTTTAAAGTCGACTCCGAACAACAGATTCTTGAGAAACTTTTCATGGCAATTTTATTTTTCTCTCAGGGTGTTTGCCAAAAGTCTGCCGAGAGGAAGTCGTCGAATATGAAATATTTTTCATACTTTCGTTTTGATGTCTGGCCTGGGATTCGAACCCTGGCTTTACGTCTAATAAGCCAACACACTACCTGCTAGACTACGGCGACTTCGACCAGAGCACCTAATAATATTATAAAATATTATGTAAGCTTTATCACTTGAATTCAATTTATGAATCTTCTAAAATTTCTATCTGATTTGATTAAAGATTTGAGTTTCTAAGGCCATAATTTTTATTCCATAAAAATATTGTCTTATTTGATCTACACGGATTTTGTTTGTTATTTGAAATATTTGAAAGGAACATATTTGTCATCCTAAGGCTAAATAATTGTCGATATTTTCTCATCCCATATCTCTTATGCTATTATTTGCTTCTTAAAAGTTATTTGTTTTACATTTTTATTCCTGGAAAAACATATATTTTACTGCCTACACTGTTTTGCTACTAAGAAACTAAGTGGATAGTTTAAAGGCAAGATTTTCATTACTTCATGAACTTTTTAAATTTAACAGGATACACAGCAAGTCAGCTGTCCAGAATTCCATTCTATCTTAGGCCTTATTTGCTTCAGTCAGGACTACGACCTAACTTTTCACATCACTTATGTTGTGTTTGTTAATTTTATATATGAGTGGCGGGATCTACAGTTTTACGACAGATTTCTAAGAAACTTTTCATGACAATTTTATTTATTCTCAGATTTTTTGCCAGAAATCTGTTGAGAGGAAGTTGTCGAAGAAATGTTTTTTTTTCAATTTCGTTTTGTTTGAGATATTTGACTAGGGGTTTGAACCAATATACCAATACATTACCTACTAGACTATGAAGACTACTTAGGCACCATATGATGTTTTTATTCAGATTAAAACCTTTAAGAAATAAATTTAAAAAAGTTTTTTTAAACATAGGCCTGCCTTCCATTATAATTCCAAATATTTACGGAACAATTTACGAGTAAATATATGTATGTAGGTACTCCTTTTTGTAGTATACCTTAGCGAGAACATATATACGTGCAGTTTTATTATTTGTATGTGTGAGAGTGTTGGAAGAAATATTTTTTAACAAATTAATATTTACCAACACAGCGTATGAGTAATAAAAATTGAACCAATATTGAACGTGTTACTCTTGAGTTTTATTTTTATGCACACATACATACGTTCACAAATATAAATGTGCATATGATGGTGCATTTCTTTCTTCATTTCATTCGCTCTTTCTTTCACACACTCTCTACATTCTTTCTGTTGCCATATATTCTCTAATGTGCATTGAGTTCAAACCATGAAAATACGTGACAGTATTGTTAAGAAATTTAGCCATTAAAACTACAAATTCATAGAAATTTCTGTTACGGAAAGAGGAAATCAACGATTGGAAAAGCGAGAAAAATAAAAAAAAACATGAAAGAATTATTGAATTGAACTGAAACATTGTATAAGAATTTTTCATTCGTTTTCTTATTTTTTTTCCTCTTTTTTGTTGAGTTTTGAAGCAGGACCAAAAGGATTTTATGGTGTTTATTTGAAATGATTTTTTGTTTTGTTTTGTTATTTTTTTTTTTTGTTCGCTAAGGAAAAGCATCCACCAAGAATCGTAAACATTTATGTGTTTCGACTATTTAATGAAAGCATCTGAACAACAAAATAAAAAAATTATTTTAAAATATTTATTAAAAATACACAACAAAACAACACATGAAACTAAACAGTGGGACCAAACAACAGATTTAAGGCTACAGAGCTATTGATCTTTTAATTCGCGTAGCCTAACCTATCACTTACTTGCTTCTAATAGCTTAGTCGAATTGCGGAGTTCGCCTTTGTGCTTCTGTTTGATCAGTTTCAAAATAGGCTTTGATACATTAAGGCTGACTTCCAAAATGTTAGTTTGTTTGTGTTTGAACAAAATATAGTGTTTCATAAAGCCGCTGTACAAAATGTTTACAATAAATACTATTTCAAAACGTCGTCAATTTGTATTTTTAACGCAGTCAAAAAACAATCAGGCATCGGATTTATAGTTGATGCATTGTTTGGTTACTTTGCATATCTACATAGTTTATATACAGTAGTAGAAGTACATACAAACTTTGTATTGATACATTTTGGAAGGCAGCCTAAGTCACAACACAATCCGGAGTTTATGTCAACAAAGCTCTTCCAAAAAAGATTGTTTGACTTATCGAAATAGTTTCAAAGCCCTCTTGCAATTTTCTTATTATTTCTTCTTCAGTAAATTAGTTTTTCCAATTAAGGGACGATTAGTCAATCGTAGCACGTCCTACGCTAACAAAAATAATATTTTCAATCTGTGTTGGGTGCCATAGCTAGCGATCGAAAAGTTTTCTTGAGGAAATATTTCGTGGGGATTTTCAAATCATAATGAACAATTTCTGAAGCACTAGGGTTTGTCATGGTATAAATAAACAACAGCTCAGCTGTAAGGTCTCCATTGAAATGCTTTCGCCAAAGCTTTAATTTAATTTTGAGCCTTAAAAAACCGTTCTTCATCAAAGGCGAACAAAGTTACATGGGAACTGCAGGTAAGCTTCGTGCTGTTAATTACAATGAAATATTCTTGTTCGCGATAAAAGAAAAATTCAGCAGAAAATTATTAAACATGTAATGCAGATCTCTCAGGTCTTCACAAGAAGGGTGTCAGGTAATCATTTCAAGGATACACTTTATTACCGAGACTGTTCACCATCTTACTCAAAGACATCGTGAGTGAAAAGCGGCGAGAAAGATAAGGCATTACTTAACAAGTTAGAAAATGCGGATAAAATTCTTTCATTATTTAGTCAGTATTACGACATAGCTTCTTACACCACTGATGTTGTGTGTGTTAATTTTGTAAGTGGCAGCTTAAAGTCTATTCCGAACGACAGATTTTTTTTTGAGAAACTTTCCATGGCTATTTTATCTACTCTCAGAGTTTTTGACAGAAATCCGCTGAGAGGTAGACGCCGTAAAAATATTTTTTCGTATTTCATTTTGTTGGAGATATCTGATCTGTGGCTTGAGCCGAGGCCTTGCGTCCAATAAAACAACACACTACGTACTAGACTATGACGACGTCAGTCATATAGTATTCTTATCATGAACGCAAAACTAGAAGATATTGAAAGATTAGCACCTAATGTTGAAATTGAAATAAATAGCTAACAAAACAAAGCTATGAGAATAAACAACGTCATCACAAATAATTGCAGACTACAAGGCCAATTAGCGTAATACGTCTGCTGTCTAGGAAGTATAAACAAACAACATATGTACACTTTAACTGCAAGCTCATCAAAACGACAGTAACTTTCGTTTGACACGCGATCAGTATAGAGAAGCTCATAAAGAACCAGACGAAATTCAATTCGAATTTGAAATCTACATAAAAACCAGAGGTATTTATCAATTGAAGTTGTCGTATTTTAGTAGGTAGTATGTTGGCTTATTAGACGTGAAGTCACGGTTCATACCCCAACAAAACGAAATACGAAAAAATACTTCTTCTGCGACTTACGCTCAGCAGATTTGTGGCAAAAAATCTGTGAATAAATAAAATTGCCACGAAAATTTTCTTAAGAATCTGTCGTTTAGGATCTACTATAAACCGTAGATCTCGTCATTCATGTAAAAAATTAACACATACGATATAGGTGGTGTTAGAAACTATGTCGTAATCCTGATTCAAGGGGTGTAATGATCAATTACGTATGTATTTATTGATAAATGTTTCAATGTCATATACACGATATCCTGTTCCAATACTCCGTTAGCACCACAGATCATTGGAATTTATCTAAAGAGGAGAAAATAAAAAATAAATCATGATAATTAATCGCCTATGCTGTCACTTGACAATACACGTAATTCATCACACATCTTAAGATTGACTAAAAATATATATTTGTTACGACCACTCACTCAACTTAGTGATGACGGATATGCGATATATTACTGCAAAATGACGACATTCACTTGTGTCTTACATACGCTTATTCTGTCCTAATCATGTCCCTTTCGACAGAGAATCGGCAAAGAATTGAAAATCGAGATAAAGAAGTGAACTCCTATGGAATGCTTATAGAATGGAAGCATTGCATGAAATGGAAATAAAATTCTTAGCTCTCAATGGCCAAGATGGTCGAGCTTAACTTAGTGATCTTAACTTAACTGTTTAGGTGGATTATTGGAAGGGATCACAGCCGCTTCATGTTGTATAATTTTGTCGAATACAATGATAGCCTTTATGTGCATAGCTTGAGCACTACATTAGATTACATATTTATTTTCGCTAAGTTAGTTCTAAAACTCTTAAATATTTCTCCCTACAATATCTGTTTATTTGTTGTGTTTTTTTTTTTGCCTTCATTTATCCACAGTTCTGTTTTGGTTATAAAATTGCAAAATTGCCAATAAATTTAATACACAGTCCAAGCATTATTGCTTAATCCTCTCCACATAATGGTAACCATTATTACTGAACGTCTACTACGGAAATTGAAATAAAAGCAGTAGAAAATTACCGTCTTAGTAATACAGTCTTAGTACAGGATTTTCTATAAAACAATAAAATGCTGATGATGGCAAAACAAAAAAATATGGAAAGGAAAGATAAAAAACCGGCATTGTTATTAAACAAGAATTTATTTATTATGGATTAAAACTTAGCAATTAACTCTTAAGATTTAAACAACAACAAATAAATATGCTGGTAGTGGTATGAGATGAAACTATTAATGAAATTGAAACATGATTACTTTTTAAAAGTAGATGCTGATAGCAAGAGATAAGAGGTTTCATTACTAAATAAATCTAAAAAACTATCAGAGCCGATGATTGCAATTTGTATACAATTATTTTCTCTGGATATTGTTTGTAAAAAAAGTTAACAATCCGTCTCTCAAACCTAAGGAACATGATTACATTGTAGCCAAATACAGTCAATGATGGTAATTCTGTTAGTCTCCCAAAATAGTGCCATAATTTTATAATTTTTCCTTTAAAAACTTATGCTACTGCAAAATAAGAGAGCAATCATCGCCTCTATATTGTAATGCCTTCTCCAAAACGTCATTTTAGGGTAGACTGGCTCCTTTTGTATAATTCTAAGGCAGACACAGAAACATGCATTTGGTAAATTTATATTTCATTCTTGAAGATGCTGTAGTCCAGTAGGTAGTGTGTTGGCTTATTAGGCGTAAGTCCGCGGTTCAAAGCCCAGGTCAGACATCTTCAACAAAACGAAATATGAAAAAAACATTTCTTTCGGGACTTTCTCTCAGCAGATTTCTGGCAAAAAAAAATTAAATAAATTGCCATGAAAAAATGCTAAAAAATCTGTCGTTCGGAGTCGACTACAAACTGTAAGCCACGCCACTTCTGTATGAAATTAACAAACATAACATTAGTGATGTGAGAAACTATGTCGTAATCTTGCTTGAAGAAATCTACACAATTTATTGTACTTCTGAACAGATATTGTAAAGCATTTCCACAGTTTTCCTTCCTACAATAAAGGCTTTTGACGACTTAGGTTTGTTAGTGAAAGCTCAAAATCCTAAACATAATTCCAGTAATTTCAATGAAGGATACGGCTACTTTTATTGGTTAATTCGGATGTTGTCAAAAGATAAGTACGTAAGGATTATAAGTACGGATGAACCATTTCGATAGAAAACCAGTTCAACAGTTTCATTCTACTACAATTCACAACTTTCTCGAGAGCTGGTTACCCTACAATCCACCTCTACATTAACAAACGAGAAAGGGAATTTGGATGAAAGGTCTACTAGAATGTTATATACCGTGTTTAGATGGGGAAGCAGAAAATGCCTTCGTTTCATTTACTTAATTGGTCATTACAATTATTTAATCAAGATTACAACCTAGCCATTCACACCACTTATGTTGTGGGTATTAATTTCATACATGAGAGATCGTTTAAAGTAGGCTTTGAACCACAGATATTTGAGAACCTTTTCATGGCAATTTTATTTACTGGCAGAGTTTTTATAAGAAAGCTGCTGAGAGGAAGTCGCCAAAGAAATATTTTTTATATTCGTTTTGTTGGAGATATCTGACCTATGGTTTGAACACTGGCCTGACGTCTAATAAGCCAACATACTACCTACTAGTCTTCCTTAGGTTACATAAATAATTAACCATTACAACCCTTCAGTCAGGATCACGGCCTAGCTTCTCACACCACTCATGTTGTGTGTGTTAATTTTATACATGAGTGGCGGGACCTACAGTTTAAAATCGACTCCAAACCACAGATATTTTAGAGACTTTTCATGGCAATTTTATTTACTTTCAGAGTTTTGGACAGAAATCTGCTGAAATGAAGTCCCCGAAGAAATATTTTTCATTTTTCGTTTGAGTTGGAGATGTGTCACGTCTAAAAAGCCAACACACTACCTACTAGACCATGGTTTTATGAAGTTGTGAATTCTTGCTTCCCAAGAATCATTCACTTTAATTTTCAAAGTGCCGGTCAATGATGAAGAAGATGTTCTGCGGTCTATGAAGATTCCCATGGGCTGGGATTAGCATATGCACTCATAGTCCAGTATTTCGATTCTAAAACTCTGTTTAACTCTGGTTTCAGAGTTTACTAGGTTATCAAGTTCTGTTTTTACTATTTGAAAAAAGTTTCTGTGGTGACTTAATAAAGATTGAGTTGTAATTTGTTTAAAATCAGTTGTGATGATGAGCTTATACTTTGACGTGTAAAACTAGTTTCTAACGGTCGTGTAGGTGTAAATAGCTAACAATTCTGTCATATAGCCTTAGAACTTATTTATATATTATGGTGATTACAACCATTCAGTCAGGAGATTATGATCTAGCTTTCCACATTAATTATCTTGGGTGTGTTAATTTTATTCGTAAGTGGTAGGACCTGCAGTTTAAAGTCGACTCCGAGCGACAGATTTTAAAGAAACTTATCATGGCAATATTATTGATATTTTTGCACACAAGACTGCAGAGAATAAGTCATCGAAGGAAATATTGTTTTCATAATTCGTTATGTGCGAGATGTCTGAGCCATGAGTTGAACCACACATTCTAGACTACGATGACTTCAATCACAATATAATTCAGATATTCAGCCTTATGAAGAGACTTTCCTTCTATTTATTCAGATTTGTAGAAAGCTGAATCATAAGTTATTTCAATAGTAGTCAAGTCAAAATTTGAATTGTTGCATGGATTTATTCAATTTTCAATCATTTTGCATCTGCTGATATGTATTATTTTTTATTACAATCATTTTATCACATGACTGGCAATAATATCGAAGGAATAAATTTTAATATTTTCAAATAAAATCGCATTCTACACCATAACGATAAATTGTTGTAAAGTTTTCTATTCAAAAACGTAAATAAAATAGAAAAACGAATGGCATTAAATTTTTATTATCTAAACGTGTATATGCTTGCCAAGGTGTCGTTACAAATAAATCACTTAAAATAAGTGGCATATGCAACAGTTTCCAATAAAGGTGGCTTAAGGAAAAAACTTAAAGAAATGAAATGCAAAAGAAAAACAAAATCTGTATAGACTGTGACATTCTTTTGCCAAACAATCGAACTATTTACATACATACATACATATGTACATACATAAATATTGTACGCAGACAAACAAGGGAGCTATTTATCGAATGACAATAATACGGAGTAATATTGGAGCACACCTTTAAACGTATGCCAGCAGATACTTGTGAACTCGGGGTATGAATAATCCAAAAACGCCAAAGAAGAATACCTTTTAAGATAATTGAATTGGGGAAAACCGTTATGCAGCCATTACCTGATAAAACTGAGAAATGAAACACACAATGGTAGGAGAAACGAGACAATGGATTAATGAGGTTTTTGCATAAAAGAAACGTAGTAAATATTACAAAAGGAATGTTTTTGTTACTTAATATGATGATGTACTTAAGGAATCAATAGTTTTCGGTAACAAAAAAAATTATTATTTGCTTCTGGTATTTTAATTATTAAAAACGGTAGAAACTTTCTTACATACTTTCGCTAACAGGTAATAAGCGCAGGTTTCCAAGCATCAATGAAGGTAGTTCGTAGTCTAGTCTCCCGCAAAACGAAATATGAAAAATATTTCTTTGGCAACTTCCTCTCAGCAGATTTCTGGCAAAAACTCTGAAAGGAAATAAAATTGCCAGGAAAAATTTCTCAAAACTGTATAGATGCCGCCACTTATGAATAAAATTAACACACACAACATAAGCGGTATGGGAAGGGTAAGTAAGCAAGACCTAAACCTATTCGAATGAATTGTTCTTTTAAATAAATTACAACACAAATTATTTTCAAAAAGCAATAGCATATCCTGGTAACCTAGCTAAATCCGAAGCCAATTCAAGTCAAACAAAATCTACCTTAGAAACCTTAGAGCAATTATAACGAGACCCTAGACTATGAGCGCCCATGCTCGTAAGCTGGGATCTTGAAAGGAGTTCTATAGATGAGTAGACCGCAGTACATCTTCTTCATCATTAACCGGCACTTGTTTCGCAAGAACCCTCGGCTTTATAAAACCATTGGTATGACTGAAAGACGAACGTCGCCATAGTCTAGTAGGTAGTGTGTTGGCTTATTAAACGTAAAGCCAGGGTTCAAGCCACAGGCCAGACATTAAAACAAAATACAAAAAGTATTTCTTCGTCGACTTCCTCTCAGCAGATTTCTGGCAAAAACTCTGAGAGTAAATAAAAATTGCCATGAAAAATTTCTCAAAAATCTGTCGTTCGAAGTCGACTTTAAACTGTGGGTCCCACCACTCATGCATGAAATTAACACACACAACATAAGTGATGTGAGAAACTAGGTCGTAATTCTGACTGAAGGCTCGTAATGACCAATTATGTATGTAAAGTGGATTTTATCTGTAATACAACGGAATCTTGTAGGACCCAAGTAGATGTACTCTTTGAGGCGGTTACCAATTTCAATCCTACAGTCAGTATACGAACTAGTTTCTAACACCAGCTTATGCGGTGTGTGGTAATTTTATACATGAGTGGCGATACCTACAAAGTCGACTCCGAATGACAGATTTTTTATATATAATTATATAATAATTTTTTCATATTTTCTTTTGCTCGAGATGTCTGACCTAGGGTTTGAATTGTGGCCCTATGTCTAATAAGACAACCTTGTAGACTACGGCGACTGCATATTTCTATAAACATTTTAAAATGTTAACCTACTTTTTCAGAGGCGGGAAGATACATACATACATACATACATAATTGGCCATTACAACCCTTTAGTAAAGATTACGACCTAGCTTCTCACACCACTTGTGTTGTGTGCGTTAATTTTATACATGAGTGACGGGACCTACAGTTTAAAGTCGACTCCGAACGACAGATTTTTTGAGAAACTTTTCATGACAATTACTTACTCTCAGAGTTCTTGCCAGAAACCTGCTGAGAGGTAGTCGCCGAAGAAACATTTTTATATTTTCGTTTTGATGTCTGACCTGGGGTTTGAACCGTGACCTTACAGTCTAGTAAGCCTAGACTACGGCGGGAGAATATGTATCCTTTATTTTACAATTTCCGAAACGAAGCTTCTGAGTACGATTTTCCTTAACAGCATTTTCATCTCATAGTGGAATAAAAATTTGCAAAAGTTTTGAGGTATTTTTTGTTTATAAGGAAACAGCATCATTTAGGATATTTCGATATTTTAAATCATTTTTAAAACAACATAACTTTTTACACAGATGATGTCTCTTCATAAGTTGAAATATTGCTTTCCAGACAGCTGGACAGACGGTTATTTACATGCTATTGCGATTCAAGAAAAAATTGAGGGATAATTACTTACTTACTTATTTATTTAATTGGCCATTAACAACAACGATTAACGGATTTTGGCCTGCCTTAACAGATACTTCAAAGCGCCTCTGCTTTTTTGAGCGCTTTCGCCAATTGGCCATAGCAATCGATGACAAGACTTCGATTTGGTCCTTCCAACGCAAACAAAGCTTCTTCGATTTAGTCCTTCCAACGCAAACAAAGTTGGTCTCTAAGCCGACTTCATCTTCCCCCTTTCTTTGTGGTCAAATTAAATATTTTTTTAAAACCACCAGCAAGCACTTAACTTGAAATAATTTATTTTGCCTCAAATACAAAGACGTTTGACTTGAATTTTCTTTTTTCTTTTTCCATTTCAAAATATTTTGCGCTAAATTATGCACAAGATCTTATAGGCATTATATTTAACATAACAAGTGTTGTTGTTGTTGTGGAACAAATTGAAATCAAATAATATGAATAAAATTGCCTTTGCCCTTATCAACAATGTTGACCGAAATACAAGGTCTTGTGAATTTCGGCAAAATAGATTCTACTAAAAACAAAACAAATGCTTGTAAAAAAACAAGCTGAAAAGTTATTCTAAATATTTGCATTATTATGGGCAAATCACCTGAACTTCCTTCCGCATTTCCTGCTTAGGTCCTTTATATGTACACATAAATAGTTAAGAAGCATTATTTGCAAAACAAACAAACAGCTACACACAACACACATACATACATACATAACACAATTGAACCCAACATTTTAAAGTAGACTTAAAACATGTTGCTTTTTGGATTTTTTTTTTCTTTGGAGGGGTGAGAGGAAAAAAATTGCCCAAAAACATTTTTCGAATACTCAAACGTTTTCCTGTTGCTTTTTATAGTTTGAGACGAGCATGAATTGTGGGGCTCCTCAACATTTGATAAACGGCTTTTACAGGGTACGTGGTAGGTAGCTCAACTTACAAATATTTTTTCAAAAATTTACTGACTCTATTACTTTTTGGGTTGGCATTGTTGTTGCTATTGTTGCTGTTCTTGTTTATAACGAACAACTGAAAATTCATTGTTAACAAGCTTTTGAATGCCATGTGTTTGTGTGTATAACACATACAAAAAAAACCGAAAAAATATTACCTGCCTATGGGGTTGAGGGAAGCAGTAATACCAACAACCACCATCTAAATAATGTAGCAAGATATACAGGAAAGCAATCCCTTTTCAATTTCCCCAGAGGGTATTCCGATCAAACAGGATGTTCTTAGGCAGTTCAAAGAATTTTTTTTGCATTCCATCATCAAAAAAAAAAAGAAAATAAAAACTACAAGCAACAGGCAAAGAAAAATTAAATGCAGTAACAGAATTAAGGCTTTTCGTTTAGAAGGAAAAAAATATTTTAATTTGAGACTGACTTTCATTATCCATAATATTTTTGTTTAAAGTATGTCTACTTAACTAGCTTTATCCCTCGTTTAACTACAAGCCCGATAACAAGATTATAACAAAAGAAAATATACGAAATATAAATCAAATTGTTGTCTTCTTATTTTTTATTTACAACAAATTTTTGTTTAATTTTTCAAAAAATATCCGAAAAATGTCTACAGAAAATGGCAAAGCCCTTATCAAACAACAACAACAACAACATAAAGCACATTTTTACTTTACAACCCATAATAGACACATAACAACTTCGAATGTATTTTTCCCCCCGCATTTTGTTTTTATGAACCCACTAACTCACTCACCTTCAAAAAAAAAACAAAAACGGCTCAAAATATACGAAACACTAGTACAAGTGCTAAGTACACTCAAATAGACAGGCATGGCGTAGATATAGTGCCACAAATGCTTACAAAAATTTCTATAGAATTTGCCCTCAAGTTATGCATTTCACCTCTTCCGTACAATTCAGTTGAGGAGTTCAGTTCTTTTCTTTGCTTCTTTTTTTTTGTTAGCTGGGAGCTGTAAGGCAACAGCTAATATTTCATTTGGCTGAATACACACTCAACTACTCTTTTATATATATGTATGTATGTATGTAGCCCAACCATATAAATATATTAATAAGAGGAAAATTAAGTTTTCACTTTTATGTTGAAGGTTAAAAGTAACACACACACAATCAATGAAACGTAATAAACTAAAGAAGGCAGGACTAATGCTATCGGTATTTCGAAAATAAAATATTGTATCGTAGGGGATGTCAGCAAATAGCAAATATTCGGATGCATATCACCTGTTTGTTTAAGTTAAAATCAAGAGAGTGAAACAAATATTGGGTTTAATAAAAAGTATTTACGTTTCTTTTTTGTTCAGTATATCGGGCATCTCTAATATGGTTGTGCTACTCAAACAGCTAAAAACAGCAGGTTACATTTTGTTATGTTTAGTTCAATAATAATATTGGGTTATCTAAAAAGTATACGCGGTTATTTTTTTTATCACTTGTCTTTTTATATGAATATGTGCACGGTAGTCCAAAATGCTGCAAGCCAGAATTGATTTGGTTCGAATAAGTATTTTCTAAAGTATTTTCCACCCAGGCCTTGTTTCAAACCCTAGCTGAGACCTGTTCTTCAATCGAAATATTAAAAAATATTTTCTTGGCGACTTTCTGGCAAAAACTCTGAGAGTGAATAAAATTGTCAGGAAAATTCCGTTAAAGATCTGTCGTTCCGAGTCGACTTTAAACAGTGGGTCCCGCCACTTAGGAATAAAATTAAATGCTTTTAATGAGCAATTCAGTATTTAAGTAACTACCACCATAGAGTTGTTCTTTTTTCAGAAACCAACAATTCCATTCGTTTACTGTGGAATCTCTACAAAACTGTGTCTACCGCCTACTTGAGATCTTCATCAAGGATTAAAAAAAAAATTTATCTGGGATATTTTGTAATATCAGCTAGTTTAGCCAATAACTCATGTAGGTTTTCGATCATAAGAATAATAGGGGAGTAATCCTCTGAAGCCTGAGATTACATTTGAAATTACTGACCACCTCTAGGCCAATAAGTTGGTTTTCGTTTCGTAACAAAATCAAAACGCTGTCTCGACATTGCATTGCAACATTGTCGGAATCTAGCAATTTAGCCTATAGCTGCCAGAAAAAGTTGGCACTAGAGATTTACCGAAACTCCGATATTGCACCTTTGAGTGGCTTTAGTTTTAAAAACTTAGGTAAATAGGTTGTTGGACGAAAGGAGATTCTCATTCAAATGGATGACATACAAATAGACCAAACAGACCTTCTCCAATGAGAGGTACCAACGACATACATTGGCTGGAAATTATCAAAATTGATTTTCGTAAAGTCCTATCATGCTACTCAGATGATCACTATTCACAATCAACAATCTAAGCGCTCTTTCCCACGTCTACCTCGCCCCAGACTAATCTAGTGATTTTGCTTACTGTATCGTAGTCCCATATACTTCTATGTGATATGGTAATTCCCTTTTAACTTAGTTTTCAGTAATCCAGTCTTTGCATTTGCATTCTCCTACTTTAAATCCAGCAATTTTAGCTAGATTATCTAGCCCAACCCACACATTGCTGATTGCATGTATCTCATACGATACATATGTATATCCAGGCAAATCCTATCCCCATGTGTTGTTACTAATTTTCATGTAGCACCGAGGTTCAGTGTAACTGAAGTTGGCGATTCTATGGTATAAATGAGCTTAGCATTCTGCATACATAATTGGCCATTACAACCCTTGGGTCGGGATTACGACCTAGCTTCTCACATCACTAATGTTGTGTTTGTTAATTTTATGCATGAGTGGTGGGACCTACAGTTTAAAGTCGACTCCGGATGATGGATTTTTGAGAGGCTTTTCATAGCAATTTTATTTACTCTCAGAGTTTTTGCCAGAAATCTGCAGAGAGAAAGTCGCCGAAGAAATATTGTTTCTTAAAACTTGGATTCACGTCTAATAAGCGAACACACTAGTAGACAACCGCGAATTCTGCTTTGATGAAAGCAATCGCTTTCTAAAGATTATTTTTTGTAAAGCCTGCAAAAAAATGAATCGTGTTAGAAATTGTTTACTGTTATGTAATTCAATAGTATCGCCGCAACAAGTATTACAAGTAAACAAGGTTCTACTCTCGGAAAGGCTGTCGTCTCATTTAAGGGTACAGAATATGGGGTAACAGAGTTTGAAGGAGGCAAGAGAAGTACGCTATTAGGTATAGGTATTCCAAAATGTGCGGTATTTGCATCGAGATTCGAATACTTTCTGGTACCAAAGTTGGGTGCCACTTTTGCTTAAAATAAAACAGCAACAGCGTCATAGGCGATATTTCACTGCAATAATGGCCAGTGTTTATCGCCGTCGTCTAGAAGGTAGTGTGTTGGCTTATTAGACATGAGACCACGGTTCAAACACCAGGTCAGACATCTCCAATAAAACGAAATATGAAAAAATATTTCTTGGGCGATTGCTTCTCAGCATATTTCTGGCAAAAACTCTCGGAGTAAATAAAAATTGACATGAAAAATTTCTAAAAAATCTGTCGTTCGGGGTGGACTTTAAACCGAAGGTCTTGCCCCTTACAGATAAAAATTAACATACACCACATAGGTGATGTGAGAATCTAGGTCGTAAACCTGACTAAAGGGTTGTACTGAATAATTGTGTATATAAGTAGGTTTGTGTCTATTCCATCAAGTCAAAACTGCACATGAGAACAAAGGACCAGTGGTCTGAATAAGGAAAACAATTTCACTTGTTGTCATGGCGTCTGTTTTTTTAAGCTTTTGAAATAAATTTAAATGATGCTTTGCGAAAATAGAAAACAGTTAACAGTAACAGTGTGCAAACGAAATTAAAGAAAATGCCTGATAATATCGTGCCAAGATAAGATCCACCAAGGCAGTGTACTATTTTCCACATCCACATCCAATGAATTAAAGTTAGGTTCGCTACATCACGTACGATATATCATTTATGACGACCCATAGAGAGCACTTGATGGACTTAGTCCACCATTAAACAGAATTTTTTCACTTATTAATTGCGATCCTTTAAGAGCCATTTGGAGTAAGGTGTTCAAACTTCTAAAATTCTCTCTTGAAATGAAGGACAACCGTTCTATCAGTAAATAGCTATCAACTCTATTAAATACTGAAATATTTTATTTTCTTTCCATCCTATAATTATTGTGTTTAAGAACCAGAAATTAAAATAATTCCTCGTGCCTCTTGTTGGTCTAACAATGTATTCCTGTTATCATATTGCAATTCCAAAGAGCCAATGTCAAATTCCTTCATATGCCACCACCATTACCGTTTTTCTTTTATTTTACTGTTACCGTTACCTTTACCTTTGCAAATAATGTTTACATTACATGAATGTCTAAAGCAAGCGAAATTAATTTGCCAAAATAATACACAATAGTGGAGGCTTTTCGAAAATACTTCAAATAGCAGGACAAAATCAACAGGAGCTTTGCCTGTCAGTTTAGCAGTGGGTAGTGCCCTCTTTGTAACAGTGATGAGACTCCATGCGGTAATGAAAACAAAAGAAACTAATTTTTAAACATGTTGCAAGTATGCCAATAATAACAACAACAACAACAACAAAGGACAACAAATATATGCCATAAGGTAAAACAAAAGCAACAACAACAACAATAAAAAATGTCTAACAAGTTCCAACAATTTTAGAAGCCGGGGTATAGCTCTTCTCTGTCGTGTTGTTTTTTTTTCGTTCTTTTGTTTTGTCTTACATTTACCCGGGCGGGGGGAGTTGGCAGGAGGCATAAAGTTAACAAACTTTTGTGATTGAGAAATATTTAAAATACAGGCAAAACAATGAAAAATAATTGAAATAAGTGAAGCGTTTCATTTACGAAACGAAATTTTTCGTAAAAGTCTGCTTGAATGTTTGCACGGAGAGAAAGAAGAAGAATACGGGGAGAAAAAATATATTTTCACTTTCTATTTTATTGTTGTTATTGTTGTTCAAAGGGAATAATATCCCTGGATGAGTTGTTTCAAATCGCAGTTGTTTGCATTTAGAAGCTGTACGGTATGTATGCCCTGTGCTTAAAACGCAATTGTTCCCCAGATGGTTGTCGATAATACGCCATGAATGTGGCTTATAAAGTTTTAAACTTTAATGGCTCATACCCTTGGCTACTACTTTTTCTTTTTATACGAAACTTTTATTCCTTTTCTTCCTTTCTGTTACTTTTTTTGCATTGATGATGATGATGATGTTATCGGCGATGCGTAAAAATGTCGATTTACGCTGTCTTTAAAAAAAAAAAAAACGTTGCTGCTGTTGCCTTTAGTAGTCCTTTAAGAAGCAGAAGCATGAGCTGAGCTGGGTGACATTCATGCCAATACCGGCATAAAAATATATTTAACGTTGCTTTGAATCTTTATCTTTATTTCTATTAACGCTTCTCTGCCTTTTCCATTGTCATTCTTGTGACATGGCAAAACTCGTGATATTTTTAGAGATTTTTAAACGTTGTAACATAGAATACCGTTGTATGGTGACTAATTTTATGTATGTTTTTGGTGTTTTTTGTTTTTGTTGTCTTGTTTCTTAAACCACAGTGGAATATAAGCATTCAAGTGCATATACTTAATATCTGAACTTTATAGCCTATTAGCTTTGAAATAAACTTACTTTAGTGGCAACAAATTGAGGCAGGAACATTTCCGTTAACCAAAGAAGTCAAAGAGAAACTAAGCTCTCGTTGTTGCTTGTCCTTCTGGTGGAGCAAGATGATCTGAATCAACGCAGTTTACATACTACTCTTAAAAAGACTCTCCTTTTACGCTTGATTGCTTGCATGCGGCACTTATTGCAATGCCACATAATGCCCTATCACTCGGACCCATTGTTTCCTCTGGACAAAACTCCATTATATTAAGAGAATCTCCAGACTCTGACTGAAACTGATTATACTTCATTTGAATCTAGTTTTGATAGGAATTTTCATACTAGAATTCCAAGCAAAGAAGCCTATTCTTCTGTTGTCTTTTATTCCGGCAATTCAGTGGAAGGTCTATACGAACGTTTCTAAACTTGAGAATAAGCAAAGCTATCGAGTATTATCCCAAGTTATCTTAGTGTCTACGCTCAATTGTGGATTATAATTGTTATTTCAGGCTAAAGCTAATGGCTAACAATGCTCAATCCTCATTCTATCATATCTGACAACCACAGATCCCATCAGATCCCTGGTGTGTACTGCTTGGCATATGCCTTGGGATTCTTCATTGATTCTCCTGCAGTCTTATATCGGCTCTCGGTCGCAGGGATCTCCCAGATAACTGTATAGTCGATGAACTTGCTAGAATAGGCACTCTCCTACCGAAAATCTATTCATACAGGAATCTATTACAACCATATAGTAATCAGATCCGTTTCGTGAGCAACGTACTGGAGTGAACTGTTTGGCTTATGTCGTGGGTCCCTTGATCGATTTTCCTGCAGTCTAATATGACCTACTGGTCACAGATATGTCACTCAGGTAACTCTGTAGCTAATGAAGTCCTGCCGAAAACCTATCCAGACAGCAATATATATTTACCCCTTAGCTCTATAAAACTGTCAGTCAGACAATGGAATTTATTTGCTGTTTAAAAATCCTGGTCTGTTATAGAATCATGCTTTATAGCTAAATGAACCTGATGTAAATGAGGTAGCAAAAGCCATAATCAACTGCTTAAATGAAATGAAATGTCATTGCACAATAATAGGCATACAAAGAGACTTTGCTTAATTGCAAATGGCTTCTATAGTAGTTATAGATCGATTGAGTAGAAGAAGGATACTACCGCTTTACTTGCTAATGTCAGCCTCTGGCTCGGTTGGGTAACGTACTATACCCGGAGGTCAAAATGACCCACTGGAAGTTCGTCTTAGAAGAGAGAGGGAGAGAGGATAGTGATGGAGAAGAGGTAGGAAAAGTATAAGTGACAGAAGAAAAAAGATGGATCACAAACAAACAAGGGAACGCGACTACAGCTTTGATGCCCTAGCACTCTTTAACCAGCTCAACTTATTTATGAATCTATGGAGAGCCTTCATGTCGGCTCTCGATAAAGAGTTCTAACCTTTGACAAAGCCCCTGCACTCAACCTACGAAGGGCTGAACCGTTGCAGAGGAAGCGTTCGATAGTCTCCAACGCCTTATCGCAACATACATACATAATTGGTCATTAAAACCCTCCAGTCAGGAATACGACTTAGTTTCTCACACCACTTTGAAGTCGACTCCGAACGACAGATTCTTGAGAAACGATTTTATTTACTCTCAGAGTTTTTGCCAGAAATCTGCTGAGAGAAAGTCGCCGAAGAAATACTTTTTGTATTTTGTTTTGATGTCTGGCCTGGGGCTCTAACCCTGGCTTTACGTCTAATAAGCCAACACACTACCTACTAGACTACGGCGCAACATAGTTTGCAATAATACGGCTGGGATGTGTTCCAGATTCTTGTCAGCGATCTGTAGTAACTAAATATTGAATTGATTATTCAATTTATTACACTTCCAAGATGCTTATCAGCGCGATTTTAGGGAAATTTTGCTTAAAAAGCGAAAAACCCAGGTGCTGGTTGTTAAGACGGGTTAATCAGAAGTTCTGGCATTAAAAAGATTTCTTCTAAGCTAAGTTGAGTTCAACTAATTTAGTGACTGTTAATTGAATAATTTTTTTGTGAATTTCTTGCACAATTTTGTTTTATGAAGCCACTGTCTGTCAGATCTTTAATACTTGGTCCAAACCAACTCGTGTCATAATAAAATCAACACAGTCCGCTTAAATTCTCATCCTCTTTAATGCCTCTCCAAATAAACACATTTTTCGAGATTCAGTCAGACAGTGTGTTTACATTTGATTTCTTTTTGTCACACACACACACTCTCAGTCTTAACTTAGCTGCTGCATTCAAAATCTATTTGCCGAGTCTGGTGACTATTTGTTATAAAAATGTTTAACAGCATAAGACACTCTTTATCTATCCATCTATCCATCTGTCTATCTCTCTGTCTCTTTGCCACAGATGAGTGTGTGTAAATATCAATTTGTCTGCTTTTATTTTTTCTTTTTTTACAACAATGCGCGACCTCGTTAATTGCACCGAACTTAACTTTATTTGTTTGTATGTAATTACAAGTATATGTGCGTGGTTGGTGGTGTAAAACTTATTAACGCACATTTTCATTTAATGAGACTCCTTTTTCATGCTTTTTTCCGTTCCTCTGCTTTTTTATTTTATTTTTATTGTAGTCATCTTGTTATCACTCTTCAATCACTTAACATAAAAGGATTACAACAAGGATTGAGGGTATTTAACACAATTTAGCAAAAGGCTCAGAAATCACTCGGATACGATACAAAACTTTTGAATTTTTAATCACGTATTTTTGTTGTAATAGAGAATTAAATAAAAAAAATTACAGGCACGACAATGTGGCAATGTAGTTTGTTGTCTGTGATTCGTTGCCTGTTGCTTAGGTGAGGTGAACTATTTTATTGATTGCCCGATTTGTGTCTTCCTCTTCGTCGAGTTTTTTTTATTGCTGGGCATAAAAAGTACTGACTCAAGCAACAAGAAAATTGTAGAGAAGGAAATCTTAGAATTCATTTTCAGAAAATATTGAATAAGAAGAATTCGTCTCTAAAAGCTTCAATTCGCAAAAGGACAGAAAGGAAGAATTTGTAAATACCAGGTGGGCCATATATCGCTTCACACTTGAGTGATGTTGGTATTTATTGGAAATTTATGTCAAAAACAAAAACAATTGGTCGGAAATTGCACGAAAATGTCCTACAAAATTTGATCGCATTCAAGGACTGATAAAGTTTGTAAAACTGGTTTCATTGTTGATGGGCAAAGACGTGAGCAAGCTCGCATAGTGCATACACCTAAAAATATCGAAGCTATGATTGAAAGTGTGCGTCATCAATATCAACTCGTCATTGTTCTCAAGAATTAAACATTTCACGCACCAGTTTACGTCGAATTTTGTGAAAAGATTTCGGTCTGACGCCTTCCAAAATTCAATTGGTTCAAGAGTTGGAGCCGCATAACCATCCGCTTCGTTTTTGTGTCGTTACATGAGCCAACGATAAACTGCACGATGATGCCGATTTTGCCAAAAAGAACCATATTTGCGGATGATGCTCATTTTCATCTTGGTAGATGCGTTAAAAGGCAAAACTGCCAGCTTTGGGGCTCAGAAAACCCAGACATTGTTTTACAGAAGCCAATGCACCTATTACGAGTGACTGTTTGTTGCGGCTTGTGGAACGGAATCATCATTGGCCCATATTATTTTAAAAATGAGGACGTTGCAACCATTAGGGTCAGTGGAGACACCCATCGCACCATGCTAACCTATTTTTTTCTACCCACTTTTCATGGTATTGATGTGAACGATGGTTGGTTTCAACAGGATGGTGCAACTTGCCACACATTTCATGCCGCAATCGATTTATTGCGCCGAACATCTGATGGCCGTTTAATTAGCCGAAATTGTGATGTCAATTGGCCGCCAACATGCTGCCATTTGACACCATTGGACTATTTTCTATGGGGCGCCGTTAAAAAAAAAGTGTTATGACGACAAACCAGAGACAATTGAACATTTGATGGTCAACATTCGTGATGACATTGCCGAGATACCAATCCACACACTCGAAAAAGTGCACGACATATGGCAGCCATATGAATGAAATAATATTCCATTTCTAACTGCAATAGTTGTACTTCACAACAAAAGAGTAAATTTGGGAAAATTTCGAACCGATTTTGTTTCATTGCATTTTTTAATTTAAACTTTTAAATAGCCCACCCTTTATATTGGTGAAAACTCTAGTATTACTACTACATCAACTAAAGGAGTGCAAAAGTTTCATTTAATTGCATGTGTTTTAAATACTTTAGCATGAGTTCAAGAATTAACATGTTCACATGAATACTGGAATGAGTGCGAATACCTTTATAAACGTAGTTGAACGAAGAAAAAACGAAAAAAATAAAGAAAAATTAAAAACTGAATACATGTAGTTTGTATCCGCATCCTCAAACAAATCCTTATAATTATAGCTTGTTAACAATAACTAGGACATAGCAACAGTCATCGACCATAGTAATAATAACACTTGAAACAATATACATATGTATAATGTAGTGTGCCTGCATTCAATAGCAATGTATGAATGCATGCATGAATGTATGGATGACATGGGTAGAGATGGAAATAGGGGAACCTGTGTTTTAGAATTTATTTTAGAAAGCAATTAAAAATTTTTGGATTAACCAAATATATTAATATTACAAAACGTATATATTAATATTAAAAAATTAAACCGGTTTCAGATGGAAACTAAGGAAGGAGTATTAGAAATATACACTGAAACCTTTAAAATCAAAACATTTTATACAGCAAGGATGTAAGGTAATTAATATTGTTGTGTATGTCACAGTCAAACATATAAATATCATATCAACATATCATTTTCTATAATTGGTTCTACAAAGTCAACGTAAAGCCTCAAGGATGTTTACAGGTACAGATTACTTCTCACCTTTACCGTTGATTGTCAAGATTACCACTCGGACGCTGCAACTGTCTTCTCTACCACCGATGTTAACATTAGTGATGAAAACTTTATTCAGTTTATTTCAAAAGCGATATATAGACTGAAATATACCGCAGCAGTATTATCTACTAACGGACCATGTTAATTGCACACACTGAGTGGACTTTTTTAATTGGTCATTACAATCCTTCAGTTGGATTACTCACACCACTTATGCTGCATGTGTTAATTTTGTACATGAGTGGCGGAACCCACAGATTAAAGTCAACTTTCATGATAATTTTATGTTCTCTCAGAGTTTTTGCCATAAATCTGCTGACATGAAGTGTCCGAATAAATATTTCGTTTTCGTCGAAATGTCTTACCTGTGCCTTGAACCGTCGCCTTGCGTATAATAAGCCAACATACTACAAGACTACGGCGGTTTCCACACCATGAAAGATCATGGACCGTCGAAGATCACGTAAAAGCAGTGGAGGATGAAATCAACTATTTCATATATACATACATAATCGGTCATTACAATCCTTCAGTCAGGATTACGATTTAGCTTCTCACATCATTTATGTCGTGTGTGTTAATTGTATCCATAAGTGGCGGAACCTTCAATTTAGAGCCGACTACAAATGATAAATTTTTGTGAAACATTCATGGCATTTCATTAGAATGCTTGGGCTTTACCATTATATGTGAAATACAATAACATTTAAATTATCACCTCTTGACCAGCAATTTTGAGGTACTTCTCGACCACATTTTCACACATTTTGGCCAGCATCATGGTTATAACTTTACGAATGTTGGATGTCAAAAGCATAAACGTAAGAATATTATCTGTGTCCATTTGCATGATCTTGGTGGGTAACTATTGTGTACCATCATACCAAAAAAGTCGGTTATCACTCAGTCATTGTTTTCTAAGTTCTCCGCAACGGTTCTTCAAGGCTCATTTTTAAAAAGTACGGCTTTAGATTATAAAGCTCTTCAAACAAGCAAAAAATTTCCAATCACTAATGAATTCTCCAACCTCCCTATGAAATGAATATGTTTGGGAAGATGGGAAGAATATTCTGATTCTCACATCACTTATGTTGTGTGTGTTAATTTTATACATGAAAGGCGAGATATACAGCGTAAAGTCGACTCCTAACGACAGATTTTTGTGAAATTTTTCATGGCCATTGCATTTACTCTCAGAGTTTTGGTCAGAAAGCTGCCTAGAAGCAGCCGCCGAAGCAATATTATTTCGTATGTTGGTTTTGTTGGAGATGTGTGACCTGGAGTTTGAACCTAGGCCTCACGTCTAATAAGCCTACACACTACCTACTAGACTACTGACTTGTCAGTCGGCTTTAATTATCGAGTAAGTTAGATTTGATATGAAAACGTCCAGATTTTTAAAAATTCGTATTATCCGCTTCACTTTCACTTGAAGAAGCAATTGTTTCGACAGTATGTGCATGCATCGTTTCGATTCTCTTCAAATTTCTTTATAATCTTGACAATTCCTTGCAAACTAATTCGATTGTGACGACCATAATCCCCATATAATCCGCGAAAAGTGGATGCGTTTGAATTACCATGATTTGGTATTCAAAACTCAAAAAACTACGGTTAATAAATATTTTTCCCGCGACTGTACTACAGTGCTTGTACTGATTTAAATAAATTCTTTTTTATTTTTCTTGCTTCGTTTTTTCTTTATTTTGTTTTGCCCTTAATATAAATAACATATAAAAATACAATGGTTAACGGGCTTGAAATTTTTCGCATTTTGGATTAACAAGAATTTAACTACAATGCACTTTATAGTGGAACGAACAATTAAACAGATGAGTTGAAAATAATAGAGTCACTCGATATATTAAGTATTAAGATTATGGGTATACAAAATAAATATTAAAACAGGGACTTTGAATAGCTTTTTATAAAATATATTTGAATACAACTGTAACAGTTCGGTAGCTGGTAGCCTTTGAAAAAAAATAAAAAAAAAAATCAGAAGAACAGAAATGCAATGGGGTGTTCCCAACATAATAAAACATTTAAAGATTAATTACACGGCAACACGAGAACTTTTATTTCTCATGGGGTATTTAAAATCTCTGTGTGTTAAAAAGAAATAAAAAAAAGGATTTTTTTTTTGTTTTTGTGAACATATACGTTCGCATTCTGCAAAGTTTGCAATAAATCATGCATTAAAAACCTTTCACTTTTCAACATGTCTGTGTTCGTTCTACTATTCAAAAGTTTTTTTTTTTTTTTGTTGCTGTTGCTGTTGTTCATTATACAGATTTTCCAGGATTTTTTTTTTTGTTTTAAGCCAAGTTGTTGTTTAAGCGCGAATAATTAAACAGTACTAGAAATTTCTATTCGGGTCATTTGCTGTAAATAAATTTTATTTTTCTCTTCTTTAAATGAAATTTATAACGAACAACTCTCTCGTATAACGTTTGGCATACAAGTGTATACGAGTATATATAAAATATTTTATTTAATATACAATACACTTGGATATCTGTTTGTATCTGTATATGTATATGTATCTGTAGTTGTAGTGAATATGAAATAAATTTGGTTCCTAATCAAAATGCAAATATTATTTCAATTGAAAATTCGACCTTTAAAAGGTATTATTTACAAATCCTTGTTATTTTTTCATGGAATAACAAAACATTATTTCATGTACCATACTAACATACATACACTGCGGAACATTAGTAGACATACAAAGAAACAAATATTTAAAGATAACATACATACATAATTGGTCATTACAACCCTTCAGTAAGGATTACGACCTAGTTTCTTACACCACTTATGTTGTGTGTGTTAAATTTATACATGAGTGGCGGGACCTACAGTTTAAAGTCGACTCCGAACGACAAATTTTTGAGAAACTTTTCATGGCTATTTTATTTACTCTCAGAGTTTTTGCCAGAAATCTGCTGAGAGGAAGTCGCCGAAGAAATACTTTTTGTATTTTATTTTGATGTCTGGCCTGGGGCTCGAACCCTGGCTTTTCGTCTAATAAGCCAACACACTACCTACTAGACTACGGCGACTTCAATTTAGATGAGAGATTTAAAGATAATAAATCTCAGAAATAATAGATTTTCCCGTAGACTAAAATGTAGTGTGGGCTTATTATACGTGAGTCCTCGGTTCAAACCACAGGTCAGACATCTCCAGCCAAACGAAATTTAAATATTTCTTCGTCGACTTACCGTCAGCAGATTTCTGGCAAAAATCGTGAGAGCAAATAATTCGTTCGGAATCGACATTAAACTGTAGGTCCTGTTACTCATGTTTAAAATTAACACACACAACACGAGTGTTTCCACGAACTAGTGGAAACTAGGTCGTAATCCTGAGAAAAGGGTTGTAATGACCAATTATGTATGTATGTTATGTAAATGAAAGAGTACAGCTTCTATCTAAACAGAGAGTTTACAACAAAATTTATTTTAAAAATTTACTTTCGAAGTGCATCTAGACATGTTTCGAACTAGATTGCAGCTGGCTAGGTTTCAGTTGCTATTTACACTGTTATTGAACTTTTTTTTCAAAATATAACACCAAACATTTACTGTGAAAATGTTCACTTTTACGTTGTACTGTAATAAATATTAAAATATGTATTCTTTATATATAAACTGACTAACATCTAAAGAAGAAATGTATAAGACTTTAAAGAGATATTCTTTTCATTTTAAAATAATAGGAAAGGAAAAACAAATACAAATTTATTTATGAAATAACATTTACAAAACTATTCGAAAAAGATTTGCTATACAGAGTGTTTCATTTTAGGATGAAACAAAGGATGGTAGTATGAGAAAGGTATTGAAATTACACTGCAATCATCTGTGATTTGTTGCTTGTTTGCATACAATTGCGTTTTAAGGGAACGCAACGAGAAAATCGGACACATCAGTTGCATGTGAGATGATCAGATCACTCGTACAATCTAGCAACGTGAAGGAAATAACAAAGAAACTTCAACAGGGTGCAATGAGGTCAACAAGTAGGTAGCAATTGAAGAAGAGACCATCGTAGAGCTATATAAGAATAAATAGGGTTTCATAAAGGTAGTAACGTCACAGTGTCTATATTCACTGAAATCTAGTAGGTAGTGTGTTGGCTTCTTTGACGTGAGGCCATGTTTTACCACACAGGTCAGATATCTCCAATAAAACGAAATATGTAAAATATTTCTTCGATTACTTCCTCTCAGCAGATTTCTAGTAAAAACTCTGAGAATAAATAAATTTGCCATGAAAAATTTTTCAAAAATCTGTCGTTCGTAGTCGACTTTAAACTGTAGATACCACCACTCATGTATAAAATTAACGCACACAACATAAGTGGTGTGAGAAACTATGTCGTAATCTTCTGACTGAAGAGTTGTAATGATCAATTATGTCTGTATGAATGTATCTCGGTGAACAGTTCACATCTTGTGTATGTGAGATGAACATGCCCTCAAGCCAATGCCACAGAATATCCAGTTCTTTGCCTATATTTAGCAAACTATAGTCGTTGAACTTGTATTGTTAAGAATTTGTGCTACTTCGTTTAAGAGAAGATTTTCATTGACAATCTAGCAACGTGAAGAAAGTGATGGATAGATGTCAACAGGGTATAATAAGCTCAACATGGTAGATAATGAAGAAAAACTGCATAAGTTTGAAAAGAATGATCCGAGTATAATAACAACGTAATAGCGTATGTAAACTATTTTTGCAAATCATCAAATCGAAGGAACGTTTTTTATGCCATTTCCTAGATATTGAACGTATGAGATTGAAATTTATTTTGGATTACATACGTACATACATAATTTGTCAATATAACCCTTCAGTCAGGACTACGACCTAGTTTCTCACACAACTTATGTTGTGCGTGTTAATTTTATACATGAATGGCTACAACGACAGATTTTTGAGAAACTTTTTCATGGCAATTTTATTTACTCTCAGAGTTTTTGCCAGAAATCTACTGAGAGGAAGTTGCCGAAGAAAATATTTTTTGTATTTTGTTTTGATGTCTGGTCTGGAGCTCAAACCCTGGCTTTACGTCTAATAAGCCAATACACTACCTACTAAACTACGGCGACCTTTATTTTTGGTATTATTTTGGATGATACTTTAACGAATATTAGCCATCTAAGAGGAGTGAATAGAAAAAAATTTAGGCAATACGTACATGATGCATATATCTCGTTGTATTTCTCGTTGGCGAACGTACAATAAACAGTGTATTGCAAGTCAGGCCTCCTACCTAGTTTTTAAAACTGCTTTCACGTATGAATTATGCGAAAACCTTGACTAACCAGTAAGCCTAGCTTCTTACACCACCCATATTGTATGTGTTAATTGTATCCCTAAGTTATGGAACCTACAGTCTAAAGACGACTGCAAAGACAGATTTTTAAGAAACTTTTCATGGCGATTTTATTTACTTTCAGAGTTTTTGCCAGAAATCTACAGAGTGGCAGTTGCCGAAAAGCAATAATTTTTCCAGTTTTCGTTTTGCTCAAGATATCTGACCTGGGTTTTGAATCACAGGTTCTCGTCTAATAAACCAACACACTGCCTACGGAGACTTTTTACTTAGTTTGATCAAAAAGTGTTGTTTTTTGGTTTCTGAAAACACAAATGTTTGATCAAATATAAAACACCATAACGTGTGCTCACATCTACTACAATCGAAATATTTGGATGTCACAATCAAATTTAGAATTCGCTGTAAGTTATATGCAAAAATACAAGTCACATAATAATTTAAAATATAAACTAGGCTCTGTATTAAGACCATAATGCAACACCCTTTTGAAAATACTGAAAAGAAAAACGAAACATTAAAACAAACATACTCTTCCACCATTATTCGATAAAATATTCAGGAAAGGAAAATATTTTCACTCTGCTAGTACTAAATGAAATGATGATGCCTTTTAAAAGGAAAACCTGAAAGGAAAAGGCTATAATCCATGCATTCCATTTAATAACAGCATTTGCTGCAGCAAAATTGGATAAAGTTGGAGGAAAAATGGAAAAAAAGAAACGAAACTACTTGGACGCAAAGTTTCCATGTCTTTCATATACGCAATGCTTAGAGAAGAGAATTTTTAGTTGAAAACTTGCAAACGAATGAGAAAACAAAAAAAGGAAGAAGAAAACAACAACTAGAAAAATATATTTCAATAAAATTTTCTTTCGAAACTTTTTCCTGAGAGGCAACATCAGTAGCTTAAGCGTATTATAAGTGCAGTGCCTAGTACCGGCGTAATTCTGTGAGAAATTTTTCATAACAACGTATGTATGTATATGAACAACACAAATAGAAAGTGGATAGAAAGCAAAAAAAAATTAAAGAAAAACATCAAGACTATAATAGCAAAAACTAAATGAGAAAAAAATTCAAATCACAATATGAAAATGTGGAAATTACAGGTTTTCTTCGTTTTTCTTTTGTTTCCATTTCTTTTTTCTTTGCACAAAAATTAGTGAAACTAAGGCCGTTAGTATATGTATGTATGTATGTGTTTATGAATGGTTGAGAATTATGCAATCGTATCCCCGTGTCCATTTACCACATTTATAATGGCCATTGGATTCAAGCATCTGCTGTTCGTTCCAGGTAGACTCGACATTTGCAGCAGCTGCTCTATAAACTGTGATCAGCATAACGGAAGTACAGCATTAAGAATGCGAAATACTTTCCTTGTATTTTTTTTTCTTTTTTTCCCCCACCAATGCCAACGCCATCAACGTACATATACAACAAAAAGAAAAAAACGGGCTTTGAAACGTAACTTTTTTCGACTCGACGCAAAAAAAGGGGGGGAAAAGGAATTTATATTGTGTTTATAAACAAATTAATGGACAATGAAACAGTGTCTTAAGAGAAGTTTTTAAAAGAAATATTTTTTAAAACGGTAGAGAGCTTTAAGAAACTAACCACTTCGGCCTTTTAACAAGAACCAGACTTGGATATTTTTGAAAGTTTCTAAAAGTTTAGGCTACACTCCTGCTATTGTCACATTCTGGAATTATCCGGAAAATGTGATTACCGATAATAGATATCGATCGCTCGATTGATAATTAAAAATTGCATACAGAAAATCGAATATGCTGCCACAGACATATGTTTATCGAATGGCCCTTTCTGCAAGAAGGAAAGTTTGGAGAAGCTGTCACTTACACACAGCTCCTCAACTGATAAAGAGTCTATGAAAGCGTACAAAGCGATTAAAGATTTGTTAGAATTCAAAAGAATTTCAAAAGTTCAATCGTTTGGATATCTAAAATGTTGACAATTTCAGGGTAATACTGTTAATCTATCAGGGTAACTTTATCAGTTAAGCCCTCTTAGTTCAGTCTTATCAAGATAAAATGAAATACCTTTTCCCTGGATCAATTCCGATCCATTCAATTAAATTTCCTGCTTTAATTCCTTTAATTATGCACACTGGAGATCAGAATCAATCGTTTCATTAGATTGTAGAAGCTCATAGTGAACAATTCCTTGATTCCATTATTAATATTTTCCTACATTATTATCGTATATGATCGTTATCGTTTCGATTATCGTTGCACGCTGCTAAAGCACCGATGTTTTCAAATATTTTAAAAATTTCCTCGAATATTTTGTGTTTGGTACAGTTAAGCTAAATGCATCTTTAATACAATATTATTCGACCGCTTCTAGTTACAGCATTGTCTCTGTCAACTTCTACCAACCTGTGGCACATTCTTACTTTTTCTATAACGAAGTAAATTTTGAAGACTAGAGGCAAGTATGCCCAACGATTGGAACCTCAGTGTTCTCTGTCCTGTCCTGCGCCAGCTACAGAGGTATAAGCCTTCTCGCTATCGCATATAAGGTTCTTACAAACGTACATATTTTGTAAACGACTGAAGTCGCTCGTCACAACACTGATTGGACCTTATCAGTGCAGCTTCAGACCTGGCAAGACCACCATCGACCAGATCTTCAGACTGCTCCAAATCCTGGAAAAATCCACGGAAAACAAGTCGACACACACCATCTTTTTGTCGACTATAAGGCAGCTTTCGATAGCCCCATAAGGGATCGTGTTTTTGCCGCAATGTCTGAGTTCGTTATACCTGCGAAGCTGATAAGGTTGTGCAGAATAACGTTGAGCAATTTCTGCAGCTCCGTCAAGGTAGGAATGGACCTCTCTGAAAATTTTGATACCGTACGAGGTTTCAGACAAGGCGATGCCTTATCATGCGACCCCTTCAACTTCGTCATGGAGAGTGTTCTGCGAAAGGCGGGAGGGCATCGCAGTGGCACTATTTTTCAAAAAAGTGTGCAGTTGCTTGCGTACGCTGACGACATTCACATTATAGGGCGTACCAAGCAAGATGCTCCTGCTGTCTTTAGTGTTATTGAACGGGAGTCTGCTATGATGAGTCTGGCAGTAAATGAGGGTAAAACAAAGTATATGTTATCGACTAGTAGATACGTGCAGCGTATTGATACTCAGATTACGGCCGATAACTATACTTTTGATACAGTCAAAGAATTTATTTATCTTGACTCCGCCGTTACCACCAAAAATGATGTCAGTCTGGAGATCAAGCGCAGGATCACTCTTGCCAACAGGCCAGCTATGGTCTCAATAGACAATTCAGTAGCAGAGACCTCTCTCGTAATACAAAACTAATACTCTACAAGACGCTCATCCTAACCGTGCTTCTTTATGGCGTAGAAGCATGGACCCTATTTAAGCACTGATGCAGCAGCCTTGAGAGTGTTCGAGAGAAAAGTCCTACGTAAGATCTTCGGTCCAGTACGAGTTGGCGATGATTTCCGCATCCGATCCAACAGTGAGCTCCTCAACGACATAGATGTTGTGAAGCGTATTAATATCCAGCGACTACGTTGGCTCGGCCATGTCGTTCGAATGGAGGAGGATGCTCCGGCGGGACACATATTTGATGGGGGGATCTGCGGAAGTCTGCGAAGAGGACGACCTTGTATGCGTTGGAAGGACCAAATCGAGGAAGCCCTGTCATCGATTGGTGTGACCAACTGGCGTAGGCGCTCAAGAAGCAGAGGCGCCTGGAAGGATGTGTTGCGGCAGGCCGAAATCCATTATTCGGGTTGTTAATGGCCAATTAAGTAAGTAGGTAAGTAAATTTTGAAATACAATTAATTATACACAGAATGACTTCAATTTTAATAAAGTCTTCTAAAAATGTGAAGCTTCAATGTTGCGATTAATAGTTCCAGAGATTATATATTATATATATACATACATAATTGGCCATTAGAACCCTTCAGCCATGATTACGGCCTAGCTTCTCACAACACCGCCTAGTACTGTTACAATCCAAAGATAAAAATTTATTTATTGAAAATACTTTACAATTAAAATCAGACAATGTATCTCATATCCTATAATAAAATATTTCGCCACGGCTATTATGTAACATTTCTTTGTGACATGTCATTAGCAAGAGTATGTTTCGACCACTGCCGACAACAAATCTTTATTATCGAATTACGAAATTTTATTAATTATTTGGACTTAGCCCACATGCAACTAAATTGGGAAAACAAAATTATTTGTTGGCAAATGGTAAGATGTTGGGATAATTCTTGGTTGATGATAATTTTATATTTCAGTTTTTATTGACTCATAAAACACACGGCGCATGCTAGCATAGCACACCCACAATTTGTTTTACCGACACTAACATTAACAGGAATCTAATTGTGATCATTAAATGCGAGAGAAGTATGCGACACAAAAAATATAAAACAAATGAAATATGAATTCATCTGACAAGTTATAATATATACAGATGTATGTATCTAGTTTTGTCGTAACCAAAAAAGAAAGATTAAAGAGCGTTTATATAGAGCGTGTAGTAAAACTAAATCCATTTTATTATTAATTACTGTCGTTAGGTTTTAAAAAGATCATAAATGCTGAGCAAAATACTTTCACGTTAATTCTTTAACAGATTTGAAATTGATATCAGAAATGGCTACACCATCAAAGTTTCTGACAGGAAACTTCTGAGAGGACGTCGACACAGAAATATTTTTTCATATTTCGACTTTGTTGGAGACGTCTGACCTGGGGTTTGAACTACGGTCTTAGGTCTCTTAAGCCGATACACTACCTATTAGACAAAGACGACTTCATACACATAGTTAAGAGCCTGTATAGTTTAGATAGGTAAGATGGCTGCCCACCCAAAGAAGTTGGATAAGCACATATAGACCAGACGAGGCACAGTAACCATGCGAAGCTTCAAAGGAAGCGAGTTAGACTGCCAATGTCCATGAGAGATATATAAAAGGCTCTTTACTGTACCCATTTGTTTCTTGAATTAAAATATTTACCAACACACTGTGCCTATTTAACTTTAGTCTTTCAAAAAATCTCGTTTATTTTTTGTTCACCTAAAAATTTTCTTTTTTTCCCAACGTTGAAAATGTTACAAAAATAAAACGTCAAGAGAAGAGAATTTTATTATTTTTAAATTAACACTGGATATGAAAAGAGGAACGCGTAATGAAAATAGTTATTGTATTATAAATTGTTTAACAATGTGGTCATTTGTTTTATTTAAAAGGAACTTCTTCTTCTATTCTTTAAAAAAAGCAAATGGTAGTACAAGCTCATTCATGTTCAAGTTTTTATTTAAAAAGCAAGGAATACAATTTTTCAATATACAAACATTTAAATTCCACAGCCAATTCACTAATAGATAAGGAGAATTTATTTTTTAAAAATGTCGAGAAATACAAAACATATACTACATACACCGATCATATCGAGAGATGCCGTTGCACGTCTGCTGATGACACTGATTAAATACGCATAAATTAAAACCCCCACGTAGCTTCAGCACGAGTGTTCACGAACATTTTGGAGAAGCTCCTCGATATCTACCACCGCTTATACTCCTACTAGAAGCATGAATTAAAATGTGAAGAATGAACAAAATTGCAAACACATAACTCTCATGTTGCATAGGGGATGACCAACTCCCAGACAGCGTGACCGCCGACCTACATAAATGCAATAGCAATAATCAACCCAAAACAAATTGAAATACAATACAATACATTGGTTTCTAGGCACGAACTCATGTTTTTTTTTTGTATATAATGCTATGGGTTACAGGTATGGGGAACTGTCTCTTTCTCAAACAACAAAAATATTCAAAAACGACGGATTAATGATTACATAAAATATGAAAAAATATTTCCTCGGTGACTTCCTCTCAGCAGATTTCTGGTAAAAGCTCTGAGATCCAAAAAAGGTCCAGCCACTCATGTATAAAATTGACACACACACACAACATAAATGGTGGGAGAAACTAGAGCGTAATCCTGACTGAAGGGTTGTAATAACCAATTACGCATGTATATGCGTGAATGATTACGGCTGCCACTTATAAATCATTAAATATACACAAAGATCTTAATCTAATAAAACTGCAACTATTAAAGTTGTTGAACTCAATTTGATCAAACTTTGCAAATATAAATACTTTGGGTCTTAACCTGTTATACAATGTTGGCAATATGCGATTAAGAAGGCAAAATACTACAAATCTTAATCGAAAGTGAGAAAAAAAAATACATGCATAATTGGTCATTACAACCCTTCAGTCAGGATTACGACCTAGCTTCTCACACAACTTTTGTTATGTGTGTGTTAATTTTATAATGGAGTAGCAGAACCTACAATTTAAAGTCGATAACGGACGGCAGATTTTTTTGAGAAATGGCAATGTTTATTTTCTCGCACAGTTTTTGCCAGAATGAGAGGAAGTCACCGAAGAAATATTTTTTCATATTTCATTTTGATCGTTATGTCTAATCTGGCCTCAGGTCTAATAAGCTAACACACTACCTACACACACTGCAATCTAGTTCTTTATTTAAAAAAATAACAGTGAAGAAATATGAATAAACAAGTATTTGTCCTCCTCAATAAAAAAGAATTTTTTTTGAAGATATGTAGTAATTAGGTAAAGTTAGGTCGAAGTGCAAAGCACACTTGAACAGGCATAGTGGCACGTTGTGATGCCACAGGCAAGCGCAGTCCCTGTACTAACCAATTTCCATCAAACTCTTCAAAGAAGTTGGTCAGCGCAAGAGCAGCACAATTATGAAGTAATTATACCACAGAAAAGTCGCCGTAGTCTAATAGGTAGTGTGTTGGCTTATTAGACGTAAATCCAGGGTTCGAGCCCCAGGAGAGCTCTTTGAAATCACAAATAGGCTTCGTCATAAGATTTATTGAAGATTAGCTTACTATCGAGCATAGCTCATAGCTGGGCTTTGCTGTAGGTTATGTGAAGAAAGAAGCGTTGGTCATATTTTGAGACATCACCATGTTTACAGGTAATTTTTTTATAAAATCGTTTTTTTTATGGGAAAAAAACTTTTTTTACAAATAAAAACTTAAAAAATATTGAAAATAGAAATTTTTGGAAAAAACTTGGTTTGCTAGAAAACAAATTTAATGAAAACTTTTTCGCGGGGCAAAAAAAACTTGTAAAAAAGGGAAAACTTGGCAATTGGCAATGTTGAGAAACTGGTAAATCTGAAAGACTATAAACTAGAAGACCTAATTGGGTTTATTAACTGAATTGACTGGTTAGAGGGATCTCATTTAAATAGTATGTATCTAGAAGGATAGGACACTTTACTCTTTCTTTCCTTCAATTTATTTTTCTTCTTTCTTATCTATCCTCACTTTTCTTTCCCTTGCTCTACCTTTATCAGTCACAAAATGAAAAAGAATGAAAGAAACAATTTTTTTGTGACGCTAATTCACTGAAGTCTTGAAAATCAGCACCATTTGAAACAGCATTCTTGATATTTATCAGCAAATATTTTAACTAAAAAGCCACTCGAGCACAGTGGGGACATTTACTCAATTAATCAAAGGCTAATAAACATGATTAATTGCCATTTACAATAAATTGTTAATTTTCAATTACAAAAGATAATCCAGAACTTGATGGTCCCTGTAGTATTGTATTTATTTTCCCCTTCGTTGATTTAAAAATATTTTTTCAATCTGTCCTGTTTTCCAATTGCATAAGAATTAATTTTCTTTTTTTGCGACTTTCTAACCAAAGAAAAGACAAGAGAAAAAAGAAGAAAGAAAACTTTCTCAGTTTTTAACAGAAAACAAAATAAAAACAAAAGATTTCTCTTTACGTTGAATTTTCCTGGTAATTTTTTAAAAAATTACATGATTTTCTTCATCTTTTTTTTTCTATTCATTTTCATTTACAGTCGTTTGCATTTACTCTAGTGTTTTGGGGGAAGAAACACAAGAAAAAAAACTCCGAAGAAAATGTAAATGAAATGCAGATACAAACAGAAAAGAAAACAAATTTGTAATATTAAATATCATAAAGTATTCTCCTTTGTATGTATGTTGTTTTATATTTTCCATTTTCTTTTTTTTCTTTTTATTTGTCATCTTAATTTTTCGTATATCCTTGTATCCTTGAGGTTTTTATGGTATATTTGTATGTACATATACTTTCATATTCTTACAAGAAATCTCTACCACAAGTGAATAAAATGCAACCGCTTTTGCTAGTACTTTTCCGAATATGTATGTATGTGTTCTAATGCAAATAGATGAGGGCAGAGGAGGGGACCTTGTATCAGGTTTATATTTCAACATTTTTAAGCACAAATTTGTTTTGAGAAAATTCAAAGACAGGTAAATCCATTAGTTTTATAAAAAAAACCGTTATTAGCGTTAAGAATATTAAATAACTGTCATATCTTTAGAGATTTCCCAACATTAACTCCATTTACCTTTGATAAGAGAACACAACCCAGCAAGTAATATGAACACAGTGGTAGATAGGCATCAATAACTTGTGACAAATGACGTCATTATTATTACAAGATCAACTCTCATGCTGATACACAATCCACTAAACTATCTAATATATACCGGGTATACAATTAATTTCATCTGTTGTGCACCAACATATTGTTCACTGGGTTATAATTTTGCATTTGAAACGAATACATAGCAAATAATAATTTAATTATTTTGTTTGTGCTTTCATTTTGTTTATAAAAATATTAAAAAAAAGAAAAACATAAACTTTTTAAAAGCATTTCGAAAAAAAATTAAACCAGGGACGAGGAAAAAGTTTTACGCTTAATTATTCGTTTTAAATTAGAAGAAAAGAAACTTTCATGTGGCAAAAACAAAAATGCTCACGTTATTAATGCTACAAAAAATTGAAACTAATACAAAATATTGCGTTGATGGTTTTGTTAACATTACATCTGACTTTTCAGATATCACAATGGGCCCTATGTAGTCAAAGTGTGTTCATCCAAATCTCTGAGATGGACAGCCACCTGTTTCTCTACCCTTCAAACATCTTACTCTAGCAGATAAAAATATATTGTTACGATTATGTTTACCATTTAAAAAAGACGAATATGTTACATTAAACGGACGCAAAATATCTGGAAACTATATTCGGCAGCAAATTTATATGCATAACTCAGAGCCAAACATGCCGCGCTGATTTGTGCAAGGTTTTAAGAAGCTCTCTAAAAAAAACCGATTCTTACATATAGAACCACTGGATAGGTATGTATTGTATTGGATTGAATCGTATTGGATAAGATACAGACACTCATATGATTCAATATTAATGTGGCAATGACGTATTAGCAGTCACCACAGTCTAATAGGTAGTGTAATGGTTTATTAAACATGAAGCCTCGCTTCAAACCCCAGGTCAGACATCTCTAACAAAACGAAACATGAAAAATTATTTTTTCGGTGAATTCCTCTCAACAGATTTCTGGCAAAAACTCTGAGATAAAATAGAATTGCCATGAAAAAGTTTCTCAAAAATTTGTCGTTCCCAGTCGAATTTATACTGTATATCACTGATCTGATCTTAAGAAAATAATCATAATTGAACAACCGAAGTCGCCGTACTCTAGTAGGTAGCGCATAGACTTACTAGACATGAGGCCACGGTTCGAACCACAGGTCAGACATCTGCAAAATTTGAATATTTCTTTTCCAAGTTCCTCTCAGCAGATTTCAGGCAAAAACCCTGAGAGTTAATAAAATTACCATTAAAAGCTTCTCAAAAATTTGTCAATCGAAGTCGTTTTTAAACTGTAGGTTCCGCTGCTACTCATGTACAAAATTAACTCACACAACATAAAAGGTGTGAGAAGCTAGGTCGTTATCCTGACTGTATGTATGTATGTTCTACGGGCTCTGCAGGATTTCAGACCGTTGAATCTGTGCTTAGAATAATAGAAGATCGCTCGTACAATAGATCAATGCGCCGTTCATGAATCGTTGTCTAACAGATCGCCAGTGGATTCTATTGGAATAGAAACTTTAAATCGAACAAAAAAAATATTTCATTTGAAAACAAAATTTATTTGGCCGTACATTGATTTTGATATCGGCAAACATCAGACAAACACTATCTACGTACATACATATATGTATACATACATAATAGGTCATTACAAGCCTTCAGTCAAGATTAAAACTTAGCTTCTGATACCACCCATGTTGTGTATTTAATTAAGAACGCGAGTGGCATGGACCTACAATTTAAAGTCGAATGACAGATCTTTGAGAAACTTTTCATGGCAATTTGTATTTACTCTCAGAGTTTTTTCCAGAAATCTGCTGAGCGGCAGGCGCCGAAGAAATATATTTTTTCATATTTCGTTTTGATGGCTGACCTGGAGTTTAAATCGTGGCCCTATGTTTAATAAGCCAACACGATACCAACTAAACTAAGCGACTACAAAACGCTACATTTTATCTGTAAATCAAGACCAGCTGATGAAAAAAAGAAAACTATAAGCGTTTGAAGCTATCACATCTGCTCAGATATGTTGAAACAATAAAGGGTCGATTTATGGATGGCAACTGGACTTCAGTTTCCATGCCCGCTGACAGCTAAACTTTGTAGTTGTCTTTCCATATATACAACAACAATTCAGCAGGTCGAGTGAAACAAACCATATCGATAGGAAAATATGAGAATCCCAATGATTTGAATTTCATCATTCAATCTCAAATAGTTGACGTAGTACATCATTCAACTGATTTCTGATTTCTCTTGATTGACCTGAATTGCCACCGCATAATTATAATTGAAAATCGAATCTCAAACCATTATGGTTAAAATATTAAATCCACCAAAATTATGCAAGGAAACAAGACTTGCCAGTAGGAAGCCTAATGAAATCAGCAACAATTACCATGCGTCTCGATAACTAGTACTGTTAAGTCATTAAATATATGCCTTGAAAATGTTTCTCAAATCCATCGTTCGGAGACGATACTAAACTGTAGGTCTCGCCACTTCCGACTATAATTAAGGCACACAAAATGGATGGTGTCTGAAGCTAGCATATAATCCTGACTAAAGGCTTGTAATGGCCAACTGAGTAACTCAAAATAATTCCAACTACACATACATACCTAATGCATTATTTGTTCTATTTCGCTGACTAATGCTGTAATAACTATTAAAATATCATATCTAAATATTTATTTATCAAAACAAAGTATATCCATAAGATTAATTACATAAATATACACACAGAAAAATATTTAAAAATTTTTAAAAATCTCATACGTCAACTGAACAGCAATAATAACAACAGCAACAACATACGAAACTAAGGCAAATTAATAACAGAAGAAGAAATGGCCATAAAAATAAACAAAAAACGATTAATTAAAAAAATTAAGAAAATTTTTATACAAAATCTACATACATATGTACATACACATACGTACACATACATAGAAATTCTACAATATTTATTTATTTCAAATTAAAATCATTAGCAACACATTTTCAGTGTAAAATGTTTGATTTGCCAGAATGAAAAAATTATCAGAAACTCAACAAGAAAATAATGAAAACAAACAGAAAAAACAGCAATTTTCCAAAATAAAATCATGGGAACTACTAAAAATAGCAAAACAAGAGAGAGAGAGAGCAAGTCATGGCACTAAAAAAAACGAGACTATTTTCAATAATAATTATAAGTCGGCATAGGGTTGTCAGATGTAGTGAATCAACATCCAACGTTGTGATTTTAATACTTTCTTGGCATCTTTATTTTCGCTTTTCTTTGCTTTCGGTAGAGTTCTAAAGTAGTTGCCGATTTATTGACTAAACTTGAAAAGCCAAGTATTTGTTTGGAGGGTGGTTCGATTCGAAAGAAAGCCCAAACTACATATATGACTATGGCTTATTAGATGTGAGGCCACGGTTCAAACGCCAGATCAGACATATCCAACAAAATGACGAAATATGAAAAAATATTTCTTCGGCGAATTCCTCTCAGCAGATTTCTGGCAAAAATTTTGAGAATAAACTAAAATTACCACGAAAAAGTTTTTCACAAATATGTCGTTCGGATTCGACTTTAAACTGTACATCCCGCCACTCATGTACAAATTTAACACACACAACATAAGTGTTGTAAAAAGCTAAGTTGTAATCCTAACTAAAGGGTTGCAATGACGGGTTGTAATGAACTGTGGCCTTACGTCTAATACGCCAACATAAACTGAACAAAAATATTTTGGCGTTTTTGCTCACAATTAATCACACAATAAATCTGACAACCCTGATTCAGCACAGTAATAAGAAATATTTAATTACTCTCCGCAATGCTCTTTTAATATTTTCTCGAAGTAAAGAGAAGAAAAACAAGCGAATATTAAAAAAAGTTTTCTATATATATAGCATAAGAACGGGAGAGAATTAGCATCATAATGATCATCATTATCATCATCATCACATTCAGTACTTACATACTTCATGATCATATGCAGCCCCAAGTCAATATGATCTTTTACTTATTCAATGCTCAAGTAATTAATTTCACTGCCTCATACAGATGAGAATGTTATTCAATTAATTTAAGTGGCACTGCCACGATACACTATCCAACAACATACCCTCACATATTGAGGTACAGACAAACATTCACATAAGCAAGCTTCATGTGTGTTTATCTTACAAATGTTTATTACATGTTACATGCACTGCAAGAAGTTTATTGTTTCAAGAGTACACCAAGCAACGATATCATGGAAAATAAAGCAAAAAAAAAATTTTAAAAAAACAGCATTTTTTAATTCTTTAAACCACTTATTCTCGTGCATTTGAAATAAAACAAAATCTCTTTGCGATCTGCTCGATCAGATATGAGACAAGAAAGTGCGAGAGATATGGAGAGGGATGTTTGAAAATGGGAAAGAAATTTTATAAATTTAGCATACGAATCAACATGAAAATAAAAATTTAATAAAATGAGCATAAAAACAAACAAAACGATATTAAAGATCCCAACTAATTCAGCAGACTATATAAACCACATAAAAAAAATATATTTGCGTTTAACAATTAACCCAGTAAGCCATTTTTAAGAATATCTTCAACTAGTAATAAATATTCGAAAATAATAATATATCAAGGCCTTAGGTTAGAGGACGTGTACTTCCCAATTGAGACAAGTACAGTACCCGGAGGTCGAATTGGCCCATTGTACAATATCAAGACCTTAATAATCCTTTATTAAATACTCTCAAAATCTCAATGAATGCCAATGACATGAGTCTGTTCCTAGTCTGCAAATAGTACAGCAATTCCCCGTATCGCGGATTTCATTAAACGCTCCTTATTGTCAAATTTAAAGAAAACAAAGTGTTTTTGAGATATAGATATTCATGGCATTATATATTGAACATCGACCAAATGTCCGCTGTGGCTTCTCTCGGTGGAGTGCATCCAAAATGTCCACCTTTTCCTGACTCTGACTTAATAATCGGGCTGAACTTGAGCGATAGCATGGGTTATGTTGAGAATTAAAGACTGTAGTCCAGGAGGTAGTGTGTTGGCTTACTAGACGTGAGGCCACGGTTCAAACCCCAGATCAGACATCTCCAACAAAACGAAATATGAAAAGAAATATTGCTTTGGCGATTTGCTCTTATCTACTCTGAGAGTAGATAAAATTGCCATGAAAAACTTTCCAAAAATCTGTCTTTCGGAGACGACTTAAAATTGTAGGTCCCGCCACTCATGTATAAAATTAACAAACACAACATAAGTGGTGTGAGAAACTAAGTCGTAATCCTAGCTGAAGGTTTGTAATGATCGGACGACAGATTTTTGAGAATGAATGAGAGAAATTCATGGGAGGAAGTCGTCGAAGAAATATTGTTTCATATTTCGTTTTGCTGCAGATTGTCTGGCCTGGGGTTTGAACCTCAGCCTCACACTACCTACTAGATTACGGCGTCTTCTATATGTGGAATACAATATCGGTCAAATGTCCGCTAGTTGCAGTGAATACTAATTTTCAACGACTCTGACTCAAAAATCGATCTGAATTTAAGCGTTGGCCTAGGATATACTGACAATGAGCGTAGCTGTGGTTTCACGGCCAATTTAAATAACCTCCGTGTAAGCTAACTATGCCCTAAAATCGCGCGTGCGTTGGATACAATATAGCATGAGCTGTGTGACTCGTAGCTCCATCACCAGGCAGAAAAGAGTTGGTAATCGTCCATCTATAGAATGGACAGAGACGGCCTGGCCTATAACGTTCTCAAAGAAATGTGTACCAATGACTCCACCAGCGCAAAAACCATACCAAACAATGACTTCTTCGGAATGCATTGGATGCTCTTGGACCACATGTGGATTTATATCGTCCCAAATTGGGCAATTATGCGTACAAAAATGAAACTCATCATGATGTTTCGATGAAAATTAGGGTCCGAACCGAACAAAAAAGTTATCAACTTTCATTTATGAGAAGGTCAACAACGACAAGCTCTGTAGATATACACTGAGCGCCAAAAGTGAGTGAACACCACTGAAATAATTCATTTTCTTAGGATAGCGAGAAAAGTAAATGAGAATAGTCGAATAAATTTCCAAAAATAAAAACGTTTATTTATTACTTATAAAATGTTAAAACAAAAACAGCAATTCATGATAAAGGAACTTTTTTTTGTACTTAAGAACAAAACTGTTTTATACTTAAGAACAACAGTGTTGACTCACTTATGGCGATCAGTGTATGATTACCAACTTCTTTTGACTTGAATTTTGTAAGACCTGGGCTCCAGCGAAATGTAGTTTCTACAGAATGACTTTGCGTACTACACAGCCCAAGCTACATTGAATATTCTGAATGAGCGATTTGAAGACATTGTTATCACTCTTGGAGATGAATTGAACTAGGGTTTACTTCAGTAACCCGTGAATGTTATTAGCCACAAACTACAATAAATGAAATAATTACATACATACATACAAAATTGTATGTATCATTATAAACCAGGATTACGTCCTAGCTTCACATACCATTTATGTTGTGTGTGTTAATTTTACACATGAGTGATGGGCCTACAGCTTAAAGGCGACTCCGAACGACTTATTTTTGAGAAACTTTTTATGGAAATTTGATTTACTCTCAGAGATTTTGCCAGTAATCTGCTGAGAGACAGTTGCCGAGAATATATTTTTTCATAATTCATTTTAACGGAAATGTCTGACCTGGGGTTTGAATCATTGCCTCACGTCTAATAAGCCAACTTATTATCTACTAGACTATGGCGACCATACAGCTCATGCAACATTGAATATTCAGCATAAGCGATTTGAGGGCATAGTTATCGCTCTTGGAGGTGAAGTGAATTGGGGGTTAATATTATCAGACACAAACCATACCGATCCACGATAATTTAGTTTCTATGTTTTTGTTTTTAAAGTTGAGTTCAATAGTCTAGTCTTCTTATGAAGTACATTGTGTTGCATTTTGATGGCATAAAGAGCGCATGTGAAAAATGTAGGCAGTCATGGAAAATTGTAATTAAATTTTTTTTAGTTTCTATGACTTTGTAAAAGAGGAAATAAGTTAAAAACATTGTTACGAAAAGGTTTATAAATTTAAACAATTTCTCTAAATTTTGCACTCAGTTGGCATATTTTATTTTCAGACATAATTCCTGAAATGAAACCATATTTTTGATATGAAATTCATATTCCTCAATATTAATTTGAATAATGAAAACAAATATGAATACAAATATGCAGCAATAATCAGAATTTAAGAAACTATGGAGCAATAATTCGAATAAATTTTCATTCAAAAATTTCTGACAGAATGAAAACAACTGGAAACGATTATTGTTTGCATCAAAAAAAAATAATAAAGCCGAAAGAGGTGGCGCCATTAACCTTTGGCAGCCTCACAAATTAAAACACTTGCGTTTACTAATTTCTCACATTACCTTTGATATTTCCGAGAATAAAAAATTCTCACAAAAACTCATAAATTATAATCCATCACGAAGCATTAACATCAATCGGTTTGCTGGGTATTATTATTAGACTCTTAAGCATGAATATTTAGAATAAGAAAGTATTTCGAATGCTGACAACATTTTCTACATACACTAGACACTAAAACAAAACAGTGTAGTCGAAACGAACAGGTCGAGTGAGTGGCAGTGGCACAGGCATTTTTGGTTTCACTTTAATTTGTCTCATTTGAAGAAAAAAAAAAGAACAAAACAATTGGCGAATATTATAAAATATTATAAGGGGATTATACATACATACATATATACTTACATATATACGTATATACGATAACAGAGATCAATCGATAAATTATTGTAAAAAAAAAATAGTAAATGAAAGTAGAAAGTGCTGAGTAAAAAATGTATGTACATGTAGTGATGTAGTCAAAAAACGAAACGAATGATTGACAATTGATATGAAAATAAAAATTAAAGAGAAATAATCCTCTAAGAATCAAAAAAATAAAACGAATTTCACCGATAATTTTCAATCAATAACATTGATATCGAAAGCTAAGTAGTGCAGTCGTTTAAAGTTATTTAGGTAATGCGGATTGCAGTCAAGTGAAAAGTGTAGAAGCAGCTGTTCAACTAAAAAAAAAAGAAAAAAAATCGAATCAAAATGAAAGAAATTTTTGTAAGGCTTTGTTAGCCTTTAAAACGAAATAAAATGAAATAATATTTTAAAAATAAATAAAATTTATCAATCGTTCAAATAAAAGTGAAATGCTATTAAAATTATTATCGCCTACTAAAACGTAATTCAAAGAAAAAATTTTATTGAAAAAAATTTATCGAAAAAAAAATGTGAATTTTTTGAAAATCAAAAAAAAGAGGAGGAAATTATTTCACACTAATTGGCAGGCAAGGCACTGAAAACTTAAAAAGAACCATAGAAAAAAGAAAAAACGTTAAAACGTTGTTTATATTGCAAATAAGGTTTATGGCAAATAAACGTAATTATTTGCAGGAAGTTTTTATTAAAAATTAATTGAACGTGTATATATGGCGCGTGGACGTAATCAAAATCGTGTACGTAATCAGCAGCAACAAAATACGCAGCAAATAGGAAAAAAATTTCCACTTAATCAACATCAGCAAACCCAACAGATCTCTGCAAAAACGGTGTCCGTACAACAACAGCCATTAAATGCAAATGCCACTACCACCAACAAAATCACTCTAACAAATGCACCTGTTGCCAACATCAATAAACAAACGAGCAGCAACTGCAAACAAAATCAAGAAACAAACAAAACCTGCATCACCACCACTACCAATACTACCTCGCCCTCTAGCCAAACTGAAAGTTACGGCCATATTTACAATAAAAACATTAATAATGACAATAAAAATAATAAAAGTAATAATAATTCAAATAAGTATGCACATAATTTAAACACCAGCAATATTGATGTTGTAGATCATCATAAAGAAGGTATAAAAACACACCTTGAAACAAGCGCCGACCCCGTCAAATCCTCTACCGCTACAAATACAACTTATCAAATGACTATGTCTAATAATAGTTCGGAGAATTGTAGCCAAAACGAAACGTATGACAATGATGATGATGCCGACAACACCTCATCTAATCAACAACATGATAATGACAACGTTAATCACAATAATGATTATGATAATGATGATGATGATGATGCTCTCTTCAATTCAACACTCAGTAATTCAGCACACATAGATTCAGTTGCTCTTCAGCAAAACTTTAATGATCACCAGCTGAATAACGGCAGAAACGAAGAGCATTATGAGCACAGCGATAATCTCAATCGTTCTCCGGTCATCGAGCAAGACGTTAGTGTAATCGCGCCAGTAACGGATAATATCAATAAAATCAAGTGCAGTAAACAGTGCAATAGTAATAGTAACAGTAATACAAATTCGTCTAACGGTAAAACCGATAACGTTCAATTCGATGATTTAACGGAATGTGATCGTGATCGTTTGTTAATAGAGAATTTAGATAAACGCGTTATCGTTGACCGTTCAAACGCCATGGGACAAAAAAATACTAAAGGTGATCATTCAACAACAGCTTCCTCTCACTCCCACTCCGCCTCGCCATCACCATCACCGAGTGTAAGAGCATTTCGCGAATCGTCGCTACCTTTAAAGTCATCAACACAAACAACCTCATCTTCTTCGACATCGCCTGCCCACGAAAATAATGCCGGAAATAACAATCAAATGACGCGCGGTCAATCGCCTGGTATTCATGTACCCACAATAACAGTTGTTGACTGTAGCAGTGCGTCTGGCAGCAGTCAACAGTCTGCTAAAAGTTATGACAGCCATAAAACCGATCGTGATGAATATTATGATTTCGATAATGATGATCAGCAAATGTTGCACCAACAGCAAGAGTTCGGTGACAATCATAATGTTCCTACGACACAGCAAATGCACAACAACTCCCCTTATGGTAAACCACGCACCGTATCACCGACGTCAATGTACTCACGTTATAATTACATGAAACTCGAAGATGTCGAGGAAGAAGACGAGGAAGACGACCAAGACGAGGAGGAGGACGAGGAAAATGCACAAATAGAGAACGACGATGGCGATGATGGCGACGATGACGTTGAGGAGGCAGAACAGCAAAACAGAGAGCCGTTTAGAAATAGCAACATTAGCAGCAACCTTGACAGTGAATTTCAACACACACAATCACGCAGTCCAGAAAGGCAACAGCAACAACACCTAAAGAGTACGCACATAAATATAAACAATAGCAGCAGCAACAACAACAATACTAGTGATTGCAATTTGAGTGCCAGTTTTCCCGATTCAGGCATGGGAGAATCACTGGCATCGACAGCTACAAATAGTCCATCGTATATAAATAGCCACGATTTAGATTCGGATGCCGATAGTACATGTACTATGAAACAGCAACAGCAACACCAACACCAACAACAACAGCAAAACTATAAAAACACACGCATACCTTTCGTACGCGATGGATATTCAACCGATTGTGATGAAACTTTAATGCAATGCGATGAATTACTTTTAGATTTTGCCGAATCGCCAGATTATTTAGATCCCAGTGCTTCAGAGCGTTTAGTTTGCATTGAAAGCATAAGTTTACCAGATGTTGTGGTCGAGTCAACGAACTCAAATGGCAATAGTGCCACCACCATCACAAGTACAAATAATATTCAAAATAATGCTGCCACCTCATCATCATCATCAACATCTTTGCCCTTTTTGTCATCGTCATCATCATCAGTATCATTAGGCAATGCAGCAGGTGATCGTGTAGATCGTGATTATATTAATATAAACGGCGCCACCGGGGCCACCATAAATAGTGTCCATTTCATACCCATACATGTAGACGGTGGTTGTAGTAGTAGTAGTGCTGGCGCTAGTGGCTTAGGGGGCGGAGGCGGTAGTGGTCGTTCATCGCCACGCAAACAAAGTGTAGATGATAGTCTGGTTGGCAGCACTCGTGCGACAATAGAAATTATCGAAGACGCCACCGAATTGCAACAGGCACCCTTAAGTAGAAGATCATCATGGAATAATAATGATATTATTGCAGAGAAATTAAAGTAAGTTTCTAATACATTACAGTGAATTCGATAATTTAAATAACGATAAAGAAAATAATATTTATCGATTAATAATAATTTATTAAACTCAAATACAAATTTGTGGCAAGTATTGGAGAGTGATTGAATTCAAACTAATTAATGGAAACGAGTTTTTTTATGTGAAAACTAAGTGAGAACAAGAATTTAACAATTTTGTTGATTACGTTATTAAGTGCTATCGTCTTAATTGAATATAATCGAAATGACTGTCCAACAATTTACTGAGTGTAACCATTTCTGGACTAAAATATGTTCATATGGTAGGTAGCCTTAAATATTGCTTGATTCCAAATTTATGCGATTCAGTCGACAATTCAACACAGTCACTTGATTTTAAAGCGAATGAAAATACCAATTAAACTCACTTGCTAGAGCGTTTCGCTCACGTTTATTGCTAACGTTGCCAACATTTACAGAACAGGAAACACTATTCAAGTTTTTTGATCGTTGCAATATACCGATTATCCTGGTCTAATTGCAAATAAGATATAAGACTCACATATGGTATGTGTGTCAAACGCTAAATAAGTACTCAAACATTAATCAGCAAAAATGTGGGACAGTATTTTACGGGTATTAGGAATGCCAGTCCTGTTTACCAAAAACTGTTAATGTGTCTGCAAGGACATGGGTAAAATAGTAAAAATAATTGGTTACTGTCGCCAGAAGATCGTAGAGTTAGTCATCGAAAGCTGACGTTTAAACACTCGAGCTTTCTTCTAGTAAGCCAACCTAATGCCTCCCAAAATGCAGCGCCCACTATATACTATTAGATCTGACCATATCAAGATAAAAATTTAAACGAAAAGAAAATATGGTGGACGAGACTAAAACTAAATACACGAATTAATTAATTTCAATAACTTCCGATAATCACATTCAAGTATAGCCTTCTTGTTAGCTCGCAAACAAATAAAATCCTACTTGAGGTACTAAACTTCATCATTGAACTACTCCGTTTGTTTCTAATCCACTCTTTAGTCAGGATTACGAGTGTCCCACACCACCCATGGGATGTGTGTTAATTTTATATATGAGTGGAGGGACATACAGTTTAAAGTCGACTCTGAACGATAGATATGTGAGAAACTTTTCATGACAATATTTATTTGCTCATTTTTAACCAGAAATCTGATGAGAGGAATCCACCGAAGTAACATTTTCTTCATATTTCGCTATGTTCGATAACTGGGCTAGGGTTAGAACCACTTCCTCGCGTCTAATAAGCCAACACACTACCACGAACTGGGACTTCGCCATGGTATCGAGAAAGAGTAACGCACTTTTCGTTATATCTTCCTTAATAGTACTTCAATACATATCATATAATCATACTAAAATAAATGATTTCACAACCTTTTGAATGTTTAATCGTTTGGTTGATGTTTTCTGGGAGATGTGAATATCTGCCGAACCAGAATATTTCCGGTATTTTTAATATAAAATAAGGATTGAAAGTGAATTCAAATTTCATGTAGTCAGTAGTCATACTCAAATAACTGTTCATGGCCAAAGCTTCTTTTATATTATTACTCTCTCCTTAGTCTCCTTGCTATATTGGCAGCTGCTAATTTCATCAACGTATCTGGTAGTATTCAAGGACAGTGGGGTAGCTCTATTATTATGATTGGCAATATTATTTTAAAACTTTTTTTGTAGAAATAAAAATCAGTTAACGTTTTAGTGTTTCTATTCTATTCTCGTTTAGTTTAGTGTCCAAGATAATTGCCGTTAACGAAAACAATTCTTTGATGCAAATTTTTGCAAATTAAAGGATACGTATGTTCTTGTGAATAATACTGACATTGCTTTGATCAGATTAACTGCCAATCTACATTCCCTACACGATTCCGACATTAATTTCGGAGTAGGTTTCAGAAATTTAGAATTTTAGACAAAGATCTCCTTCCGGTGTACTCTGAAGGTGCATTTAAAAAAATACTTGAGGCACCCAGGGTAGACAAAATAAAAACTTTCTATAAAACAAAACAATGACTGCATACATACATAATTGGTCATTACGACCATTCAGTCTAAATTACGAATTAGCTTCTCATACCACCTATGTTGTGTGTGTTAATTTTGGCGGAACAATTTTATGTATACTCCGAACTACAGATTTGTGAGAAATTTTTCACCGCAAATTTATTTATTCTCGGAGTTTTTGCTAGAAATCTGCTGAGAGGAAGTAACCGAAGAAATATTTTCGTAGGGAATACTACTCACACCATAGTAAGGCTTTACATACATACATACATAATTGGTCACCACAACTCTTCAGTCAGGAATACGGCCTAGCTTCTCACACCACTTATATTGTGTGTGGCGGGACCTACAATCTAAAGTCGACCCCGAACGACAGATTTTTTCGAATCTTTTTCATGGCAATTTTATTCACTCTCAGAGTTTTTGTCAGAAATCTACTGAGAGGATGTCGCCACAGCAATATTTTTTCATATTTCCTTTTGTTCGAAATTTCTCAACTTGGGTTGGAACCACGGCTTAACGTCTAATGAGCCAGATATCTTGATATCGATTTGTCTTATGGCGTTAGTAATCTGTGGTCTATCATTACTGAGGACTCCCTCTATATATAAAGGAAATCAAAGGATTCTTGCTGTAATATATTTTTTCCTGGTTCCTGATGTACGCCATTCATTATTTAATCCAGTTTTTCCACTTATCTGAAAAACCAATGATAGCAGGCCCATCTGTCAATGCATAGAGATGGAGATTGTCTGTCGAAGCTGAATCAGTTATGCATGAAAATTACAGTCACCCTCCGCAGGGTCCCAATGCATGTAGGAATTATTGGTAATGTAGTTGTGAGGAGGGGAGTCTCCACACCTCTGATAGGGCCAAAACGTTTCTGTGAAATGGGACCAGATATTTGAAAAACCATGCTTAACGAAAGTCAAGATAAGAAGGGCTAAAGGCTCTCCTCAGACCAAATGAGTTTGAGGAAATCGAAAATTTGTTTATAAAATGCAATAGAAACAGATAGGACCAGAACCCCATCCATGGGGTGGGAAAATAAAGAGGTAAAGGCTGTTGTCAAAACAAATGGATTTGAGGCAATCGAAACTTTTGTAGGGAAACAATAATAGAAGGAGATCTGAGTCGTGCATTAAATTATCCAGAAAAAATAACCTGTGGTTAGTAACTGGTGTTTGAACAGGGCACTGTAAGCTCGAAGTATACTTGTTCATAATGGTGATTGGATCGAACCCAATATAAAGATTCTAAGATGATGAGAATGAATTTTCGGAACACATTCTTGGAACCTGTGAGGCATGAATGAACCTTAGGAGGAAATAATAATAATTTTTAATTACTTTATACAGCTTAGAGAAGCTTGGCCGTAATTCTGACTAAAGGGTTGTAATGGCCAATTATGTATGTATGTATGTTATACAGTTTAGAAATTCCAATTCGAGCTGTTGTAATGCGAACCAGAGGAAAATATTTTCAATTATTTTCTGCTTCAATAGAATATTTATTGTAGAGAAGAAAAATAATACACGGAAAAGAAATACATCAAGTGATGATGAGAATGACGATGATGATGATATTGCTGATGATGTAATTACTTTAACATTGAACTTTAAAATGAAATTCATTTTGTTTAAATAACGATGAAATAAATTCATGTTGAATTGTCCGTCTCTGATAAACATAAGACAGAGATAGATGGGCAAGTTCATAATTATTTTATGTTGTTCAACACATGAAATAACTTTTAGAAAATGTTCTGTTCTGTTTTGTTTTGTTTTTACATAAGAAAGCATAGAGTCCAAAACGGAAATTCTTTGTAAATCAATCATGAATCATTTTAAATAAACAGTTCTTATTATTAAATTAAATGATCTGTATGCATATCATACAGATACAAGAAATAGTTAGAAAAATACTTACGTATACTTTATGTACATACACAGACAATATTGTATGTGATTATTTTGCTTTTCATTCAAAATTTATTGTTAAAAATAAACATTTTCGTCATTTTTTTTTTTTAATATTTTTTTGTTGGAACGTGCCAAATTTCATAGAGAATCTTTGCATATACTCTCCTCCTGTATGTGCATATGTGTTTATCTGAAATATTTTTTATTTCAATATTTATTTTATAGAAATTAAAATTTTTTTCATGCTCTTCTTATTTATTTATTTCAAAGATTTGATATTTTGCAAATAAAAACTGAAAAAATAACCAAAAAAAAAACTGAAAAAATATGTAAAACTGACTGGCATACCAGAGTATATTTGCTGTGATACTCAATTTTCATTCCCACGCGTGTGTGTAAAATATTTTTCAATATTTTCTTAAATCTTAAATTTTTTTTTCTTTTCTTTCAAATTCTCTTTTTGCAAATATTTTTTTTCTTCTTTTAAAAATTTTTCATGTTTTTTTTATTTTTCCTTATTTTTTTTTACCAAAATCATAAACATTCGTATATAGAATAAGACAAACAAATTGAATTTCAAATCTGTAGAAAGAAAAACTGAAAAAAATATGTATTTTTTTCTTATGCATTAAAATTGCTCTAAATTTTGCCGGTAAAAAGTAGCACACGCAGTAATACAATGCAGAATAAACGAAATAAATAAACCAACCGAAATATTTATTTATTCTCAGATTTAGATCGAATGCAAAGACGGACAGGTTAAAAAATTACTATTTATTTTTTATTTTCTGATAAATAAATAATTAAACAATCAAATATGCCAGCAGCTCAAACGAAATTAAATGAATTCCATTGTGTCTGGAGAAATTACCAAAGGGAAGCAAGCTTGCACTCGCCTGCATAACCAGACAAGAGCACGATATAGTTCTTATATGAATTTCTTCTACTTAGCACTCCATTCAATTATAATCAAAAAATTCAGTTCACGTTCAATATTCATACTTAGCTTTTTCACACATACATACATACGTATACATACATACATACATAATTCGCCATTACAACCCTTCAGTCAGGATTACGGCCTAGCTTCTCACACCACTCATGTTGCGTGCGTTAATTTTTCACGTGAGTGGCGGGCCCTACAGTTTAAAGCCGACTCCGTAAAACAGATTTTTTTGGGGAAACTTTTCATGGCAATTTTATTTACTCCCAGAGATTTTACCAAAGATTTGCAGAGAGAAAGTCGCCGAAGAAATATTTTTTCATATATCGTTTTGTTCGAGATGGGGTTTGAATTGTGGCCTCACGTCTAATAAGTCGACACACACTAGGCTATTGCGACTGAACTGGTGAAAATTCTATGAAAATAATAACTGTGACGTAGGCTGCATATAATTGGAAATCAATTTCCTATCAATTTTTGGTTTTCAAGATGTATATCAGCAGTTTTGTTAAACGAATTTTGAAACACTCAATCTAAAGCAAAATTGATTATCAATTTCGTTTGAATTGATTTTGAAAGACAAAAATTGTTCGAGAAACACCCAGATTAGTAAGAAGATTGTTAATATTATTGTCGAGAAGAGGTGCCTTAGTACTGAGACCGTATAGAATATCCAAGTAATCTCTCCTAAAAGCTATAGCTCTGGCAAACTTCAAGATGCTGCTCAGTGTCAGCAATGACAATGCCCCATTCTAAAGCAGTGTACTCCGAGTTTACAGTCCATTACCAAAAGGCCAGCTAACAACTTCAGGTTATTCCTGGATATTGTTATTTTCCAACAAAAGTTTCGATTGCCTCAAATCCATTCGAATTGAGAATAGTATTTCCCTCTTTCTTTCCTCTAGGCATACATTCCAAACATCCGCTTCCACTTCATAGAAGGTGTTCTGGCCCTATCAATGGTATGTTCGTCTTCTCGTCTTCCTCGAAAACTCGTTGGCAATTCGTCCTAGGCAAAGTAATACTCAGATAAGGAACCACGGTCACTTTATCCTGAATACAAGCAATTGGTCAAATATCAGTGAAGCAAAAACATACCAAACTCATAACCGATTACGTGGCCTACTCTTCTAGGTCGTAAGCTTTCTTTGCAAATTGCCAAATATACGCTTCTCCATCTGATCTTAATAAAATAATCATAATAAAACTACAGAAGTCGTCGTAATCTAGTAGGTAGTGAGTGATGCCACGATTCAAAACCCCAGGTCAAACATCTGCAACAAAACGAAATTTGAATATTTCTTCGGCCAGTTCCTCTCAGCAGATTTCCAGCAAAAACTCTGAGAGTTACCACGGAAAGTTTATCAAAAAATTTGTCATTCGCTGTCGGCTTTAAACTGTAGGTGCCGCCGCCGCTCATGTATAAAAATTACACACACAACATAAGAGGTGTGAGAAGCAAGGTTGTTATCCTGACTGAAGAGTTCTAATGACCAATTATGTATGTAGGTATGGATGTAAGTGTCATTTAAAACAGAACCTGTCCGTTCATACTTAACGCTACTTGATGATTTCGGAATAATGGCGGAATTAAAAGCTTTCATTAAATGGAACGTATTAAAATCTTTATTTTTGTAGCAGCTCGTGTTGCGAGCAATTTTCTTTATTGCTAACCTCTTGGGTTTTAAGTTGAAAAAAAAATTTATCCAGAATCTGTCAGGTGAACACCCCAATACATTTTTTAGAACGCTGTAGACAGCTCAATTCACATAAAAAAAATTATTTTCACTTTTTTTTATTCATTTGAATTATTCTTTTCTTTGTGGAAATTTTCATTCTTTTTTTTAATTTATTTTAATACGATTAATGAATGAATGAATGTACGTATGTAGGTATGTATGATTTCCATATTATTTCTTTAAATTTACTTTGTTGCTTAAATTTCTGCAAATAATTTTTAATTTGAATGAAATGACGCAAAATATAATACAGAACTGAAGAACAGAATACGAAATCCCATTAAATTTTTTTACAAAATTTTACAGTGATTTCGATCAATAAGAGTACCGTACACCAACATGTACGTATTCTTGCTCCTATACTGTGTACCCTGAAAATTTAACACAAATCAGTGGGATCAGATCTATAGTTGTTCTATAGTTTTTTTAATAAACAAACAACTGCTATCCCTCAGATATTGTTTAAAAACTGAGTAACGATATCTATTTATCGATTTCAAATTGTAAATCTGTAGCAAAGAAACCATGTGTTTGAAATGTTTTGTAATTTTTTTTCTCTTTTATTTTTTCTTCAGAAAATTTTAATTGGAAATAAAATTTAATTTTCAAAGTCCTTAGTATTGTAACGATAAAATATTCATTTTAAATTTGAAATAAAAATAAAATAAATTGACGCGCAAAATTTTATTTCTTTTTCGCCTCTTCTTTACCAGATTTTTGGCCTTCAATATAAACAAAAAAAATTAATTTTCAATTGTTTTTGTTAAAATCCTCTTTAATTGAACGCCAATATCGTTCAGTTTATAGTTTTTTTTTTTCATTAAAAAAAACATTTAAAATCTGTATCATGTTTAATATCAACAATTAAATTTCTGTGTTTATAAACTACAACTCATATTTGCTTTCCGCTGGTTCATTTGATGGCTTCATTTCGGGAAGGTCGTTTTTTAAGTAATTGTTCTATATTTGCAAAAACAAAAAAGAAACAAAAATACAAGAGAAACAGATGTAATAACCGTATACATTTTAAGAAAATTTATTTCATTTATGACGTGTTAATGATACAGTGTGTGAAAAAACTTTACATACAGCCGACGATTTCCAATGTTTTTGGAAGAAATGTTAAGCAAAGATATCGATAAACATAGTAAACAGTGACAATACGCTGGTTTTCAATAATTTAAAGCTTTTCAGATTAAATTCATTTACAAACGCAACTATTGTTAAGGTGCAGAAAGTTGATGGTTTCTCTAGTAGTCTAGTAGATAGTGTGTTGGCTTATTAAGTGTGAGGTTGCGGTTCAAAACCCAGATCCGACATCTACGACGAAGCGAAATATGAAAAAATATTTCTGAGAATAAAAAATGAAAAGTTTTCTCAAAAATCTTTCTTCGGAGAAAGCCGTCACTCATGTATAAAATTAACACACACAACATAAGTGATGTGAGAAACTAGGTCGTAATCCTGACTGAAGGGTGTCGATTTTGCCCAAGAAATTGTTTTTCTGGATGAAGCTGATTTTCTTCTTGGCAGATACATTAATGAGCAAAATTACCGTATTTGGGTCTCAGAAAACCCATACATGGTCTTACAGAAGCTCATGTTCCCAATACGGACGACTGTTTGGAGCGGCTAGTGGAAAGGAGGCATCATTGGCCCATATTTCTTTGAAAATGAGAGCGGCGCAACCATTACGGTTAATGGAGACAACTATCGCACCTTGATAACCGATTTTTTTGTACTCGCTTTTCATGATATTGATGTGAACGATGTTTGGTTTCAACAAGATAATACAGCTTACCACACATCTCATGCCACAATCGATTTATTGCATCAAACATGTGATAGCCATTTATTAGCCGAAATGGTGATGTCAATTGGCCGCCAAGAAGCTGCGCTTTGACAGCATTGGCCTATTATCTATGGGGTGCCATTAAGGAAAAGTATTATGTCGACAAACCAGAGACAATTGAGCATTTGAAGGCCAATTTTTATTTTATTTATTTATTTTAATTTATTTAATTTATTTAATTTATTGATGCCATTGCTGAGATACGACCCCGTACGCTTGAAAAAGTATACGAAAATTGGTCCGATCGATTGAGGTACCGTGTGGCCAACCGCGGTAGCCATGTGTATGAAGTGATATTCCATTTCTAACCGGAACAATTGTACTTTACAACAAAGGAAAAAATTTGACAAAATTTGAAAGCGTTATTGTTTTATTGGAGTTTTAAATTTAAACTTTTAAATCGTCCACCCTTTACATTTTGAAATTAAAAAAGTAGGAGGTTTAATGTTTTTAATAAAAGGATTCTATCATAAAGTTAGTACGTTGTTATCAATTAAGGCACCTCCCTAGTCACCAGACCTTAACCGAATCGAGCATATTTGGAAAGGTTTCGGAAAGCTGGTGCGAAAGTATGACATGAGTATGTCTTTAAAAAGTGCAGTTGATTGAACATAAACTTTTTTCTGTTGCTGCTAAATTTTCACCCTTTCCTCATGAAATTAATATTTTTCCCTATTTTTCTTGATAGTTTTGATTTTATTTTAACAAGAATCAGTTTCTCTTCAAACAAAACGTAAGAAAACATTTTTGAATAAATCATTTCTTTCAAATATTACCCGTCTATATTAAATTAATACGTATTTTATGTATACATTTAAACGTTTTCTTTGTCGAAATATGTGCTGTATGTACCATTAAAATAATAATAGTTTCTGCCACATGCGTACGCTTTAAGTGAATTTTGTTTATGATTTTTGGTTCACTTTTCATAATTTATGTGAAATTGATGGGTAAATGCTTTCACTTGTGACTGAGCGGCCTTGTCTCAAATTCATTTATTAAGAAATCAACATTTTTTTTAAATTTAAATCAACTAAGTATAGATAAATAGAAGAACAGAAAAAAACAAAGGAATATTTACCTTAAAAATAAAACAAAAAATAAGTCGGTCAAGAATGTCAAACTAAAATAGCCGCACGTAAAAATATTGATTAATTTTCTCTATGGCTTGTCAAAAAGGCAAATAAAATTGTAATTGTTTTCATATCATTACTAAAGGGTCTTGTTTTAGGTGTGGTGGAGTAATAATTGAAATTTTTTATTGGTTTGAAAGACCTATTGAAGCCATTTATCTCCGCCTTAGATTCTCTGTGTGCAGCCCAACCGAAAGGTTCAATTTATCTTGGCACTGGCACATAAAGCAGACTGTCATGTCACGAGTTTTGCTGGCTTTGGAGCAAGCTGTGGCGTTTGGCTTGGATTTAAGATATCCCACAAGAAAAAGTCTAAAACACACGACTTTTGTGGTCACTTCTTTACACCTCCATGCTCTCAAATCGCTCGTGCAGAATATCCAATCTGTTATGAGTTGTGTAGCTTATAATGCCATCCTGTTGCAATCATATATCTTCCAAAGCATTCAATTCAATCAGAAAGAAGTTGTGCTCGATGTTGACCGTGATGGCCTGGCCAATGTGATCTCAAAAAAATGTAGACCGATGAGGCCGCCGGTCTATAATCCTAACTAAACTGTGTCTGTGAATCGTTATACCGATAATGAGGATGAGTTGCGTAACGAATTGGCAGAGACACAACAACTTTTAGAACAGAGAACCCAAGAATTCATAGAACTGCGTGAAAAGTCTGATAATGCACTGCTACAAACACGCATGCATTTGGATCGTGCTGATCGTGAGTATCAAAAGCCCTTGTACCAGGAAGACGAATGGACTGGCCAGTGTTATCCTAAAAAAATATAGACCGATGAGGCCGTCAACCTATAATCCTCACCAGACAGTGACCTTTTGGTACGCGTTTGGCGCTCTTGGATTGGTTTTGGCTCAAATTTAACAAAGATGACTTATCAATTCAAGTTAGGGTAGATTGTCCACTGCTCTAGAATAAATTTGGCAAACACACGTCATTATCCACGTCTGGTTTTCAAATGCTTCAACTGTTCGTTCGTATAAATAAGGACCTAGCTGCACAAAAAAGTTTGACGGTTACTTGCCAGATGCAATGGCTTTTCCAATTTTGCTTGTGTGGAATCGACAAATATGGATTACCTGCCACATTTCCCTTAACAGAAGCGATATTTTAGAAGGTAGTGGCTTGGCTTGGCTACTAGACGTGCGGCAATGGTTCAAATCCCAAATCCAACAAAATGAAATACAAAAAAAAATTTTCTTTGACATCCTCTCAACAGTCTTCTGTCAATAAGTCTGTGTGTAAAAAAGAAATTTATCAAAAATCTGTTTATCAGAGTCTACTTTAAACTAGGGATCGCGCCAATCATGGATATAATTAATGCATACAACATATGTAGTATGAGAAGCTAGGTTGTAATCCTGACTAAAGGGTTGTGATGACCAATTCGATAAGTAATGCTTTCAGCCCCTTTTAATTCATTTATAATCTGACCAATATCTTAGAAAGTAGTGCGATTATAACTATCGTAGTGTGCGATTATAATATTCAAAAAGAGTTAGGAATTTTCAACGATTTTATTGCATTATTCTGTTATTAGAAGATCCCTACGCGTAAATGGCAAAGCTTTCACTACGTAAATGACTTTTCACATGAAATATACTTAACAGTTGAGTCTTGCGAGACTACAATTTTTGAAACCACTATACATACTATACATACATACCTAATTGTTAGAGTTAGGATTACGACCTAGCTTCTCGCACCACTTATGCAGTGTGTGTTAATTTTATACATGAGTGGCGGAACCTGCAGTGTCAATTAAGACAAGTACAGTACCCGGAGGTCGAATTAACCCATTGTACAATACAGTGTGTATAACCTGATCCATGTCTCTCTCTTCGCACTCGCAAAACTAACGTTTATAGTTTCACATGAACATTGTAGGCGCTGTGTAGTAAGAGCCATATATTAAGTATTGGTCGAGAGAGAAAGGATATGGTGCCGGTTTATTGAAAGAGCCTTTTTCGTTTTTGTTGCCCGTAGTAGAGGGGAAATTACAAAGAAACCTTTACCGTTTTCCTTTGGTAAATTGGCTCTCTGTGTTTAGGATTTGATCCACGTTTGTGAAATTTTATTAACTGGACAGCAAAGTTCGCAAATATTGTAAAACAATTAAAGTGTTAATCGTCGTTTTCAGAGCTTAAAATTCAGAACTATTTTTTAATTTTGTATGCCGGCCAAAGGTCAGATATCTCCACCAAAATAAAATATGAAAAAATATTTCTTAGGCAAGATTTCTGGCAAAAATTCTGAGAGTAAATAAAATTGTCATGAAAAGTTTTTCAAAAAAAACTGTGTTTCGGAGTGGACTGTAGGTCCCGCCTCGCATGTATAAAATTACCGCACAGTGGTGGTGTGAAAAGGTAGGTCGTACGTGACGGAAAGGCCATAATATTGATATACCACACAGAGAACGTTTACAAACTGAAATCAAATTATTTTGAAGAGTAAAAGCTTTTGTATTTTAATTTTTAAATAAATTTGACAATTTAATCTATTTGGCTCAGATGTAATATGATGTACGAATGAATTTGTTATCAAAAAAACAAAGAATTGTTGACATTTTGAATTTCTTGTCGCCAATATATGTACATATGCGTTGGGCTATTAGAAGAAAATAGAAAAGAAATCTTTTAATTTATCAATGTTATGCTCTTATGCTTCTATGAAACAATAAATGGGGGACAATGTCGCGTCATTTTACAAGGTCGCCACAAGAAAAAACAAAACAGAATGAATTCCGAAGAGCACAGGTTGTTGTACCGGCAAATAAAATTCAAAATACATGACAATACATGAAAATCATACGTAAATATTTTGAATGAGAGGCATGGCATCAATCGTAAATTTGTGGGGGTATTGCTAACAAATTCGTTAATAATTAAGCATCTAGAGAAGGGATTTGTTTCGTAGACATCATAACAAATTTATTCATTAATTTTAATTCGATTTCATTGTCATTTGTTATACTTACAGAGCCGAGTTGGCCGAACAGAAAACACAATTTAATGTACAACTAGAGGATGCACATAAGAATGTGAACAATTTACAAACGAAAATCGCTGAAATGCAAATGAAAATCGAAAAATTGGAACAGGAGTTATCAGCGAAAACCTGGAACGTTGAAAGTAAGTTGCCTCGTCTTGTATTTTGACACGAAAGAAAAGCCCATAAAAAAAATTATTTTCTTTTATAAGGACTACAGGGTGAATTAAGTGCAGCTCAGAAAGATGATGAATACGTACGCAAGAAACTTAAACTGCTGGAAGAGGAGAAAACAATTTTACGTACTCGTTACGATGAAAACGAAGATGAATTGAAAAGGAAATATGGTGGGTTATTTCACAAATCAATTCAAATAAAAATTTTCTCAACTTTTCTTTGTATTCTTGTTTTTCTTTTGCACACTTTTAAGACGACCTGGAAATGCAATACAACGAATTGCAAGAGAAATATAAACAGACACAGAGTTTGGCTAGTAGTTTACATACACAACTGGCCCAGGCCCAAACCGAGGCTGAGGAGTGGAAGGCAGAAGTGGAAAAGATACGCACAGAATTGGAAGAGCAAATAACGGTGCTTAAAAATGCCCTCGAAAATTCAGAAAATGAAAGAAAAATCTGCGAAGATAAATGGCAACGAGAATTTGAAATGCTAAGGACTCATAATATGGGTAAGTAGAGTTCATGCACCCCATCCCTCTGTTTCTAAACCTCACTTAATGCTTTTGTTTCACTGTATAGATCGTGAAGAATCCATTATGACCGATTGCGAGTGGCAGTTACGCCAAATGCAAAAGACTTGCAAGGACAAAATCGAGAAGGCGGAGACTGGCCGCAAAGAAGCCGTTGAGAAGGTCGAATTACTCGAGGAAGAACTGGAAGAGAGATGCAAAGAAATCGATGATTTGAAAATCTATCAGGCCCAAATGACCTCATTGCGTGGTGTAGTCAGCGAGCAGGAGCACTCTATACAGAATCTTGTTTCACAAATTGAGCAATTGAAAAGCGATCTGGCAATTGCCAATGAAAATCTGGCCGAACAAATCGAAGCTGTGGCCAAAATCAAGTATCATTGTGATAATGCTCTCTACGATAAAGAGCGTCAAATGATTTATCGTATCGATGAGGTACGCAATGAAGCCGCTTCCTTCTGGGAGGACAAACTCTACACAGAGATGACAAGACTGAAAAACGAACTGGAATCCGTTTATGTAGACGAAAGGCGTGAAGCCTTAGACAAGCTGCAAGCCGAGCATGTAGAAGAGCTAAAAGCTCTAACGAATCGTTATACCGATAATGAGGATGAGTTGCGTAGCGAATTGGCTGAGACACAACAACTTTTAGAACAGAAAACCCAAGAATTCATAGAACTGCGTGAAAAGTCTGATAATGCGCTGCTGCAAACACGCATGCATTTGGATCGTGCTGATCGTGAATATCAAAAGGCCATGTGTCAGGAGGAAGAACGCCGTGAGGCATTGGAGACCTCATTAAAGGAAGAATTCGCACGTGAACGACAGGAAATGGAAGAGAAATTCCGTGAGCGATTGGGTCAGGTAAAAGATGAATTTTCCAAGGAATTGCAAATCAATACACAGGAATTGCAAGAGGAACATCAAAAGGAATTGGAGAAAGTGAAAGCCAAGCTAACAGCTGAGAAAGATGAAGCTTTGCAGACGTTAAGTGAAAAGCATCGCAAGAAATTAGCCGATGTGGAAGAGAAAATCAAGGACATTGAACAGCGTCACAAACATGATCTTAAAGATCTAAAGGCGGCCTACGATGCTGAAAAAGTGGCACTCGATAAACGGGACATAAGTAATGCCAATGAAATAGAACAGTTACACAGGAAATGTCGCTGCCTAACGAATCTATTTGAAGAAATGCGTATGCGCTACGAAAGGCGAGACCCACGACCCGAAGACCTAAGGGAAATTTCTGAACTGAGAGCACGCTGCGAGTCACAGGAGCGTGATTTGTATTTACTTACGGATCGTTTAAGGGAAATGCAAATACAAATGAATGAATTGCAACGTAACGGTGTAGAGTGCAATGCCATGAACAATAAAAACAATAAAAAATCGAAACAAATTAAAAAGCCACCGCCAAAAACTATACCCACCAATTGCGATGTTATTTACGAAGAAAACGAAGAACGCGAATCACCGCCACCGCTACCACCCAAACAAAATTCAATTTACACAACAAATCAACAGCAGAAAATTAATAATAACAACAACAGCAACGAAAACGATGATGATGATGTGGAGGGTGAAGAGGATGTGAATGATAATGAGAATAATGATGACGATAATGCGAATGAAGAAGACGCAAATACAGGTGATAAGCAAGAAGAACAAAGAATCATTGATTTGAAAGGCAAAATCGATCAGTCTTCCTATGAAGGCAACAAAAAGAAATTGCTGAACAAGAACAATGAAGACGACAGTCATATGATTACAGCCGTTTAAGAAACAGTCGCTGGTTTATAACCCAGAGCACAGAGCGGAATTATTGAGAGGCATACCTCCGTAATACAAAAGATTTATCGTTAATGTCATTTCGTTCATTGTTCCACACTGTTGTTGTTATCGAGTGTCTGATCATTATTATTAAATGAGATGACATGTAATGCGACGTTGGGAATTATAAAAATCAGCTGCTGCTGCCGATGCAGCTGTTGCTGCTGCTTTTGTTCTCTTATTCACTAACACTACCATTTCTGCGTGTTTATATCACAAAGAATAATAAAAAATGTTCTTTCTTTTCTTTTTTTTTTCATTCTTTCCATGTAAAATATTTCCTTTCTTTGAAAAGGTAACGCGTGTATTGATTGCCTTAATTAAAATACACACGTTTCTTATTATTTACATATGTTTATGCGTAAACACAATCTACACTACAATACCACAGGTTTTGCGTATTATTTTTTATGATTTTTTAATTAAATTAAAAACTTTCTTTTTTTATTTATAAGAATTGGAATTTCGTTGACTAGTTTTAGTTTAAAACAAAGGAAATTATTATGTTAATTTCTTAATTTACGAAACAAAATGAAAAAATTAAAAATTTATATGATAAAAGTATCACAAGAAATGTAAACCAAAAAAATTTTATTAATTTTACTAAATTTTGTATTTGTTAAGAGAGAAAAAAAATTTACAAAAATAAAGTAAAAAAAAAACTCGAAATAAAGGCTTTTGATTGTAATATGGGGATGGATCAGAAACACTGCCGTACTAAAATACATGTAAATAGGGCAGTAAAAACCGGGATGCTTCTAACCAATGGGTAGTCGTGCTGCACTATGCTGTTTAAGACTTTATAAAAACGGACCGATTTGGTATGATCTCCTTATTGCCAACATACATAACATAATTGGCCATTACAACCCTTCAGTCAGGATTACAGCCTAGCCTCTCACACCGCTTATGTTGTGTGTGTTAATTTTATACATGAGTGGCGGGTCCTGCAGTTTAAAATCGACTCCGAACGACAGATTTTTGACAAACTTTTCATGGCAATTTTATTTACTCTCGGAGTTTATGCCAAAAATCTGCTGAGAGGAAGTCGCCGAAGAAATATTTTTTTAATATTTTGTTTTGATGTCTGACCTGGGGTTTCAACCGTGGCCTTACGTCTAATAAGCCAACACACTACCTACTAGACTACGACGACTACACTACTTATTGCTAACGTTGCCACCCAAAATTATGACAGTCTGGTGAACGAGCGTCGGATCACTCTTGCCAACAGGTGCTACCATGGCCTCAATATTCAATTGAATAGCAGAGACCTTTCTCGTACGACAAAACGAATACTCTCCAAGATGCTCATCTTTCCCGTGCTTCTTTATGGCGCAGAGGTTTCGACACTGTTAAGCACTGATGCAGCAGCCTTGAGAGTATTGGAAAGAAAAGTCCTACGTAAGATCATCGAATCAGTGCGAGTTGGGCATGGTTTCCGCATTCGATTCTACAATGAGCTGCATGAGCTGCTCAACGACATAGACGTTGTACAGCGTATGAACATCAAGCGACTGCGCTGGGACGGGCATGTCGTTCGAGTGGAGGAGGATGTTTCGACGAGAACGTTGGAGAACCAAATCGAGGAAGCCCTATCATCGATTGGTGTGATCAACTGGCGAAGGCGAGCAAAAAGCAGAGGCATCTGTAAGGATATAAGAAAGTAAATAAATAATTATTGTCAACTCAGATGACATTGCAATTATCAGAAAAAATATTCGAGGAAAATATATTTAAAAAAAAAAATAAGACTCCAAAGCCTCTAGAGCTACGAATAAAAAAAGTTGAGCAGTACAGAATGTCCACATGCGAAGAAAGAGCTTTTAATTACACAGCCCTGCAAATTTGGACTTTTTTTGTGCAAATAAGATGGCTCCAGGTGTTTCCGAAGGCATTTTGCGCGCTGAACACGAATCTGGTCATCAAAAAATTTCCATCATGTCAGGTTTTCGAGAAAAAGGGGTGTGAAACCCCTAAAAATAGCGTTTTTGGCCATTTCTGAAACATTGTAAGCTTAACACTGACGTGCTAGAACCATCGCTATTGTCAGAAATTGACAATTGATCTTTTCTCCTTAAAATGAGCCCAAAGCCAAATTGTTTGCATGCACCCTTAAAGTAGGGGGTGGGTTTATGTCAAGGGGTGCAAGAGAAAAAGAAACACATTACGGAGGTCCTTAAAAATTAATCAGATTAACTTGAAAATTGTTACTCGGGGGTTTTTGAGGTCGCTGGTTACACATCTTTATTCAGATTTAAAAAATTCAAAATGGCGGATCTAATATGGCGCTCGAGGTTTATAAAAATTACAAAAACCTTTTTCTCGAAAACCTGACGTGATGGAAAGTTTTTGATCCGTGTTCAGCGCGCAAAATGCCTTCGGAAACACCTATAGCCATCTTATTTGCAAAACCCATACAGGGCTGTGTTATTAATCATTTACAATACAATTACAATTCATACGTAATTATTACGAGCAGAATGACACAAAATACGATCGAAACCACGATTCTCATACTAACAGACAGACTAGCAAACTGCCCACAAGATTACTATGGCATGCTCAACCTGTTTTCTAGAGCTGGATACATACATCTATCCATACATGCATAAATACATACATACTTACAAACATAACTGGCCATTACAACCCTTAAGTCAGCATTACGACCTAGCTTCAAGATCTTTTCGTAGAAAACACAACAAATGATAGGTAGACGATGCTATATCCGTGCTTTATGGTAGATGATGCCCAGTCAAATGAAGATACTTATCTCGCAGATCATCAAAGACGGACGAGACAGAACAAAATACTCACTTCGGTTCGTAATTTGTTTCTTTTCAATTAATTGTATCTGGTTTATCTCAAGACAGCCTACATAATTGGTTATTTCAACCCTTTAGTCAAGATTACAACCTAGTTTCTCACACCACTTATGTTGTGTTGGGTTAATTTTCTCCATGAGTGACGAGACCTGCAGTTCAAAGTCAAATCCGAAAGGCAGATTTTTGAGTAACTTTTTCATGGTAATTTTATTTACTAGTTTTTGCCAGAAATCTGCTGTGAGGCCGAAGTCGCCGAAGAAATATTTTTTTCATATATCGGTTTTGTTGGAGACAACTGACCTGGGGTTTGAACTGTGGCCTCATGTCTATGAAGCCAACACACTACCTACTACACTACGGCGTCTTCAAATGGCTGAATACCCTACTGAAATTCAGCAAAATACATAAAAAAGAAATTTTCTTCACTTAAGTTGACATCGAATCGTTGTTATTCGTTCCCCTTTTCATAATTCCATTTAAACCGATGCACTTGTTGTTTACATGCCAAGGAGCTCCAATTAATAATGCGAGTCTTTTATAAACCTTTTTAAAATTAAAACAACACAGGTACAAAAACAAATGCCATTCAACAGATTATTCGATTATTAAAGGTAAGCTGTTGACCTTTGTAAAAATGATTTGTGTGTTCTAAACTGGTGTATTTTTCCACATAACATAACTTCTTTGTAGATAAATAAAATATTTAAATTCTCATAAAAATATTTTTTACGTATTCGTAATAAACCAAATACTTTTTGCTATTGCGGTGTGGTGGTGTCATGTGGTTTGGTCAACTCAAACATTCGATATTAAATTGCAATTGCATTTCATTCATTTGAGTGATAAATTTGATTTTAATATTTTCACTTCGTCAATAGTCACAAAACAAAAAATAATAGAGTGAATCTATTATTTCATCTCTTCTTCTTTTTGGTTTTTGTTTTTGTGTAGAAATATTTAAATTTTAATAGGTAAAGAACATAAAATAAATGAAATTTTATTGTTGCAGCCAACTGTACGTACGTACCATTTGATTGAATGATTGTGTCGCACCGATATGGCAAATAAAAACGAATAAATTTTCACAGTAACAACTAAAACCTGAGCGACACGTAATCTTGTCCTACTGACAAGATGGAAAATTATTATGGAAAATTGTATTAAATCTGGATATTCTGTTTTCAATCACTGCACTCAACTCTTATGGTCGTATTTTGTCAATGATTTAACAAATGTTAGGTTCTAGTATACTAGCATATATTCAAGCAGATAAAAGCCGGCAATAAAAAGTTGCGCTAGTTTCGCTTGGAAGATATGACCCCATATAAGTTAGCCGAACGACTTACTTCAGTAGTTATGGGAAAATATCTGGACTTTCATTAAACACCATTATATGTGAAATAAAACATCGTTCATATATCCATTACGGCTTCTCTGAGTGGAAAGCATTCAAAATATGAAATTTTTTAAGACTTTGGCGCAAAGATCAGCCTAAATTTAACCGATGGCATGGATTATATTGGCTTTGAGAACCGAAGTCGCTGTAGTATAGTAGGTAGTGTGTTGGCTTATTAGACGTAAAGCCAGGGTTTGAGCCCCAGGCCAGACATCAAAACAAAATACAAGAAGGATTTCTTCCGCGCCTTCCTCTCAGCATACATACATACATACATACATATGTACATACATACATAATTGATCATTACAACCCTTCAGTCAGTCAGTTTCGCACACCATTTATGTTTTATGTGTTAATTTTTATACATGAGTAGCAGGACCTACAGTTTAAAGTCGACTCCTAACGACAGATTTTTGAGAAACTTTTTCATGGCAATTTTTATTTACTCTCAGAATTTTTGCCATAAATCTGCTGAGAGAACGTCACCCAAAAAATATTTTTTTTATATTTCGGTTTTGTTGAGGATGTCTGATTTGGTGTTTCAAACGAGGCCTTATCTCCAATAAGCCAACACACTACCTACTAGACTACGGCGATTATGAAAATAGCTTGTTTAATCAAACCTATCATATTTCTAAACCTATTTCCACGTCTGAATACGGCATTTCTTATCTGTCATTCTGTTATTTTTATTTAGTTGTGTCCAGTGCATTTGGAAAGAAAATTTATTAGATTCCAACAAAACTATCAATTCTGTTTTACTCACAACTGCCTAGACCAATGCCCATCATAGGTTCCACATCTAATGGTCAAATACATACGTTTGTATTGCTATTTCACTATACCTCCTTCCAACCTCGCATTTAATGTATTTATTGCCAGATATTCGAGTGTTTTAAGTTAAAAGCCAAATTTATGTCACAAGAAATAAAAAAAAAACAAAAAAATATTGCACTCCTGAATAATAATAAAAATTCATTGCATATGACATTTTCATGTCAACATCTCCACATCCAACTGAACCGTAAAACAAAAGCAACCAAACCAAAATAAAAGAGAAGGAATACATAAAACAAAACATTTGACAAATGTCCATTTAAATGTTTTAGCCAAAGTCAAAAAACCAACAAAAAAAATGGGAAAAAAATAGAAAAAAATTAGAAAAAAAATTGCAAAAAAAAATCTGCATAAAATAAATGACGAATCATTTTGAAGGTAAAATTGAAATTTCATAGCAAGATGGCATTAGATTTTGCATGGACTCAATACAATTCCTATCATTTTTTTTTTGGTGACATTGTTTGCTGCTAATGTCAGTAAATATGCTGGCATACACATACTATGTACATTAGGGTGGCCCCAAAATAAATGTTGCGAATGTTCCCGACTAAAATGAAAGTTTGATTCATTCTAAGACTACGTTTCTCAAAATTTTTGTCCTGGGGTCAATATTTGGTGAGCTGGATCAAAGGATAAAAAGGTACTTTTTTGAGGTTTTTTGGACTTTTTTCATATTTCTTCCAAAGGAACTATATAAAAATTTGGTATCATATGAAAGATCTTTAAGAGGCGCTATCAATAGGTTACCAGAAATTTAAAAAAAAATTTTGAAAATTCAAAAATTTTGAAAATTTCTGACAAAATTTTTGTTTTTTTTAAATTTTTCATAGAATTTACTTAACTAAATTGTTGAAATTTCTTGATTATAAAGACCATGTAATTTAACCAAAATGGTTTTTTCCGTTTTTCAAAATTCAATCTAGTTCAATTTTTTTTTAAATTTTTTAAACCTAATTTCTTCTCTATCTGATAATCTCTGTTAACTCAATTCATATATGTAATGGGCATCAAAATAAATAAATTTTATAAGCTTTCCATTGATGTATAATTTCTTAAACTTTTATTTGGTTATACAACTAATATTTCAATTTAAACCAAAACATTTGCGATACATCCCTATATAATGTAATTTTCTTGTTATTCCTTAAGAATGTGGTTGTTTATTTTAAGCAGCAAATGAAAAACCGTTTATTACATATATTTTGACATTGTATTAGTATATTATTTGCTTAATGATAAATATTGGTTAATAATTGTGACTAAAAAATACAAATTCATAGAAAATATTTTAATATTAACATAAGTTTTTTCATTTACATTTATTAACAAATGCGTTTACATGAGTTTATTCTGTTAGCAATATGAGAAGATCGATTTTTTCCGATTACTGAAAGCATGGATTGACTGACAAAATGATTTTTTTTTGTAAAAAATAAAAAAGAGATTTTTTGGCTTTAAATTTTACTAGTTGTCATTGGTTTAATACAATTTCTTCATTACTTTAAAAATAAACAACAAAAAACATCAACATTAAAAAAATTATTATTATTATTACGGAATAACACGAAAATTACATTATAGCGGGATGTATCGCAAATGTTTTGGTTTAAATTGAAATATTCGTTGTATAACAAAATAAATTATACATCAATGGAAAGCTTATAAAATTTGCGTTACTTTGATGCCCATTACATATACATATGAATTGAGTTAACAGAGATTGTCAGATAGAGAAGAAATTAGGTTTAAAAAATTTAAAAAAAAAAATTAAACTAGATTGAATTTTGAAAAACGGAAAAAACCATTTTGGTTAAATTACATGGTCTTTATAATCAAGAAATTTCAACAATTTAGTTAAGTAAATTCTATGAAAAATTTAAAAAAAACAAAAATTTTGTCCGAAATTTTCCAAATTTTTGAATTTTCAAAATTTTTTTTTAAATTTCTGATAACCTATTGAAAGCGCCTCTTAAAGACCTTTCATATGATACCACATTTGTATATAGTTCCTTTGGAAGAAATATGATAAAAATCCAAAAAACCTCAAAGAAGGACCTTTTTATCCTTTGATCCAGCTCACCAAATATTGACCCCAGGACGAAAAAATTGAGAAACGTAGTCTTAGAATGAATCAAACTTTCATTTTAGTTGGGAACATCTATACCTTATTTTTTCTCCATACAAACGGGGCCACCCTAATGTACATACGTCTGTCTGTATGGGCCTTTATGATATTGCAGGTACATTTTTCTGTAATTTCTCTTTTTTTTCTTTGATTTTTGCAATTTTATTCTGGCCCATAAAGCAATGGCAATGTTATCTACGGTTAAAAATTTAATTAAATTTTTAATATTTTTGATTTATTTGATGGATATGTACCATTTGAAATATTTATTCAATTTTTTTTCTCTCTCTCCTTTATTTGATTTGATTTGATAGATGTTTTTAGTTTCAAAATAAATGAATTTCATGAAAAATATGTATGTATGTATGCAATTTATAAACATATTTTCAATTCTTGTAGCATCGCATAATAAAAGCTAAACTAAATGCCTCTGCCAACAAAACATTTCGTTTATTCCGTTTCAATAAACTTTAAAGGCAAATACTCTCTGGAAGCCATTGTAAAATGCAAAGGCGCATAATGACATCTGTATGCTTCTCTTAAAATAAGTTCAATTGTATGGTTCTGCGTAAAAAAGGAAGCAGAAATCATTCATATTACAAATTTGATTGCCTAGAGTGATCACAAACAAAATCGCATGGAAAATAATTTTCCAATAGTTTTTTAAATGTTAGAATACAACAGACTTTATGATGATATGCCACATGTAGCGCTGATTTGGAAAGGGACCCGACGAAGAAACAAGTCAAGGAAGGCTGTCAAATCGTTTAACGATTAAGAACAAACAGAAAAATCTCTGAGAGTAAATAAAATTGTTCTGAAAAGTTTCTAAAAAAACTGTCTTTCGGAGTCGACTTTAAACTGTAGATACCGCCACTCATGTATAAAATTAACACACACAACATGAGAGGTGTGAGAAGCTAGGTGAACACAAATCTAATTTGGACTTACTTAAGTGACCATTACAACCCTTAAGCCAGAATTAGAACCAAGCTGCTAACAAAACTCATGTTATTGTTAATTCTAAAAATGAGTGGCGAAATCCACAGCACGAACGTAATTCATAACAACCATTTAGTCAGGTTTACGACCAAGCTTCTCACACCACTTATGTTATTTGTGTAAATTTTATCTATAAGTGGAGGGACCTACAGTTTAAAGTCGACTCCGAACGACAGATTTTTGAGAAACTTTTGCATGGCAATTTTAGTTACTCCCAGAGTTTTTGCCAGAAATCTGCTGAGAGGAAGGCGCCGAAGAAATATTTTTATTCATATTTCGTTTTGATGTCTGACCTGGGGTTTCAACCTCGGTCTTACGTCTAATAAGCCAACACACTACCTACTAGATTATGGCGACTTCTAGCAATTTTTACTCACTCTCATAAACCTGCTGAGAGAGCCTCACCGAAGAAATATTCTCTTTTACATATTTCGTTTTGATCGCGATGTCTGACGTATGATTTGAAAAGTGGCTTTACTTCTAATAAAATAAACACAAAGGCTGACTTCCAAAATGTTAGATGTGTGTGAAGATAGATTTTAAAATCCCTCACACCGTCCCTCACACCGTCTCTCACACCGTCCCTCACACCGTCCCTCACACCATCCCTCACACCGTCCCTCACACCGTCCCTCACACCGTCCCTCACACCGTCCCTCACACCGTCCCGCACACTGTCCCTCACACCGTCCCTCACACCGTCCCTCACACCATCCCTCACACCGTCCCTCACACCGTCCCTCACACCGTCCCTCACACCGTCCCTCACACCGTCCCTCACACCGTCCCTCACACCGTCCCTCACACCGTCCCTCACACCGTCCCTCACACCGTCCCTCACACCGTCCCTCACACCGTCCCTCACGCCGTCCCTCACACCGTCCCTCACACCGTCCCTCACACCGTCCCTCACACCGTCCCTCACACCGTCCCTCACACCGTCCCTCATACCGTCCGTCACACAGGGACGTCACACAGGGACGGTGTGAGGGACGGTGTGAGGGACGGTTTGAGGGATGGTGTGTGGGACGGTGTGTGGGACGGTGTGAGGGACGGTGTGTGGGACGGTGTGCGGGACGGTGTGAGGGACGGTGTGAGGGACGGTTTGAGGGATGGTGTGAGGGACGGTGTGAGGGACGGTGTGAGGGACGGTGTGAAGGACGGTGTGAGGGACGGTGTGAGGGACGGTTTGAGGGACGGTTTGAGGGATGATGTGAGGGACGGTGTGCGGGACGGTGTGAGGGACGGTGTGTGGGACGGTGTGAGGGACGGTGTGCGAGACGGTGTGTGGGACGGTGTGTGGGACGGTGTGAGGGACGGTGTGAGGGACGGTTTGAGGGACGGTGTGCGGGACACTTTGAGGGATGGTGTGAGGGGCGGTGTGAGGGACGGTGTGAAGGGACGGTGTGAGGGACGGTGTGTGGGGCGGTGTGAGGGACGGTGTGAGGAACGGTGTGAGAGTCGGTGTGAGGGACATGGTGGGAGGGACGTGGTGTGAGGGACACGTGGCGTGAGTGACGTGGTGTGAGGGAGATGGTGTGAGGGACACGTGGTGTAAGTGACACCAAGAAAGTGTTGTGAAATCTCAGAAAATTTCAAAATCTAGTATGAAAAGTCGCTCTGTTAGGATTCTGGCGATTGGGTTAGTTAAAGGGACGTACAATGCTTTAAAAACAATTTACTTTGTCCGCCCACTCAGCCCTGTTTTCCCACAAAAGGACTTACAGTGGATTTTAAAATCTGAAATCTCAGAAAATTTCAAAATCTGATATGAAAACACGCTCTGTTAAGGATTCTGGCGATTGGGTTAGTTAAAGGGACGTACAATGCTTCAAAAACAATTTACTTTGTCCGCCCACTCAGTCCTGTTTTCCCACAATATTGATTTATTTATCGAATTACAATAACTTTCCGAAATGTGTGATTATCTATTTATTGTAGTGCTTATTATGCAATATTTTGTAACAGTGGATAACTAAAGGACTTATTTTATCAATTTTTGCTTTTTTTTCTTACTTTACCCGGGAATTTAATTAATTTTTCTTGTTTTTCTCTCCCAGTCTTAAATTAATTATTTAACAGAGTTCCTGTTAATAACATAACAGAGTTCTGTTAGCTAACATGAGAGATAGATTTTAAAATCTATCTTCACACACATAAATGTTAGTTGGTTTGTGTTTGAACAAAATAAAGTGTTTCATAAAGTCGCTGTACAAAATGTTTACAATGTATAATATTTCAAAACGTCGTCAATGTGTATTTTTATCGCAGTCAGAAAGCAATCAGGCATCGGATTTATAGTTGATGCATTGTTTGGTTACTTTGCATATCTACATAATTTATATACCGTATTAGAACTGCATAATTTGTATTGATACATTTTAGAAGTGAGCCAAAGTTGTGGCTTATGCGGTTGAGAAACCCAGAAATAATTGCGGAAAAACCATTACATCAGGAAAAAGTGACTGTTTATTTGCTCCTTATTTTCTGAAAGTCGCATTGAACCGTAATTTTTCGAAAATTATTTTTTTAGAAACTTTACTGCCAATACAGGGTGCTGTTAACGTATGATAGCCTTGATATGTAATTGAATGGTCTGATGGCCTAGTTCGTAGTGTCATAAACTTCAATTGGCGAGGCCGTGGGTTCGATTTCCACCAGAAACTCTGTGTTTTTTGTGATTGTCTGATTGTTTGTCTGACATTATATGTGATTACTCGCAATAGAAAACAGAAAGGGAGAATTATTATAAAAAAGCAAGTCTCAAGAAAAGGTAAAAAAGGAGAAAAGTATATACACTGGTCATTAAAAAAATTGTAACACACTAATTCCTCTTTCCTTTCTGCTATAAAACTATTCCTGTAAACCAACACAATGCACTGCATGAATAGGGGCATCTCCTGAGTGTTAGACACAAAAAATGAAAAGAAATCAGGGCCGATTTTTTCAGCAACAAAATTTCATGTATCAACAGAAACAATTGACAACTAAGATCATGTGATTTAATGTAGTTAGAATATCTGATATGAAAAATATTTCTTTGGCGACTTCCTCTCAGCATATTTCTGGTAAAAACTCTGAGAGTAAATAAAATTGCCATGCAAAAGTTTCTTAAAAATCTGCCGTTCGGAATCGACTTTAAACTGTAGGTCCCGCCACTCACGTATAAACTTAACACACACAACATGAGTGGTGTGAGAAGGTAGGCCGTAATCCTGACTGAAGGGTTGTAATGGACAATTATGTATATATGTATGTAGAATATATTTTAATTATGAGAATAATACCTTAAGGTTGGAGTACAAGAATTTTATAGTCGCTGTAGTCTAGTAGGCTCAGTAGACGTGAGGCCACACTCAATAATCTGTCGTTCGGAGTCGACTTTAAACTGTAGGTCGCGCTACTCATTTTTACAAATAACACACACAACTTTTTCTGTGAAGAGTTGTAATGAACAATTATGAATTTATGTACATACTGCTCGAAGTGAATGCGAAAGTATCAGATAATTATGTCAAAATAATTGAGTTTTGCAACTAATCCGAAGGTGATCATTTGGATGACATTGTATTTCCTACCAACCATTGTAATGAAGTAATAGTTTCATGGAAATCATCACTTTCTTTGTGTTTTGCTTAATTTTACTGTGGTAAATTGTCACGTTTAGTTCCATTTTACTCATTTGAAATAATATTTCAAATTCTTTGACAATTGAGAACCCTTAGAATGCCAAGATCACATCTATTTATTTTATTATACAGTGGACAGCAAAAGTCTTAGTACGGCATAATATTTTGACAAAAAAAAAATTGCCACAAGCTTAATACTCTCGCTTACAGTACCGATATGACTTCAAGAGAGTATTTAGGAGATCATTTGAAAGAACGGTTGCGTAATCGCTAAACCTTAAACAAAAGTCAACCGAAAAACTTGCACATGGTGCCACCAGAAAACATTAAACAAAACTTGTACATTCAATTCCTAAATGGAGTGCTTGACCTTAAGGGATAATCTACTAAATACAAGGGATTACATTTTCATATATTAGGCCTTTGAATTTTAAATTTACTCAAGGTTCTCCTTGGGGGTATCTCTGGAGTCATTTGAAACGTTTCCTTATTTTTCCCTTGTTTTATGAAAAACATTAAAAAAATTTTTGTTTTATAATAAAACAGAAATAAATTAATAAAATAAATATAAAAACTATAAATTTTTATACAAACTTTTGGCTAAAATTCATGAAATTGCTAAAATATATTGCCGTACTAAGACTTTTGCTGTCCACTGTATATATGTATGCTGTTCAACAAATATTTTTGAATTATATTTTCTTTAAACGCTTGTCATTTAAATAATAAAACGGATAGAGAGGAAGAGAAAAATACCAACGGTTACTAATGTGATAATTAGTTGGCATTAAATTATTTTAGTTTTCTTTTTATTTAATTTCATTCAACAATTTTTTTTTTAATTTTCTTTTCGTTTTTGTATTCTGTTCAGAGGCATTTAAAAAATGATTCATACAATTTAGTGACAACTGAATACTACCAAAATATTTATGAATTGGCATTAGTTTTTGTAGTTGAAAGATTAAATCTCAACTATTTTGAAAATTAAGAATTTTTTTTAATTTCTAGGCCATCACGATACGAGCATAATCGAACAAAGTTTTCTCGAAAAAGATTTTAGACACTGAATAGCAAAACAAGTTCATTGACCCATTAAATGCTAACAAAAAAATTAAATGCCTATTGATTCCCTTATTTTGCTGGCCTATTCGGGAAAATTCGAATTCGCTCTTCTATTTTTATTCATAAAAACAAACAATTTTCAATATTTTAATACAAAATGTTTAAACTATTAAACATTTCATATAGTTTTTTTTAGCATTAAGAATCATCCTAATTAGAGAGCTTGTCGAATTCGTTTTGTAGCCAGTAAGTAACGACACGTATTGCTTGTTAATTTTAGGTAAACATGGCTAAAAGAGAGAAAACCAGAAATAAACAAGAACAACAGAAATTATCAGGTGGAACATAGAAAAAAAGCAGAAGAGAGAGAACGAAAAACATGAACATCTAAAATACATCTTGGCTGAAGGAATTTTCCGCTTTGTTTTTGGTTGTAATTACGAAGAGCACATGAAGCCAAGGAATAATGTAAAGCGCAAAAGGGAAATCATTGTTTAAACCACTGACAAAAATGTTTATACTCATGCACTGAAAGAAATTAAAGGCAAAAGTGTCTTCCGAATATTATTGTCTAGCAGTAGCTTAGATTATCTCATTCCCATTTGGATTGACTAGAGCCTCAGCCTGTCCCTGTATTTCCTTGCAAGGTACCCTTCAATAAATGCTCTTATTTGATTTCCCTATTAACTCTGTGATATTTGAATCCGGTTTCGATCACCAAAAGTGTCCGATTATTGCAGTATTATTAAACCAGCAACATGCAGACCTCTATGAGACAATTTGAGTATCTATAACTGACAGCAGAGCGAATATTTAGTTCCGTGAAGAATGTATACATCACATGGAAGATTTTCTAAGTATTTTGGAAGTGATAGCGACATATTTAATGATTTTACTCACGTGAGTATTATAGGCAACAACATTTCTGGGTCAGAGACTCATTCGAAAGAATTTCTTTTGTAATGGAAAAACAAACAATTTCACACAGACATCACTTGTTCGTCCAAGAAAGCTTAGCAAATGATTTCAATTGTATAGAGACCACAGAAATCTAGCTTTTTATGGATATAAAATGCTCTCGAATTGCATTTAATCAACCCAAAACCAAAATCGATCATTAGGGAGTACTGGCCGTAGAAAGTACACAACCAACCACTCACAACCATAACATCATAACATAACATATTTGGTCACTACAACACTTCAGTCAGGATTACGAACTAGTTTCTCACACCACTTATGTTACGTGTTTTAATTTGATACGTGAGTGGCGGAACCTACAGTTTAAAGACGATTTTTCTATTCTCAGAGTTTTTGCCAGAAATCTGCTGAGCACAAGTCGCCGGAGAAATATTTTTTCTTATTTCGTTCTGTTGTCTGCCTAGGGAACATCAGCTTACTAATTGTCCGGCACTTGGGAAGCCAAAACGAAGCTTGTTCAACTTCACAAAATTTTTAAAAATGGTGAAGTAAAATTGGCAATGATTGGCAGACACAAACAAAAATATGCACAATAATATAAAAATATGAGGACGGCCTCAAATTTTAACTCACATCATCTAGGCTCTTTATTATATCTTTTATAAGTGATTAGAAATCTTAACACATCAGATCTCTAGCGTAAGTTGTTTTTTTTTTCACAAAACAAAAGTCAATAAAAAAACCATAACAACAGCTCTTATTCAAGAGTGGAAATATTACGCAGCCTTGCCGCATGGTGTTTCCCTACACCTGGTCATGAGGTTGACCGAGGTGCTGCTCGTATTTTACATGACATGTGACGTTATTGCATAATTAGTATGAGAATTCATATTCATTCATATATTACACAACGTTGTCACATGCCTTTTTAAAAACTTAATTATTCACTGCGGTTCCTCAACACCTATTTGTCTACCAAGGTGCTGCTTATATTGTATATAACATGTGACGTCATTAAATAATTCATATGAAACGAATTATTTTATATGTGTAGTATAATATATATCACATCGTGTTTAATAGGGTCAAAGACAATCTATCTTTCTGGCAATCAATTAAACACAAATACAACGAAACACGCTATTCAACGGTTCGGGCACAGTGCGGTAATGTGGTGAACTCAAGGCCGGCTTTACCATAAAAATCGCAAAATATTTCCAAACGTACTCAACATACTGAACATTTTGTCGCCAAACACTATTCCCTGTTAAATATGAAATTATTTAAGGGAAAGTCGTCGTAATCTAGTAAGTAGTTGGCTTATTAGAAGTAAAGCCAGGGTTCGAGCTCCAGGCCAGACATCAAAACAAAATACAAAAAGTACTTCTTCGGCGACTTTCTCTCAGCAAATTTCTGGCAAAAACTCTGAGAGTAAATAAAATTTCCATGAAAAGTTTCTCAAAAATCTGTCGTTCGGAGTCGACTTTAAACTGTAGACCCCACCACTCATGTATAAAATTAACACAGACAACATAAGTGGTGTGAGAATCATGTGCATGTGCATCATGCATGTGCTGCGAAAATCATTTACCAACATTACCCGAAACAAAATAGACTGGAATTTTAAATGTAGATGCAGAAAAGGACGGCTGAGCTGTACCTGCAACAAAACTAGACAAGAAAACTAGCAAAATTTTGTAAAACATGGAACGAACTCAATATCGCAGGAACACATCCGTTGAAGCCCTACGCCACTGTATTATGTTTAACATGAAGTCGCCGTAGTCTAGAAAATAGTGTGTTGACTTATTAGACATGAGACCTCGGTTCAAACAGCAGGTCAAGACATCTCCAGCAAAAAATTCAGATTTCTGGTAAAAACTCTGAGAGTAAATAAAATACAATTTCCATGTAAAGTTTCTCAAACATCTATAGTTCGGAATCGGATTTAAACTGCAGGTCCCGCCATTCATGTATACAGATAACACACACAGCATTAGTGGTGTGAGAAACAAGGTTGTAATCCTGACTGAAGGGTTGTAATGATCAATTATGTATGAATGTATTCTAATATTTGCAAATGCCTAAAAAAAATTTGCATTCATCAATTCAAAATGTTGTTAGGGGGTCCAATTATTTTGAGGGAAAAATTTTTCTCCATTCCATTTTTTTTTTGACTGTGTATCACAACACAGTTCGCGTTTCAGTAATTTTCCTTCAGTGACAGTTACAAAATGAAAGAGTGCCATGAATTTTGGTTTTCATTGAAATTTTCAAAATACACACCAAAAACAAAAAAAAACGAAAGAAAAACAAACTAAAACTACGAAAGATGGAAAAATTAAAAAGCAGCAGAGAGAAATAATTGCAACTTACATTACATGGAGTGCATGGCATTGGTTTGCCAATGGAACCATTCACGATGGTTGTAATAGCCAGCAAACAACCGCTGTTTACTCATTAAACCTTAAAGTCATATACCATACACATGTATGTATGTATGTATGCTACCATAGATTACATGTTGTGTTGTAATGAGCAGAAAATTTTTTTGTATTTAAATTTTTCATTTAACACTTCCTTTTTTTAATTTTTCTTTTTTTATATTCCTCTACTAACACTGTATCATTTACTTAAAAACTGTTTTGCAAATGTGTTTGTAGTTTATAAACCAAATGCTGGTAACAAATTTTTCGGGCAACTTCTTTAGCAGTTTTTCAAATGCCATAAAATTAACATAATGTTCTTTAATTACACTAACACATACACACAATAACACACACATACACACATACAATCTCATTTAAAAGGTCATTTTATATGATTTCTATACTAATTTTGTATGTAAAATACAAATATATTCGGTAATCAAAATTCGAAAAAGAATGAAAATCGAAAAATAAATGCCAACAACTAAAACAAAAATTGTTCGCTTTTCTTTTAACATTTTCCACATGAAAAATTATTTGATTTATTTCCACTTGGACACTGTGGCATTATAATAAATCTTCGTTCAATAGTTTAGAATGCTATACAACCACTAACGAAGTATAGTCATTGTTGATGGTCGTTTGCCAAAAAGGGATGTAAGATTATGTGTCCATATTGTATGGTATTCTTTAATGATGGACATCATACTGGGTGTTTTCGTTGTTGTGGTCTTTGTTTCGTTCGGGGTTTAGCTGTGTTATTCAATGTTATCAAACCATGTATATATTATACAGCCTATAATTTTTTGGAAAACATTTTTTTTTGACTAGTTTTTCTAAAAATTTAACAAGGAAGTATCCTACGTATCAGTTTTTAAACAAAAATTTGCCTGAGTTCATGCAATCAATGAATTTGTCCTCTTTTCCTCGCCAGTGACAGCTGCATAAGTAGTTGTGAGATATGCCTAAATACCGGGTATGTACAGCCAGATACCAGTGTCCTAATGAAACTATTGTTAACAGAAATTTTGTTCTACATATAATTTAGATTAGGTTAGTTGGCGTCTCTCCTCGAAGGAAGAAGTCCTACTAAGGCCATCATTTCGACCCATTGTGATAGCAGAATTAATTCTAGCCAGCGGTTTGAAATTTTACCAAAAGAATATTTTTTGTTGTTGTGAATTATAATTACTCCGGTTAGAAATGGCATTTTATTTCATTCAGATGGCTGTCGCGGCTGGCCTCACAGTATTATTTCGAGTGTATGGAGTCATATCTTGGCAATGGCATTACGAATATTGGTCTTCAAATGCTCAATTGTCTCTGGTTTGTGGGCATAATAATTTTCATTAAGGGCGCCCCACAGTCTAATGGTGTCAAACCGCAGCTCCTTGGCGGCCAATTGACATCACTATTTCGGCTAATTAAACGGAAATCGAACGTTAGATGCAATAAATCGATTGTGGCATTAGATGTGTGGCAATTTGTACTATCCGGTTGAAACCAGGTATCGAGAAGGCAAAAAAATCCATTATCATGCTGCGATAGGTGTCGCCATTGACCGTAATGCTTGCGCCGCCCTCATTTGCAAAGAAATATGGCCCAATGATGCCTCCGCTCCACTATTCGCTCCAAACAGTCATCTGTAATGGGAGCATGAGCTTCTGTAAGACCTTGCGTGGGTTTTCTGAGCGCCATTACGGCAATTTTGCTTATTAACATACCCATCGACATCATCGTGCAGTTTTTCGTTTGTCCAATAAATTCCAACGTTGCTCAAGCGTAGATCGATTCATTACATTTAGTGGAGATAATATACTGGATTTTGTGACAGAATAAAATGACATAAGCATTGCCAGATTCGAAATAACCGATAGTTCAAAGTTAAACCACCCGGTACTACAAGTATAGGGAAACGAATAGAATAATCTAAGATTTAACTGTTTTTCCATCAGACATTCTCACATGATCTGAAACCTTCAATTAATACTTTAAAGACGTAATTAGAGAGATGTACACCATTATCATAGTATTCGGTATTTTTGTAGAAAATGCAAGTCGAACGGGGATTCAGTATCACAAAAGCTCTAGGATCGATTGAAATCCATACAGTGTACCCTTGTTTGCATTTGCATAGACAGTTTTAATTCCCTGTTTGAATTTGAGCAAACTAAAGATGCTTCAACTTAATGCGGGCATTGTGTAGACATTATGTTAAGTGTCTGTCGCAATCAATAGCACACAATTACGATATCAGTAGTTTGAGGCCATACGTAAAATATTTGGAAATCACTACAAAACCATTCTTTAACGAGGCTCTATTCGCTCTCTCCTTTCATGTAAATCATATCCTAGTACATTCAAGACGAATAACAATACCTTTGGAAACCTCGGGTAAATAATCACTCAGCATCTTAATCACTAATTAGCATGTGGCTCATAGTGTCACCTCCACTTGATGACCGGATTACAGAACTTAAACTACAAAAAGACTTTTCTTGATCATAATAATCAATATACGATATAATTTACTTGCTATAGCCAATGAGAAATTTATGCCAACACAATAATACATAAATTCCAGTAGAGTATCGTTCTGTGGTATTTTCATTTAAACAAACTGTTGTTTAATTTGTAAACATTTTTATGTTAATTTTAGATTTCAAATTAAATTTTGTGTGTTTTTCAAATTTAATGTCTACCAGAAAATAAATATTTTCTATCACATGTATCACGAGTATCTGGCATTAGGAAATAAAATTCATCATAGAAACCATATAATTAAACAAGAAATTAATTTTATTATTACCGTTCACCGCAAAATAAATTGACCACATCATGATACTTCCCCAGAATATTGTATAAACTTCTCTCCTCCTTCGATTCCTTCCTTATCCTTTCGTTTTCAACTTCTCCTTGAAATATACGAATGTATTTGCAATTCTACACGAGTTGGCTTTTATTTTTGAAATTTGAATTCCGTTTTTGTGTTTCATTTTCATTTATGTTTTTTGATGGTTAAACTGTAACAATCAAATTAAATAAAGTCCCATTGTATGGATAGACATTTTGTGTAACAGAATGTTATCGTCGAATAGAATATGGTAGAAGAGCGGTAGAATTTATTCAATTTTCTTAAGCCAAAATTCTTAAACAACCGAAGAATTTTAATGATCACAAGTCGCATAAAGATGCCAAATAAAGCCTTAAACACAACATTCGTATGCACGGGCAGACACTGTGTTTTAGCCAAAGACAGATACAAATTTGAATTGTTTTTTTTCCTTTCTGCCTTGCCTTCGTTTATAGACATGACCATACATAAAGGAAACACTTGCAAAGATATGCTCACACACATATGTATATATGGATATGAACACATAATTAAATTATATAAACTTTTTTGCATATTCATAGCCGTATTCATATGTAAGTGTATGTGTTTTTTATATACAAATTGCCAGATATAAAGTCTTAACATATTTTTGTTAAAACATTTCTATATTCCTGTAGTAAAATTCTTTCTATGAAAGAAAAAAATACGAAATAAGCCATGAATATCTTCAAATAAGTTTCAATCGTATAAACATATGTGTGTACAAATAAAGAGTTTCATTTAAATTCATATTCATTTCAACACAAACACTTGAAAATATTCACACAACATGTTTATATCATACATATATATTAACAACACATGTGAGTGTGTATGCGTATAATACATATGTATGTGTGTGTTGTAAGAATTTCTCAGCAATTCTCAAAAGCTTTATAAGCTACAGACGACCATACTAACACCCTACACCAAAACAACTGAATGATGAAAAAATGAAATGTCCTTCCAGCTAAACAAGATGAATGAAAGAAAGAAGCGATTCCATTGGCTTAAAATGATCGCATGATTAAGCATCAAAGTTCATGTAGCTGTATATACATACATAATTGGTCATTTAAAGCCTTCAGTCAGGATTACAACCTAGTTTCTTACACCACTTATGTTGTGTGTGTTAATTTTATACATGAGTGGTGGGACCTACAGTTTAAATTCGACCCTGAACGACAGATTTTTGATAAACTTTTCATGGCAATTTTATTTTATTCTCAGAGTTTTTGCCAGAAATTTGCTGAGAGGAAGTCGCCGGAAATATATTTTTTTATATTTCGTTGACTTGGAGATGTCTGACTGGGGTTTAAACCGAGGCCTCATGTCTAATAAGCCAACGCACTATCTACAAGACTACGGCGAGTATATAGCTATGGTAAACAAAATCTATTCGTTCCTGATGGCACGAGACGTGAAAACAAATCGAATTCATAATAGAGGCTGTATATTTTATGGATGGTTTGGGTCTTAGATAATTTATGTTGAGAGCAATTAAATGCCATTGAATGAAATTTTGTCGAAAACAATTTTTTTACTGCGAAAACAATGTATTTCGTATCAATAAACCATGGTTTACTTAAAAAACTTTCTTCATCCTCAGACGTGCAGCTCAAGATCGTCTTTGGCTATTTAATATTTATGCTTGCTATTCTTCAACGATTCCCATGTGTCAATAATAGTTTGTGGAGCTTAATTTTGACTCGTATAACCAAGAACGCATGAAAAGCTTCGAAGACGCTAAATTGGTGATATTTCTCCATTGAGATTGTTTTCAAGCTCGAAACGATTTTACAAACTCATTAGAAGCCGCTCCAACAACAATCAATCAACGTTACCTTGCATAAGTAAGGAGAACATACTCACTTAATTGGTCAATTCAATCATTCAGCCAGGATTAGAACCTAGCTTCTCACACTTCTAACACTGTGTGTGTTAATTTTATACATGAGTGGCTGGATCTACAGTTTAAAGTCAGTTCCGAACGACAGGTTTTTGAGAAACTTTTCATGACAATTTTGTTTACTCTCACGATTTTTGCCAGAAATCTTGAGAGAAATCTTGAAGAAATATTTTTTCATATTTCGTTTTTGTTGGACCTATTGAAGTCGCCGTAGTCTAGTAGGTAGTGTGTTGGCTTATTAGACGTAAAGCCGGGGTTCAAACCCCAGGCCAGACTTCAAACAAAATACAAAAGGTATTTCTTCGGCCCCTTCCTCTCAGCAGATTTCTGGCAAAAACTCTGAGAGTAAATAAAAATTGCCATGAAAAGTTTCTCAAAAATCTGTCGTTAAGGTCGACTTTAAACTGTAGGTCTCGCCACTCATGTATAAAATTAACACACACAACGTAAGTGGTGTGAGAAACTAGGTCGTAATCCTGACTGAAGGGTTGTAATGACCAATTATGTATGTATGGGCATATCTGGACTGGGGTGTGATCCGAGGCCTCACGACGACATCTGACCAACAAATTTAATTCAAAAATATTTTCGATGAACAACATCTGTGTCTGCTAAAGGCGCTGGTTATTAGAAGCTAAATTTTATTTCGATGATAAGGATTTCGATTAATCCGATAGTCTTTTCGTTAGAAAATGTTACCTACAATACCATTGAAACAAACTTAACTTTTCGAAATTTATTTCAGACTCAATTTCTTAAAATATTTTTGCCCTTGGATTTTATTTCTTTAGCTTTATACTCTCCTTTAACCACAAACTTAAAATAAATTCTTACACACTTATGTACGTATGTATGTACATATGTGTGTAGATCCGGCGTTATTGTCCGTATGCAACAACAACCCAAAACACTATGTATATATGTACATATGTACGTTTGTTTATCCCATATACTGTATATTTTCCTTTTGTGGATCAGGGGAAACTGAACTGAACTGAAAGAAATTAAAACCGAAACTATGGAATGAGGAAAAATTAAATGAAATTTTATTATGAACATGTCCATTAAAGTTTATTACATGACAAAGAGGTGTCGGTCTATTAAAATTGTTCATTTTACCAAAAACAAAACAAAACAAAACATAAAGCAACAACAGCAACCTCTGCAATAGAAGAAAATAAAAAGAATCGAACGCCTAGTAAATATAGAAGGAAATCAAGGATTTTACACACACACCTAGACACACACACATACAGTTTCACATGCTTCCTGATGTGAATTATGTATGTGTGAGTATACGAGTTCATTCAAGTATGCAGAATTTTATTATTGTTAAGCATTTGCGGTTAACCAAATTCAACAAAAGCCAAAAGATGAAGAGAACATAAAAAAGACCAAAACCATACCATACAAACGAATGACAATCTAACCAGCTTTGACAATAAATTTTATAACATAAAACAGGCAATAAAAATTAAAATAATTATTGCTGACTATTTTATTTTATTTCCATGAAATTGTATTGTAATTGTAATTGATTATGTATGTAAGTAAGTAAAATTCAAAAGAAAATTAATTAGTCGCCAGTCAATTATGAAAATAATTAAATTTTAATTAAACAATTGCATGCAAAATGTATTCACTTTATTAACTAAAGTATTTCTAATCAATAGCTAATCAACGTACTTTAATGAATTTTCTTAAGTATACATACAGTAAATGCAAAGGGTGAGCCATTTAAAAGTTTAAATTTAAAAAAGCAATAAAACAAAAATGGTTTGAAATTTTGCCAAATTTATTTTGTTGTTGTGAAGTGCAATTGTTTCAATTAGAAATGGAATATTATTTCATTCATATGGCCACTGGGGCTGGCCTTACAATACCTCATTCGATCGAACCAATTTTCGTACTCTTTTTCAAGTGTACGGGGTCGTATCTCGGCAATGGCATCATGAATGTTGGCTTTCAAATCCTCAATTGTCCCTGGTTTGTCGGCACAACACTTTTCTTCAACGGCGCCCACAAAAAAAAATCCAACAGTGTCATATCGTAGATTCATTTCTTCTAATTAAACGGCCATCAAACGTTTGACGTAATAAATCGATTGTGCCATGAAATGTGTGACAAGTTGCAGCATCCTGTTGAACTCAAATATCGTTCACAACAATACCGTGAAGAGCGGTAGAAAAAATCGGTTATCATGGTGCGATCAGTGTCTGCATTGATGCTATGTTTACCGCACCAAACAATCTCACTCGTAATGGGTGCATTGTAAGACCACGTATGGGTTTTCTGCTTATTAACTTACCTTCATGCGAAAAGATGATTGTTTTTGGCAAAATCGACATTATCATGCAGTTTCTCCTTGGTCTAACAAATCTCGACGTTGCTCAAGCTTAAATCGATTCATTACTTTCAGTGGAGATAAAATACTGGATTTTGGGACCGAATAGAGTGACATATGTATTGCCATATTGGAAATAACCGATGATTCAAATCTAAACCGATAAATGGTCCACCCGCTGCTATTGACGTACTATTATGCTATTCAATGTTAAAATTGTAAACATTGATTGGCCTAGAAGTATTTTCGCGACCAACTGTTATTATTAGCACTGCAATAGCTCATGAAATCCATTACAATAGTTCTAATATCCACTATACTCCGTCACCATATGCAGCCAGTGTAGTCAATTTTGTTTCTTCTAAATCCATTCAAGGTATCTTATGTTCAACTTTCTGTGAGAATAATATACCGCTTATGGGAAAGTTATTACTTTGGCAGAACTGCTTCAACAGTTCGTTATTCTCTTTTGTGCCGTCTAAACGTCTATCCTACTTTGGTATTTATATCAGGCGTTATCTAACAGTCACCGTAGTCTAGTAAGTAGTGTGTTGGCTTATTAGAAGTAAAGCCAGGGTTCGAGCCCCAGGCAAATACTCTGAGAGTAAATAAAATTGCCATGAAAAGTTTTTCAAAAACCTGTCGTTCGAGATCGACCTTTAACTGTAGGTCACGCCACTCATGTATAAAAATTAATGCACACATGGTGTGCGAAACTAGGTCGTAATCCTGACTGAAGGGTTGTAATGACCAATTATGTATGTATGTATGTATGTTATCTAACAGCTTCTTTACTCTCATTCTAGCTAGTTTTTAAAATTTCGTAAGATTTCACATTCAAATCTATTCAGAATTAGAAGCTTCGTTAATGGGTTCCCAACATAGATTTTTTCGCCGATGAGTTCACTAGTAACGCTGTTTGCTGTTGATTCCTCGAGCTCTATCGAATTCGAAAATTTTTTACTTCAAAGATATTTTCGTATGAAACACAACAAGTGATAGGTAGACGACGCTATATCCGTGCTCTAAGGTAAATGATGAAGGTGAAGTTACTTTTTTCGCAGGTCATCAAAGATAGATGAGACCTGGCATTATTATTTCAGAACAAAATACTCACTTCGGTTGGTAATTTGTTTCTATTTAATTAATTGTACCTGGCCTATCTCCAGTCTGTCTATATACATACATACACACATAATTGGTCATTTCAATCGTTTAGTCAGGATTACAACCACTTATTTTGTGTGTGTTAATTTTATACATTAGTGGCGGGACTCACAGCTTAAAGTTGACTATGAATATCAAATTTTTGAAAAACTTTTCATGGCAATTTTATTCCCTCTCAGAGTTTTTGCAAGAAATCTGCTGAGTGGAAGTCGCCAAAGAACTTGTTTTTCAGATTTCGTTTTGTTGCAGATGTCTGAACTGGGGTTTGAACCGTGGCCTCACTTTTAATAAACTAACACACTACCTATTGAATTACAGCGACTACAGCCAGTGAGCCTACAATAAGTTTCTCAAAAAATCTGTGGTTCAAATATGTACGTAGACTTTTTTAGTAATCCTTGTTGGTCCCTTAAAACACATAGAGGTGTCCGAAAACGTTACCGAAACATTTATTTCTTTGCTTTATTTAAGTTTCAATTAAATTTTACCCACAAATAGGCAACATTCCCTACGAAAATTACTCTTTTTCGAGAGCTGATTCTCCTGATCTTTCTATTCTGGATACATAGTATATTATTTGGAGGGAATTGAAGAATCTGACTTTTTAAAACTCTAACATTTTTTCATCTGCGCCTGGTTGTGAACCTGATTATTGCGATTAGTAATCAAACACTTTAATTTCTACGCCATACCAACTCCTATGGATTTATATCCTTTTTTTTGCAAATTAAAATAAAATGCTTGTAAGAAATTGTTTGTCAATAAAGCTCATTTAAGGAGGACGTTATTAATCTACAATTCCCCTTAATGATTAATGACTTTTCGCTTTAAAATTCCAATCATGTTTTCATATTCCTTTTTTTCCTGCCATCCCATCTCTAATCTCCTTATCACTAGACTAGTCTTATCAAAGCATCTTCTTGGCATTATACAGTGAATTAAGTCGATAACACAATTCATTTAATTGACTTCCAAGCAATTTTATCACAAACATGCCAACATTCTCTCCTTTAAGTATATATTTTTACATGTAACCACACTTTACACACCACACACACACACACATTGTTATCTCATCTGTAGCACGTTTGAATATTATTTAAAATCTATTCTCTCTCCTTCTTCGGTGTTGTTTGTTGTTTTTGTTGCAAATATTGAACAACAATTAAAATTTACATGCTTGAAAAGCACTTAAAGGAAGAATCCTTTAGAAAATTGAGATGCAAGAGAACTTGAAAAAGAAGTCAAGTACCAATAAACAAAACTTGGTAATTAACACGGACTAAATCAAAAAGGGCAACTCTCGCATGCACACACACCTAAGTATGGAAGAGGTTAAGTGTATATTAGTAAGTGGATAAAACCAAAAACTTGTTAAAAGAATGAAAAAACAAACAAAAAAAAACGTGTAGGAGGATGGCAAAATGAAAAGAAAAAAAGTGGAGAAGAACTCATATTGAACACTTAATGGTTTCAGATACTCAATAAAGAATTTAAATACATAGACATGTACATACACTGAAACCCGCACAAAGGGAATTGATATCAACTGAGGGATACTGCAATTACAGCAGTGTGATGGTAATTAGAAATTTGAAATGTTATTGAAAATTCTCTAAAGGTATGCGAATATTGTAGTCTGCATAGCCTTGTCGATTAATCGAGGACACAAATGAAGAGATCCTTTCAAAGTGGTCTTGGAATTCTAAGTCGGAGATGCATGGCAGAGGTATTGATGGAAAAATGAATTAAAGACAGATTTCCTAAGGGGATTATACTTTACAAGAGAAAAAATACTGGTGCTCCTGAATGCGGTAAAATATTCGGGCATAATACTGAACACGTGTAGAGTACTTCAAGAGGGGTGCACATCAATAAAATTATTCTGGCTGTGTTCCATTATGCTGAACCCGATGGTAATTTAAATGGCCGTCGTCTGATTAGACAGAAAAAATTTGAAAATATTTCGGGAGATTGATTTCTTTACTGTAGTTTTAGACTCCATCACATTTAAGTTATGGTAGTGAGGACCAGAGTCTTAAAAACTAAAGTTGATATAAATGGGGGCTCGTCTACAATAAGATATAATTAATAACATCGCAACATGTCAAGTTAATCACGGGGGACAATAAAGATTAGCTTCGACCGCGACAATCCAGATAATTTGACAGACGCTTTGAAGTTTTGCCGCAGTCGCTGGGAGTATTAGCTTTTCAAATATGACTAATGTTTGCACGATATCTCGGTTAAGAACATGTCCTTCAGCCATATAAAGGTTTCCAGGTCATTTCTACAAGTCCTGGAGACTATTTTTAATGCTGATCCTTCTAAGTGTTCACTTACAAGACCTAACAACAGTAACAGGAATTGGAAGGTTCGTAAGCATCCAAAATACCTTTAATTACGGTGGAAACGACTAGAGTGCTGAAGGCAAGAAAGCCTAGAGCGGCTTAGGTGCTGCACTGAGGCAAACAGGCAACGTTTGCCTGCCTAGTAAGGCTTCCCTTTCGAGAGCACCACTTTTACAAGAACACACCGAATTAATCTGTTTGCTTATGTCATATAATAGTCGTCGTAGTCTAGTATGTAGTGTGTTGGCTTCTTAGACGTAAAGCCGCCGTTTAAACCCGAGGACAGGAGAAAACGCCAACGAAACGAAATATTTCTTCAGCGACTTTCTCTCAACAGATTTCTAGCAAAAATTCTGGCAGTAAATACAGTTGGAAAGATTCTCAACAAAAATCTGTAGTTCGGAGTCCACTTTAAACTATATGTCGCGCCACTCACGTATAAAATTAACGCACACAACATAGGTGGTGTGAGAAACCAGGTTGTAATCCTGACTAAAGGCGTTTTCAAGTAAGAAGGTGGAAAGCAGACAACGACTTCATTGCGAAACCGTGGATGGCTATTGTCCTGTGTGCTCCATTTGTGTTTGGATATGTTTTAACATACCATCCTGGGCTTTCAAACATGTCAATTCCCGCCCGAGTGGTCTGAAATCTTCATTCACCTCACTCGAAGAGAGAGAAAGATAAGGGAATAGGGATGGAAAAAGAATACCAACTGCTATGTAATCGGTTGTGGGAGGTGAGTTTAGATTTTTGATGTGTTACAGCCCATAATCAAAAAAAGAATAAAGAATTTAGACTGCATAAAGACTTGGCGCTTTTCAAGGATAGTCAGGATACTCAGCAATGTTGTTATTTAATACATACGTAATTGGACATGTAGTCGCCGTGGTCTAGTAGGTAGTGTGTTGGCTTATTAGACGAACAGCCAGGGTTCGAGCCCCAGGCCAGACATCAAATAAAATACAAAAAGTATTTCTTCGGTGACTTCCTCTCAGCAGATTTCTGGCAAAAACTCTGAGAGTAAATAAAATTGCCATGAAAAGTTTCTCAAAAAAAATCTGTCGTTCGGAGTCGACTTTAAACTGTAGGTCCCGCCACTCATGTATAAAATTAACACACACAACATAAGTGGTGTGAGAAACTAGGTCGTAATCCTGACCGAAGGGTTGTAATGACCAATTATGTATGTTATGTATGTAATTGGACATTACAACCCTTCAGTCAGGATTCCAACATAGCTTGTAACACCACTTATGTTGTGTGTGTTATTATTACGTATGAGTGGCGGGACCTACAGTTTATAGCCGACTCCGAACGTCAGTTTTTGTGAGAAGTTATTTCACTGCACTATAATTTACTCTCAGAATTTTTGCTAGAAATCTGCTGAGAGGCAGTCGCCGAAGAAATATTTAAATTTGGTTTGGCCCCACGTCTAATACGTCAACACTCTACCTACTAGACTATAGGGACTACGTTATTCAATATTTCTATTCATTTGACATCAAATTTAGGTTAGCATGTACTCTACTTATAAGATACATGAACATTGCATACATATGTACATATGAATATTTGCTAAATTTCATAGACTTTATTTAGTTATTTGGTTTCGTTCTTCTTTTTATTTTCTTATTCAGAGTGTTAAATAGTGTGCAACATTATTGTTTTTTTATTTTGTTCTTCCTTTCTGTTTTTAAAAGGAAAACATCTGGGTGTAAGAGTGTGTTTTTGTGGTTTGGTAAGTATTATTAAAAGTTTATGCTATTTTTTCATCAGTTTTATTTGCTATTTTTTCTATTTATTTTGAATACTGGTAAATATTCTTATTTGCCTCACTTTTATTGCAAACACTTAAGTAACTTTAGTAGTACACATGCTACCTACCATATGCACACAATATGCAACAGAAGCTTCTCATGCAACCAGATGTGAAACACTTGAGTTGCTGTCAAATGTCTCTTTCAAACTGCAGCTTCCTTACATAAAAGTTTGATTGCTGGTTGGAGGTCAAAGATGCAAATTGCAACACAACGAACTTTTCATATGAAACCTTAAAATTTTTGTATTCGCAACTAACTTAAGTAGTGAATAAAGTAGACGCGAAGAAAATGAAGTGAAACAGAAATAATTTACAAAAATGTTTCGAAATGAAAAACACAATTCGCGGAATGGTTTGGGTTTTTTCCTATATACGAGGGTTATTTTTCTATAATTAAATTGCTCGTGATTTAATTCCACTTAATGCCTTGCATATATAATCGTCACCAAATTTTAAAAATTTTTCTCTCGTTACTCGTACTATACGATATTATTTCAAATGTATCTTGTTTTTTGAAATTTTTGTTTTGAGTGCTTTTGTCTGTAATACTTTTGTAACGTCCTACGCTTATATCATTACAAATATTTTTGGAAGCATTCAGTTTCACTTAACCACTTCAAAAAACTGTTATTGTTTCCATCAGTAACTTGACAAAGATTCATCACAAGCCCATATAACACATGCACAGCAAATATTACCCAGTACACCATTACATGCGAGTATTAAAAAATGTCTTTAAATAGAATGGCACAATAAAGACAAACAAGAACTCGCCGTAGTGTAGTAGGTAGTGTGTTGGCCCCAGGCCAGACATCAAAACAAAATAGAAAAAGTATTTCTTCGGCGACTTCCTCTCAGTAGATTTCTGGCAAAAATTCTGAGAGTAAATAAAAATTGCAATGAAAAGTTTCTCATAAGATCTGTCGTTCGGAGTCGACTTTAAACTGTAGGTCCCGCCACTCATGTATACAAAATTCAAGTACACAACATAAAAGGTGTGAGAAACTAGGTCGTAATCCTGACTGAAGGGTTATAATGACCAATTATGTTATGTTATGTTATGATACGCAAACTTATGTAGTGGAGAGAAATTTTTAAAAAAAAATGTTCGCCCTAGTCTCGTAGATAGTGTGTTGGCTTAATAGACTTGAGGCTGTGGTTCAAACCCCAGCTAAGAAATTACGAATAGAAACGAAATAAGAAAAACTAAATCTTCAACAACTTCCTCTTAGCAGTCTTATGAGAAAAACTCAGAGAAGGAATAAAATTTCCTTGAAAGTTTCTCCAAAAGTCTATCATTCCGAGTCCACTTAAAAATGTGTTAGGTTTCATATTTCTTAAGATTTTCATATTTTTTTGAGGTGTTATAGCTGATGAGCTCTCATTCAGTTAACTAACAAAGAAACTTCTAGACTACTGCGACCTAAAAAAAAAATCAATTGTCTGTGGCATGCTGTTTAAGGGCATTATCTAATATTATTTGGTCACAACAACCCTTCAGTCAGGATTACGGCCTAGCTTCTCACACCACTCATGTTGTGTGCGTTACTTTTATACATGAAAGGCAGGACCTACAGTTTAACGTCGACTCCGAACGTCAGATTTTTGAGAAACTTTTCATGGCAATTTTATTTGCTCTCAGAGTTTTTGCTAGAAATCTGCTGAGAGGAAGTCGCCGAAGAAATACTTTTTGTATTTTATTTTGATGTCTAGCAGGGGGCTCGAACCCTAGCTTTTCGTCTAATAAGCCAACACACTACCTACTAGACCACGGCGACTTCAAATACATACATACCATGTATTTAAATGAAGCAAACTATCTGGTAGACTTGTTATTACCAATAATTTGGCCTACTGGTACATTCTCTTTCGAATTTGATTAAAACTCAGGTTCAAATACGTATGTATGTATATATGTATGCATGTGTAGCAAGTGTGTATAGGTATTTATTCACTTAGAGTATGTGGTTGGCAATGTGCATGTGTGTTATTTTACGTTTTTATAGGTGTTTTGAGTATTTCGCTTTGTGTGAGTGGCTGGTGTGCGTGTCAGTTTTTATTGTTTGTCGCAAGTTTTTATTGGAAAACAAGTGTTACATGGCAACCAGTTTCAGTAACAGTAGTAGGATCCTGCATTACCATCAACAAAAACAAAAAAAAAACTCCAAACGAAATGTACTTTGTGGGTCTGTTGTGATCTCATATGCCTGTGAGTATTTGATATGTGTGATGATCCAAGAGAATTGTGGCCTCTTCACATGCATGCATGTACGAGTATGCATGTATTATTATGGTGTGTGTTTTTACAAAAACGGTTTGACACATGAACTGTTGCCATATCACAAAGTAAGTGAATAAATACCATACACACGATATGAATGACGACGGCATTCATGGATGGCTATGAGCGTCAAAAAGGAGTAACAAATGACTAAATAAACGTCAAATGGAAAGGCTGAAGGAACGTAGAGGTGAAGTATGTTTGGTGTACAGTGACATTCAGTCACTCAGTGCGGTGGTAAGTGTTGTTTGTTAAAGTGGATGCTTTTATCGCTTTTGGTAAATTAAACCGGTAATATGCAACTAAAAATAAAAGAATTCCAAAAATAACTTTTGTTATGGCAAACTGTACATTTGTTGTTATTGTTTTAGAAAGTTTTAAATTAACTTTGAAGCTATTATAGACAGTTGGTTGGTTGGTTGATTGTTTGGTTTGATCATGAGACTTTTGTGAAGTTCGTACGTTCTTGTATTGGGCTGCTTGAAGGGAACGTATACATACTGCATACCAACATAATTCACATTCAATTTACTTGATAAATGTCTTCTGTTTGGTCGATTTTAATTTCAATTTTATTTTTTTACTTGTGTTGTGTTGTCTTAAGCTTTCCATCATTATTTGAAATATTTTGTTTTAAAAATTTTGATATTTTTTACAAAATAATTCTCTGGGGTTAATATTTATTTATAATAAAACAGCAACAGTGGCGGGAAAACATATACACTCGTTTCCAGCTGAAGGAAGAAAGGACCCCTTAATCTCTACCACTAAGATATGATAAATATTGTGGTAAACTAATTATTCAGTTGGGATTCACATACATACATACATAATTGGTCATTACATCCCTTCAGTCAGGATTACGACCTAGTTTCTCACACCACTTATATTGTGTGTGTTAATTTTATACATGAGTGGCGGGACCTACAGTTTATAGTCGACTCCGAACGACAAATTTTTTGAGAAACTTTTCAATTTTTTTTACTCTCAGAGTTTTTGCCAGAAATCTGCTGAGAGGAAGTCGCCGTAGAAATATTTTTTGTATTTTGTTTTGATGTCTAGCCTGGGGTTTGGACCCCGGCTTTACGTCTAATAAGCTAACACACTACCTACTAGACCACGGCGACTTCGTTGGGATTTTAAATGTTTAATTTAATTCTCCTTCGAAAGTAGGCATGCGTCATGTCATGTGTCCTAGAATAGCTGTGGGAGAGCGAATGCGCTCATAAGTGGGATTTATAGATAAGCACCATAGCCGCTAATAACGCCACTTTATGATTTCTGTAGGTGCCATTGTACACACTGTGACAATTCGCAGGTTATACGCTTTCGCGAAGCAAAACCGACCTTCAGTAGAGGTATCCTCTCCACATTCATGCATCGCTATGTGTGCCATTACCTCAGCTCAGTGTGCTGTCCTCGAAATAACTAATCTTGGTGGTATCTTTTCCGTGCCATTTGTTTTATTGGCACTGCTGGGAACTTTCTACCTCTCGTTAGGGTTCACTATTGTCCTGCTGTGTCATATTTTGTCGTGTTGTATGTGTGGTGTTGAATTTTTTGATACAATTGATCAACAGTCTGAGCACATTTGGGACTGAACTGGTAGATAAATTTGTACTACAAATTTCTGATTTTTGGTGCCACGGAACATGTTGCAGTTTGACATGATACCGAGCCTGGGAGAGGATCCAAACCGCAACCTTAATTGCATTGTACTTTTCAAAAACAATAAAAAAATCGCAGTTTTACAGGAAAACGAGCAAAGTAGCGAGGGCTGTTTTTACTAAATTTTTCTGAAGAATAAGACTTGCTCTTGCCGCATGTAACAGACCACAGTGTTGGTAGCAGTGCGTTGGTTGTTAAAATCGATCGAATTGTAGGATTACATGAAGTTTCTGGTGTATGGAACCCAGCCAGGCAGAATTTCGGCCCTGGAAGACAACATTTCAACTTCAAAATTTCATCTCATAGGTGGACCTCATACGGAGTAGCCGTAAGCAATAATTTCATGAAATAATCTTTAAAAAGTCGCGGTGGTCTAGTAGGTAGTGTGTTGGCTTATTAGACGAAAAGCCAGGGTTCGAGCCCCAGGCCAGACATCAAAACGAAATAAAAAAGTATTTCTTCGGCGATTTCCTGTCAGCAGATTTCTGGCAAAGACTTTGTAAGTAAATAAAAAATTTTTATGAAAAGTTTCTCAAAAATCTGTCATTTGGAATCGACTTTAAACTGTAGGTCCCGCCACTCATGTATAAAAATAATGCACACAACATAAGTGGTGTGAGAAACTAGGTCGTAATCCTGACTGAAGGGTTGTAATGACCAATTATGTATGTATATATGTAATCTTTAAAAAATATTTCTTTTCATATTTTTTAAGATGTCATAGCTGATGAACTTTCATCCAGTTAACTAACATCCTACCTTCTAGACTACGGTGACTTTTTGGCAAAATTTTGTTGTCTGTGCCATTCCGTTTAATGGCATTATCTAACATTAATTGGTCATAACAACACTTTAGTCAGGAGATTACGATATAGCTTCTCACACCTTTTATAATGTGTGTGTTAATTTTTAAAGTGGAATCTGAATGACATATTTTTGGAGAAACATTTCATGGCAATTTTTTTTTGTTTTTATCAGAAATCTACTGAGAGGAAATCGTTGAAGAATTATTTTTCATATTTCGTTTTCGTTGGAGATGTCTGACATGGGGTTTGAACCAAGGTCTCACATCTAATATGCCAACACACTACCTACTAGACTACTGCCACTATAATTGTTCTTTAAATCTACAATGCCTGGTACAATATCTGTTGCTATCCTCACGCTACTGACGTATAACGAATACCCGTTTAACTTGACAAGAACGTCCACGTCTATTCATATTTCCTTTCCCCATGTATATCATTTTAAAGCCTTCTTCCAACTCCACGGAAATGTTCTGGGCTTATCAGCGGCTTGGAAATTAAACTCTTCCCAGACTGAACAATTTACTTATTGGCGCAATTTACAGCCTAAATGCAACCCGAAATAATAAAGCTACCACGCAAACCACGACGATTTTGCTAGCAATTGCACTGGATTTTTCATTTCAAACAAACTAGTACCGAAGTTAAATTTTCAATTTAAGGTTACAGCAGTGCCCTAACGAAGTTTTTTTGTTTGTATGAGACTTTCTTGGGCGATGCAATGAATGAATAACGAATTCAAGTAGTAGCTGTAGAAACCCTAATGCAAAATTTTACTCTGAACGCGCTTTAAATTACACTGGGATTAATATTTACGATCAAGAGAAACCATGAGTTTATATTCCTAATGTCTGCTTCAAGCAGCTATCATTGCTAAAATAATTTCCTAGGATTTCAATATTTTCCCGTACAAATTCACTCTCTTCTGTAAATTGATAGAAACTTTCTTTACAGTTGTAAAATTCTTGTAGAAAATTATCTTTTGTTTGTGGTTTATTTTGGGCAAATAAACCCTTCAAGAATATAAAACAACAACAACAACAATATAAACATAAAATGAAATTTGTTAATGTGTAATTTCACGCTTAAATTAACATTTAATATCATGCAACTTAAGAAGGAAGACTCATCAAAATACGCATTACAAACTACGCAAACAACAACAACAACAACAATAGACAAATTGCAAAAAAAAAAATAAAAACAAAAAGCATTTGTTAAAATGGCAACGGCAATGGCAATAGCAGAGGCAATGGCAGTTGTAGCTGAGAAACGTAGAAGAAGAGCGAGGGAATCCATTTTAAGAGTTCATCTTGTCGACCAACCCATCATTTCAGATTTCGGAAGGGGGAAGCAAGTGACTGTTTGTAGCAACAGGAATTTCCACAATATTTACTTTTTGATTTCATCTGGTTTGAGAAAGTTTATGTTTTTTTTTTTTGGTGAAAGGATATCAATGTAATATCCTTGCAAGCATGTTATCCTTATCGCAAGTCAGTGGAAGAAAAAATCATAAAACAAAAGTTTTATAACTTTTGACAAGATGTTTTATTATTTTTGTGATTTATCCACACCCCCAACCCCTCTTCTTCCTTTTACGGTCAGGGACGGTTGATATGGTTCCGTCTGTTTTAACATTTTTTTTCTTGTTACCACATTAACTCAAATGTTGTTCGTAATTCCATCTTAAACATCACAAATCAACATTGGACGTAGCGGGGGGGGGGCAGATTTTTAGTTAATTCTTGTGGATTTGATGATGAATTTGATAATTGGCATCAAATTATGTTGAAAGTCAAATATAGTTAGATACATGGTAAGGCATTCATTCAGATGGTTTGTTTATTTCAAAATCATCAAATTTTCTACAATAAAAAAAGATATAATTTTCCTAAAGGATGTTAAATGGACATCAGCTTTAATATAGTGTGGTAAATTTGGCATCATTTTTAGCAGTGGAACACAATAAAATAAGCCTTAGAAGACATCACAAATAAATATGGTCCGCAGTATGGCTGGCGGACCCTCTTAAAACGCAGTATCTTGGATACCAGGCGATCTCCAGTATTAATCTGTGCACAGTTTGATTATCTTCTTATCCGCAACTCATAGGAATAAAAATCGGAATAACTATACAAAAAATACAAGAATATAAAAATGGGAGAAGTCCACAAATACGGAATACGTAAAAATCACTTCACTGGTGTAGAAATTAAGCCCATGACCGCCTCTGTTAAATAGTTAAAGAACATGGTTAATCCCACGACAGGACAAGCATCTGAAACCTCTGCAAATTAATAATTAACATTATCCAACAATGTGGGGCTTAGCAAACAGGCCTGAGAGGGTTTCTATTCGGCAAAATTTGACTTGGAAATGCAAAGTTTAAGCGATTTCCTAAGAAGATCTTAAAAATCATAGAAGACAACGGAACTAGACGTGAAGGCCAGTTACTGGTATCGGCCATAATTGGCCATTACAACCCTTCAGTCAGGATTACAACGTAGCTTCTCAAACCACTTATGTTGTGTGTGTTAATTTTATACATGAGTGACGGGACCTCCGAACGACATATTTTTGTGAAACTTTTCTTAGAAATTTTATTTACATTCAGAGTTTTTGCCAAAAATCTGCTGAGAGGAAGTCGCCGAAGAAAAATATTTTTTCATATTCCGTCTTAAGTCTGACCTGGAGCCTCACGTCTAATAAACCAACACACTAACTATTAGACTAGGGCGACTTGACACAGGAGAAGTCCTCTAATACTTATTTCGGAAAAATCCCTGCACTAATGAAGCAATTCAGACCACGGCCGTAAAGAGAACCGGACATAGCAATATCATCTGACAGTCGGGCCGCAATGCGAACATTCCGCTTCTATGGAAATTCTTGACAATGAATAAATTGATCAGTCTGTCAAGAGTGTAATTTCAATGCCGCTGATGAACCCAGAACCTTTCTGTGGAGTTGGAAGAAGGTTTTAAAAGGGTATACACGGCGAAAGGAAAGATGAAGAGAGGTAGATGCTGTTGTCAAGTCAAACGGTAATATTTTGGCTTATTAGACATTAGACCACGGTTCAAACCATAGCACAAACATCTCGAAAAAAAACGAAATACAAAGAAATATTCCTTCGGTGACTTCCTCTCAGCAGAAATAGAAAAAACTCTGAAAGTAAGTAATAAAATTGCCATGAAAAGTTTCTCAGAAGCCTGTCGTTCGTACACGACTTTAATTGTAGATGCTGCCACTCGTGTATAAAATTAACACACATAACATAAGTGGTGTAAGAATCTAGGTCGTAACCCTGACTGAGGTCGTAACCAACTGAGTGTTTATCAAATGATAGACTCAGTTATACTTACTGACAGCCGAACGGTTTTCTGGATTTTGCCAGGGTAACAGACATTACGGGAATACCTATGTATGTAGGTCGAGAGCGGTACCATTAATTGTCTGCTCGTGGTATTTTACTAAACAAACAAATACAATTCCTTTTATACATCCATTTTGTTATAGAAACCAAACGATGCACAGAAGTAAATATTGCTGTTTATTAACAATATTTCTATTAAAATTAGAAAAATACGGGATTAACTAATAAGTATCTCTCTCGTATTTATATAAATATGGACGTTACCTTTTCACGGCCTATTAAACTTTATCCACCTCATATTAGAACCACTCTTCCAGTATCAGAGTCTAACATTGCATGTAATTATCTAAACGGATAATAAATATACAACATATTCCAGTTAAAATTTGTAATAGTTTCTCTAAAAATGATGTGGTACACAAAGTCCTTAAATTCTCGAGACTTCAACTCCTATAATACAGCGTTCAAATGTTTGTCGCTGTATTTAATACCCCATAGATATGGACTTGTACGGCATCATGTGTAATTTTATGGTTTGGTAAGCAAATATAATATGATCTTAAAAATTAACAGAAGAAAACAAAAATAAATGAGAAAGGGTAAGGAAAAGAAATGTCCCAGGATTAAAAATAATGCACAGACAAAGCGATTACCATTCCATGGCATACAATCAGTTTGACTTCTTCTAAAAGACTACCGTCTAGAGATACATTGGAGTTTGAGTATTTAAACTTAATGAGAAGAAAACTAAAAAAAGAACAACACAGCATAACAATAAAAAAGCAATCAACATTTAGAAGATTTATTAAAACTGATCATGAAGAAATTGAAATACCAAACCAAAATGAAGCGAACAATGAATACAAGTTTATAGAGTGAGAGATTTTAAAGATACGAAAGCAAAGCTGCCATTAGCACCATACTTTCTCACATCCTTACAGTAACTAACTTCTCATTTGGCCAAACGTTCTAACTGCTGTCAAAACAAATCTGATGTCAAAACAGAAAAGCGATATAAAGGAGACACGATTTTCTAAATAGGATCACATAGGTTACAAGTATGAAAATGAGATTTGCAGGCCTACATACATACATGTTATAAATTGAACAGCCAATATAAAAGCGTTAAAAGTGTCTTCATGACAGTCGTCCTTAGAACAATCGTGGCAATAACTGTAGTAGCTTTCCATGAACTACAGCTACACTATCTATTTTGTTACAAAGATGGTACTGAAATGCCAGCTTTGCCTTGAAACCGCCAATATGGAATACAATTAAATTTTATTCAGTTTAACACAGGTACCTGATCATGTGGGTTTTTAGGGAATTTGGATGTGAACCTATTGTCAATAAGAAAAACTTTGTAATTATTATTTCCGTTTACAATCGTTTTCTTATGCAATTTGTAGGACACAGTTTAAGTACTTAGAGTTACGCACCAGTAGATCAGAGGCAATTTTGTTTTACCTACAGCGGTAGTTTAAAAACTAGTGTGACAACTGACGTAATTTTAGAATTTTCAGGTTGTTGATTTTAGATCTTGTTTAGATTTCAGAACATAACTATGGTTATATCGGTTGGGTGAAGTCGCCGTAGTCTAGTAGGTAGTGTACTAGCCACAATTCAAACCCCAGGTCAGACATCAAAACGAAATATGAAAAATATTTCGTCGGCGACTTCCTCCCAGCAAATTTCTGGCAAAAAAAAATCTGAGAATAGATAAAATTGCCATGAAAAGTTTCTCAAAAATCTGTCTTTAAACACGTAGGTCCCGCCACTCATGTATAAAATTAACACACAAGAGAAGCTAGGACGTAATATTGACTGAAGGGTTGTTATGGCCAATTATGTATGTACATATGTATGTATATACGGTGGGCCATATATCGGTTTAAATTTGAACCATCGGTTATATCAAATCTGGCAATACTCAAGCCATTCTATTCTGTCACAAAATTCAGTATATTATCTCCATTGAACGTAATGAATCGATTTACGCTTGAAAACCGTTGGGATTTATTGGACAAACGATAATCTGCACAATGATGTCGATTTTGCCAAAAAGAATCGTCTTTTCGGATGAAGCTCATTTTCATCTTGGTGGGTACGTTAATAAGCAAAATTGCAAAAAGCAAAAAGCCAATGCTCCCATTACGAGTGGCGGTTTGATGTGGCTTGTGGAGCAGAGGCATCATTGGCACATATTTCTTTGAAAATGACGACGGCGCAAACATACGGTCAATTGAGAGACATATGGCACCATGATAACCCATTTTTTTGGAACCCGCTCTTCATGCAATTGATGTGAACGATGTCTGGTTTCAGCAGGATGGTGCAACTTGGCACAATCGATTTATTGCGTCTAACGTTTGATGCCGAAATTGTGATATCAATTGGCTGCCAAGAAGCTGCGATTTGACACCGTTGGACTATTTTCTGTGGAGCGCTTTTCAAGAAAAGTCTTAAGCCGACAAACCAGAGACAATTGAGCATTTTAAGGTCAAAATTCGTAATGCCATTGCCGAGATACGACCCCATACACTCGAAAAAGTGCATGAAAAATGATCCGATCGAATGAAGTACTGTGAGAATAGCCGCGGCAGCCATGTGAATGAAATAATACTAGACTTCTAAACGGAACAATTGTAATTAACATCAAACGAATAAAATTGGCAAAAAAGGTACAAAGAGCACTTCAAGCTAATCGCTCCTAAATTCTTGGTCTTACCACCCAGCTAGGTACCTCGTTAAAATCCATAGCATAGTAGCTGCCGGGATAAAAGTGGAATCAAAACCTTGTCTGTACCCGAGTGATATCACAATGTGTTTAAAAATGCGTACCAGAATGTTGCAAATGGTCATTCATAAGTCAAAATATTTGTTTATTTTACGATCTTAAGGAAAACTTAAAAAACTTAACTTATCATTCTTAAATTATTCCGGCTGTAAATTACAAAATACCTTACTTAGGTACATTTTATAACTTAGTACTCTATACCTGTGATCGTAGGTTTTCCACAAAAAAAGTACCATTCTATTTCCTTAATATCATGTACGTAGTAAGAATAACCAGCTAGCAGCAGTTCAGCAGGCATGTATGAAATGACCAGGGAAGGTATACTGAAAAATAGATTCCGAAAGTGTTGCTAAAATAAAACAACGTACATGTAGCGGACTGTTACAATGCGCTTAATTCCGTATTTAAGCAACTTAAGATTTGTACGAACTATTTTGGATTCCATTGTACTCCATTGCTTTATTTCCTGTTATACTTGTGGCTACTCGCCTTATAACCGTAAGTTATGGTTATATTTTTGGTATTTCCTACTTCACCTCTCACCCCTCATTTCACCCTTACGGTTTGGGACAACATTTCATCATTTTTCACAATTGTAGACATTGTCTAGAGATATTCTCTAGAATGAGTTGCCTTGAATGGTTTTCTTTCGTTTATTGTCTCTTCATGGAGCACAAATTTCGTTACAGATTTTCTTTGTTTCAATAAAAGTTTTTGGTTTGTACATCAGTAGGGTCTGAGGAGAGGTTTAAATTTGTAAACTCATTCGTTGTACTACAAGTAAAAGTAACTGTAAAACAAATAACAGTAATTATCTTGACAACAATTTCCGGTATTCGTATCAAGTCAAGCACATCAAAAAGCAAACAAAATTCAACTTTAATAACTCCACTCCCAATAAGGTTGGTAAGAGGGTTACGACAATAAAACGAAAGATGTTTTTAAAAGCTCACTCACTCACTCACAGTAACCTTACAGCCACCCTTGTCAATAACGGAGTAAAGAGCACATGGAATGGGTAATAAGTCATAATTTTGATTTGCTTAGTATGCTCACAGTAGTAAACCCAAGAGAGACTTGACTTGGCCAAGAACTAGTCAAGCAGAGGTACAAGGATTTCGCATTAATTGTTTATTAAGAATTTTCCAAACTCGAATAAAAGATCAAAAAACAAAGAGAGAGAGGAAAACAATTAAAAAAATAAAAACAATTTAAATTTGTTTATTTATTTTCTTTATAAATAATTTACCGAATAAGATACACTGGGGAACAAAACCGAATACTATTGCATGTAGTATTTAAAGTATCATAAAAAGGAAAATTTTAAAGGAAATTTAACGAAACTTTCCAGGCCTTTTCTGTGTGTGATGCAATACAATGGAAAGAAAATATTGAAATTGCTTGTATTTTATTTAGCTTTAAGGTGCCAGACTACTAACTGTAGGAAATAATACCACAGTTTACAGGACAAATTCTCCAAAGATGACAACTCAAGATATTGATTTGTTTTCTTGGAACTGTCATTATCATATTTGATTTTAAAAATAGCAATCGCTTAAAATCAGAACCCAAAATGCATTATAATGTTTGGGTCTTGCTTGAAGTCGCCGTAGTGTAGTAGGTAGTGTGTCGGCTTATTAGATGTAAAGCCACGGTTCAAACCCCTGGTCAGACATCAAAACGAAATATGAAAAAATATTTCTTCGGCCACTTCCTCCCAGCAGTGTTCTGGCAAAAACTCTGAGAGTAAAATAAAATTCCAATGAAAAGTTTCTCAAAAAATCTGTTGTTCGGGATCGACTTTAAACTGTAGGTCCCAACACTCATGTATAAAATTAACACACACAACATAAGTGGTGCGAGAAACTAGGTCGTAATCCTGACTGAAGGGTTGTAATGGCCAATTATGTATGTATGTTTTTTTCGGTCTTGCTACTAAGTTCAAAGTACAATGCCAATGACTGTCTGTGAATTGGTTACAGTAGTCACACATTTTTAGGTAGTTTTCGATCATTTTTTCGCACATTTCGAGCGTAAATCAAATGATTTTATTCATGGACACGGCCTTTTCTGTATCCTAGTAAAAAGTCTAACGACGTGAGATCACACAATCTGCCATAGGTGGCCAACTGGCTTCGTAAAGTCGTAAAATTTATAATTCTTTGTTATAATACAGCAATAGCACTCTGAATTGGCGGTAACTGTTTGCCTATTATTGTCTATTTTCTATACCTTCGAAGTACATCTCCAGACCACAATGAGCGCTCAACTGTTACCTTTTCCGTATGCAATGATTTGTTCAGAATATCTTTTAGGTTGCTCAACCCATATATGCAACAACCATCGATTAGAAAATGAGAAAAATATTCAATGAAGCTCTATTGAAACAGTATTTTAGCACTCAATCAGCATGCCTAAGGCATTGTAAATGGTTAGCCGATTTGATTTGTTATTATTTCACTTTGCATGGTTGAAGAAGGTTCAATTCTACATATAAAATACGCCATAATGAACCATTAGATAGGCCCACTTGCTGAAAATGACGTGGATTCGATAAAATCGTATTATTCTCCACGCTTACTCTTACATAGACGAAATATTTCGATACAGTAACACCCCGCTTAACGCTGTTTCAGTATTAAGCGGTAGTATTGGGATTCCCCTAAATCGCCCACTGTATTGATACTTGTTGTATATGTGTTCAAATGAAACGGCCATGCACCAACCAAAAGCGGTGCACTATATAGCGACGATATGCGATATAGCGATACTATGTATCTTTTTCAACGTACTTTTGTTAGTCCGTCCAGAATAAAGATTCCAACTGTATTCTCCGAAGTCGCAATCACAGTACGACCGCATCTTTCCTGCGTCAGAGTTGATTTATTAGTTGCCTCGTTTAACGCTGTTTCGTTTAGCGCTGGAACTTATTAGAACGTATCCCCCGCGTTAAGTGGAGTCTTACTGTACTTGCCGATTAAGATGACCGTAATGACCCTGTAGTGAGAGCCATAGTCTAATAGGTAGTGTGTTGGCTTATTAGACGTGAGGCCACGGTTCAAACCCCACGTCAGACATCCCCAACGAAACGACATATGAAAAAAAATTTTTCGGCGGCTCTCAGCAGACTTCAGCCAAAAATTATGAAAGTAAACAAGATCGACATGAAAAGTTTCTCAAAAATCTGACATTCGGAGTAGACTTTAAACTATATGTCCGACCACTCATGTTTAGATTAACGCACACAACATAAGTGCTGTGAGAAGCTAGGTCGTAATCCTAACTGAAGAGTTGTTCGGACCAATTATGTATGTATGGACTTTTGTAATCAATTTGAACTATTGAGCACTTTAATTCATATTTATAAACAAACAATCCTTTCACTAAATAAATGACATTTCAGATGAGATACATTTAACAGCTGATTTTGCCTTGTCAGATTGACAGTATACTCCTATATCAGCGCTGCTAGCACTTTGACACTCACGACAATTATGTTTATTAGTTTAGAATTTCATTATGTTGTATCTTCTATGATGATTTCTATGTATATAGCTATCTGCGGTGTAGTCCAAATTGGTTATTAGGTTGTGCAACAACCTATTGTAAATTGAGTGCACTTATGTCGACGCACAATTTATTTGAATATTTTTACCCCTTTTGTGTAAGGTAAGGCGATAAATATGGAAATGCTTTGCGAGAAAAAAAACGTAAAATTTTTTGTAATCTCTTTGACATCTTTATGAGTCCCATAAAATAATTAAAAATCAAAATTATTTATGCAAGAAAAAGGGGAAGAACCGCTGCACGTAAACATTTTTAAACGAAATGGAAGCGAATCTTTATTTCTGCAGTAAATAATAATTTCTTAATGCAATCACTAAATTTAACTAATTGTGCCAAAAAATGGGGTTTAATTAAAACATAAGATGCGGCACAAGGAGCAAGAAAAAGCGAAAGCAAAAGTAAAAAGGAGTAGAGTGTAGTAAAGTTGTGTTTATTAAAAATTATAATTAAAATTAAATGAATTTTACAAGGCTATGCTACTACTACTACTACTACTAGCAACACTACTGGCACTACTACTACTACCTTTAAAACAACCGTAGTTGCTGTTTCTACTTCTGGCATTCGTGTTGCAAAACAACACAGCAATGTTGCATGTACTGCAGAAATCTATGGCTTACAAATGGTAAAAGATCTTGATAACGAAAATACAAAATAATACAAAAAAAAATACCCCGAAAACAAAACAAAAAAAATAAGAGATTAAAAAGAAAAAGAAAAACTTTAGTAATTAGCCACATTTTAACTGATTTTACAGGCAGCGAATGTTAAATGGAAAAAAATACGAACGAAGGGGCAACGTGGCTTGCTTGAACAAAATTTTGAAATAAAACTCAACATGAAATTTCGTTTAGCGGTCTCCGTAAAGGAATAAAAATACGAAAGCTTGCCAAAAGTCAACAGGCGCATAGGAACCCAAGGGGGAAGTAAAGTAAAGGTAAAGAGGGAAGAAGTTAAAACCCCTACAAAGCGAAACCTGTTAGGTGGAAAAGAAGCAAATAAGAAAACAGGTGGCAATGTTATAAAATATCTGTATATACATACATAGCCTTTGGCACAATAACAAAAAAAATCGAAAACGAAAATAGAAAAACAACAACAACAATAACTGAAAAGCAGGAAAAATGACAACGAACGGATAACTAATAAAATAACAAATGTAATCAACAACGGAAACGGAAGTGGAGACATACAACAACCGGACGCCATATTACATGCGGATGTAATTCATAGGTGTCTGTATGTGTTTATGTATAGTGTGTGTATAAAGACTAGAAAATGCCAAGGAAGTATTTAGCGCATTGCAGCCTTGTTTTAGTTTCTTTTTTTTTTTCTTCAACTAAAAGAATCAAAATTTGTTTTTTTCCTTCTCTTTTCCTTCGCTTTTCTGTTAATAGATGAAAATATAAGAGAAAATTAAATTAATTACAATCATTATCTTTGCATTTTCACATGCACCTGTCGTAGACGACGCTACTCCATAATCTCAACCTCCTTAGACTCTGCTCTGTTTTTCTTAAGCTAGTTGTTATAAAGTTAAGGGGATGAATAGAACACAGTTTAGTAGCATAGTCTGAAAAACAGTTGTTAGTAAACAGCAACAATATTCAATTGAATGCACCGTGAAATGAATCAAATGAAATATACCAAGTATTGTATGTATATCATGTCGCAAAAGAAAATTTAAATTTAATGGAATAATTAAGAAATAATTGAACTTTACTTCTTATCTGAATATACAACTTAAGATTTTATTTCATTCAAAATTCGAACTCGCTTTCGATTAAAGCTTGTTATTAAAAATAATTGCCTCTTAGGATTGAATTTTCTTGAATATTTTAAAAGTCCGTAAGCCGTAACCCGTAACTCTCTTATTAAACGATTATTCTGTACTATTCGATTACGATCATTATAGTTGGACACAAGTATTGATACCAGAATTTCCTACTTACCTATTTACTTAAATGGTTATTACAACTTTAAAGGTCAGGATTACGAGCTCATACCACCCATATTGTGTATATTAATTTTATCCTTTTGTGGCGGGACCAACAGTTCAATGCCTACTCCGAACGATATAAAGTTTTCATGGGAATTTAATTTACTCTCAGAGGTTTTGCCAGAAATCTACTGAGAGAAAATCGTCAAAGAAATATTTTTTCCATTTTCGTTCGATGGCTGTGCTGGAATTTGAATCAAGATTTTAAGTCTAATAAGTCAACACACCACTTACTACACTACAGTGACATGATACCAGGATTAAAATGTCTAATGACTAGCCTGCAGTGTGACATCGAGCCTGCGAGATCTTTTAGTCATCAATGCAAGGTATTCAAAATAGCTGACTTGAAAAATGTATGCCACTATTGTAATAGGAAAGTCATTGTTAGCGGACAGCTCGTTTCCCAAATAAATTAAAAAATACGATCAAAAAAGAGAAGATGTTTAAATGCAATGTATTTGGCCAGGCAGCATTAACTGGCATTCCATGTTTCAATATTCGATAAAAGACGAATGTGTCAATAACTCTCGGTAAACTATTAAGGGCTGCAAGCGATTTTTCCATGGCAAGTTCAAACGCGTTAGAAGACGCGAAAACTACCCAAAACCTAGGATAATTACTGCGAATTCTATCACTAGAGAGACATACCAAGGAAGATTTGCAAAATGCCATCAAACTCGGCAACCATAGCGTCAGGCAACTGAGTAATTGATTAACAAAAACCAATTGAGTGGTGCATAATGGGCGATAATGTTTCACATAAATGGAAGGAAAACTACTAGTGCTACAGCAGTTTATTGAAGGAGAAATCATTTATTTCTGCTTCGGTTTCTGCATTGGAGACAACAAGAGCTCGCATCTGAATGACATCCTACTAATTGCACTCTATTTAATCTAATTTAATCAATTGTCTGAATGGTATGTGCTTCATGATGATTGGAAGAAACATTGGAGAACCCCAATCGTGCAAGCATTTCAGCTTCCTGATAAAGCCAAGTGCTTTCAAAACATCGGATTACAAACAGCCGTTGAGAATAACGTGCAATTAGTACAGTGGACGACAATAAATACATACATACATACATACATACATACATACATACATACATACATACATACATACATACATACATACATACATACATACATACATACATACATACATACATACATACATACATACATACATACATACATACATACATACATAATTTGTCATTACAACCCTTCAGCCAGGATTACGACATGGCTTCTCATTCTTACACTACTTATGTTATGTGTGTTAATTTTCTACAATAGTGGCGGGACTTACAGTTTAATGTCGACTCCGAACGACAAATTTTTTGAGAAACTTTTTCTTGGCAATTTTATTTACTCTGAGAGTTTTTGCCAGAAATCTACTGAGAGGAAGTCGACGAAGAAAAATTTAATTTTTATTTCGTTTTGTCGTCTGATGTCTGACCTGGGGTTTGAAGCGTGGTCTCACGTCTAATAAGCCAACACAGTACTTACTAGACTACGGCGACTTCGATAATAAATACCTGAATTTAATATAATTAAATTAAGATAATTAAACTCTGAATGAAGTCAATGATGATAAAGAACAATGAAAAATAGAAACGTTCTGCAACCGTTGCAAAATTATTTGTTCACTCTTTCAGAGCCTAAAGGAATTGCGTTTTTAACAAATAAATTTCTGAAACGCAATCGCACAAGCCCCTTTTAGACTCGACGCACCACATATTTACAGATTTCGATAACAAAAAATAGAAATTATCAGTGAAGTGTGTTTCGTAAGTCGGTTAAGTAATTTTCAAATATAGGAAAGCTTACGTTTATATGAATATTTAAATACAATGTAATAAATATTATCTCCTAATTTTAGCCAATCATTACACTGTGCAACAATTTAAAAAAATAAAACTTTTTCTTAACATAACTCAAATCAAATAAATGATCGCCTTTTAAACACCAAAATCTTGTCAATTATACTTCCATACAATTCTCTTTATGGATTTAGATTTTCCATAGCTTTGATTTTTTTACATAACATAGTCTTATGCTACACTTTACCAGCCAATCGCTATGTTTGTTACTGTTTTATAGTAAAAATTACTGCGTTTATTGGAAGTAGTTTAGAAACTTATCGTCTCTTATACAATAAATATGAAACCAAAGTAAAGAAGTTATTCCCAACAAAAGTTATTTTATCATATATGTACGTACCATTAAGACCATGTGTCTGTAAAGTGTCTTAGTCAAGGTTTTTTTGTTTTCTAATTTAACGGTGTTATAAAAAGGAATTTATTTTCTTCTTTTCTGTTTGTTTGGTTGGTGTTGCTTTTTAATTCTCTTTTGCTGTGAAAGTCATCAGTAACATCTGTTAAATCTCTGTTGAAAATTGCAATTTCTTTTAATGCACATTTGCACAGGTTTTTGCAATACACTTCGACCTTATATTACGAATTAATGATAATAATATACATTCACATACATATATACATACATAATTGATCATTACAAGCCTTCAGGCAGGATTACGACCTAGTTTTTCACACCACTTATGTTGTGTGTGTTAATTTGACACATGTGCGGCGGGACCTACATTTTTGAAAAACTTTTCATGGCAATTTTATTTACTCTCAGAATTTTTGCCAGAAATTTGCTAAGAGGAAGATATTTTTTGTATTTCATTTTGTTGGAGATGTTTAGCATAGGATTTGAACCTAGGCCTCAAGTCTAATAAGCCAATATCCTACCTGGTAGATTAAGGCGACTATGACGTATTATACTGATAATAATATTCTTTATTTATATTATATAGATACATACATACATACATATGTATATGTTTTCCCCGTAAGTGAATTAAAAAGTTCTTTTATTTTTTAATATACAAATCTCCCCTTCTTTGTTTCACTTCATTTTTGTTGGTTTACGGTGAAACTAATTAAATTTACACCACCAAAGGTATAATTTCAGGAAACTTTTCTCACTTTTATGAATTTCATAATTAAATAAAGTGAAATAAATTGTATTTAATTTGTGAAAAGAAATATTAAAATCCAGTAATAATTAGAAAAATTCTTCATGTTAAATTTCACCAGAGAAATGAGTAAAAAAAATATTTTGAAAATCTTGCATTTGCAGTTGATGCTAAATTATATGACATGGGAACTCAAGGATATTATAAGCAGACTGTGTATGGCCCCGCATTGAAGTACGCCATTGAAATATTATCATAATTATTTGATGACATTATTATACTACTGTCCAGTAGATCTCAAAATATGCAAGTGAGGTCAATAACTCTGGTAAACGAGACCATAAAATAGATTTATAAGTGATTTTTATTAACTAGGCGTATGGATAGTCGATTCAAATTGTGACTAAAGACCAGCAGATTTTAATATAGGCCGTGAAATAGTAGTAAAAATGCTAAACCTGATGCAAGCCCTAGAGAAGACGAATAAATTTTTATTATGACTGACGTATAGATAACATTAAGCCGCTACTACCACCTCCGAATAATACTTCTGAGATTATATTGATTATAGTGAAAATAATGGACTGGGTCCTAATTTTTTAAGAAATGATTATGCCTTCTCTCCCTATAGTACTGAAGGTAAATGTCATAAGGTTGGAGATTTTAAGCTTTTAGAATTTAAAATAACTCCATAGTAAGTGTAGCATCATCTATTTCTTTATCATTAAACTACAATGTAACAGAGAGTGTGAGTTCTTAACTTTATCATTTAAAATTCTGATTGTAAATGTTTAAAAGGGTTTAAGAAAATTTAATTAAAATTAAAAAATTTAATTATAATTCAAAAAATTAAAAAAAGCATGCATACTCATACTGAAGATCTCATACTCGCCAAGTAATTGTTATTTCCACGAGAAAATATGTGTGCTTACACTCACTGACATGGCATTTCCCTAAAGTCCATAATCAAGTTCATCATAATTTACTGTAATCGACCCTAGAATGATAAAATTGCCATCTGGCATTGTTTGAATGCTATTCCCTCTATTGAAATGCATTGAGATGTGGATGTAGTGTTACAGAGCTTTCCTGTGGTGACCTCAACACAAATGCATTGAGATGTGGATGTAGTGTTACAGAGCTTTCCTGTGGTGACCTTAACACAGGCTTATCTCAAGTATTATCTCATAGCTTAGTGAGTAGTGTCATGTCTTACTAGAGGAGGACCAGAGCAGAGGACGGCTCCAATAGCCCACGGGGGCGGAACATCTTCCATTTTTACACACGTAGGACACGAACATTAAAGTTCGTAAAAAAGAGATTAAAAATGCATTCAGTTGCTTGTCGGTTTCTAAAGAAGAAAGTTCATGTCGCTTTTTTCAGGTTTCAATTATACACCCAAAGAAGTATTGCGGTAGTATTTATTTACTAATATTCAATGAGATTCACTTTTCACTACTATTCAATGATTAAATACGCTGTCTTTGGGGATTTGGCGCTGTACATGTTTTCTATATTTTTTACTACATATACATATTAATAGGTCACACATGCAAATATTACTAACAATTTTATAAACATGCTTCTCACAACTACAGTCACATGTTTCTCATGCTCCCTTTGTTCCGACCTCTGGACTAGAGAGTTCAAACTTCTGCTCTGACATTTTGAAAAAGATAAATACCAACAGAAAAGCATTTGTTAATCGTTCAAAACATCGTACAGTGCCGTATTGCTGTAATACTTAATATAGTTTGATAAGGGCCGCCTTAAGATAAGTTTCCCTGCGACCATACGATTTATTGTACTCACCTACAACTTTATAGGGTATCTCTTTCCTCCAGGACTATTGCCGTAACAAACTTCAGAACACTGCTCTCTGTCAACAATAACAAATACCTGTCAATCAGCTTATACGCACCCTGATGTTTCCTTCTGAGAAAAATTAATACCTCACAGGCTCAAAGATTGCGTTCCGATGATTCATTCACATTGTCACAGATTCTATATGTTGACCGCGAAATTATCTTAATCGCGTATGAGAGAGATTTCCGGATCGGACACGTTAACTTATCATAGTCTTACTAAAAAAAGGAAAACTTACTTTTGTGAGCAACTAATAATTGTTTTGAAAAAAATCTATGAAATGAAGAAAGACTATTGAGGGGTACAGCAGAATTTTCACTTCTAATGCTCTACGTTTGGCTTCAGAAATTTATTTTCCTATAGTAAATTTAATTAAATAAATTTAATTATCTGGCGATTCCTACTGGTATGTCATAGGGTAGAATCATTCCATTACTGAGTTTAATCTCATAAAATGTTTTAAACGTAAGGAGGTTATAAAAACTTTATAAAAGTGATGTTCATTGTCTCATGCGTAAGCTGTCAATGTCTTTCGTAAGGCTATAAATACAAAGTAAAGCAATATACAAAGAATACAGATCGTCTGTACTTTACACACTATCAGGGTGTTCATATGGAACACACAAAATTTCCTCGGCTAAAACCAGGCTCGTAAGGCTCTAAGGTATACGTCAGTTGGCTTGCAATGATGTGAGCAACCGCATTATGTATCAAACACAGGAGTGTGATATCCCTTCAGTTGGTGTGGTTTATTAGACGTGAGGCCTCGATTCAAACCCCAGCTCAGGCATCTCCAACTAAAGGAAATATGAAAACATATTTCTTTTGCGACTTCTTCTCAGCAGATTTCTGGCAAAAATGAAATTACCATGAAAAGTTTCTTAATAATCTGTCGCTCGGAGTCGACTTTAAACTGTCCCATTATCCCATCACTCACGTATAAAAATTAACACATACAACATAAGTGGTGTGTGAAACAGGGTATAATCCTAACTAAAGGGTTGTAATGACCAATTATGTGTGTAAGTCGCCTTTTATCGCAGAGGTGCAGGCTGGGTTAACGAGACCGTAAGTACACCTCTGATGTTCTTTAGTGTCAAAGTAGAAACGATAGGTTTCCTTGCCAATTGCCCTATAATGGGAATTTTTCTATTAACGTTATGTTTTTGTTCACAAAACACTTACTGCTCTTCTATATCAGTCGCCTTAAATTCAAGGTTTTCTTTTATACTGGCTATAGCCGAGATACAGTGGACAGCAAAAGTCTTAGTACGGCAATACATTTTAGCAATTTCATGAATTTTAGCCAAAAGTTTGTATACAAATTTATAGTTTATATATTTATTTTATTAATTTATTTCTGTTTTATTATAAAACAAACAATTTTTTAATGTTTTTCATAAAACAAGAGATAAATGAGGAAAAGTTTCAAATGACTCCATAGGTACTCCCAAGGAAAACCCTGAGTAAATTTAAAATTCAAAGGCCTAATATATGAAAATGTAATCCCTTGTGTTTAGTATAATATCCCTTAAGGTCAAGCACTTCATTTAACCCATTTGGAATTGAATGTACAAGTTTTGTTCAGTGTTTTCTGGTGACATGAGCATGAGCAAGTTTTTCGTTTGACTTTTGTTTGAGGTTTAGCGATTACGTAACCGTTCTTTCAAATCATTACCTAAATACTCTCTTGAAGTAATATGGGGACTTTGTGCAAGAGTATTAAGCTTGTGGGAACTTTTTTTTTGTACTAAGACTTTTGCTGTCCACTGTATGTATCAACTGCGTGCAGCAGAGTTAGTTTCCCTTTATATATATCCCAGTAGTATTTCGTACACCAGCATAGTCGTACGTCAAAACTTCGAACATACATAAATAGCTGAAGATGGCAGCTATTAAACCGAGTTTGCAAAATATTGAGTAGAATAACTGATAAAACTCCTGTTGCTCTCTAATGCACGGGAACGTGAAATCTTAGACCAAATAGAGTACATTGGTTAAAGATATGGGCTTAGTAGACTTCATATCTACACATACTTAAATATTATATTGACCCACTAATTTCCATATACTTTAGATTTACAATTTGATTACTGTTTGCCATTTCCCTTTTTTAATTTGAGTATTCAATAAATAATGAAAAAAAAACATTTTTTTTGTTGGTTTTAATTGCGGCAATGTTAATGGTTTGTCCATAAATTATTTCAAATTCATTCAAAAAACATTAATAAGTGCTGTAACAATGATTATGTAGCAACATGATTTTTAAATGTTTTTAAATGCCATTGTTTCTGGCTTTGCTATTTAAATTAATTTTTTTTTGTTGCTTTTGTTGCGAATAAAACCCCATGATGGGTTAAAGTGATGAAATGTTATATTATCACAGCGGTTGTATTATCAGCATAATGCTGTTGCTTTTGTTAATATTTATTTGCGGTTCAATAAATTTTATAGAAATTTTTCCAAATTCATAATAATTTTCCACGAGTTCTTTTTTTGTATTGATAGAATGCATATGAAATTTATTTTATTTATTATAAACATTTTCGTACACACATACTATATATTATTTAGTTTTTATTTTTTATTTCAATTTATTTTTTAGATTCAGAATTTGTTTTATTATTTGAAATCATTTGGTTGTGCGGCCTTTGTTGCATGTCAACACAAAACAATAATAATGGCAACACAATTGCGGTTAAAATGCATGTGAAGAAAAAAGATACGAAACGAAATAACCTATGGATGGCAAAAAAGAAAAAAAGAACGAATCCAAATAATATTCCAAATTACTACGATTTTAGCCAATTGCAATTGCTATTATTATTATATGTTAGATCCCTACCAATACAATTGTACATAAACATGTAGAATAGATTTGTTTCATTCTTTTTTTCTATTGAACTGACAGAATAATTTTCAACAAGTTCTGGAAATTAGTGATGATTAGAGACAGTTTATCAAACTAAATTTTATGAAATAAAATTGTCGTTTTTTATCGTTTTTATTGCATTGCAATTGAGATTGTTAGAATTTTCCAAATTATTGAGGAAAATGAAAAATTATTGTGCCAAATATCTACCAAAAATGAATGGGCACCGACAAAGCAAAATGTATAGAAATTCAATTCAATGCAAAGAATATGTTTTCTTTTATAATTTTTTCCACATCATTATTATTCAATGTTAGCTTTCTAGGTACATACTCGTACATACATATGTAAACAATGTTTTTTTTAGCCATTTAGATTTGATAAATTTGTGAAAGTGAATTTAAATACTTATTAAATATTTATTTATTAAATATTTATTTATCATGTAATGTTGTCAACAGCTACTCACTAGGTGGTCCATTCGTTTGCCAATTTTGGCACACTTTTTAAGCACTTCGACTGACACCTCATAAGCTGCACTGTAGTTTTCTGCAATACGAAAAACTTCTTGGATTACTACAAAAAGTTGACTACTGGGGCCAAAATGTTCCTTAAAATGTCCACGATATTGCAGACTATGTTCACACATACATACATACGCACATAATACGTCATTACAAACCCCCAGTCAGAATTAGGACCTCGCTTCTCACACCATTTACATTGTGTGTGTGCGTGTTAATTTTATCCATAAGTGGCCGGAACTACAGTTAAAGGTCGACTCCGTACGATAGATTTTTTGAGAAACTTTTCACGGCAATTTTTATTTGCTCTCAGAGTTTTTGCCAGAAATCTGCTGAGAGAAAATCGCCAAAGAAAATATTTTCTTCATATCTTATCTCGATCGAGATATCTGACCCGAAGTTTGAACCGTAACCTCATGTCTAGTCAGTCAACACACTACCCACTAGACTACGACGACTTCAGGCCATGTCGCATATATCAACCAAGTCCAAATGAATTACCATTCTAAGCCTTCACGCACCAGTATGTTATTACATACATACATAACATACATACATAATTGGTCATTACAACCCTTCAGTCAGGATTACGACCTAGTTTCTCACACCACTTAAGTTGTGTGCGTTAATTTTTATACGAGTGGTGGGGCCTACAGTTTAAAATCCACTCCGAACGACAGATTTTTGAGAAACTTTTCATGGCAATTTTTATTTTCTCTCAGAGTTTTTGCCAGAAATCTGCTGAGATGAAGTCGCCGAAGAAATACTTTTTGTATTTTGTTTTGATCTCTGGCTTGGGTCCAGTTATTACATTCACTTTAATTTTCTTCAAGAGCTTATTTCTCACTCATTGGGTACGTTAATTATCAAAATTATCGCATATGAAACTCGAAGATCCCAGAAATATTTGTGGTAACGTCTTTATATGCAGAAAAAGTGATTGCATGGATTACCGTCAATTTACTGCACTAAGGACGTGTGATGGCAGACTTTTTTGAGATGTCAATCAAAAATTATGATGATTTCTTAACACGCTGCCACGAACAATACCACACAATTAATTTTGCATAATAAGTTTCCCGAAAGAGTAAATTCACATTTATGAGACTTCAATTGACTACCAAGAACAAGCAATTTACTGTGGTGTTTGTCACATAACGAGTTAGAGAATTCTGATTTTAAAAATTGAGATGTTTCCATTCCCCTCTAAATAATCCATTGAGAAAGACTCCTGACCCATCAAAAAATAGATCATCAATAACGGACATAACGAAAGATCAGGCAAAGGCGTTGTTTCTTAGAATGCGACGGACATGCCACAGTAGACCCATTGTATGCTTAGCTGAAAGTAATTAATTCACCGCGTTATAGCTTCTTAGGGTAATTCAAGACAACGATTCTAAAAATAGGGAAACAGTCAAATGGTATATCGCACAGAGCAAACATTTCTTGACATTCGTTGTTCAATCATTACGGCTTCTGAGTTCGAGATTGAATGGAACGGAGGAAAGAGACAGCATCATCAGGTGCAGTTCAATCAGTAAGGCTAGTGTGCCTTTGCAGCATCGGATGCCCATTAACAGAAGACGTAATTCTGTCGAGACAGAAACGAAATAGACACCAAAACAACTGTTAGCTGTTCAATCAGTAGCCAAATAAAATCGTCTAAGAAACATTTCTTTTTGTAATACATTATACGAGTATATTTTATTCAATTTATACCTGCCCACTGTGCGATTTAGTATTATCAGCGTAAGAATTGTGGCATATATTGTGGCGTTATATTGAATATGTAGTATACAGTACAGTACAGCGCAAACAATGTGAACAACTTTGCGGTTTTTGCTTTCATTTCAACATTCCTTACTTACTTAATTCGTCATTATAAGCTTTTTGTCAGGTTTACGTTATAGCTTCTCACACCTCCCATGGCGGGACCTACAGTTTAAAGTGGACTCCGAACGACAAATATTTTGAGGAACTTTTCACGGCAATTTTATTTACTCTTTGCCAGAAACTTCTGCTGAGAGGAAGTCGCCGAAAAATATTGTTTTTCATATTTCGTTTTGTTCGAGACATGGTTGTGATTTGAGCTACGGTCTCAAGTCTAATAAGCCAACACTATACCTACTAGGGACTAAGACTACTTCAACATTTTGAATGATTCAAAGGTTGATAGGAATATTCCTACAAACATTCCAATAAAACGTCTTGTTCAAACGGCGATCTGAATAAATACAAACTTTTTTGCAAAACCCTGTGTTTTGTGAATTTGCTTAAAAGCTATGCCTTCTGACAAAAATCCACCACTTTTCTGCACTTTTGGAGTTATTTTACGACTTTACTTGAAGACAATATATTTTTTTTTTATAAAAACTTCCAAAGAACTTGCAATACCTATTAAAAATTTAATGCGAAAAAATCCACTGTGATTGTAAGGGCAATGAAAGATAGACGATGGACGATAGGCAAATCTTGTAATCAAAATAATTTAAAACGATCCAGCTGCATGAAAAAATCTTCTCATTTAAATTGAATAATAATACAATTCTTTTCAAATTTCTGTTCTTCACTCCCTAGTCATATACGACAGCTGAAAGTCGTAAGTAAAATATTCCGAATTTTATGAAAATCAAATACAATTGAAATGGATTTTCTTTCATTCCAATTCATTGGCATTTTTATACGTTTTCATTTCACTCCATATACAGAACAGGCGCACATATTTCAAATTTCTCTCTCTATGGTCTGAGAGAATGATAGATCTCTTTTGGCATTATTATTATCAATAAACTCTCACATATTCGTTAAAAGCATACATACGAGAGTACATATGTACGATGTGATCACACATCCATATACAGACACGGATTTTATTATGAGTAATTGTCTATAACAACTGGAATCACCTTTTAAAATGAAATTAAAAACCAAAATGATTCCAATGAATAAAACAAAAAAACAGAAAAAATTAAATTAAAGTTCAAAATCACAATTACGAAACGAGTTATTTTAAGGTGATGTCAACAACGGCATTAAGCAACAAATAATGCCGTATTCAGACAGTTGAAAACAACTATTTTTGGATTGAGTCTTCTGTATTAAAACGAACATGAGCTGGTGGTGATCTCATGTAAAGAATTTTCACAATGTATTGTAGTTTTCATAATTTAAAAAAAATTAATTCGTTTTAGTTTTATAAAACAATAGGTGAAGCATTTAATTCACACAGAGGTAAAGAAAAAATATCAAAAAACCGGCAAAGTCATAGCGATAAGAAAGTCTATACGCGTACATAGTAACAGCGGTGGTCTGCAGTCGTGTTGCTTTATCACCCTATTAAATATATAGAGCTACCAGTGAAAAGTGTTGCTAATATGGACCGTTTTAAAAACGCTTCATCATATTTACAGATATTTGGAAGTGCAACTGTCTTACTGAAGCGAGGCAATAGTCACCGCTCGGTACCTTACGTACCGCTGTTTTCCATCGTTCATGGAAAAGTGCGGTCTAACACCACTGCAGAGTATATTGGCAGCTCTTGAAGTACATACTTCTGTCTGCTCTTTACAGTAAATTCGGTAATTCTGTTTTGTTTTTTTTTTTTTTTTTGTACCCATTGAGCCACAACTGTTCTTCATTGCTGAAGATACTTGTCGATTGAGATACATTTCTAGTACCACACTAATTTTGATAATAAAACTTAAGTAGCGTAAGGATATTACCATGCATTCGTAACTTAAGGAGGGATTTAGACGATTACACAAGCCGTGCAACATATGAAGTTTTTTGCGTAGAAGGTAGCTGGTAGTATCTCGTAAACTTAACATGTAATGAGAGGGTACGGCATTGAGAGAAAATACGGATGGAAGTTTGCCAACTGTGCGGTTCTCTTGGTTTTTTTGATTTTTCAAAAACCATCGCATTTATTGTTTTAGTATGTCACTAGCAGGTAGGTAAAAATCGGTCGTAAGATTTCTATGTTCATTCTGTAATATTTTCTCTGTGACTTTAAGTACGTAAACTACTGCAACCTGGTTAAACGATTGGCATAGCCAGCAAGGCTTCAACTAGTACCATATTTCATCGAAACGTCCATGGCTAATAAAAAAAAAATTAAAATATTTAAAAATCACTAAAATAGCAACACCTTTCTCTGATAAAAATTATTACTAACATACTATACTATACATACTATATGTACATATGTCCTCAATGATAATACAATTTTGCTGAATCTCAGTGAAAAATAAAACACAAACAAAAATATGAAAATGAATGACGTCATTGCCTCTTTCATTCATCCACTTCATAATTCATTCTTTTCTTTTTCTTTTGTATTTCATTCTCTTTCTCTGTTGTAGAATGGATTTTGTGTTTGCCGATGACACGTTCTTTTTGAAGAAAACAAAAATCTCAGATATTTTCTTATTGTTAACTATCGGTACGTACTTATGTGCTTACATACGTATGTGTACCTACACATAATTTTAGTTTTTGTTGTTCCTCTTTGCTGTGGGCTTTCTTTTTTTTTTGTATAGGTTTACTGTAGGTTGTTACGGTATGATGATGAGAATTTAGTTCAAATCTTTTTATTTTCTTGTTTCTCTCATGTGTTTCCATTAGAACGTTGAGTACAAAAGAGATATTTTATCAATTGGTCTCTCTCTCTCTTTATCGCTTGCTAGCATTGCACATTGGGTCTGCAATGTAATTTCGAAAGAATTTTAAAATTTTAGTACCAAAGGATTTGTTCAATATTTCGAATTAAAAAAATGAATAATTATTCCGAGCTATTAGAGCAGTGACGATCCAGCGGTTGTTAAATTCCAATCGACATTCTAATGTGGAACAAAACGTTCATAATGGTCTTCAAATTTTAAAACATAAGAGGCTTTTATTGCCCTTTACAAAACCCACTTCAGTCCTGACACTTCAGAGTTGCTAACGTTAACAACGAACACTTTTGGCCCGAATTGGTTGATATGGACACTATCGACGTGTGGTTTCAGCAGGACAGCTCTACTTGCCAAACAGCTCATGACACATTGAATATTCCTCATAAGCGATTTGAGGGTATGACTATCTCACGTAATGTTGATGTGAACTGGCCACCGAGTTCGTGCAATTTGACCCCGTGAGACATGGTCTTGTAAAATTTTCTTAAACTGAACATTTAGAATGTGCTCTACCCAGAGAAGCCATGGTGGACGTTTAAAAGTTGTTATAGTCCTCATATAGTGACATCAATAGATCTTTCCAGGGAAAATTTAAATGATATCTCGTGCTTATTTTGTTTAACTTAATTTTAAATATACAAGAGCTTAAAAAGACCCTATACTCCCAGTTGCTACTCCATGCGGTCCTACAATTGCAATAATGTGAAGTCAGAAGGAAAATACATAAGCAGAGGGAAACGGCAATAGAAGAGGTAGGATGTTATGCCAGAATAATTCTGGACTATAAACTCGACTAAATCTACCGATGCCGAAATAAACCTCTTTTAACTTTTATTTTTTTATTTCTTTAAATAAAATAATTTGAAATAAAATACAAAATATTTTGTAAAGAAAGAATTTCTAAACATCTTTTATATTTATGAGCCCCATAGTGCTGCGATATCGTCACCACAATTTTTCATACACACAAACACAAAGAATAGTATCCAGTACTCAATATACAGTCATTTTATTCAATTGTTTATTACATAGTTTTTGTTGTTGTTAGTTATTGTTAAAAATAGAGTGTATTTTTCCCAACTAAAAAGAATGCTCTTCTCTACCACCGGCTGGTTACACACCAAGCAATTTTAGTTGCTTAAGTTTTTCTTCATAGTTTTATTGAACCCGCATTTACGTTTATACTCGACAATTGAGAATGTCAAAACAAAATGAAATAAGAGCACAAGTAATTCTATTCATCTTATGACAACCAGAAACCTCTCTCACTCTCTCCCTGTGGCAATGAATTCAAGAGTTGTACCGTAAAAATTGCCATGTGTGAACATCATCACAATACTCTCCCAACTCACATGCAAACACGGCATACAACCACACATACTATGTATTTAGTGTTATTGCTTCTCGTATTCTTTTAAATTTCCATTTTTTTCTTTTCTCTTTGTTGTACTGTATCAGCCTGAGTATTGAGTATCACAGTCAGTATCTGTTGATTGTTTAACAGATCGGTCAACGTGCCAGCGGTAGTATCTTATTTTTTTAGTGCGTTTGTGCGTTAAGTTTAGTTTTAAACACAAAATTTATTAGAAAAAGCAACAACAAGTACGAAACGAAATTATAACCTGTTTGTTAATAAGCCACAGTGTAAGGAAATCAATCGTACAACGAGAAGTGAAGAAGAACCCACAAATTTTATTTATTTTTCTCTGTTATACGGCCGGGTGATTACGAAAAACACGTTGTCGTTTCGTAAACATTCTAGTGTATCGCGAGCGAAATTTGAATTTTTTTTCTTTTCTTCTGAAATTTTATAATTTTATTCCGTTTTCATTTCATTTATTTTATTATTCTTGTATTTTTCTTGTTTTTTAGTTTGAAATTTTTTTTCAAAGTTCAATCAATAAGTCAAGTGCGTTCCTTATTCGTGTTATTCGTGTTGTTTGTTGAAGAATTTTGCTGATTTGCTGATTTCGTTGTTCGCTAATAAATAAAAACAAAAACAAAAAAAATCAATCAAAATGAGGGAAATTGTTCATTTGCAAGCTGGTCAATGTGGCAACCAAATTGGCTCAAAGGTTAGTATACTGAACGTTAATTTTTATGAGTTCGTTTCTATTTAAACAAATTCCAACTGAAGTCTCTTATCAGCATTAGGAGACACTCTATTGAAATCTGTTGTAACGAATTTTATTTCTTTCTGAATATTTTTTTCAACTTTTTATTACAATTTCACAATTTATTTCTAACCTCAATATTTAATTATAACACATGAGTACGTTTATCTTATGCCAACATTGCACAGTGGTGTTGAATGCTTAAAATGTTGGCTACATTTTTTTGATAAATTTTTTGTTGGACATCGTTTTTAAATATTAAACACAGGGTGGTCTACAGAGAAATTTAAAATAGAGATTGGGGAATGTTTATTTAAATACATGTTGAAAATAACACTGATGACATGAATCATCAAGTTTTTGTATCCCAAATCATAAGCTCATTTTAGTCTGACTACTTCTTTATATAATGTTTGAAGTTCAGATTCCTTGAAAATCTTGTCAGTTTTTGAGGTTCGGTACCATAAGCCCCGGTTCAAACCCTAGGGCAGAGATCTCGATAAAAACTCTGAGAATATATAAAATTGCTATAAGTTTAACAAAAATCTATCGTTCGGAGTTAGCTTTATACTGTAGGTCCCGCCATTCATGAATAAAATTAACACATACAACATATGTGGCGTGAGAAGCTAGGCCGTAATCCTGACTGAAGGGTTGTAATGGCCAATTATGTATGTATGTATGTAGAGAAACTAGGTCGTAATCCTGACAGAAAAGTTGTAATGACCAATGTATGTATGTAGTCTAGTAGATATTGTGTTGGTTTATTAGAGATGAGGCCACGGTTTAAACCCCAGGTCAGACATCTCCCATAACAAGAAATATGAAAAAATATTTTCCGGCGACTTCCTCTCAGCAGATTTCTGGCAAAAACTTTGAGAGTAAATAACAATTGATATGAAAAATTTTTCAAAAATCTTTCATTTGGAGTTGGCTTTAACTGTAGCTCCCACCTCTTGCACAACATAAGTGCTGTTAGACGATAGGTCGTAATCCTAACAAAAAGGTTGTAACGACCAATTAAATGCGTAAGTTATACTCTCTGTGACGTCAGAGATCACGCTGCTGTCTGAGTAAATTATTTGAAGACTTAATTTTTAAAATTTCCAAATCTTTTCCAAATCTTGATAATCATTATTCTCTCGGTATAATACTTAATTTGTTTCACTGTGCAATTTTTGTTTATTTGTGGTCTCATTATTTCTTATTCATGCTCTTTTAGTTCTTTCATTTGCTTATCGTGTTCCTCATTCTGGTTGTTATTGTTGTTTTGTATTTTTTTTATCAGTAGAAAGCGTGCATTTTTTCATTTGGAATCTGTTTTCTTTTTCTGCCCCTTTTATAATATTTCTCTTTGCATTACGTTTTTATGTCTGCCTCTTTATGTATAGTACTACCTCCCCTTTGTGTTTTGTTGTTTTTGTTTTGTTAATTTCTTGTATTTACATGACGAGTTTTTCATTCGGTTTAGCCTTATGATTTTTTACCGTTGGCTTGTTGTTGTTGTTGTTATTTGTTTAATTCTTTTTCAAAGAGAAATTGTTAATGATGGAAATTTTGAGAGAAATGAGAGACTCACTACAATCGAAACAAGGTTAATACATGCAAACATACTCTCAGACACACACACACACATACATATGCACAAACATGAGTAATGTTAAAAGTATTTGCAACAGTGTTTAAAAGCATGTGATAAAGTCATAACACTGCAAGAAGTATTAATTATTTCTACACTTACATATGTATGTATGTACGTCTTTCCATTTTCGTTTTCTTCTTTTAAGCTGCAATATGGTTACTCATCAGGCACAATGCCAGCGATAACGGTAAAGCTTTATTTATGATATATTTCTGACAATTTAAAACTAAAAATTTGCAAAAACTGATTGAGAACTTTTTGTTAAATGGAACTGGAATACGAAAAAACAAATTTACACTGAAATATATGTATTTACATATGTACATACAATTTTAACTTTCACCAGGTAGTATTTGGCAATAATTTTTGGTTTTTGAAAGGAGGAAAATATTTATATTTTATACATTATTGAACTACCTTAACCTTTCTTTTTCTAAATAAATGAACACTCTAAATAGCTTTTCCGTTACTTTCTCATGCCTTTCAAAGGCGTTAAATTAGTTAGCTTTGACAGCAGCTTGTAGCTTCGTATGTAGGTCACCCAGCTCAAACTTATTTTGAGGGAAAAAATTTCAAAACAAGTGGAAAAGTGTACATTGATTATAATAAACTCTAAAATTTAGAGTTTAGATTTAGAGTCTAAATCCAATACCAAATTGGGAAATCTTTAAAAATCTGTTCTTTCCATACTCTGTTCACATACATACATACATAACATAATTCGTCATTACCACCCTTATGTTATGTGTGTTAATTTTATACATGAGTGGCGGGACCTACAGTTTTAAAGTCGACTCCGAACGACAGATTTTAGAAAAACTTTTTCATGGCAATTTTATTTACCCTCAGTGTTTTTGCCAAAAATCTGCAGAGAGGCAGTCGCGAAGGAATATTTTTTCACATTTCGTTTAGTTCGAGATGTCTGACCTGGGGTTTCAAGCATGACTTCACTTCTAATAAGCCAATACACTACCTACTAGAATACGGCTACTTCCCCATTCTGTAATGAGTTTAAAAAACAATGATTGTTCTCAGTTATACTGTTGTTAGTGTTCTCTTGCCTTGTCTATATCTTGTTAGCACTACGTGTAGTAGCTAAACACGCGTTCAAACATATGTATATATGTTCAACATTGATGTTTATAGACGTTTGTCTGGTTCGCCCTTCAAAAATCTGTCGTATTTATGTTGTTCGGCCATTATATTGTATTTTTATGTCTAAAGCAGCGATTGCGAAAGTTTCTATATTTATTACAAGTTCCCAATCCACGTACACATATGATTTTTATTTTCTTTATTTTCTGTTATTGTATTGACGCCTAATATGTATTTCATAGCCTTGTCAAAGCTAGATAAGATTAGGTGGCATTTCTTCACTAAAAGGCAAAATCCCGTATAGGTTTGAAGTTAGGTCCATTGTAGTGCCGTATGTTAATACCCAACCCAGAAATAAAATCGTTCTCAAAGGATAACAACCACAATCGAAATAACTTTTTCTCGTTGCGTTAAGAATAATTTTAGAAACGATGGCACGGAGATCAGAGACCGAAAAACTTTGCTTGTTCATGGCAAGAACTGGGCACTAATATACATTCATATGACATCCTTTACATCTTTATTTTAAATAAAAATAATGTTGTGTTGATAAATAAAAGCTCCTCTGTAAGGAAAAACCTTTATTAAGATTAAATTCAGATTTGGACTGATTGAGCTTATCTGCAACTACAAACTGTTTAATTAACATCTGCTCTAAACAAGTCAGTTGAGAGCAAACTGCTCTAAACAAGCCAAATAGAGTCAATATCTGCTCTAAACGAGGCAATTGACAGCCAAATTCTGCTCTAAACGAATAAAGTGGCAGCCAACCTCACAAATATGCAACATGCAGCCTATTATTGCCAGTTCATGAGCAACTCGTATTCTCCTATTATCATAGGATTCGGTAGTCAGACCTCTTGTTAATAAATTTATGGATCCTATAATATTACGTTGTAATACCGATTATAAGAAGTCGCCGTAGTCTAGTAGGTAGTATGTTGGCTTATTAGACGTAAAGCCAGGGTTCGAGCCCCAGTCCATGACATTAAAATAAAAATACAAAAAGTATTTCTTCGGCGACTTCCTCTCAGCAGATTTCTGACAAAAACTCTGAGAGTAAATAAAATTGCCTTGAAAAGTTTCTCAAAAATCTGTCGTTCGGAGTCGACTTTAGGTTGTAGATACTGCCACTCATGTATAAAATTTAACACACACAACATAAGTGGTGTAAGAAACTAGGTCGTAATCCTAACTGAAGGGTTGTAATGTAAGTAATACGGATTATATCTATTGCACTACATGTCTAGAAATCTAGTCTACGGTATACAGTGTAGATTTTATTCAAATTACTAAACGTTTACTAAAATCCCGACATTGAGAGAGAAGGTAGTATGTAGTCTTACCTTCTTCGTTGTTATTATAGAAATTTCTAGAAGTTCTAGAAGTTGTTGTGAAGTATGTATTCCTTTTTGAGGTATTCGATGGATTTATTTATCCATCTTCCTTTGGCTATTAGTAAGGTCTGTAAGAGATCAATCGTAGCTCAATAAATAGAAAACAAACATTAAAAAATCACAACTATTTGCAATAAATAATTCAATTAAGAAGAGCGCAATTACGATAAAAATGACGCCACGTCAAACACCTCAGCTAATTGGCAATCAATAAACCAAAATTCTAGAAATAAAACAAATCATGATACAAACAGGAAATCTGTATAGAAATAATTTAAATAATTTATGCTAGCTTATAAATAAATAAGAAAAAAATTCAATTAATTTTTTTTGGCAGTTTAACGATAATAAAACCTGTTCAAATAAAAAAAAAAAAATAAAAAAGAATTTCAAATTGATTTCATAACAATTTTTTTTGTAGAACCCTAAACTAGTTCACTTTCAATCTGTTCAATGTCTTTGTACAGTTGTATGTTTAAAGTTCTCATTTAAATATTTATAAGTAATCAGCGAATCTAAAGTTCAATTTGATTTCTTACAGAAATAATAATAAAAAACAAAAACGAAATTGAAAAGAAACAAAAAAAATTGTTTAAAACGAAATAAAATTCAAACATAAAAACTTGCTGACACCATTCAAAATGCTTGCTAACGTGACACTTCGAGTGTGTTTTAATATTTTTTTCCAACGAAAATGTACAAATCAAGACTTCAATTTTTAAATTTTTACGTAAACGTTAGAGTAATCGTTTATTTTTAACTGAAATTATCTTATCATTGTGCTCATTACAATTATGTTCATGTTTTGTGTGTTAAAAGCTTACACTGAGACCTTTATTATCGCAAAGAGAATTATGAAAATTGATCACTTTGTTCGTATTCAAAAATGCAAAGACTTTACGGGTATAAAAAGTTAATGCGAGATTTAATGTGAAACATTGGTACACTTACATAGGTCTCTTTTTCCATCTTTCTATTCCTCAAGAATTCGTCGTGAAAAGAAGTGATTATTTTGAGCCCAGTGATATATCATTAGTCATTACAATCCTTCAGTCAGGAGAACAACCTAGTTTCTCATACCGCTTATGTTGTGTGTATTAATTTTATACATGAGTACTGGGGCCTACAGTATAATGCCGACTTTCTCATGACAATTTTATTCACTCTCAGAGTATTTTGTCAGAAACCTGTTGAGAAGAAGCCCTCGGAGAATTTTTTTTTCATATTTCGTTTTGTTGGGGATGTCTGACATAGGGTTTGAACCGTGGCCTCACGTCTAATAAAAGAATACACTATCTACTAGACTATGACGACTTCATTCACCAATTTTGCATACCTTATTCTCATGTGAAGCTTAATTCGGAGAATACCTTGTGCACCGTTCGAAATAAATGGTAATGCAACGGGAAAGGTCATTCACATTAGGAAATTGAGAAAAGCCCGTTAAACAGCCTTTAACAGATTTAGAAATATTGCTACAAAGTCTTGTCAAAAGACTAGTATGTCGTCATTATAGGTCCTGTGTCAGTCATTTGACAGCAATGGAACGGAAAAATCTTCTTTTACTATCCCCTCTACAGGATACAGTAGCAATTATATGAGCGTTTAAGCAACATCGGCTAAGCAGATGATATCCGTAACATAGCTGCAAAGGTTAGCTGATAAGGCTACAATCACAGGCTTGCACTTAATCGATAACATGCTTTTGATCAAAATATCGAAAGATGGCCAGCCTAAAGTTGCCATTATGGTTCGTATAAATAAAGCAAGAGTGCTGTTCCAAAGTCTCCACAGGGTATTGATGTCGAAAAGTATTAGTCGCCCAACTAAACGGTGTTCTTTAATGTTACTCTCACTAAATCTGCTGAATCCACAATACGGGGCACAACGATTCAAACATTTTCAAAATATACAAGAGTATTCTTCTGGTCATATCAAATAAAAAGTCTTTGCTGGACGCTCTGAGAGTAAATAAAATTGCCATGAAAAATGTCTCATTCGAAGTCGATTTTAAACAGTAGGCCCCGCCAATTATGGATAAAATTAACACAGACTACTTGGGTGGTGTAAGAAAAAAAATTGTAATTCTGACTGAAGAAGGGTCGTAATGACCATATAAGTAATTATAACGTGCAGTCCGACTAAAATCATATGACCCGTGGGTGAGCCGGTATCCTAGCACCCTGTCCTAGCCCTGGTAAAAATGATTTTTGATAATCATCACATGACAAATAAAATTACATGCCTCAAGATATTTCTCTCTTTGAATTTTGATTTCCCGCTGATGAAACCTTTGGCTACTTCAATAAAAAACTCGCTAGATGATTTGATGTTGCTTCTTTGATGAATACAAGTGAAGTAATTTATTAACAAAGTATAATGTTTCAAAAGGGTTACGGTTTATGTTTTTAGTACATTTAAAATGAGAGAGAATTTGCCGAAAATTACCAAGAAAAGAAAATAGAAAAATTTGAGCATGTAGAACAAACATATGAATTTAATATGAGTACAATGAAGATCAAAAGTTATTATGATGATATTACAAACGTACTAAAGTCGATTAATAGAATTCAAATATTTTAATAATTATTTCGAAAAGTGTCTCAACATTCCGGCGGGGTTGAAAGTACCCACTTTCAAGAGTCTAAAAGAACTGCTAATTTTGTAATTGGTCTGCGAATGGTGCCTTTAATCGTCTTGACATCAGCTACTCGGATTTTCCCATCCTTTCCGGGTGCAGTAGCAACTATGCGCCCTTTGAGCCAATGAAGTGGCGCCAGATTGTCTTCGTGAACTAGTACGAGCATTCCTGGTTTTAAGTCAGGTGACGTTTTTTTCCAAGCCTTTCGTTGAATAATCTCATGTAAATAGTCAGAAGACCACGAATGCCAAAACTTCTGCTTTGCTGCACAAATGCGTTGCCATCGTTCAAGTAGGCTAATATTATCACATTGAATGGGACGTTCTGGCAGTGAGTTTAGGGGACCATTTACCAAAAAATGTCCAGGCGTTAGAGCTTCGATGTCGTTTGGGTCAGTAGACAGTGCGGCAATAGGCCGTGAATTCATTATAGCCTCAGTTTCAATTAATGTAGTTGAAAGTTCTTCGAAAGTTAGCTTTGCTCCTGCTAGAGTACGATATAGATGACCCTTTGCGCTTTTCACAGCAGCCTCCCATAGACCGCCGAAATGTGGTGCCCTTGGGGGTATAAAATGAAAATTTATAAATTTATTTGAGCAAAAGCTGTTTAATGAATCTTGAAACTGTTTGTCTAGAAACGCGTTTTTTAGCTCGATAAGCTTGTTATTTGCGCCTACAAAATTTGTAGCATTGTCGCTGTAAATATCTGAAGGTAGACCGCGTCGCCCAATAAGCCGTTTTAAAGCTGCAATGAAGGCTTCCGCAGAGAGATTAGACACCAGTTCAATATGAACTGCCTTAGTTACAAAGCATATGAAAATAGCGCCATAACTTTTGGTCGGTCGTTTGCCTCTTATTTTGTAGTAGGTGTCTATTGGACCGAAAAAATCAACTCCGCAGCGTTCGAATGGTCTGGCAGGTGTGACGCGTTCACGAGGCAGATCTCCCATTATTTGTTCCATCAGTTTTGGACGATATCGAATACAACTGATGCATGAGCGAACCACCTTTCTTGCTATGTTGCGAACGTTGATGATCCAGAATGTTTGACGAGAAAAAGCGATGAGAGCTCTGGGTCCTGCGTGGTAATTTGACAAGTGAAGATAACGTATGTAGCTTAGAACGAAATTACAATTCGGTAACAAAATTGGATGTTTTCTGCTATAAGGTATATTTGCGTTTTCGAGACGGCCACCTACGCGAACTAGTGGAAAATTGATACCCTTATCAATAAATAGTCCAAGAGACTTTAACGATGTTTTAATATCTACACCCTTGTTTAAATAAGTAATTTCTGAACTGAAGTGAAATTGTTGTAAATTCCAGGCTATACAATAAATCGCGTGTTGCTGTAGCTCAGCATTAAGTGCGGTTTTGTCACGAACAAATCGAAATAATAATGTTACAACGCGTACGGTTTTTAAATATGAACTTGATTTTTCGCATAACTTCAGAATCGAATTGTTATTAATTTCGCACTTAAAAAGTGACGATCGAACTGCAGATTTTACGACATTTTCATCACATTCACCAAGTGAGTTAGGCCATTGCTGTTCAGGATGTTTCAAAAACTCAGGCCCTGCAAACCACGACGATGATTTTAGACTTTGAAGTGAGCAACCTCTTGAGATTAAGTCAGCAGGATTTAAGGCTGTAGGTACATGTCGCCAAGAACCTATTGCTGTGGTTTCCTGGATTTCGGATATACGATTTCCTACGAAAGTGGTTAATGTTGAAGAGTGTAGCTGCAGCCACCTTAAAACAACAGACGAGTCGGTCCAAAAGTATACCCTTGGTACGAATGATTTAAAAAGCTGCGCTATTTTTCGATACAGCACTGATAAAAGATGAGCTCCGCATAACTCTAACTGGGGCATCGTTCGCTTTTTCGTTGGAGCAACTCTACATCGCGCTGCAAATAGTACGCTGGAAAAATGATTAAATTGATCTCGTGTAGTAACGTAAAAACAACATCCATAGGCACGTAATGAAGCGTCGCTGAACCCGTGAAGTTGTATGTCGATGTAATTCTTAGTTAACACAAATCGTGGTATAGAAATCTGATTTAAATTTTGTAAATCATCTAGGCACATAACAAGTGTATTTTTAACGTTGACCGGAACTTCGGTATCCCAATCGTAATTTTGTAGCCATAGATTTTGCAACAAGACTCTTAGAGTTATTATAATTGGACTAATGAGGCCCATCGGATCAAAAACTGATGCTGTTAATGATAAGATTGCTCGTTTTGTGTAAGTTGAAAACCTTGGTTCTGCTTTAAACGTGAAGAGAAAGTTATCGTTTACCGGATCCCAATTGATTCCGAGTGCGCTTGTAACTTGCGATTTTTCCATATTCATGTTTTTTAATGAGGTGTTATCCGATTGAAAACTTGGATGATTCGATTGAAATTTTGCCATTTCTAACCCGCCTTTTGATAAAATGTACAAAACCTCCTCCTTAATTTTATTTAATTCTTCGATTGTGCTAGCGCCTGTCAGCATATCGTCGACGTAAAAATGATTTCGAATAACGGAAGCGCCAATTTTATGAGAAAATTCGAATTTAGCCGCTAAAAATTGTAATGAGCGTATGGCTAGAAAAGGTGATGCGGACATACCGTATGTAATAGTATTGAGTTGATAGACATTTATTGGTTGATTTTCGTTTGGTCTCCACAAAATATATTGGAAGGGTCTATGTGATTCGTGTATCAAAAACATTCGATACATTTTGACTATGTCGCCTGTAAGTACAAATCTATACATTCGAAAACGTAGCACTTGTAAACACAAATCGTCTTGTATAGTCGGTCCAACGAGAAGTATATCATTTAACGATTTTTCTGATGTCGTTTTGGCCGAAGCATCAAACACGACACGCAGTTTTGTACTTGAACTGTTAGGACGGAGAACACAGTGATGGGGTATGAAATAGTGGGCAGTTGTAAGATCTGCATTTGTTATGAGTGACATATGGCCCAATTGCTCATATTCAGTCATGAAATCAGAATACTGCGCCTTTAAATTATTATCGCGTGAGAGACGACGCTCGAGAGAATGAAACCTCTTTAATGCTGCGTTATATGACGAACCTAATGTCGAAAAATGTTCCTTAAAAGGTAATTTGACGATGATTCTTCCTGAAGAATTTGTTGCTACATTTTCTGTAAAATGCGTTTCGCACGATTTCTGTTCGGGTGTCCATTTCGTTGTTGGGTTGTGAATTTCTTCCATTTTCCATAAGAATTGCATTTGGTTATTAAGATCGTTTAATTCTGCAGTGGTAACCATGCATTTTGTTATTGAATGTTTGCTATCTGGTACGTATCGTCCCGTAACGATCCATCCAGCCTGAGTTTCTTGAAAAGTTGGCATATTTGGTCCGAGACTAAGTTTTTTACTTAACAGAATGTCGAAAAAGTATTCGGTTCCAAGCAACAAGTCGATTGATTGCTGTTTATAAAAAAATTCATCAGCCATGTCGATTTCGGGAATACGCCACTTTGTAATATCGATGTTGGTCGAGGGGAGATAACCTGATATGCGATTTGTTACCAATAAACCGACGGAAAATTCATGAGAGTTGAATCGAGATCTTATTGTGGACTCAACTTCGCATTTCATCTTAGATGAAGATTCTCCTACACCAGAAACTTCTACGAACGTTTTTCTACGAGGCAAGTTTAAAAGGCCAGCAAGTTTTTCGGTTATTAAATTTACTTGAGAGCAAGAGTCTAATAATGCTCTAGCTAGTTTGTATTCTCCCGTACTGTCCGAAATGAGAATAATTGCAGTTGCAAGAATGACACTGCTAGAATGATTATTCAAATGAGTATTTACGGTTGCTTGAGTAACAGGCTGATACGTAGTGCTACTAGTTGATGGTGACTCACGGTGCAATAATGTGTGGTGAGAATTTTTGCATGCTTTACAGCGATGCTTTGAGGTACAATTAGATACATTGTGGCCAGGCGATAGGCAATTAATACAAATACCAAGTTTTTTGACGGTATCAAATCTACTAGTGGAGTCTAGAGATTTGAATTGCGAGCAATGGTTACTCCAATGGTCTAAACGCTTGCAAAAGATGCAATTTCTTTTCACTTGTGCTACAAAGGAATGGTTTTGTTGACGCCGTTTTGAAATATTTTGTTTCTCGTGTATTACTGTTGCGTTCGATTTGTTGTTTGATATTGGTTGCGGTTCAATCGACTCTAAAAACTGACATCTACGCTCCAAAATCTTTGTAAAGTTTTCCCATGAAGGCAAAGAACTAAAATCCATAGCTTCTTTCCACTTCAGATTGGACTCGGAATCAACTTTTATTAAAATTAAATGAATGAGCATGGCGTTACAAATATCTTCTACACTTCCCAATGATCTTAAAGAGCTGTAAATGGCTGATGCGTTATCAATTAATGCCCGAAGTTGCAAAGCAGAAGGTTTATTAACAGATGGTAGCTCATATATATTAGAAATATGTTCGAGAAATATTAACGTTTTATTATCGTACCGTTCGTCAAGCCGCTGAAGAGCCTTTCTATAATTTTCGCCTGTTATTTCGAATGCACGTATAGTATCAAGAGCTTGACCAGATAGGCAATGTAACAAATGGTTGAAACGCTCAATTTCGGAGAGCGATGAATCGTTATCAACAAGCTGTTTGAACGTTGAAATAAAATTTTTATATGCAGCATATTTGCCATCAAAATGGGGTAAATGTAACTTGGGCAATTTAGATTTTACAGTTGCTGGAATGGCGAAAGAAGATTCGATTGATCGTTTATAATTGTCACCCATAAGATCTATTATTTTCGTTTTTGTTAAGATGCACAATTCCTCTAAGTCAGCCCGTGAATTATCTTTAGGGTTATGTATTTCTATATCACTTTGTATAGAAAGTAATTGCTTGAAATAAGCTTCAACTAAACCTAAGCGACATTCAAGTTCAGAAGACGACATTGTATTTGTAACTAGGTTTTTAATTCGTGTTACATTTGCTTTAACAGCTGCGCGTTGCCTTTGCAGAGTCTCTGCTTCAGTCATTTTAACTTTTGTATGTTAAGGGAGCCAATACTTAATATCTCTTATCCAAATTATAATATTTCTCTTATAAAATATTAATATAAATATGTTGTTGATGTACAATGTACTAAAGAGAATTATGTACTAAATATGTATGTGTTTACAATGTACAATGTAGATATATATGTTTGAAATGGTTTACGGGATTTCTTTTTTGCTTTAAAGAAATGTTCTTTTTTTTTTTGCTATGAGTTTGTTACATACATACGAATTGTTGACGATTTCTGGTTTTTTTTTTTTACGTACTCCGTGTGTACCTATGTATGTATGTATGTAATCTGTATGTTTATATATCGAAGTATGTATGTACGATTATACTTGACACAACGGTTTTTTTTTTTTATAAAAAATATAACAACGAATTTTATTTTTGTTTGATGAATAGATTGAATATTCTTCCTTTCTAGATTCTGCCGAATATTTAATTTAAATGAAATACCTGTATGTTTGATTTGCAGGTGACACTTCAAGTCTGCTTACAATGGATCCGAAATTTGTTTTATTTGATACTCCAAACGGGTTATGGGCTTGCTCGTCCGAGTTGAGATTTGTCCCACGTAGAAACTGGGTAGTGGTAACCGAAATGTCGAAACGATAGTGCTGCTATTAACTGTTGATCGATATTAATTGACGAAAAGTAATTGACGAAAAGTCTTGCTTATTCTGGAAACTCTTGCTCGAGTCGAATTTCAGCGTTGTTGATCGATGTTAGTTGACGAAAACTCTTGTTCGAGTTGAACTTCACGAAATTGCGAACGTAAGGGTGGGCCACGTCGGCTTTTGTGTGGAAACTCTTGCTCGAGTAGATTCCACGAAATTACGAATGTGAGGGATGTGCCCCGTTAGCTTTGTGTGGACACTCTTGCTCGAGTCGATTCCACGAAATTGCGAATGTGAGGGTAGCCCCACGTTGGGCGCCAGAAATGATGAAACCTTTGGCTACTTCAATAAAAAACTCGCTAGATGATTTGATGTTGCTTCTTTGATGAATACAAGTGAAGTAATTTATTAACAAAGTATAATGTTTCAAAAGGGTTACGGTTTATGTTTTTAGTACATTTAAAATGAGAGAGAATTTGCCGAAAATTACCAAGAAAAGAAAATAGAAAAATTTGAGCATGTAGAACAAACATATGAATTTAATATGAGTACAATGAAGATCAAAAGTTATTATGATGATATTACAAACGTACTAAAGTCGATTAATAGAATTCAAATATTTTAATAATTATTTCGAAAAGTGTCTCAACACCCGCAAAAAAGTTTTCTCTTTTATTGTCACGTTAAACTGTGTTAGATTCAGAAGAGATTCCAAACACTTTGTTTGAAAACGATTTCATTACTCCAATGACACTTCAAACTGTATCTAAATTTCTACCACCTTTGCTAAGCTATACATGTTGTTTGATGGAGAAGTTTGATGTGTGACCAAAAGCTTTTAGATAAACACAGAAACTACGAGAGGTTGTCGGGTCTCCCAGTGTTCACTTCAATGTTCTCAAGGATTAGTGAACATATTACATTCTAAATTAAAAATTAACACTTTTTATTGTTATTGCAGCGTTTATTATTTTCGTAGTCGCCGTAGTCTAGTAGGTAGTGTGTCGGCTTATCCACGGTTCAAATCCCAGGTCAGACATCAAAACTAAAATATGAAAAATATTTCTTCGGCTACTGCCTCTCAGCAGATTTCTGTTAAAACCCCTGATAGTAAATAAAATTGCCATGAAAAGTTTCATTAAATTTATCGTTCGGATTTGAGTTTAAACTGTAGGTCCCGCCACTCATGTATAAAAATTAACGCACACAGCTTAAGTGGTATTAGAAGCTAGGTTGTAACCCTGACTGAAGGGTTGTAATGACCAATCATGTATATATGTATGTATTATTTTCTTATTGAAAACAATGGTTTAACCAGGCACAGGTGTCTGTTATTATACTGTGTTCATTAATTGCCCATGTTCGGTGATCTGATTAAACATTGAACAACAACATGTTCAAGCGTAACATTTATGGTTGAATCTGACAAATATTTTGAAAAGATCGTGATGTTCTTATACGGTATCGCGTTACTTTTTTGTTATTAGTTTTCGATTTACACCAGATCCATAAATTAAAAAATAAAGTCTCTGTACTGGATTCCCTATTTTATTATTTTCTACAATAGCGTAGATCGCGTGTTGTAAATTGTTGGCAGCTTAGTGCCAAAAAGACGTTAAAAGAAAGAAATACATAAAAAGTAACACTAACAACAAAAGTAATAAAAAAAAATAAAAATACATACAAACAAAACTAAAAATAACAATTTAAGTGTTTAAATAAATTCTTGTTCTTCTTTTCTCTTTTTTTTTTGGGCTTTTTTTTGAATTTTATTTTTGCGGTAAACAATTTACAATCTTTTGTAGTTTTTATAAGGTTTTGGTTTTAATTTTCAATTCTATCGCTGTTGTACATACAAAGAAGGGCATTCATTTAAATTCGTTGGCAGTTGGAATTTTTATTCTTTATTTGTTATTGTTTTTTTTTATTTAATTTTTATCTTGAAAACATTATTTATAATGACGTGTTTGTTACTAATTAGTTGGGTTTCAAATATTTTGTTTACTTAAGGTTTCTTTTTAGAATGCTTTTAGCCTAACCACTAATCAGCGATTTAAATGAATGAAATGTTTGCTTAGCTAAAACATTTTGAAAGTGTTTAAACACTCAAGTGCTTATTTTAACAACAACTATTTTAATTATTAAATGATATTCAATTGCTCTTCATTTTAATATATTTACATGAATAATTAACATTTTGAAAATGAATTCAATTAATCAAATGAATTGGTTTTAAATTATTTGTAATGAAATATTATTTACCACTTCTGTTTGAGGAAAATAAAGATTCTTTCCAGATAGCTTATAAACGTAAGATTTTTGATAATATTTATGTAAATATTATGGCCGTCCTTATTGGCAATATACGGATTCCGTAAGATAATTTTTGCATCATATCTCACTATTGTTGTTAGGTTCACTTTCTGAGGGCGATTTGATAGTTGGTCCTGGCCCTCCAATCTGCCACTTCTACGGACTCATCGATGGATGGGTCAGGGAGTAAGAGCAGAGGCGTTGGAGGAGTGGATCAGGTTGTTATGTTTCCTGATGTCTATGGCCTTCTATAGACAGTGTAAGAACAGGTTGGCTACTGGGCTTGGATAAGGCCAGTTTAATGTTAATTATAGAGCACTGCGAGATAAGGTCGCTGACAGGGATCTGGAACAGATCCCAGCCGAACTACTGCAGGATATGTTGCGATGAAGAGGAGTTGGAGACTCTCGAACACCTCTTATGTAACTGCCCACCCCTTGGTAGGTTGAGGTAGAGAACCCTTGGCAGAGGCTTCTTTGATGGTTTGAATTCTGTGTCGAGAGCCGACATCAAGGCTCTCCACAGACTCATTAGTAACTTGAGCTGGTGAGAAGTGCTAGGGCTTTATTGTTCTCCCATTTTGTTTTGTTCTGCTCTGTGTAATTCCTTCGCTTCCCATTCTCCCTTCCTACTTCCGCTCCTTTTTCCTATCCCCTCTTTTATCCTTCCTTCTTAAGGACGTTATGTACAATGGGTCAAATCGACCTCCGGGTACTGTACTTGTCAAAATTGACAAGTACACGTTCTCTAACTTAACCTAACATATGATCAACCTACCAAGTCTACAACAATCACATCGAAGGAATGCTTAGTATTTGGTGATTTCAGAAGAATTACATCTGCTATGAGCTATTGAAATTGGTTACCTCTACCGAATATTTGTGGTATTTTTCTCGAATACATTTCATTGCACAACAAGATATTCGAAATTGACTGGATTTTTAATTTTTTTTTTTGTTTAACACAAGATCAGTTCTTCTAGCGTAAGTAACATGCTGCTAGAATGGTAGGAATGGATCCAGCGAAAATACCTTTAGCTGCACTGTTGACACAAAGTAGTCCTCTTGTTTCATTCATACCCTTATGTCCTATCAACCAAAACTAACTAATTTCCTTCTGAGTATTTTTATCTTTACTCTTGTGTGGGTTCTTACCAGTATTGCGTAGAGTATCCCATGGTTGATTATGGTGCCTTTGCTTAATGTTTTTGATCTGTAGGCATTGTACCTCACTATTCATAGTACAATGTGAAGTATTTTGGATTTATTCGTATACCATTTTTGCGAATCATTACGTAACTCTGCCCTATTTGAAAAGAGAGTACCCTGTATGTCCTAGTAAAAATGATTTGTTTTTAAATCACCAAATGACAAATAAGATTACATGCCTCATAATTTCTCTCTTTGAATTTCGATTTATTGCAAAGTAGTCCTCTCTTGTATTGTCACGTTAAATTGTGTTAGATTTAAAAGAGATTACACACCCTTTATTTGAAAGGGATTTCATCACTCCAATGATGCTCTCTATACTCTAATACTCTAAAAAGTCTTGAGGTAGGTGTTATTTGTTTTGTCTTTCGGCATTATTCTACAGAGCCATATAGTATATTAGGCCTGACAATTTCCATGTATTATTAATTATGTAGAGATACTCAGTACTTTTAATGCTACACCGAACCATGTACCTGATAAGAATTTAAATATATATAGAGGCCATTTTAGTGATGAACCAGTGGGACTGTATTGCAAAGAATCTTTCTAGCTTTTTTATCGCTGATGTAGTTGCGGCTGCCAAGTAACTTTTCAATCCAAATTGATGTCCAAACATTTAATGTCTTCCCTACCATGATGCAATGAATTTTCTACAATTCCAACTAGGTTCTGCGAGCCCCACATGTGAAAATTTTGTCTGAGTGACAAATAAGCTTCATCACTGAAGAAAATCTTGTTCAAAAAAACGATTTGACTTAACGTCTGGTTAAAAGTCTTCAATTGCGAGAAAACAAAACTGGAATTAAGTTTCTTCCAGGATCATTTAAAAAAAAATTGGCCTAATAATATATCCAGCCACCTTTTTCCAGATGCAATAGAAATGATCTTCATCGCTGACGTAAACTTTGTGAAGGTTAAATCGGCTTTGTTGTAGTTGAACTACATATGAATGGAGATGCAAATGCAAATACAAAATACGAAATAATGAACAATAAAATCATGCTCAATTGCTGAGAACGTCGTAGTACTGTTGAATACGAATTAAACGTCACTATTACATGGGTACAAACGATATTTTTGGCAATTAGTGCATTGTGATAATGCACAAACCTGTTCACTTCTGTAATGCCTATAGTTTCTTCATATTTAAAGATAATTTTGCCAATTCCTTGCACAAGAGGTCGATTATGACGACTACATCCAGTCCCTAATATTCGAAAAGTGGCCACTATTTTTACGCTTTCATCGGTTGCTATAAAATTCATCTCCGTGTATGGGAAACCTTTCTTTAAATAAATGTGACTTTAGATAGAAGTCGCCGCAGGCTAGTCAGTAGTAGTATTGGCTTATTAGATGTGAGACAAAGGTTCAAACCTCTGGTTAGACATCTCCAACAAAAAGAAATTTAAATATTTCTTCGGTGACATTCTCTCAGCAAATATCTGGTGAAAGCTTTGAGGGTAAATAAAATTACCATCAAAAGTTTCTGTCGTTCGGAGCCGACTTTAAACTATAGGTCCCTCCATGCATGTATAAAATTAACACACACAACATAAATGGTGTGTGAAGCTAGATCGTAAGTTTGACAATATTATCTATATATGTATGCATGAGACATTTAAAGGCTTAAAGCCTTGCCAGACCTATGATTTAAAGCTACCAACAAACACAATACATACATACAATTGTTTCAAAACAAAGCTTGCCGTTATCGATACAATAATTATACTCTACTATCAGTTGCTTAAATTTCTTATGAATTTTTCACATCACCGGGGATGATAGTAACAAATTAATAGAATCTCCTGCCTGTTGTTATTGTCCCCCATTTGTTTATCGTTAAATTATAATTAATTTATTTGTTGTTATCGCTATAGTATAATGTGAATGTATTTCATTTGTTTATTTTATATTTTATTTTTTCATTATTATTGTTATTAATTTTTAATTTTTTTTTTATGCACACGCACACATTCATTCATTCATTCAAATTTAAATGTTAATTAAGTTTTCTGATATTTATTTATGCTTTTTTCCATATTTTTTTTTTATTTAATTTTTTTTTTTAATTTTTGCTATGATTTTTTGCCATTAACAAATAGTGACAATTTAATTTTTTATATCTCTTATGTTATAATGATATATGCACATTATTTTAATGCTCCTGTTGTTTTGTATTATTATTATTGTTTTTATTTTTTTTTATTATTTTTACTTTATTTATTATTTTTTTTGGTTTGAAATATAATTTAAATAGTTGATGGTATTGGCTTTGATGGTGTGAGGCATAATGAGGCATTTTTCTCATTAATACTATGTTTTTATTATTCTTTTTATGTTTTTTTTTTATTGTTGTTTATTTGTTTTAATTTAATAATTCAATGCGTATACTGTTTCCACACTTTTAATTAAAACTTCTTTTGATTTATTATGATGCAGTGTGAAATATTATAATTTATCTCACGATAAGCGTAACAAACACCCTACCCTCTCATAGTAAATGAAAATGAAAACAACAACAACAAAAAAATGAAAATAGACAGCAAAAGAGTTTTCAAGGTACTTTTCTATAATTTATTATTAATGAAAGGAAGTTGCAAAGCATACAATGAAGCAATTAATACCATCTAGAGTTGGAGAAGTTTAACTATGTGGAACGATACAATACACAGGGCATTTGCAATATATGTAGGAATTATAGAAATATTAGAAAATATATATTCAAATGAAGCACAATAAGTTAATAGCCGTACATACAGTCTTTATCTAACAAACGTCAGTTTTTTTCTGCAATTAATTCAATACACAAAAGAAGCACAAAAAGTCAGTAAATTTTTATACAAATAAAACTGTCACATCAACAAATGTAGCACATCAGATGCAATAATATTTAATCACACATTAATGTTAAGTGTTTACGATATTCTATAATTTATATCGCTTAATACGATATACATCCATGCCATCCATACATCAATTCGTGGCAAGATATTAAACGTACATAATGATTTAATAACTTCAATTATAAAGTTTTTTGTTCAAATCTATACGAATGTATCTCACATTCGCGATGAGCTACACCATAAGTCATAGCATTCGAACAGTTTAATTGATAACGTTTAAAAAATATTTACTTTTAAATAAATATTAAAATTCAGGAAGCTTAATAGAGAGACAACTGACTTGCTCAACTTATGCTATAAACACAATAAACGCAACGCAGCAAAAACACAGCAATCTCTCTAGAATAGTATACATGGATGTATTTGGAAGTGATTGTTTTAAACGCAGCGCTACAAGAAGCAACCAAAAAAAAAGCATTGCTTTTAGTGCCCACAGTGAGAGAATTATTGCCTACAGTAAGAGCATTTTTGCCGTAAATACGATAACATACATGAAATAGAGGTTGCTTTTATTATAATTAATACGCATTACAATTTTCGCTTACCTTAGGCTGCAATTGTAAAATTGTTGTGCTTGATGCGTTGCGTTCATTGTGTTGTGTATCATTCATCATAATGAGTGACTTTTTTTTGGCGTATGGTTGTTAACTGTATTTAAAAAATGGACAGCATATGGCAAAGCTATGCCAAACATTGGAAATCATTCAACTTTATTAGAAAAATTCCTGGCGGGAATTGTGGTTCTATTGCAAAATTATTTTCACAACGAAATCCACAAACAAATTTGTCAGATTTGTTGTGAAGAGTAGATAATTCACCATGCAGGATTCATTGATTGGTAGGGTTTGTGGACTGGCGATTTCATTGGACTACTTTACTCTTCATTAATAAAGAAGTCATCGTAATCATTCAAATTTTTGCAAATGAGAACTACTTAGGCCCTTTTTTAGGCGAAGGTGTTCATAACAGTCCAATATGGTACGAACAAGAAGATTTGGTTTGAAAAGAATTTTTTACGCATTTTTTTATAATATTTTTCCAATTCTTTTTACTCCTACATAACATACATGACAATATTGGTCAATACAACCCTTATGTTGTGTGTGTTAATTTTATACATGAGTGGCAGAACCTACAGTTTAAAGCCGACTCCGAATGACAGGTTTTTGAGAAACTTTTTGATGGCAATTTTATTTTCTCTCAGAGTTTTTGCCAGAAATCTGTTGAGAGGCAGTTACCAGCTGTTTGAAACGTGGTCTCACGTCTAATAGACTACGGCGACTGCAACAAGAAACATAACATTACCTTTAATTTGATTTCAACCCATATATAAGATTGCCGTCTAGTGGGTTTGATTAATCTGATGCTATCTTATCAGTAAATTTTCTTAGGTTGTGGCCTTTCCACATACAAGTATGTAAGTCTCCGGGATTACAGGATACATTGCTGCTGAGGTTCTTAACCCCAAGGGGATAAACATGTCAGAATAATATGCTGAGGTTTGTTATAGGGCCTGTGCGAAACAAAGATTATGAAAAGTTTTCCAGTGAAAGATTTATTTTCGTCCTGCACGAAATTGATTTCTCTTCAGAATGCCAAATACTCATCGGCATCGGCTATTGATTGTGCTTCACAGATAGAAGAACTGGGCGATATTTTTAGTGCACTATTTCTGCACAGAATTCGAATTTAATCTTCCTTATATTACCAGTTCCTAAGTCAGGTACTAGGTTCGTTGTATATTCGTGAATCAATAATCTTTAAAGTCGCTGTAGTCCTGTGATTTTGTGTTGACTTATTAGACGTGAGGCCATAGTTTAAATCCCAGGTGAGACATCTAAATAAAAATATAAAAAAATATTTCTTGGGCGACTTCCTCTCAGCAGATTTCTGGCAAAAACTCTGAGAGTAAATAAAATTGCCATGAAAAGATTCTCAAAATTTTTTCGTTTCGGAATCGACTTTTAACTATGGGTTCAGCCACTCATTTATAAAATTGACACACACAACATAAGTGGTGTGAGAAGCTAGATCGTACTCCTGACTAAACGGTTGTAATGACCAATTATGAGCTTTTAGTCGGTTTAAACCGCCTAATCCAGCTCCACATTATACCTCTTCTAAGAGTTTTTATCCTTTAAATAACTTGCCCTATACATCATTTAAGATGGAAGTCTACATTCTTATTTTGCCACTAACAAATCCTTTCTTCTAAACTCATACCACCAGATCTCGTTATGGTCATTTAACATATTCTTTTTTCAGTATTTTTTTTAATTCTTTTCGTTTGTTAATGGAAAATGGAAAAAAGCATGGAAAAATTTATTAATTTGCTTTCCATTTGACTATTGTTTATTCATAATCTCCGTTTTATGCTTTTTTTTCACCCTCCAGTTAATGTTTTTCATGTACAATATTCATAAAACAGATGTTTGCCTTCTAGGTTTACAACAATACAGCACAATACACATAGCAAATGCATTTGTCAGAATAGCATTGAAAGCATAATCAAGTTGAAAAAAACGAAAATTTTTATTTTTAATTGATTCCAAAAATCATGTGGAAATGCAATAGAAAAAGAAACAAAAAAAATGCTGATAAAAATTAATGTAAAACAAATAATGGATTGCAAAAATTCTATACAAAAAAAAAAATAGAAAAAAAAGAAGGAAGTGGAATTAAAAATCATTGGCAAACGAACGGTTTAATTCAAGCAGAATAAAACCTTAATTTTTGGTAAATACTTCTGTACATACATATTCATGAAATTAATTATTTTAATAAAAATAATTGCCAACAGCAAGTAATTGACAAAAATAAATATGAAGAGTTTTGTAATTTTATTTTTCGACAAATGCATCTACATACGTATGTATTTAAAAACAAAAATATTTATTTTTTGCAAATCAAATTTCATATGCAATAATAATAAACATTTCAAAATTTATATACTCGTATACATACATACATACATACATACATATGTAAATAGAAATAATGAATTTTTCATAAACATTTTACATATTTTATGCAATTAGTTCAAATGCCGTAAATCAACGGGATTATGATACTCAGATCAGTTTTGTTAAATTAAAAACGAAGTAAATTGAATTGGATTACATACAGTCTTGCTAATAAAATTCCATGCAAATGGATACTCTAGTATGCCCTTGTAGTCTAGTGGGTAGTGTGCTAGACTATTAGTATAAGAGTTGTGGGTTCGATTACCGCCAGAGGCTCTCGTCTCTTACACTAGTTACTCAACTCATAATAATTAAAACATAATTGTGTTCTAATCATCAAAAAAATAAATAAATTTGTTACTCTAATCTAAAAAAAAAAAGTATTTTGGTTTATGTCTGAACTAATTTACACGACATTTTCGAGATGGATCTTTATCCCTCAGTCATTCTCACTTTGATTGAAGTCGCCGTAGTCTAGTGGATAATATGTTGGCTTATTAGACGTGAGGCCACAGTTGAAACCCAGGTTCAGACTTCTCCAACAAAATGAAATATGAAAAAATATTTCTTCGGCGACTTCCTCTCAGCAGATTTCTGGCAAAAATTCTGAGAGTAAAATAAAATTGCCATGAAAAAAATCTGTCATTCGAACTCGATTTTAATGAATAATATTATGAATAATATTAATATACGCAACGTTAAGTGCTGTGAGAAGCTAGGTTGTAATCCTGACTTAAGTGTTGTAACGACCAATGTATGTATTCTCACTCTGATTTAAAATATATTCACATTGAGTCTTTACTGGACCTCAATCTAATTTCTTATTATTTTTATGATCTCCAATCATAAAGATATTGTATCGCCCACAGCACATAGGAGTTGATTTAAAAAAGTCTACTCTGTGGATATGGAGAGATCAGATTCTGGAAAAAAGGGAGTTCGAAAGCAGCAACAACATTTATAATCAACATGTAGTTAGAATGCTCAGCGAACTCATGGGCCCACTAAAAAACAGTACAACTTACAAAACACTTAGAAGAACTTGATGATACGTCAGACTTGAATTATGCGTTATAGTGTATTGCTAGGTATCTGAAAAGACCTGACATATTTTATAGAAAAAATTGTTGTTTTTTTTATAAGACCTACATTCAGGGGATGGCCCCTACTTATGAAGTGCATTGTGTTGGAATTAGGAAAATAGCTTATGAGAAGGACAGAGGGAGGTTATGGGTTTGTGGACATTAGATTTGAATCCACATGCGGATCCCTATGCTGACCGTCCAGCTAAAGAACAAATTCTGCCTCTAATGAGGAGTGTGAACAACTGGATGTGCCCTGCGAGACAGACGAGTGCTATGTAAGAATACACAATTTTCGGGAACAACTCCCTTTATTTCGCTAGAGCAAAATCCGTAGTAGTAGCGATAGAACAGTGAAACACAAGCCACATTGTGACGATGCTCTACCGTCTTTAAGGGTACCTATACCATCTCCTGTATGCGGTCGAAAAGATTAAAAGTAGAGTCTGAGGAACCGGCCCACACATGAGACTTGTATTCCATTCGTGGTCGGATATAAGTGGTGTAAATATTAAGGAGAAATTGCGGCACTTGAATGCTTATTTCTACACTTGAAAAATATGCTGGTTCCAGCGAACATCACACTGAATTTTCAAGCTCAGAACATCATGAGCATCTGACTCAATAATCTTTACATCACCCATAACTACAGATGACGCAATATTATTGCAGCGCTGTAGTGCGTAAATAAGCAGCGTTTATCGATAAATCGCTTTAAATTCAAGCCTATTTAACGGACCCCATTCAGAGATTGACTGTAGGTCAGACGTAAAAGTGCCAGAATCTTGCGGTACGCCTGAGTTTAATCTAAACTCCTCTGATCCCATCAATAACAACGCATGTAGTGCGATCCCAGAGAAAGCTCGATATAAATCGAGAAAAGTGACTACCAACACCAAAAGCAATAAGATTTTACAGAAGTGCTGCTAGATTTGCGAATCTCCACTAATGATTGGACGAGAAATGATGTTGAGAAAGACAACTTGTCCATCTGAGAGCCGTATTCAAGCTGAAATTGTTCAATACCACAACCAGTTTCCTAGGTGTTGTTCTATTGTTCTTTTATTACCACTAAACAATTCAATTTCGAGATTTTAGCGCAACCCTAATGCCACTTCCTACCAAATTTCCTTGCCCCATATTATGTGCAATTTGCTGCTGCACTTACGCCGCTCAATACTTGTTCTTCTCTAAACACGATACACGAGCTCAAAATAAATTGAAAAAATTCGTAAACAATGTTATCCTCGAACTATTTTTATTCTAATTTTTTTCTTCTTTTTCTTTGTAATCATTCTATTATTATGGCAATCAGAAGTGATTTACACAAAATTGGTTTTTAAGTAAATAATGTTGTACGAGAATAGAAATTTCCTTGCAAACAAAAATTTCATGCATTATGGCTTCTTCATCGTTATTACCAGAGCGAAAAAACGGATTATTTCTCCCCTAGCAGTTAGGATTAAAAAAAAATAGAAAATCTATTAAGAAAATATTATAAGAATTTATGGGCAAAAAAAAAACTATCTTTTCTACTTATCTTTTCTATTTATTATGCATCATTCTTTGATGATTATTTTTTATTTTCATTCTTTGTGGAACTTTTTAAGCGCATAAATAATATGCTTTTTTTAAATATTGAGAATCGTAAATTAGTTGACCTCAATTACAAAAAATATGCGACAATAATTGCTTGTGTATGTCTATTGAAGGAAATATTCAATTTGAAGCAATAAATAGGATAAAAAGTCTTAACCTCGTTCGAAAGTAAAATTATCAAATTCATTTGTAAGTAGCGTAAGTGCTCTACGGTAAATGGAAGAACATTGTTTGGCATGATTGTTGATAAGTTTGTTTATAAGAGATGTTGAAACTCTTCTCAATACAGAATGGTTTTGAGACATGATTAGGTTAGGTTAGCCGGCAAGTTCACTCGTTGGCCATATGACCCATTGTGTTACCCAGTGTGAGTTAAGCCCACTTGTCATCATGCATTAGTGGTGAGTATTAATCCCCCCGAGATTCGAATGAAACCGGCCAGTTCCCTTAGTGGCATGTTTGCCACCACGCCAAGATCTTCAAACGTTTTGTTATTCAAAACCGACGACTTCTGTTCTGAAGTGCATGGCATTCGCTAAAAGATGTTGCATCGATTCCGTTTATTCCACATTATGACAGCTTCTGCAGTAATCCTAGTGGGGCCCGCAGTGTCCCTTTAAAATTCCTGTTAGAATGCGAACCGTTCTCTTAGTTTTCCTGTTGGACACTGCCAGGTCTGTTGGACCACTGGCGGTTTGTTGAATCCCATGCTGCTCTTTCCCATTTGGAAAAGTATTCCTGTATAGAGAGGCACATATATCCTCTCTATCGTCATCTCCCCGGGCATGTCTGATCCCTTCTGTGCCAGTTTGTCCGCCATTTCGTTAACCTTTCTGCCATAATGGCCCGGAACCCAGTAAAGGCGGGTGTTGTGTCAATGTATACGGTGTAAAGAGTTCATGCAACTCCTGACGCCTTTTGATTTAAAGAAATGGGATCACAGCGCTTTGCTTGCTGCTTGACTGTCCATACATATGACCAAGTTCGAAGGAGGCAGGTCCCTGGTTTTGAGACAGAAATAACAGGAACGTACACTGATGTAATTGAGCCTTATTTTTTCGAAAATGACTGTTGTGCCCATATGCTAGCAGATGCTCTGAAAAAGTTTCAAATACTTATTTTTCGTGTCGGCGTTAGATTTCAATTTAGCAATAACAACCCTTCAGTCACGATTATGACCTATGTCTCACTACTACCTGGGGTTTAAACCGAGGTCTCATGTCTAATAAGCCAACACACTACATACTAGGCTAACGCTACCTCAAATTAAACAAATGTTTGCTGAATATTGCTTTACCGCTTGGCAAATATTTGCCTCATCTGACTGAACAGTGGCAGTGCAATACAATACAATGTGTTATTAACCTGTTGTATTTTCTTTTTTCTTTGTTTTTTAATTGAAAAACCAATCTATGTATGAATATATATAATTTTTTTTTAATATTTTCTTTTAATTAGATCGTATGTTAATTTGCATTTTAATTAATAAATGTTTATGTACAATATTTTTCTCCACTTTTCTTAATTATTATTTTCTATTATTTTTCGTGGCATGATGGCAAACCAACCGCAATTAAATAAAATTTATTTATTATTATTGTTGGCAAAACGTACAGAAAATGATACGATAATAAATGAGCACTGAATACAAAAAACGTTATTTGTTCACCTAAATTGAACATCATTATAAACGAAGGTTGTCCCATAAGGTTATGTAAACTTTAAATGAACAAGTCATCAATTCAATTTAAGAAATTATTACTCAAGTGAATAGATTTTATTAAGGGTACGCATACAGAGTACATACGTTACTTAATATGATACTTTGAGAAAAAAATATGTTTTTTTAATTCATTTAACCTTGTTTTATTAAGTCGAATTTATTACAGAAAAAATCTGAATTATTTGACGTTTTTTTTGACAACCTTCATTCGTTTAGTTTTGCCACCACAATAATTCGTTGTGATAAAAAAAATTTTTTAAAAACTTCCAACACCAAAACAACGAAAGAAACAAAGGAAAAAGCTGGCTTTTAATTAATAAAAGTTCAGTATTCAACAGCATTAACTATCATTGTGTGGTGTAATGAGAAGCTCATACAATTTTTTTTTTGTTTACTGGCCATTATACGTATTCGAGAATGCTTAAATGGAAATTATTAAGGGTCCGCATTCAATTTGATTAGATTTTGAGAATCAAAATAAGCTTCCAATTGACTTCAATTACTTCGTGATGTATTTTTTGGTACCATATGTTGACATTATGTACAATTTAAAATCATGAAACTCAAATAAGAGCAAAGAAATGACAAGAAGCTGTTAATAGCTTTGCGACATTCCTCACACAGTACTTTTTATTTTGAACAGTAGAGTTAAGGTGACAGAAAATATGAGGTTAAAAAGCTCCTCTCTTCATTGGAAGAGCTGGGTACTGACGCCTCAGGTCGCCCTTTTCAGACCCACAGTACCTGCCTTTCCTTCCCATATGACTGTAAGACAGGCTGATAACATTCCTTAAAAAATACTCAAAAAATTGTTTCAAAAATTTTGAAGAACATGAGAAAACCAAACTTTGTTGCGTGTTTACGATCCCGGTTAAATTTGAATGAATTTTGTAAACATTAAGGAACAATATATGATGAATTTGACTTGTTTGGTGAAGTATAGGGGGTCACCATGTATACCTTATACATATGCCAATATGCCAATACATACATACATAGTAGGTCATTACAACCCTTCAATCAGGATTACGACCTAGCTCTTCACACCACTTATGTATGTTGTGTGCTTTAATTTTATATATGAGTGGCGGGACCTACTGTTTAAAGTCGGTTTTTGAGAAATTCTTCATGGCAATTTTATTATTTACTCTCAGAGTTTTTGCCAGAAATCTGCCTAAGTTGCCCGGCTACGCATAAAATAATGAATCAAACTCCCCTTTTTTGTTAATGTGTTGGTAAAACTGTACTCACACGTATACACTAAGAAGAGTTTGAAGAATATCAAAATAATTTTGATTTTCGCTACCTGCGTTGCATAAATCGTATGTTCTTTTCTACTTCACAACAACAATGCAATGCAGTTTGTAGGTTCAATTTTGATGTGTTGCTGTGCTAAGCAAAACAAATATTACCAACACACATGCAAATTTGATCGCCATGCGCCATTAAAGGAAGTCGTCGAAGAAATATTTTTTCATTTTTCGTTTTGTTGGAGATGTCTGAGCTGGGGTTTGAACCGTGGCCTTACGTCTAATAAGCCTACTAGCGTACGATGAGTTCTGAATTTGGTTTGCTAGTTGTTTTCTATTGGGTCACCGTGTATACCTTGTATGGTAATATATCGGACATTAATAATTAGATTAACTCAAACGAACAATGACTTAAAAGGTGACCTTACAATCTATATCTCTAGAAAGACAGTGTTGAGGTAATGTGTGTATCCATTTCAGAAGGACTAAATTGTCTGAAGAATAACGGTATTCGATGCGTGTTTTGCTACAAAACATTCCTTCGCAGAAATTTCAATATAAATTAGTAAGTCAATAAAAAATCTCATGATATTTTGGACGTCGCCGTACTCTAGGTAGTGTGTTGGCTTATTAGACATGAGGCCACGATTCAAACCCCAGGTCAGTCACCAACACGAAAATATGAAAAAATATTTCTTTGACGACTTCCTATCAGCAGACTTCTGGCAAAAACTTTGAGAGAAAAATCGTCATGAAAAGTTTCTCAAAAAACCTACTTTAAACTGTAGGTCCCGCCGCTCATGTATAAAATTAACACACACAGCATAAGTGGTGTGAGAAGCTAGGACGTAATCCTGATTAAAGGGTTGTAATGAAAAACTATGTATGTATGTATGTGATATTTTGATACACTGGCAAGCAAGATGTTAGATTATGATTGATGATCATTGAAGCTGCCTTGAAGTGATGCAGACTTATTAGACTACTCGGATCATGAGCATTTTCATCCTCCTTTCTGTCTATTAACATTGGATTCAAGATATGCTCTTCACGTTGAGTTCAGGCAACTTCTAAATGCTCCAACACTGGCTGTCGTTTCAAGTGGAAAAATGTGAACTGTTGTCAAACACTATGGGACGTTAGACTAATCTGAATTCCTCAAATTTTATAAAAACTTTCTTGGCGCTCCTATAGATTGACAATCATTCGTTAGTGAGTCGATACGTTTGAGTTGCACATTTCTAACATTCTCATGATTTTTTCTGATACCTTGGCGTTCAAGCTTTTGATATCCCCTAAAATGTAATGAAATTTTTAATTTTTTTATTTTAATTTATGGTATGTGGCAGTGTTAATTTCAGTTGGTTTTATTTATTAGCAACATATGCATGTGCCACCTTCCAACAGCTGTTTTCAATTCGAAAGAAAATGGAAGAAATTTCGAAAAGCAATAAAAACAATGTGTCGGCATTAAATTCCCCTCCCATAGTTTAAACATTACGTTCCTTAGAGGTTTTCGCGTTTTATTTTCTTGGTAATAAATGTTGCATGAGGTTTACCAATGTTGTACGTGTGTCATACGCGCTCGCATACGTACGAGTACGTATATGATGACAATATTATTTTGCTTTTAACACCCCAAATTACAGCATCAGCAACAAGAAATAACAACAACAATAACAAAATAAAAAAGTTCATTATTAAATGCTGCTACAACAAAAAAATTTCCAGAATCTTTTGTACGTTGTTTTTGTTTGTTTCGATATTTCTCTTTTTCTTTTTTTTTTTTGCTATTCAACAGAAAACAGGAAACATATGCAGCACGTACTAAATTGCAGGTTATAGTTGTCTCTAACTGATTAGTGGCATATGTGGCATGTGGTTAAAAGAAGTCATGATATTATTAAACAAAAAAACATAGAAACAACAACAACAATAGCAATAATAACAATAGCATCAAAATGTTTATAAAGCACACACATAACATGTATGTATATGTATGCATGTACTTGTATTGTAAATGGCTTAAAATAGAGTTAAAAATTGATACAAACAAAACAATAACACAAAAAGACACTCAAATAATCATTAATATTTATGACATGGATTTGGTTTGTTTTAATAAATTAGAATCCATTGATTGCATACATACATACAGATATTCTTTTTCCTTTTGTTATCATTTTGTATTAAAACAAGCCATAAATACTGAGATAACAATTTCCAATACAAGCCACAATATAGTATTTATTTAATTTTATTATTTTTAATCTTTTTTATCTTTTTATCTTTTTTTTTGTTTTTGTTTTTATATTCTTCTTCCCTTCTGTTTTTTATTGTAAACAAAATATCCGTTTTTTTTGCATGTAACATTGGACATTAATTTCGATGTAATCAGTGAAGCAAAATGAAAAAAATGAATTGATTTAATGCTAGTTATTGTTGTTGTAGTTAGTAAATGTTAATTTAATACTTGTATACAAAAAAAGCAAATTGATTCCTACTTGAATGTAAGCATCTATCTTATCTATTGTATCTACCAAATACAATATTCTCGTATTATAAATTTAATGCGAATAAATTTTTCATACTTGAGAAGAGCATATTGCTTCCATAAAGTGTCTTCTTCTTTTACATTTTGCTTATGTTGTTTCACAAATTTCAATGTACGATTGAAGTATTCTATTTTTTATTTTGTTCTGTCTTTTCTTCGCTCCCAGAGTCCTAAACGGTCTTCCTTGTAATACTAGGGTTGATCCAACTCCATTCTCTTCATTTGATGTTTTCGAGTATGGATTCCGTGTCTTGGTGAAATAAAATGCAGAAAGTGAAGAAATTGGCTATTAACAACCCGATTAACGGTCTGCCGCAACATATCCTTCTAAGCGCCTCTGCTTCTTGCGCACCTACGCCAGTTGGTCACACCAATCGATGACAGGGCTTCCTCGATTTGGTCCTTTCAACGCATCAAATACCCGCATACTTCAGGATTTGTTTCATAAAAATTGACAATTAAAAAAAAGACAGTAAATGGGATCATAATATAGAAGCTCTTCCAACTGGGAATTATAGGCAGTTTACGACGACCATCTTATCGTAGCTACTTTATCTCTTTCGCTGAATCAACATGCATTGGATTTACATACACACATACATAATTTGGTCATTACAACCCTACAGTCAGGATTATGTATCTAGTATCTCACAACACTTATATTGTGTCTGTTAATTTTATACATGAGTGGCGGGACCTACAGTTTAAAGTCGACTCCGAACGACAGATTTTTGATAAACTTTTCATGGCAATTTTATTTACTCTCAGAGTTTTTGCCAGAAATCTGCTGAGAGGAAGTCGTCAAAGAAATTTTTTGATGTCTGATCTGGGGATTGAACCGTGGCCTTACGTCTAATAAGCCAACACACTACCTACTAGACTACAGCGACATCGACTTTGCATAGATTTAGCAGAAACGAGGCCTATTTCTTGATGAATAGATATGCGTACAAACAAAATTGTCAAATTTGGGACGATGCCAATTCAAATGAGGTCGAAGATCTTCCAATTCATTGCGTAAAAGTCACTATTTGGTGTGGGTTTTGGTCTAACGGTCCATATTTATTTAAGAACGACGTTGGCCAGCCCCATCACTGTCAACGGTAGGCACTATATGCTAGTGATTATAAATTTATTTTGGCCTAGATTGGATGATCTGGGCGCAATAAAAATGTCGTTACAACAGGACAGTGCTACATGTCAAACAACTCATCCCACATTGGATATTTTGTACGAATGCTCACAGTCATCGCACCGAATGTGACTCCTTTCTGTGAAGTTTTCTTAAGCGACAGGTGGATGTGAATGAGCCCATGCCATAGGTCAAATTTAACCCGAATCATAGAAAATTTGACATTTTTTATAAGCTCTCCAGTGAGAAACAGTTCGCACATTTGAAAGACGATATATTCCACACATAATGGCATGATAGGTCGTTCCAAAGGACAAAAAATTTCGATAATATCTCACACACTTTGTATTAAATTTAAATATAGGAAGCACTTAAAGAAAGACCCTATATAATCAATTTCTTACTGTTTTTTCCGATGCTTTCAATAGACTATTCATAATCTCCTACCGATATTACATCCAAGACAGCTGAATCGGTGCGTAAAAGTTTGCGAACCATGGAGAAGAATAGGGAATATTAATGACTTGTAGAGTATTGCAAGGCTAATATCACGCTTGATTTCCAGAGTGTTATGATTTTATACCGCGCTCATTAAAAAATCATTCATTTTCGGACGTTACTGATACACCGCATGTGCCTGTTTGTCGACAAATGCCATTGTAGAAATTCATGGCATTGCGATGAACTCCTACTTTCGCAAAACACTATCTATGATGATGTAAAAGACATCACGCAATAAGGTGACGCCTTGTCTGTAACCTTGTCTGAAGCCTTTAGTCGCATGCTGCACAAAAAGACGATGTGTGTCGATTTGGTTTTCATGGATATTTTCCAGCAGTTGCCATAGTGTGAATATCTAAGTGATGGTGGAGGTATTATCAGTGTTGGACGTGTGGCTTCAGTTGTTCATACAATACGTTTGTAGGGACAGGGAGAAGCTTTATATTCTTACGCATGTAATGAATTCGTTTTTGCTTTTTTCAGGGGAGGATATAAAAATCTGACACTCAATTCATAACTTTTTTTAATAATATTCTGCAAATACGTTACTGCATGCGCTCTGTCAGCTCGTTATGTATGACACTTGGAATCCATCACTTAAAAACTTTGCTTCAAAGAAAAACATAAAGTGTACAGAGCTCAAAGGAGTTTTGCTTTAAAAAATAAAACGATTTTCTATGCAAAATATTATGTTTCATTAAAAATTTAATGGACGTATTTATTTAAGTTTAAGTTGTTTTTATAATTAATTTCTTAACAATATTTTTCATATCAACCTTTCTTTTTTTCAGGTAATTGAAGAATTTCTATAAGAATTTGTTAGAAACATAAAACGTAAGAATCTCTTTGAATTGAGGTATCGTATCATTTTTAATACGTAAGTTATTCTTTGAAAAAGCACAAATTGTGAAAAATCAACTTAAATTACGCTAAACAATACAAACAATTCTAAATAATTGAATAGATTTTGTTTTGTTTTTTTTTTTTTTTGGTATTTTACTAAATTATTCACAATTTTATAAAAGATTTCCAATATCAAGTATTTGTGGCAATTTAAATTTAATCTGTTGCAAAAAGCAAAGATTTATTGACACAATTTGTTAAACTTCTACTCTACTCCCTCTCTCTCTCTTTTTTTGTTGCATTATTAATAATAAAAATAAAATATACATTTCATATCTAAATTTCTCATATCGCTTTGTATTTTTATTGGCTGCAATTTTGATTTTAAAATATTCGTTAAAATTAAAAAAAAAAACTACAAATTTTTATAAAGACTTTAATAAAATTCACAATTATTATTTATGTTCACTATATGTATGTATGTATGTATGTATGTATGTGCATTTTATTTTACTACAGGCATCGGCAAGCATGATGTTGACATTTAGAAATATTTTCTTCGGTTCGAAGAAGCCACACTCAGTTTTCAAGCGCTTTAGTTGGGTTTAAATTTTGCAAAAAAATTAATTTAGAAACGTAAAGTCTAGTAGGTAGCGTGTTGACTTATTAGACACGTGGTTGGGTTCAAACCCCAGATCAGACATCTCCAACGAAACGAAATATAAAAAATATTTCTTCGATGACTTCAGTTTTCTGTCAAATATTCTGAGAGCAAATAAAATTGCCATGAAATTCAAACCTCATAAATTTGTCGTTCGTAGTCGACGTAAAGTTGTAGGTTCCACCACTCATGTATGAAAATTAATACAAGTGATGTAAGAGACTAGGTCTTAATCCTGACTGAAGGAAAGAGCAATTGTGTATGCGTGCTATACAAGCAGCAAAATCAAAATGAATTTACTTTAAAACAAAACATTTTTAAATCTAGTCATTGAATTCATTACCACAACGCCGTAGGGGTAATCTTTTTATTTCGTGGCACCTAAAGGCAATGGCAACTAAAATATCCATCGATTACCTACTCTCAGACATTCTATCAATGAATGTTGTCAGTTGGCACTTAAATTCTGTGCACTATCCACCATCTTTTTCGCTAGCAAACTTCCATATGAGCAAAGATTTGTTTGTCCCAGTCAGTAAGTCACCGTTTCATATGCGTTCCGTAATGCAATTGTGCGTTACCACGTTTTTCAACTAAAGTCGCCGTAGTCAAGTAGGAAGTATGTTGGCTTATTAGACATGAGGCCACGGTTCAAATCCCAGGTCGGACATCTCCAATGAAATATGAAAGAATATTCCTTGTGCAACTTTCTCTCACCAGATTTCTATCAGAAACTCTGAGAGTAAATACAAAAATTGGCATGAAGAAGTCTCTCAAAAATCTGACGACTTTAAATTGTATGTCCCCCGCCAATCGTGTATAAAAACTAACACACACAACATAAGTGGTGTGAGCAGCTAGGTCGTAATATTGACAGAAGGGTTAAGGTGAGCAATTATGTATGTATGTATGTTTATGTTTGGATTGCACTAGTTAAAATGATACTCAAGCCTATGAAAGAACATACGAAAACGGAATCAAACAAATCCAAAAATTTATTGACAACAATAACAAAACGGTTTGAGGAACTGATAATGCCTCAACTAATGTCATTTCGAAATGAAAACAAGCGTTGTAATAATCAATTATGTATGTATGTATGTATGCATTAACTTGACATTGTTCATACGTACGTTTAGTTGATGATATTTTCCAAAATCTTATCCTTACTGTAGAAATATTCGCTCCAAGTTGTATTAGCTAAGGCTCGAACCTTGTGCTATTAATATTTTCCTGTATATGGCTTTGACCTGTGACAACTAATGTCATTTAGAAATGAAAACAAGCGTTGTAATAATCAATTATGTATATGTATATATGCATTAACTTGACATAGTTCATACGTACGTTTAGTTGATGATATTTTCCGAAATCTCAAAGTTGTTTTAGCTAAGACTCGAACCTTTTGCCAATAATATTTTCCTGTGTATGCCTTTGACCTGAGAGTATTACAAGTCCTTTAAGTATTCGAAGGCATTTGAAAATCGCATACATAGAACGTATTACAACATGCATGTCATTAGCTACGGCTGATTATGGTTCCCATCCATTACGAAAACAAGTTTTAATTATGGCGTTCATATGTATGTATGCCAATCAAAAACTGATCTTGTCGTTAAGAATACAACCGTTGCGTGTAGGGGCCAACATTTAGAGAATCGACCCCTGTATATACAGTTCAGATTTATAATACGCTACAGTAAAGTATGATTTATTTGACATCGAAAAATTTGCTTTTATTCCAAAGGACTTTCGAAAATTTAATTTAACAATTTTAATTGCGAATAAATAAATAAAAAATTCTGTTTACCGTTAAACTAGATTCTTATTAGGGATTTGAAATTTGGTAAAATCGTTCTGCACTGTGTAGGGGCTAACCCAGCTCTGCATTATTTTTGTTAGTATAGAACATAAATAAATTAAAGCTTGTTTTTACTCATTTTTTTTTTTTTTTTTGGAAACTACACTAGTGTGTATGTATTGTTAATATATTAAACGCAGAATTTTAAGTTTAATGCACATACATGTATATGTATACATACATACTTGTATGTATGTATGTTGAAAAATTAAAATTTCTTTTCTGATTTTTTTTTCTTCTTTTTTTAATATCACGTTTTTTGTTTAAATTCATTTGAAATTTTATTATTATTTTTGCTGTTTGAAAATTGCATGCAGCATGTGAGTACGTATACATGTATGTACGTTTGTATGCATGTTCGTTTAAATCTATGGCTGTTATTAGGTTTTTTTTTAAATATGTTCTTTACTTAGCTTTTGTTTTTATGTATGAAATATTTTTTTGCCTTTGATAAACATGCACAAAAATGAAAAAATAAAAGAAAAAATATAAAATATTGTTTAAAACGAAAAATATTTGTATGCATCAAATGTTTTTAATAAAACTTTCTAATTTAACATGCCTTAACCAAAAAAATTATAAATATTTTATTTAATATTTTAACATTTTTTTCTTTTTTTTTTGTTATTCATATTTTTCTAAATAACTATCATTGGCAAATTGGTATGTTAGGTTACTCTACATGGCTACAATCTCATGACATTTCGTTAAACCAAATCAATATAAAAATTTCTTCACAATCTACATACATAAGGCAATATAGAGTGGCCTAACTATCGCCTTATGAATGCTTTGCTATTCATCCATTACCTTAGTATACTGCTATCAAATATGTTTTAATAAATATGTTTTCATTTACCAACCAACCAACCTTTTCAGTTTTATCTGATTTAGTTTTGTTGTTGGTTATTAAATAAATAAAAATTGCTGCCATATTTTGCATATGAGAGTACATGGATAAAGTTTGTATACAAATATTGCAAAAAAAAATTTTCAATAAAGCCGAAAATAATTAGGAATTATTAGTTGCTTTAGTTAGAACCAAATACGACAAGTTCAATAATTATTGAAAATAAAGCAACAAAATTTGTCATATGCATTCCTCTTAATTGTTACAAATCTACATCGGAATTATTTTTCACAAACTTAAGCCGATATTAGTTAAGCAAAACATTCGATTCATTCTATGTACATATGTACATATATGTATTGGCAAATGTATTTTACCCACATTTCCACAATGACCATGACATGCATGAGCATCTTTTAACCTTGATCCATGTTAAAGTCTTAAAACGAATTCATTTTTTATCCTGAAATAATGTCGAACTCTAGGATATTGAAATTTAATTTTTCCAGTTGTCAACACTTTTATTTGGGAATCACCAATCAGACTAGTGAGTATAGCTTCTGATATCATCAAAAAACTATATTCCTTTCGATGTCTTCTGACAAAAGCTCATAGATTAACTAACCGCCATGAGAAAATGTTTTCAATTTTATATTTTAGAGACGATGTTTGACTGCAAATCCAATCACTCAATACACACACTTTACATACATACATACATAATTGGTCATTACAATTCTTCAGACCTAGTTTCTCACACCACTTATCTTGTGTGTGTTAATTTTATACATGAGTGGCGAGACCTACAGTTTAAAGCCGACTCCAAACGACAGAATTTTCAGAAACTTTTCATGGCAACTTCATTTACTCTCAGAGTTTTTGCCAGAAATCTGCTGAGAGGAAGTCGCCGAAGAAATACTTCTTGTATTTTGTATTGATGTCTGGCCTGGGGCTCGAACCTTGACTTTACGTCTAATAAGCCAACGCACTACCTACTCGACTACGGCGACTTACACACACTTTATCTTCGCTAAAAGAACCAGTAATGAAGGTAGTGTATTGGTCTATTAAAAATATTTTTTCGGCGACTTCCTCTCAGCAGATTTCAGGCTAAAAGTTCTGAGAGCAAATAAAAAAATTGCCATGAAAAGTTTCTCCAAAAACCTGTCGTTCGTAGTGGAGTTTAAACTGTTGGTACCGCCACTCATGCGTAACATAAGTGGTGTGAGAAGCTAGGTTGTAAACCTGACTAAAGGGTTGTAATTAATTAAATATGGATCGATAAGTGATAAGAGAGCTTACAAATGCGACTTATTTGAATAATTTCCTAACTGCAATATTGTTCTAAAGTAAATCTATGCTCTGGCTGTAGTCTTCTTCGCAAATTAAACCCATGTATTCCAAATAGCAAAAAAAATTGTTTATATACAACAATCTTCAGAATTATTTCCTGGTCTTCTAACCTAAATTTATTAAAATTTTACAAAAAATTAAGAAAATTTTTTAAATATTTAATTTCCTATTTTTTCCTTATTTGTTTGCCTAAGCATAGAGAGAAAGAGAGAGAGTGCGAGTGAGAGCATGGCAACAATTTGTAAATTTACATGAATGTTGCAACAACAACAATAATTTCTAATTGTGATTTCAATTATTGAGTATAACAATTATGCAAATATTTATTTGACGTTTCTATTGATTTAACTAATGTGCAATGGCATTAAGTTCGTTGGGATGAAATTATGATAATTGTGATAATATTTAACAACAATCGCAGGGACTGCACTAAATTTATAAATACAAATGCACACTGAGAGAAATACACACATGGCATGCATTAAAATTCTTCAATGAAAATCGAAACAGAGAAAATATATTCATTGATATTGTAAGTCAAGCCTTAACACTTAAGTATTACTCTTACAAATTATTAGAAAATTCCATTAAAGTTTGTCAGTGTAACTCATGTAATTTATTTGTACGCAATATTTCTGTTTTTGTGTGTGTGCATGTTGATATATAAGATAGAATATATACAATATATACGCATACATATGTATGTGTGCGTTTGTTTCTATACAATATTTGCATAAATTGTATCATTATTTCTTGTCCATTGAAATCGTAATCATTAGAACTGTTGGAGCTCTGATTGCCATTAGCAGAGGTAAACGCATCTGAATAGGATTCATATGCACATAAGTTGACAGGCGCGGTTCTAAAGCAAACTGTAAGCCTTGAAACCTTAGAACGTTATTTTTCATATTTAAAGGCCTTTACCCTGCACATAGACTAAACTGAATGCCCCCACAATGTACACTTCTGCATCCGTACAACTTCGTAATTAATGTAAGAGATAAAAACCTATAAGGTTATCGAGTTAAAGTCGACTCCGAATGACTCAGATTTTTGAGAAAATTTTTCATGACAATATTTATTTACTGTCACAGTTTTGCCAGAAGACTGCTGAGAGAAAGTCGCCGAAATAAATATTCTTTTAATATTTCATTATGTTCAGGGTGTCTGAGGCAGTACACTGCCTACTACACTATTTTAGTTGGAACTAATAAACCTTGTAAGACACTTGAAAATTAAAAAAGTGCAGATTGCAAGCATTTAATTTCAACCAACTTTCTTTATATCCCCTGGTGGTTTATAAGTGTAAAGATTGTATCTCTTATAAGTACCTTAAATCGTGCAATAAAATCATACTTAATTTTATAAAGCTTTGAAATATTTATTTGAAGCAATAAAAAAATAAGCGCCATTTATTTTTCATGTAAATGTTGGCAAATTCGTGCAAATTTTCTTTACATTTCTACCGATATTTCGTTAATGGTTACTGTAATGTAAACTTCTCCCTGTATACGAGAGATTTTACATGTCCCTATAAAATATAACCTAGTGTCTACGCGAGAATAATTTTTCATAAATTGCTACTGTATCTTAGGCTGTGGTGCACATGGAACTGTGTTGCTGGAGCCATACGTCAACAAAGTCCATATTTTCCATATCGCAATACTTTACTATTGCTATCGCACAGAATTTTGCTATGGCACAGTACCTTTTGCTATAGGACAGTAGCTTGATATTGATTTCGCACAGTACTTTGCTATTCCTATTGCACAGATGTTTGCTATTGTTAGCGCAAAGCACCTTGCTATTGGTATCGCACAGTATTTTACTATTGCTATGGCCATGTAACTTGCTATTGCTATCGCAAAGTGTTTTGCTATTGCTATTGTACATATCTAACTACCGCATAATACCTTGCTATTGATATCGCACAGTACTTTGCTATTCGTATTGCACAGATTTTTGCCATTGCTATTGCTGTCGCACAGTACTTTGCTATTGCTGTGGAACAGTACCTTGCTATCGCACAGTATGTTACTTTCTTCATTCTCCTTTAAAAATGTACTGCTGACGACCGTCAACAAACCGCATCATTCAGTCTATGTCTGTTTCCTAGCGTACCCAATAAAACAAAAGCAGCTTTGCCACTGCGATCAATTTTCAATGCAAAAACACATTTCTCACAAAGCTTGTATTTTCATAAAAAAAATCAATGATTTGAAGCGTTATTCATTTGTTAGTCTATTCATGGTAATGGGGAGCCTTACTGGAAATTTGTACAGAAAAATTTAATGGAAAAGAATTACCCTTTAGTACCATTTTTGTTTTCTTTAAGATATAAAAAGAGATGTTATCACCCCAAAGCACATCTTCTCATAAGTCAGTCAACTCAAATGATATACATATTTGTTTACTTCTAATAAATTTTGCTTAACTTTCCGTCTTGCAATTACATGACCCTTTTCGGATGTAATTATATTTTGCCGAAGCATTAAATTACTTTTCAATACAGTTGATTTAATTTTGTCAACACAAAAACCATATAATCATGCAATTAGAATTAATGTTTTAAATACATACAAACCTAACCTAACATTCATATGCGATATTTTATTATTGTTGGATCATTAATTTATAATATTCGTATACTAAACTAAACGTATTCATAAAACAAACACTCTTTTAGCTAAATCAACATGTAATTTCATTATTCAAGCAGTCAATTTCTTTTGTACAATATTCATTGATATGTACGTACATACGTATGCATGTATGTGTAGAGTTTTCAAAATTTAATTCAAAAAGAATGAAAGAACAATAGGCACAGAAAAACAAAAATTATTGTTAACATTATTTAAAGGAAAATAAAAATAATGCTGGCATATTAAATAATGGGAATAATATGCTCATCAAACTTAAAACAATAACACAGACACATACACACACACAGATCACAAAGATAAATTATTTGCAAATTTATATACAATTATGAACATATGAACAGTGTGATATGAAATACGTTTGCATTTCATTCTCTTGGTCCTAGTCATAGTATATTTTCATACTTAGCGCTGTGGTCACTGTTATGAACTCATTATCCTTTTTAGAAGCGTATACACCGCAAAATGTTTCATGTTACACTGTCTGTATATGATTGTGCACGTACTCTATAATTAATTTTGCTATAATGAAGCCTAAATTTTATTCCTATTATTATCAATTTTATCATCAACGACAACATCATCATCATCATCATCAACCGATACCACTAATATCCAGGCATAGACGTGGCTGCCATAGGAGAGAGAAGGAAACATTTTTTATTTATTTATTTATTAATTACAATACAATTACAAATTATATTTTAACTATAAACGAGCGGAGTAACTTGACTATATGCTCGGTGAAGTGTCACATCCCAGAGTCTCTGGTGGGAATCGAACCCACGACCCTCACGCTAATAGTCTAGCACACTACCCACTAGACTACCAGGGCACCCCAATTTTTATTTCTCTCAAATTAATAGAATCGAAAAATGATTGAATGATAAAATTCTATCTGGTTATGGAATGGAAATAGGCCTTCCAACTTGGCTTGCCAACATTAAATAATCCGTAGTAAATATTAAATTTACAAAGTTTTTCCCTTCAGAAATTACAGCTGGTGCCGTACCTGCAGGCAGCTTTAAAAAATTATTTTATATTCAATCGAATACACTTAAAAAATTATAAGCGAGTTAAGAATTCATTAATGTTTACTTAAAACCCTGCATCAAAATCTAAGCAGAAGCAACTCAGAAAAACATAATCAAGCCTTTGGGGCCCATGTCATGCCAGACGTATTCATATTTGACAAAATAAAATTCAATTTTTGCAGAATATCAATTACACTACGAGTCCTCTTAATATAATTCATGCTAACGTCCAAAAAAAAGATAATGAAAGAAGCGATTTTCCCTGTATTTCGGGCTATCAAAATTATACAGAAGATGTTGCCTAGTTTTCGTTGCACTTTCTTACTTTCGATCATTCAGCGTCTTATTGTTATCGTATATGTTGTGACGGTACGGTAGTACATCATACTCCTCTCAACCTAGATAAGTTTGCCCTATAATGTCTAGACCAACACTGTTGTTAGAATAATGTTGCTCAACATGCTATTTGAAGCCACTCAGGATAACACCATGCCTAGGACCTGATAAACACTCGGGTAATAAGCACACATACCAAAAATGTATTCTGATGATCGATTTTCCTTATCACAGAATCTACATTTTGGGTTTAAGGTCTATTGTGATCAAAAGTTCTTGGAGTGTAAAATGCTCGATCAGGAGACAAATTAAAGCTATTCCTGGATACTCTAATAACAAACTCAAATATCTCCTCACTACAATTACTCAGCATGAAGAGTCTCTATATAGTTCCCTTCGCCCTGTATACCTTTCCAAACTCTTCCTTCTACTCCTCATCAGTGGTATGAATGCTTTCATGTGTAAGCTCATGTGCCCCTTCTCATGTTATTGAATTTCAATATGACTTGAGATCTATCAAATTATGATCGTATTTCCTCTGCCTAGCTGATTGAACTCGACTAGATAAAAAGTTAAGTGCTTGGATGGCAGATAGTATTGCCATAGCCGTCCTCTCTACTTCTTATCCAAGTTAAATTAATAGCATCTTACAATGGCTAAAGCTTCCTCTTGGAAGAAACTGGCGAGTTTTCTCATGGGTTCCAATATTTCAGTGAGAGATCGAACTCTTCTGTTCTCGCCTTATTAACTGCCACATTTGTTTTTACTGCAATTCAAAAGTTCAAAGACCTTGCTAGACGATATATAATCCAAGAAATTAGTAGAAGTTATCTGAAATGTTATCTATACTTCGAAAATTTTTAGATTTACCAACAGAAATATTTCGTTCCGAATGTGTCTTGTAAATCTTACTGTATAAATATGCTTGGAATTCCAATCATTTCTCTCGGTATACAAATTTAAAACATCAACTATCGTTTTGATTATAAACTTTATCCATTAATTTTTAAAATATTTATACAGTACATATCATATTATGTATCGATAATGAGCATGTATGTATACATTTTTAAATAAAGAACTGTATATACGTATATACACCGATACAGTGACTTTAAAAACTATACACAGAAAATTATTTTTTTGCATCACAAAAAAAAGTAATAAAATCGATATTCTAAATGGCGCCTTCTAATTAATTTAATAAAGCTGTATGTTTTAGTTGAAATCGTCGTAGTCTAATTGATAGTGAGTTGACTTACTGGTTCAAAACTCAGCTCGGACACCTCAAACAAAACGAAATAGTAAAACATATATTTTCGGCGACTTCCTCTCAGCAGTCTTTTGACAAAAACTCTGAGAAAGTTGCCATGAAAAGTTCCTCAAAAATCTGTATTTCGGTGAAACCTTTAAACTGTAGGACGCGCCACTCATGGATAAAAATTAACAGATATTATATGGATAGTGTGAGCATATAGGTTGTGAACCTGACTAAATTGTTATAATGGCCAATTAAGTATGGTTGTTCCTCTATTATCAAGAAAACAATTGATATCGGTAGATATGGCTTGACAGCTGTGAAACTCAAATTGTCTCAGCGTTGTATTTCTCTTAAAAAGCCAATAGATTTCAGCGTTTATTTCAATTGAATTATTGTTGCTAATCATGTTGCGATTATTCCTCGATAGTTTAGTGGTCAGTATCCCCGTCTGTGATATGGGAGACCGGTGCGCCAGAATCGTCGACGTAGTCTAGTAAGTAGTGTGTTAGCTTATCAGACATCAAAACGAAATTTAAAAAAATATTTCTTCTCAGAGTAATAAAATTGCAATGAAAAGTTTATCAAAAATTTGCCGTTCGGATTTAAATTTAAACTGTAGGTCCCGCCACTCATGTATGAAATTAACGCACTCAACATAAGTGGTGTGAGGAGCTAGGTCGTAATCCTGACTGAAGAGTTGTAATGTATGTAATCATGTTGCGATTTCCATCGTTCTTAAAAATGTGCGATCCAATAATGCAGCCAATATACAAACCTCACCGTCTGTACTACTTTCTAAGTGAATTGACAGTTCTTTAACTCTCTTTGACTGCTGTAAATACCAAATCTAGTAATTCTCTTTGTAGATGGACCCATTGAGTTAAAAATAAGCAATTTCGTTATTGTCACATGTCACGAAATTTTTTTTTACATTCTAAAACCAAATACATACTTGAAAATTTCACCTTCCACTCGGTAATGGTTCCACAATGTTCGCAGATATTTTCACTTTATTACGAAGTACTCTTTAGAAGTTTTGCAATGTGGTATAAGAAAAGTTATTAAAAAATACAGACCACAGGATATCTATTATGGATCTTAAACTTTTATTAATACACTTAATACATAAAAATATATTTGTTGTTGAGAGTTGTTTCAGTACAAGTACTTTTGAAAGTCACTGTATTACAAATACTTCTATTTACTCTCTCCCATATTATATGCCTGTATTTGTATACGTAATTATATATGTATGTATGTATGTATGTATGCAAAGCAATATATTGTATAATTTAAAATTTTTCCAATAATAAACTCTTCTCTTTATGTTTAACAATATTCACAAATACAAATACAAAAACAAACACAAATAAAAATAAAAATAAAACAAAATATTTAAAATAATGGATACATTTATGAACACAATAATAAACCAACAACCACCATCACTATATTGATAAACGCTCAATGATTTTCTCATAATTAGCTTTAAATATCATGCACTTACACCAATGCACTCATATACTATTTACATATACATACACATCATACATACATATTTATATATCCTACTATAAAATTAATTTACTGCATAGGATCATCTTTTTAAAACCGCTTTTTCCCAAAAAATATGGAAAAAATTTACAAAAAAAAAATTTGAAATAAAATTCGAGTAATTGTGAGGAAAATACAATAAAAAAAAATAATTACTTGTACTGGGAATACTATTACGACTGTTAGAACATTGAAAATAGGAAAAAAAATTAAATAAATTTTGTATACAAAAATAAAAAGTTTAGAAAATTATTATTGTTGCCATCATTATTATCGTGGTATAGTTTGATTTCCATTGTATAATTGCCAAAAAGAAAAAAAAATCCATGATTTTTATTTAAACTCTAATTATTGTCATTTATTGCTAAATAAAGTTTTGCGGTTTTTAATGTACAAAAATTTCTGCCAAAATTTCACTAAAAATTTTAATTATATGTATGCATGTATGTATGTATGCTGTTGATTGGTCATCATTAAAATGTAATTTAACAAATTCCAAATAAAATTTTAAATTAATTTTTTGGAAAAATATATTGAAATCTAATGCCATTCAATTAAAATGCAATGATGATTTACTCCACAACATTTTTAATTATTTTTCAAATGAATCACCAAAAATAGTCATATCAATATAAGGCTTGTATAGGTTATTGAGAAAACTCATTATAAAGATTTAATAAAATCATTTGATTGAATATTACATTCGCAAATTATGTTTCACGTTATATTCAAAATATTATTTGATTAAGACATATCTGATATACTATAAATAGATAAGACGGTCGGCATCTTATAAACGGCAACTGTAATGTTTCCGTGAAGACGTCGTAGTCTAATAGTTAGTGTGTTGGCTTATTAGACGTGAGGCCACGGTTCAAACCCCAAGTCAGACATCCTCAACAACACAAAATGTGAAAGAAAATATATCTTTATATAAATATATCTTTATATATATATATATATATATCATTATATTATATATATATTATATATATATGTATTCAGAGCTTTTGTCAGATATATATATATATATATATATATATATATATTTACATTAAATAAAAATTATATTAAATAAAAATTGTCATGAAAAGTTTCTCAAAAAAATCTGTCGTCCAGAGTTGACTTAAAACTGTATGTCTCGCTACTCATGTATAAAATTAACACACACAACATAAGTGGTGTGAGAAGCTAGGTCGTAATCCTGACGACTGAAGGGTTGTTCTGACCAATTATGTATGTTATGTTTCCTTACAGGAACAAATTTCCCCTATTCATACAAAGTATAGTAAAGTGCTGCGAAGCCAATAAACTACTGCAAAGCATGAAAATGATTGCCCATAAAACACAGCACATGACAAGGTCTTATTTATATAATATATGCACCAAGTTCAATTATTCCATTTTTAGAAAAAGTTAATAATCAAAGCCCGATACCGTGTTGCATTGGGATTTTCATACCATAAGGTCACTAATCTCCCAAAACAGTGCTTTTATCAGGATACTATGGCAGCTTTCGAACTTGATCTGGCTGCTGCAAAGATAATTTTCATCTCTGAAGCTAATTTTCCAATGGTAACACATTTTCAAATCCCAGATCAGACATCTTAAACGAAATATGGAAAAAAATTTCTTCTGCGATTTCCTCTCAGCAGATTTCTGTCAAGAACTCTGAGAGTAAATAGAATTGCATTGAAAAGTTTCTCAAAAAAATCTGTCGTTCAAAGTCAACTTAAAACTGTATGTCCCGCTACTCATGTATAAGATTAACACACACAACATAAGTGGTGTGAGAAGCTAGGTCGTAAACCTGACTGCAGGGTTGTACTGACCAATTATGTATATACATATGTACATATGGATGTATGTAACACATTTTCCACACAACACGAATTTTAATAATAAAATTCAAGCGTAGTTCATTTGTTGCATTTCAGCTAGTTAAGCATATTTTTTAATACCACGTGTCACGAATAATGTTTTTATACTGAAAAAATTTACATTGAACGGTTGTTTTATTAAAAAAATTCCCGTTATTCGCAAAACAAGTGCATTACGAAAGTAGTACGTTGTGTAAGGATTTTAATCGCATAAAAGGGAACAAAAAGTAAGACGACTATATTTCGATAACGTGTGGAGAATTTTGGTGTCAGATATCTTACTTACTTACTTATTTAATCGGTTTCACAATCCTTTAGCCAGAATTACGACCTAGCTTCTCATACCACCCATGTTGTGAATGATAATTTTAGTCATGTTAGGTGGGACCTACAATTTAAAGTCAAGTTCAAGAATGACAGATTTTTGAGCAACTTTTCATGTCAATTTTATTTTACTCTCAGGATTTTTGCCAGAAATCTGCTAAGCGGAAGTCAACGCAGAAATATTTTTTCATATTTCGATTGGTTGGAGATGTCTGAGGTAGGGGTTGTAACTCGGCCTCTTGTCTAATGAGCCAACGAACTACCGACTAGATTACGGTGATTTTTTTAATTTAACAATTTTGTAATTGCTTGGCTCAGCAGACTTCACACGCATTTTTTAAATGAGCACCAAAACATAAAAGGCAGAGAGGTTAAGAGACCTTTTTTGAGAACGTTTCGAGTATTTGAATGCCAAATATCCATCATCTATACATACATACATACATACATAATTGGTTATTACAACCTAGCTTATCGCATTACTTATGGTGTTTGAAGTTGACACCGAGCGACAGATTCTTGAGAAACTTGTGCATGGTAATTTTATTTACTCTCAGTGTTTTTGCACGAAGACTGCTGAGAAGAAGTTACCGAAGAAATATTTATAATATAAGCGCAACTCTTTATCAGATCGGAATATTTAAACAATCCCTAATGGACTCTATTTACGACAACCTGTTAGTTAGTACACAGCTTATGACATAAAACATCTAAAAACCTCTATACAGCACTAAACGTAATTCATTGAAATACTTTGTTTGTCGTTTAAAAACCAAAAGCACTTTGTATTCTAAATAGAAAATGTTGTTTTCATTTAGTTACGAGAGTATTTAAATTAAAAATGAAATTAAGAAACAAACAACAAAGCCCATATGCAACAATGTATTGTTTGTCTATATTGCTGCACATATTGTTGCTGTTACATTTTAAGCGTACCATCTGGTTTGTTTTTCATCCTTTTTTTTTGTGATTATAAAGCAAAATGTAAACGAATTTTTTAAACTCAATTCTTTAAAACACAAAAAAATCGGAAAATACACACGTACAACAACACTACATGTGTAAAAATAAATTAAAATAAAACAAAAATCCGAATATTATGAAAGGAATCCCTGAACCACCAAAGGACAAACACACACACTCACACACACACCAACACACTAAAACACAATACATACGAATAAAAATGCATTTTTCTGGCCAACCAAACAATGAAAACCAAAATTTCACACATGCTTTCCAATGGTTATGAAAAGAAGGAAATGTACATACACATAAACCTGTGCATATGTATTACAATTTATATTCACATACACTTTCACTCATACATATAACATTACGCACGTTTGCATGTGTGTATTTATTCTGATTTAACAAATTTACATTGTTTTACAAAAGGTTTGCATTCAAAATAACTGTGTGTGTATGTGGTTGTGTGTTCAAGTGAATGACAAACTCAAATATCATTGGATTGGTTTTCAACACTCACGCACGCATACTAAACCAAATAGGATTCTCATCCAATACACGCACTGATGAACGTAAACATTGCCGCATAAGGCTTATTTCATTTCAATTCAATTCAGTTGAGTTCAGTTGAGTTCAGTTGCGTTCAGTTTTAATTTTTAAGCTCCCTTATACTCACCAATAAATTGTATGTAAAAGAATTGTAAACATTTGGTCTTTGACGTTATTTTTTGTTTTTTAAGATTTAATAGAGTCTGCCAATATGATGTGGTATTCATTACTTTTAATGTGGAACATAATAATTAAAAGCGCTCCACAGAAAACCAGGATTGCAAATTGCATGCAAGAAAAATTGATTTTCATACTAATTTCCAAATTTTCAAAATTAAAAGACCAATCCACTGAAGAGACTTCAATAAACTATAACAGAGTCCTCACAGAGTTTTGTGAAACAAATATAAAGGCTGATAATAGATCATCGAAGTCTTCGTAGTCCAGTAGGTAGTGTGTTGGCTTATTGGACATTAAGCCAGGATTCAGACACTTCAAATGAATCAAAATATAAAAAAATATTTCTTCAGCCACCTCCCCTCAGCAGCATTTATTCATGAACATGTCAAAATGAAAGTCTTTGTTTTGATAGTCATTTCAAAAAATACTTTTCATTGCAGTTCGCCAGCACCTATAGAATAACAGCGATGTAAAAATAGTATAGTTAATTACACGATCTTGCCGGATGGTTTAACACTTTAAATTATTCATAGACAACCCTTTAGTAAGGATTACGAACTAGTTCCTCACACCACTTATGTTGTGTGCGTTAATTTTTACACATGAGTGACGGGACCTGCAGTTTAAAGTCGACTGCGAACGACAGATTTTTGAGAAGCTTTTCATGGCAATTTTATTTACTCAGTTTTTGCCAGAAATCTGCTGAGAGGAAGTCGTCGAATAAATATTTTTTCATATTTCGTTCAGTTGGAGATGCCTGACTTGCAGTTTGAATCGAGGCCTCACGTCTAATAATACATACATACTAGACTACGGCGACTTCAAATTATTCACAGAAGGCTTCAGATTATGTAACAAAGTCCCTTCGATTACCCGATTACTTTAGTACTATTCAAGCAGTAATTGTAGCTATACATACATAGTTGCCGTAGGCTAAGTATTTAGGTAGTAATGGCCTATTGAGAGACGTGAGGCCACGATTCAAACCCCAGGCCAGTCTTCTCGAACGAAAACGAAATATGAAAAAATATTTCTTCGGCGGCTGCCTCTCAGCAGATTTCTGGCAAAAACCCTGAAAGCAAATAAAATTGTCAAGAAAAAGTTTCGCAAGAAATTGCCTTTAAACTCTAGGTCCCGCCACTCATGTATAAAATTAACACACACAACATAAGTGATGTGAGAAGCTAGATCGTAATCCTGACTGAAGGGTTGTAATGACCAATTATATACATATGTATGTATGTAGCATGGGTGGTGTGAAAGTTGTTATCCTGAAAAAAGGGTTGTAATTAAATTACCTAAAATATGTACCACATAGTGGGTAACGCTATGTTTGCATTAGAAAGATTATTGTTTGTCGCCATATATTTTTGCTATCCGACGAAAAAGTCGATTTATAGAAAGAATCCACCAAAGACTGCCTTAAGATCTTAAGCATCATGATCACTTATCCTTTTGCGGTATAGAAAGGCACTCAAACATTTATTCAAATAATTGCTAACACAACCCTGTATAAAAATTTTACTTTACATGTAATGTATGTAAATATCCTTCTTTTTTGTTTAATATTTTACAGTAATACAGGCCATTAACAACAAAAAAAAAAACAAAAAAAAAACATCAACACCATCAACAGTGCCAGCGTACATCAACAAAACGAATGACCTGCAATCAAATGTTGAAAGGAATTTAAATTGCTTCATTTAAAATGCATGTGAAAAATAAAAACGTAACGAGAACAAAAACAAAAACAAAAACGATAACAAAAAATAAATGGAAAATGAAAATGAGAAAAAATTTGCGCATAATTATGCTTAAAAATGTTGAAAATGTTAGGAGGGCTTTAGTATAACGTTGCCCATTTTATATACGTTTTTTTTTAAGCCTAAAGCTGTAATAAACGTTATAAATTTATTGATAATACGGCTATAAAATGACAACAACAAAAAAAAAAGGAATTGAACGACAAATATACAATGACACAACATTCCCTAGTGTATAGCCGTATGTGTGAGAGAGCGTTACGTGGAATAGTACACTTATTTTAGCCTATGTAATGATATGTAATGTAACGATAATCATTTTAAATTATTGAGGATTCTAGGATTCAATTAAAAAAAAAAACAATTTTGAGTTCAAAAACAATTGCAAAATGTAAGCGTCTATGCATTTTTATGCATCATATGTTGTAATAAATATTTATTTTACTCCTCGTGTATCTCTCTCCCTCCCTTTTTACTGAACAATGTTTATAAATGCATGGATTTGATGCAATTCTTTGCAATTTTTATTTCCATATTTCAAACATTTTAGCTCGGTTTTTGAAAACTAAACAAAACCCATTCAAATATAAAATAAAATTCAAGCTCTAATATATTTTTTTGTACACTACCAGCTATTTTCGAGCATTTAGAGTCCAAGTAGCAGCGCAACAGGATCACCAAAATAGCAAAATAAACAAGCCACTTATTTTTTTTTTGTGACATTGTTATACGACCCCTTTTAGTCATATTAAATATTTGTAGCGTATATTTATTATCACAAGCAAAACGTAGATATAAATTCAAAAAAAAAAGTAGAAAACGAACCAATTTTTTTATTTTTCACATCCTTTCAATATATGTATGTAGGTGGGCAAACATAAAAAATAAAAACACCAAAAACAAAAAAAAAATCATTGAATATGAAAGAGAATCAAGCGAATATGCATGTTTACCTCACAGCATCACTCGCTTTAAAAAGACAAGCTGATGTATTTTCTGTATGACAATCCACAAAGAAAAAAGAGAGAGAAAAAAAACCGAGGAAATACTATAAAATGTTTCATATTGAAAGAAAAATAATATAAAAAAATGTGAAAAATGTGAAAAACTGTAAATATTGCATATTGAAATTGGCCATGAAAACATCTGCATCTGAGTCCACGGTAAAAATTAAATGGCCATCGTATTGTTGTGCCTCTAAAGGTATGAAATGTTAACGCATAGAAGTGTTCAATCGTTGATGAAACCAATTCAGTCATTTGGCTTCTCAGTATTGGTTTCGTACTTGTTTTTCTATATGAATAAAAAAAATTCAATTCCACCTTTTTTAACAGGCATTCGTGTCATATTTTGTCAGATGCTCGGAAATGTATACCTTCTCATCGAATGCCCTTTTCATAGCCAGCACAAATCTATGGATTTGCAGGATAGTGCTGTGTTTTCTTCAGAAGACCAATATATGGACCGATAGATACTTGTTCTCATTTAGAAATGGCATTATTTGTGACGCCATCAGTTCCTCAAACCGTTTTGTCACTGTTGATATGTAATAGATTTTTGAATTTGTTCGAATCTTTGCCAGGTTTCGGTATCATTTTAAATAGTGCAATTCAACCATACACATACATACGTAATTGGTCATTACAACACTTCAGTCAGGATTAGGACCTAGCTTCTGATACCACTTATGTTGTGTGTATTAATATTATACATGAGTGGCAGAACCTACACTTTAAAGTCGACTCTGAACCATAGATTTTTGAAAAACTTTTCATGGCAATTTTATTTACTCTTAGACTTTTTGCTATAAATATGCTGATAGGAAGTCGCAGAAGAAATATTCAAATTTCGGTTTGTTGGAAAATTCTGATCTGGTGTTTCAACCGAGGCCTCATGTCTAATAAGCCAACACACACTACCTACAAAACTACGACAATCCAACCGTTCTTGAAGATAATATTCAAATTGTAAAATAGCATTGGAAGTCGCCGTGGTGTAGTAGGTAGTGTGTTGGCTTACTATTCGTAAAAGCCCGGGTTCGTATCCCAGGTCAGACATCAACAAAAAATGAAATATGAAAAAAAAAAATATTTCTTCGGCGACTTCCTCTCAGCAGATTTCTGGCAAAAACTCTGAGAGTAAAATAAACTGCCATGAAAAAGTTTCTCAAAATTCTGTCGTTCGGAGTCGACGTTAAACTGTAGGTCCTGCCACTCACGTATAAAATTAACGCACACAACATGAGTGGTGTGAGAAGCTAGGCCGTAATCCTGACTGAAGGGTTGTAATGGCCAATTATATATGTATGTATGTATGTAAAACAGCATTGAAAATGAGTGTCTGCAGTATCTGTATGCATCTTGCTATTGATTTTTGAGTTAAGTCCGGAAATAGTATTCTGGTACTAGAGGTATAGCAAGCAGTGCTGATTTCATTGCATAAATTTAGTGTGGGGGCTGTTATTAGGCGATTAGCAAACAATAGTAACATTATTTCTCGCCCAAATATCAATGCAGTTTCGTAAACGTTGTTTGTAAGTATTTTAAGAGTCCGTAAAAATGAATTTTACTTTGGAATATCATCAAGGCCTTTTAAGACCGATACCATTCCAGAAGTGGTCTTCAGTGGTACGTGCTTTCGATGAGTTAGATTTTGTGTTGAGGATATATGTGCTGCAGCCACTCTCTTCTAGCTGTGATTTGTGCGAAAGCATTCTTATCACATCTACAAAATAGAAAATATTATCAGAAGCCTAAGATCTTCATTAAAGTTAACAATCGAGGTATCTATATGCTCTAGTATTTTCAGCCGTATACTTTCTATGTATTGAATGCTATTTTAAATTAATTAATATCGGGTAGGCCATCCATCGGTTTAAATTTGAACCATCGATTATTTCGAATCTGGCAATACTTATGTCAATCTAATCTATCACAAAATTTAGCATATTATCTCCACTGGAGGTAATGAACCTATTTACGTTTAAGCAACGTTGAAATTTCTTGGAAATTTGTTTCCAAAACAAATGTCGGAAATCGCACGAAAATGTTGTACAAAATTTGGTCGCAGATAAGGACCAACAGTGCTCGGTATACGTAAGTGTATTGCTAAAGTTCGTGAAACTGCTTTCATTGTTAATGCGCCAAGAGCGTGCTAATACAGTGCGTACACCCGAAAACATCGAAGCTGTGGCTGATCAACATCAACTCATCATCGTTCTCAAGAGTTGAACATTTCACGCACCAGTTTACGTTAAATTTTGCGAAAAGATCTCGGTATGGCGCCTTGCAAAGTTCAATTGATTCAAGAGTTGAAACCGCATGACCATCAGCTTAGTTGGCCAACGAGAACCTGCATATTTAATGGGGGTTTTGGAAACCAAAGAAAACTACACTTAGTAGTGGCATCCACTTACGCTCTCTTGTATGTCATAAAATCTGTAAAAAAAAAATATTCCAAATGATTTCATACTTTTACAAAATTTTTCCTCATACATCAATAAGTCTTCTCCAAGTTTTTAATCCTTATTTTTTTGCAAAAACAACAACAACGACAACAATAATAAAAAAAAACTGAATATCAATATATACAGACAATATATAACAAAAACATAAAACTTACAAAAACACACACACACACTAACACAAACATGCATGTACCACATATACAATACAATACATTGTAGATATTTTGATGTATGGTATGGTATGTCTACCCCAAAAAGTGTGTTGTAAAAAGCGTGTTGTCCTCTCTTTCATTATAATGGATTTTCCATTTTCAATTGAGTGCCTTTTACTTTTAGCAATAAAAAATATTGTCCAAACGACACTAACACACACACACACGTACACGTAAAGTGGCTGACGATGACTAAATTATAATGAATATGTATGTATGTGGTATAGTATAGTGCAATGTCCATTTGTCTGTATGAGTGCTGGTGGTGTGGTGGTGGTATTGGTATTGGTATTGATATTTTTACTTAAAGTAACGCATATATTTCATAAATAAAACGCACATACATACATACATACATACATTTGTACATTAATAGTATTTTATTTACATGTAGTTGTATTATTTGTGATATGATTATATATGTAGGTATGCATCTGTATGTTTTACTACATTTTGCCACATACAGTGTCAATAAAATATTGTTTATTGCCTACTTTCAGTATGTTTTAGTGTATTCGCTAATATTACAGTGCTTGCTTGTAGGTACACTGAAAAAAAAACTTGAATAGAAAAATATTTAAAACCAATGCTTTATGTTTCCCATTGAATTACCACAATTTTAATAAAAATGTTAACATTTAAAATTAATTTTATAACAACTTTAAACATGAATTTTTCTTTCACTGTCTGCTGGTTTAAAACTATTTTTGCCTACTACTTATGTTATCACGATAGCATTTCATTGATGCATGAATTTATTGCTTTAAAATTTTGAGTTTCTTCTCTTTTTTATTAGTTCCTCTTACTTTTCGTTAAAAGCGAAAGACTCTTTTGGCTTCAATCACCTTTATGTCTGTCTGTTTCATTTTGTAAAAGAAAACAGTTTTTTTTTTCTTAAGTATCTTGGCAAATTATCCTCTTTGCAATTACTTTAGTTGGTATCATTCCTTCTTTCTTTGCTATCATTCTACAGCTTTTATTAACTGTCGTAAATTGTAAAAGGATTTAATGTCCGCCATTGGCAACCAATATTCATTCAATGGCTCATTTTCCTAATGGATTCAATGAAAAATAATAAAAAGTTTAAATTTCTTTTTCTTTTTTGTCGGTTTTTTTTTGTACAATTTACAACATTTTCGGTGGTAAAAGTAAAATGTTTTTAATCATTCCGATGAAAGGAAATTCATAAGTTCTTATGGAAATTGCTGTTGAGTCAATAATCATAAGTTATTAATATTAAATGGGTATTAAGTTTAAAGATTTAAAGTTGAAAAAGTGTCTGAGGTTGCCAACCAACAAAACATTGAAGGAAATTGAACACTGAATAATATTTGTTGAGAACTTTGAGACTTATAATGCCCCTACAATTACATCGGCTATATTACATGGTTTTTATTTCAGAGGCCTGAAGCAAAGATATTTCTTTACCTGAAATCTGAATACAACATTCACCAGACCAAAGTGCTTAGCAAATAGCATTCTTATCAAATGAGTGGCTATAGAACCTTCTTAGTAGTAGTAGCAATCACATACAATTCATTTAACAATGATGAGAATGAAAGTACTGAAATCGAATGTTGGCTACTAGCTATTCCACTTATCTCGCTGATTATTTGAACAGCAAACACAGTCATTTACAAGCCTTTAGTCAGGATTACAATCTAGTTTCTCACACTACTTATGTTGTGTGTAATAATTTTATCGATAAGTGACAGGACCTACAGTTTAAAGTCGATTCCGAATGACAGCTTTTTTGACTATCTTTTCATGACAATTTTATTTACACCCTGAATTGCTGAAATATTTCTTTTCGTTTTGTTCGAGATATCTGAGCCAAGCTCTCGTCTAATAAGACAACAGTCTATCTACTAGATTTGCGCACCTTACCTCTTGATTTATGAGCCAACAAAAATGATTCCGTTTGCTTAAGCTCCGATGTTAAAACCAAAAGTTTTTGAACTGTCACTCAAGAGCTTTCTAAAATCCAATTTACAAGATAAGGGTTAACGTACGTAAAATCAAAGAGAAAATATTAAAGGATTGGATCCATATTTTAAAAATGAGGGGAAAAATCTTGTGGCTAATTGGTCATTACAACCCTTCTGTTAGGATTCCGACCTAGCTTCTCACACAACTTATGATGTGCGTGCTAATTTGATACATGGGTGGCGGCGACTTACAGTTTAAAGTCGACTCGGAACGACAGATTTTTTTGAGAGATTTTTCATGGCAATTTTTTATTTACTCTCAGAGTTTTTGCAGAAATCTGCTGAGAGGAAGCCACCGAAGAAATATTTTTTTGTATTTCGTTTGGTTGGAGATGTCTGACCAGTGGTGTGAACCAGAGATCAGCAATGAATCGTTTTTTCACTACTCATAAGTACTCATGAAATTTTTCATATAAGTGGATCAACATTATTGATATTTCACTACTCTGATTCATTCGTGCTCACTACAACATTGATATCAAACTCATACAATTCGAAATATGTTTGATTCATAAGCTTACTCATTTAGATTCATAACTTTAGAAAAATACTCATAAATGATTCGAGTTATTGTTGCATTTACAAAAAAAGCAAAAGCCACATAAGAGAAAAAGCCAGAGCAGCAAGCAAAGCAAACACACAACATTCCAGTTAGTATTTTAGTGTTCGTATGCGAATCATACTTATTTAGTGTTTCGTGTATATGTTGAGTTATGAAGAGTCGCAATCAACAACATCATACGTGTCGTTAAGTATGATTCTGATGAGTACTTCAATCTCGAATATGAGTAGAGGTTGCATGATAATAAAATAAGTCTGAATGTATAAGTAACAGAAATTATGAGTATGATTCGATTCTACTCATCTTTTTTAATACTCATTGCTGATCTCTGGTGTGAACCTCAGGGCAACTGCCTACTCGACTACGGTTTCGAACCATATTGAGAGTAGATGAGAGTAAAAAACTTGTGGCAGAAACAAACAAAATAAAAATGAATGCGTTCCTGATCTAAAGAAGTGTGATGGTTTTTAAATGTTTTTTAAAAATCCAAAAGAGCCTTACAACTGTCAAATTTCCATCCTTATTTTCTTCCAATATTGCAGATTCTCACTACATATGAGTTTATGCGATACTGCCATCTCACAGAAACAAAAACTTGACTTGTCGCACAACTTGTTTCGTCGTCAAAATTCCCCTTAAAAAGCATTGAATGTACAAATTAACTTAAGGCAAACTGCTGAGCACTAATTTAATTAATTTTACAAAATAATACAATCCGAAATATATTGACATTGAAATTTTTTATATTTTTTTTTTAAATTTAATTAATGAACATTTTTTATAATTTCTTTTTTTTGTTTTCTTTGCAGGTAAATTAAACATAAATATGAAAAATGTGCTGAAAATTAATTGAAAAACAACTGGCATTACAATTAAAAAAAAAAAAATAATAATAATAGGAACAATAAATATTATGGCATCGATGTCATTACTGCAACGTTTAATGTAAGTTTTATGCATACACTACTGAGGCATGTTGTTATTCAAAATAAAATTTGATTATTTGCAACAAATGTTGTATTATTGCTGTGATTATTATGCAAACAAAACGTAATTAGACAAACAATATATGAAATTATTCTTAAACAAAAAAAATAATACAAAAAAAAATAAATTTAAAAAAAAATATAAAACAACGAAATAATTATAAACAATATTTAATTAAAAATATGTTTTTTAATTGCAAAATAAATAAACAACCCCGTATATACCATAAGAACATAGAACAGGAGCGTAGTAATCAATAATACAACTGCCCAGGAAAAATTTTAACTCCAAATTTTATTCCTTCATAATCTCTTCATTTTCCTTGTGCCACTGCCTGCAATAATTGTTTTAAATGTATGTATGTACATATATTGTTTGAAATTCACTTTATTGAAATATTAAATTCAATTGCATAAAACGTATGTAAATATTCTTCTAATTAATAAAATATAAAATTAAAGATTGTAAAAAATAAAAATAAAAAAAAGGAAACATAATAAAACTAAATCCTGAAAATGAACATTTAAACATTTAGTACAAATGTTAATAGAGTGACCATATACTAAAAATATTTAAATATAGAAATAAGATAGACTCTGACTCCATAATTCCAACTACAATTGTTTTTATTGTAATAGAATTCTTATATATTGAAAGCTAATACGAAATAAATATGGTAGCACAAGTTTAGATGTGCATTGTACTGTGAATTTACAATCAATTAGTCTTTCCTAAATCAGTGTTGGATATCCCTGTAAAGTCTTTTCCAAGCCTATCCTCTTTCAGGATGCTGCTCTGTAACAGAAAGTACAATTCATCATGTCCAGCAGTTGATAAGGACACCGGTATTGTTTCTTAACTTCTCTTCAATCTATATATCCTGAACAAGGCCAATGATTGACCTTTGGTTATTCCTTAGAAGTCGCCGTAGTCTAGTAGGTAGTGTGGTCAAAGTTTAAATTGTGTCAAACTCATTTAGTTTACGAAGAGATTCCGCCTCTTAGTAACTTATCTCTCACGGTGTATACCCCCATGGAGATTCAAGGCTTTTTGATTTCTCATATTCAAAAATTATGTATTCTGACGACTAATTCTTATCATCACAGAATCTACATATTCTGTACAAAGTCGATTACCTAGCTCTGATTGTTATTTGATAGTCGCATTCATTACTCAAATTCCTTCCCATTATGATAACCCAACAAAAGTTTAGACTGCTTCAAATCAATTTAGAGAAATATCAGTCTCGCTCTAACTTGTCTTTCACTGACGATTCTAGCCGGGCTTTAAAACTGAATTATTCTCGGACGCTTTAACTACTGCATAACGCCAGTGATGAATAATTTTGAAAGGCATTCTAAGACAATCTTGAATAGTAATTTGGAGCCTCTTATAAAACAAATAGCAAAGTTGTTCGCTACTACATCCAATACAATCAGTCTAGGTAACAACAGATGGCAGCTCTATTATACTAGAACCTGCTGCAGTAGTTCAATTAGCTTAACTTATGAAACTAAAAAAATATGAAGAAATAACAAGAAAGTAGAGGAGATTTTTTTGGCAGCTTTCTTTGGGACTTAAAGCAACAAAAGGAATACAGAAATAAGTTTATTTTTAATTTTGAATTTACTATATTACCTTGAAAGATAACTTCTGCTAATACATATTGTTCTAGGAAATATTTCGCAGGTATTGATAGCGTTGAAATTATGCTAATAGTTATAGTTTTTCTTGGGTATGTTTGCTTTCCTATAAACTTTTATTATTTTAACTTCAATTCTTGAAAATATGTTTAAATCCTATGTCCAAGCCTAGAAAAAAAGGAGTGTGCATTTATTAGAAAAGTAAACAAAAATTTGAATTTAAAGTTCGAAGAACTGTTTTAAAAATATTTCAATATTCCAATCAACAAGTCTTCATTATATTCATGGTTAAATGAATTAAAATTTTATACTTACCTTCTCAAGTTTTTTTTTCTCTTTTTTGTTAATAAAGCCTCCCCAAAAAATTTAATTCAATTAAAAATTGTTTGTGTCGCATTTATTCCAAAGTAGGGTATTAAAACACGTATAATAGAATAAAAATTATTTTTTATTTTCTTCTTAAATTCTTTTTGTTAAAATTAAAATATTCATAATTACCAACATGCAAAAGAAGACAAAAAAAATAAAATTAAATTAAAAAATAAAAATTAAAACTGTTAAAATTATTAAACAAATATTGAAAAGGCAACACAATAAAACTTACACACACCCCCTTTACAAAAACAGTAAAATAATGCAAATTACCACACAAATGATGAAAAAATAACAGGAAAAAGTTTCATTTTTAATGAAATTTTCATTTTTATTTTGAAATTATAAATTCCTACAGCGTAAACGCAATTATTGACATTAACATGACTTAATTGTTAAATTAAATATTTTCTAATAATTTTATAAAAACAAAAACAAAACGAAAAACAACAAAATCAGCATTTAAACGGTTTGAAAATATTTCTTTAGGTTTGTGAATTTCGCTGTAAAATTTCGCTCAAATGTTTTGAATAACGTTTTTGGTTGCTCTTTAATTGTACTCGTACTAAACTCTATGCTATATCGGCAAAAGTTTTATCGAGTACGGAAATATCATCAAAGTTTAGTAGGTAATATGTTGGCTTATTAGACATGAGGTCTCGTATCAAACCTTAGGTCAGACATCTCCAGATTTCTTACAAAAACTGAGAGAAAAAAAATTGTCATGAAAAATTTCTCAAACAATTCTGTCGTTCGGAGTCCACTCTAAATCACTCCACTTATATATAAAAATAATACACAACCTAAGTGGTTTGAGAAGTTAGATTGCAATCCTGACTGAAGGGTTGTAATGATCAATTATATATGTACATATGTATGTATGTATCTAATTAAATATCCAAGTATTGCTTCCAATTATTCTGGTTCGGATCTATAATTTGAGGAATTTGTATAAAATTGGGAGAAACTGCGATGAGAAAATATGGAGCATTTGGAGTCGATGGAATCCATGAAAGGCCGCCTTATATCGATAATGGTACCCTCTCTTCTATGAAATTAATATTAAAAATGTTATGTTTTTAATATAGTTTACGATCACTTGTTGTTGTCTTAAGGCCCCTAATTAAAAAGTTTCAATACTTCTCCATCTCCCACCCCTGATAGAATAGCGTCAACAAATTCTTCATTGGCACAATCCATTACAATTTCATAAAAGGTGATGTTTCTTGGCAATGGTTCATGGTAATCCTGCCATCCTCGAACTTGCTACCGTAGACTAAAAACTCGTTTAACGCGAAAAACCTGATTGAGGAACATGAAACAATGGAAAGAAATAATAAGCAGATGAGGGTAGTGCTTTCTGAAAGAAAAGAAAAATGTCGAGCAATATAATTAAATTCTAATATTGCCTATGAATTGCTATTCAAGTAACCTTGCAGCCAACAAGTAGTATTTATCATCAATGCATGAAATTGTTTGTGTACCAGTGAATAGATTTTAAAAACAACCGGTAACTTGGCGCCGAGGAGTGTTATTATTGAGTTTTTTCCTTAATTTGGTCTTTACAACCCTTTAGTTAGGATTACGACTTAGTTTCTCACAACACGCACAAAGTGTGTGAATTTTATCTATAAATGGTAGGACCTAAACTTAAAAAGTCGACTCTGAACGACAGAATTATTGAGAAACTTTTCATGGTACTTTTATTTACGCGCAGCGTTTTTGCCAGAAACTGCTGAGAGAAAGTCGCCGATAGGAATACATTTTTTGAGATTATCGGAGCTTATTGACTACTCCTACTGACCTACTCTGTTCATTTAGTTTTAATCCTAAAGTCCGTGTCGATCTCTCGACATAGTCGAATTTTTCACGTATAGAAATATAATCTTTTCAAGGGTAAGACTAGCCTTAGAATGATAGCTAACGGCCATAATGGTATTCCACAGTATATGGTAAAGACTATACCACAATAACATACTGTTGAGTCACTACAGAGATTCAGATAAACACTCCAGCAATTGCCTACTGAGACAAGTATTTGTCATCATTTATGAATGTTTGTGTAATTTTTTGAAAGTTATTTTGAATTCATTTGTAATATTTACTACATTAAGTCTGTGGTAATTAAATTATAAAATAATAAAAAAAACTTTTTTCTTCTTCTTCCACTTATTTTTAGAGCGCTTATGCTATTGTATGTAAATTCCTTTTACCACAAGGAAATCTTAAATTGTGTATTTCCAGAAGTATAATTACAAAACTATATGACGCATTAAGTAAAGCACCCTATAGACTGCATGGTGGTATCTTATAAAGGAGACTTGAATATCAATATTTTCTTGTGAAAATTTATGCAAAGGTAGCGTTTTCATTGGGCCTTAAATTACCACCAAATATTGTTGGTACTTTTTTTTTGCTTCACTATTTCAATTTTATTTTTATTATTATGCCAGTTAATGAAAGAAAAAAAGAGAAAGAGAGGTAGAGATAGAGATAGCCAAGTATATAATTGTTCTTTAATATGCTTTAGTTTGCATTACTTTAATAACAATTCTGTTGGCCCCCCCGTTACAGGCCATAAACCTCTACAGACCATTAATACATGTTGGTTGTGCTCTCTTTACCTCATTCTCTTTTATAGCAACGACGACAACCTGCTAGCTAGTACTAGCACTGTTACGCTAAGAAAACAATTATAATTTTTCTTTTTTTTTATGCAAGATTCCTCCTCTCTCTTGTTTTTTTTTGTTATTATTTTATATGCATGCCATTGCTTTGGTACAGGCACCAGGCAAAAAAGACCAGATGTAGTACCCCACATACCATTACCGCTTGAGAAGAGACTCAAGACAAACAAAAAAAAAAAAAAAAAAAAAAAAAAGAAAAGCTTTAATAAAAAAAACTGAAAGACAGAGAAAAATAAAAAACCATGAACGTTGAAATAAATAAAGAAGAGAAACAAAAAAGAAAAAAAACACACAGTTTTGCGGTCAAATTGCTTAATTACAAAATTGCGTTGAATGTTGCAACAACGCAACCAACAACCTTTTTTCTTCTTTTTTTTAACTCAAACACTTCTTACCAAAATCATCTTCAACATCATCTCTAATATGGTAGAAGAATAGCATCGTTTGCTATTTAAGTAACGTTAGTGTCGTCTACAGCAGCGTTTCTACAATGCCACAGAGCCAGCGTTTTGTGGTTGCTTCATGTTGTTGTTGATGTTTTTCACTTTTTATTTCTGCCAACGGTTAAAGATGACACAGTCATGACGTGGGTTGAGAAAAATCTGGTTCTGGTATTGGTATTGGTTTTGGTTGATTTTAATACTTAAGTTGCGGCATACAGCTGCTAGTTTTCGTTGCACTGCTGTTGTGGCGTACATGAATAAAAAAATTCTCATAATGAAACAAAAATGGTTAAACAAATTAAAAATAAACAAAGTGTAGAGACACATAAAGAGTTGAGGAAACGATTTTTTCTTTTCTTTTTTCGCTCTCTGTCACATTTAATGGCGAAAGGTGCACGCACTTAACATGATGGCTGGTGTCTATCACACTGGGAAGAATAGCTTCAAATGTGTGTAAAAATGGTTTTGTGAGGAAATTATATTTCCAAAGACATGCTTTTACGTACATACATACATACATAATTGATCATTACAATCTTTCAGTCAGAATTATGAACTATCGACCTTACTTACACAGACACGGACATGCCATTAGCGTACGGATATCATGAACATATTGAGAGGCTAGTTTGCTACATTTGACACCACTGGACTATATTTTGTGGCTATCTGTTGAGTCCTTTATGTCAAGGAATATGATGGCAACAATTCCAGCCCTGGAAGACAACATTATAAACGGAACGGCTGTAAAAAAATGCCAAAATTGGTGGTCACATGTGGACCATCTATTAGTCGCTGTTGTCTAGTAGGTAGTGTGTTGTCTTATTAGACGTAAGGCCACGGTTCAAACCCCAGGTCAGACATCTCCAACTAAACGAGAAAATATTTTTTCGGCGACTATCTCTCAACAGATTTCTGGCGAAAACACTGAGAATAAGCAAAAAAAAAAATTGCCATGGAAAAGTTTCTCAACTCTTTAATCTATAAATCCCGCTACTTATGGATAAAATTAACGCACACAGCATTAGTGGTGTGAAAAAGCAGGTCGTCATTCTGGCTAAAAGATTGTAATGACCAATCATATATGTATGTGGGCTATCTGCGATGTGGCAGCGAAAAAGATTTCATTAAGTAATCTTCCAAAAAAAAAAATATTTTTTCAGAACAAATGTTCACTCGCCTATAAAAAAAAATTTAAAAAAAATTTTTATTATACATAATCGTGGATATTAATTTTCGCCTTGTTTTCTCAAAAAAAAAAAAATTATTTGAACATAAAATTTAATTCATATTCCTTCGCCTGTATGACGCCAATTTGTAGGCAAAATGCTTTGTACCAGAAATATTGCATCATCGGCCTACTGTTTGAATTTCTAAAAAGTCGCAGCTATCCTCCTGCCTTGGCTTCTTCTTAATCACAAATACTCGTCCTTGATTCATTTATTATAGTCTTCTTCCTTTTTTTGTGTTGGTGATTCTTGATTTTAGAATCTTTCGGTTCTTGTTTTATTGTACAATTTCCACTTAAAGTTAGAGGGGTTGGCCCAATATTTTTCCTCAAGTTTGAAATTAAAATTCCTCTAGCGTAGCAAAAGTTAAACTCATTTTCTAGCCCCGAAGCATTTCAAAAAAAAAAAAAACAAACTAAAAAACTCGCATAAATTAATTGTGGCTAAAATACGAAGCAAGAAACAAAAAGAAAAGCGACCAACAAGAAGACGTGGCTGCGCTATTGTTTTTCTTTTTAGTTTCCTTTTCATCTCTTTGATTTCTCATCTTCTATTGTGTTTTGGTTTTCTGAAAACCTTTTTAAAACATTTTCTTTTTAACAGTATGAGAGCTTTCCATTGTGGTCTTAATTTTTCCGTTATTCTGTTTTTAAATTCATTTTAATGTTTTTCTTGTTAATTTTATTCTTCTTCTACGTTTTTTCTCTTCTATTTTTCACTAGCAAAGTGCATTCATTGCGTTGTGCGTTGTGACAATAAACCATTAAAACGCCACGCTGCCACAAAAAATAGGGGAAAGAAATAAAAATTAAAATTTGCTAACTAATCCTAGGGAAACTTTTTAAATGCAAAAGTAACTGATAAATTTGAAATAAACAAAAAACGAAAACGCAAAAAAAGAAAAGAAATGCCATAAGAAAAAGTAGAAAACCAAAGAATATCCAAAAAGTTATAACGAAACTACTAGGTTCCTTGGTTTGGTATGAGCATGATATGCCAAGTGTATTGCAAAATTATTAAAATTGTTTCTTTTGTTTTTATTTTTTTATTTTTTTTTTCGCAAGTTATCTAAAATAAAAGTTTCCACTTTAAGCTTATTTACGCATGAAAAGAGTTTGAAAAAGGAAAATTATTTCTTAACAGGAAAATCTCATGGAGATCTAATGGTTATCGTTTGCAAATAAAGAAATTTTTCTTAAAAATTTATAATAAAAAAAGTCAATTCAATTTGAGAACACAGCTCGTTTAATTATGATTTAAAATTTTTTTAAATTGAAAGCCTACGTATTGGTCAAGATGCATACGTAATAGATCATTACAAACTTTTAGGCAGCATTGCAACATAGTTTCTAACACCACTTATGTTATGTGTGTTAATTTTATCCATAAGTGGTGGGACCTTTAGTTTCAAGCCGACTCCGAATGAAAGGTTTTTTTTTGTGAGAAACTTTACATGGAAATTTTTTTTACTCTCAGAGTTTTTGCTAATTAGACGTGAGGCCGCGGTTCAAACCCCAGGTCAGACATTTCCAACAAAACGAAGTATGAAAAAAAATATGTCTTCGATGACTAATGTGTGCATGGAATGGTTTGCGGAATGCAGAAGTAATGATTTTCACATGGTAGACAATGGCCGTCCAGGTTATTAAATAATTTCGAAAGCTCTTTAACTTACGTACATTACAAGCCTTCTCGCACTACTCATGTTGTGTGTGTTAATTTTATACATGAGTGGCGGAACCTACAGTTTAAAGTCGTTTCCGAACGACAAATTTTTCTGCCGAGAGGAAGTCGCCGAAGAAATATTTTTTTTTTTCATATTTCGTTTTTGATGTCTGACCTGGGGTTTAAACCTTGGCCTCACGTCTAATAAGCCAACACATTACCTACTGGACTATGGCGACTTCAACTTACAAAGCCAATTTAAAAATACTTGCAGCAGCAGAATTCATTCCGAATCAAGAAAATTTTGACTATCACACGAATTGACGAATTGAAATTAACTTAAACTACGCTTGCAAACCTGACTAAAGTGTAAAGTGTTCGTATAAATATGGTCGTAAAAAGCATTCTGAACGCCACAGAGTCTTATCCTGTTGAAGAGGATCGAAGAAATTATTTTCCACAAAACAAAAAATCGCTACATGACAGTATCGTCTTACAGATTGCAGTCAAAGATTTGTAATTGAGATGTAATGAAAGTTTCTATTTATAATCCGAAATACTACAATAGTTCTATACTTGGATCATGTAAAAAATTACGTTTAAAACCATTAAAGTAGAACGACAGTTGCTGTATATTCGTTGTTTGATTCACCCTTGTAAGTCAAACCTTTCGTTATCGCTTGAAATCATTTTATTCGTCGTGTTACATATATATACTCATAACATTTGAAATCATAAATAAAACATTAAGTTCACAACGAGTAACATTAACTTCAATTTGCAAGATAAATGCCCCCATTTTAGAAAAATACACACGAATGCATTATACCTGATACAACACACTTAAGGGAAAAAGGGAGAATAAGTAAAAAAAGAGAGAAAAAGAGGCAAAGGCTGTATAAATGAATTTCATTACCTTTTTTGAAAATATCTTAACAATCTTTATGGCAAAATAATGTTAATGTTATGCAATGATTTAATATTAAAAATTCATGATTATAATGATACAACAACAGCTCTCAGCCTACAACCTACAACCTACATTCCAATATTATGCGACCTTGTTTCGTACTTTCTTATGGGATTTTTTGTTGTTTTTTTTTATTTCCCAAATACTTTCTGTTTTCATTGTACCATTTTGATTTCTTCGTAATTTTCACACATGAATTATATTGAAAATATAAAAATTTTCCTTTTGCCATTCGTCGAATAATATTATTTTTTAATCAGTATCTCGTACAGATTTCTTCTTGAATTTACACGCAATCAAGCGTAATACCAAAAAAAAATTAGGAAATCCTGCATATTTTTTTCACTTTTTCAATGTATATTTTAATCATGAGAAAAATATTATTGGCAACACATTTTCTAGGCATTTGGCATTTGGGTCGAAGGCAACAATTTTGTTTTCCAATAAATATAGGAGAAAAGTATTTTTTAAATTCCTATAATATTTCCATTCTATTCTCACCAAGTCAAAAGGGCATCGAATTTAGAATTTTTTGTTGTCAATTATAACAATAAGAAGTTACAGATCACTATGTTAATTGATATAAGCAAAATTGTAGTTTGTAGTTGCAATTATGAACACAAATTTGTTTAACGCTGATAGGCTGCCAAAGAAAAATCTGCTTTTCACATAACATACATACATACATACATAATTGGACATTACAATCCTTCAGTCCGGATTATGACCCTGTTCATTTTATACGTGAGTGGTGGAACCTACAGTTTAAAAACCACTCCGAACGATAGATTTTTAAGAAAGTTTTTCATGACAAGATTATTTACTATCAGAGTTTTTGCCAGTAATCTGCTGAGAGTAAGTCGGTATAGAAATATTTTTTTTTTCATATTTCATTATATATGACATACCTTACCTGGGGTTTGAACCGTGGAATCATATCTAATAAGCCAACATACTACCTAATAGACTACGGAGGCTACATGGACACCAAAAGTAGTTGTTAATTAAATGTAGAATAAACTGAATAATATACAGTACAAACTTTAAAAAAAAATCTAACGATCCCCAACTCTTACTTTTAATTTTTTTTTTTTTTTTTTTTTTCTCATTAAATTCACATTTATTAATTATTACAACTAGTTATTATAACAAACAAGTAATTTACTTCTAACATTTAAATAAACATAAACTTTAATTTAATATATATTTATGATGATATTATGATGATCATCAAGCCAAAAGAGAGCTTCTAATTTGGTCGGATGGCTTCCTTCTTTTAAGTCTGCGTTCCAAACCAATGGGATCAGCAAGAGATGATGCTTCTAAATTTACGTGGTCTCTGAGTCGGATGTTATGTTTTGTTGCAATGTTTTCAATCTCTTTTTTAACAGTATTTACACCAAGGTCACGATGTAAATCACTTGTGCGTATATACCATGGTGCGTTTACGATGCATCTGAGTACTTTGTTCTGAAAACGTTGAATAATAGTTATATTTTGCTCGCTTGTGCATCCCCACAATTGTGCTCCATAAGTCCAAATAGGTTTTAATATTTGATTATATATTAACAATTTATTTTCAATAGACAATTTCGATTTCCTCCCGATTAGCCAGTTTAGCTTCTTCCATTTTAGTTGTAGTTCCATAATTTTAATTTTAACATGCTCATTCCAACGTAACTTTGCATCCAGTGTCATACCAAGATATTTTGCCGTATTTGAATACGGTATTTGTATACCGTCCATGAATATAGGGGTACCTAAAGTTGATTTATTTGTAAAGTCAACATGTGTTGACTTAGAACTATTTAATTTTATGCACCACTTTCTAGTCCATTCTAAGACCGAGGTAAGTGCGTTTTGTAACTTGTGTTTCGCCTCATTTTCAGTTCTGGCAACTGACAAAATAGCCGTGTCATCGGCAAATGTAGCCATAGTCGTTCCAGCAACTTCTGGTATATCACTGGTGTATAAAACATACAAAAGTGGACCCAGAATGCTTCCTTGAGGTACTCCTGCTTGTATTTCCCTTATTTGGGAATATTCGTCCTCATATTTAACGCGAAACAACCTATCCTTCAGGTACGATTTAAATAAAGTACAGTACGCCCTTGGCAATTGCGTGTTTAGTTTCGTGAGTAAACCCTTATGACTGACTTTGTCGAATGCTTGTGAAACGTCCAAGAATACAGCGGTACAAACATTTTTTTCCTCTAAAGCTCTTTCTATTACATTAGTAATGCGGTGAACTTGGTCAATTGTTGAATGCGCATTTCTAAAACCAAATTGATGTTTAGGAACTAAGTTTCTTTGTTCAATTATCTGTTTAATGCGAACTTGTAAAATTTTCTCATATAATTTCGATAATATGGGCAGAAGCGAAATAGGCCTATATGATTTAACTTCAGTTGGAGGTTTTCCAGGTTTTGGTATCATTACCACTTCGGCGACTTTCCAAAACGATGGTACATGAAGTAGTCTAAATGAAGCATTGAAAATTTGTGTTAGTTTTAGAATTATGTTATTTGGCAGATGTCTAAGAACTTCAGTTGTTATTAAGTCGAATCCAGGACATTTCTTTAATTTCAAATTAAGATGGATTTGTTTAAAAACTTCAATTGGTGTTACCTCAGGTATTGTGTAATCATCTCGACCATCATCATCAAGGCTACTGACTTCCTGCGTAATAGATGGTGGATCAGTATCAAGAGAGAACACACCAGCAAGATGGTTGGAAAACAATTCAATTACTTTTAATTGAGTACTGAAATGTTCAATATTTCTGAGCTTGCATTGAAGCAATTTCATATTAATTTTCAATAAAAGTGACCCATTTCTCATTCATCACAAAAGAATTTTAAAAAAGAAGTAGAAAATTATCTTTTTTTGTAAGTAAAAATGTTAATAATTCATGAAACATTTGAAATTATAAACTCTCACTCTCATTTCTCAAACGCACACTCACAAAACAAACTCAACAGAATTAATCATACGATATGCATACGAGCGAGATGTAAAAGAATACGAAAATAAAATAAATCTTTATTTACCCATACATGCGTGTACTATTTAACATGCTAATAGGCTTTTAAACTCATCACTTGCATTTTATAGAAAAATACAGGCGCACGAACAGCATTTATACTCACCATTACGCTTTGTACACATGAATAATTCTCTCAATCTCTCGCACTCACACTCGCTCTTACTCTTTCTCGTTAGTTACACTTGATTATAGGAGTTTGCAAAAACCAGTTTACGTATGAGTGATATAAATTGCAAATAATAATCTATAACAAGTAAACGCCCCCCTATCCTACTGTCTTTTAAACGAAAGCACACTCACGCACACCCACAAATACTTTGTATAGCTTGTATAAGCAAATATAAAAAGAGTTTATGGAGTAGAAGTAGTATGTATAGTAGTAGTACAAACAACATTACTCAATAAGAGCAACACAAGCAACAACAACAATTTCAAACACCGTTTGTGTGTTAAGTTGTGGATACAAGAAAAATAAAAAAACACAACACCTACACCAACAAAAAAAAAGTGAACATTTAAACTTTTTTATCGAACACAAAGTTTTTGAATGCATTTAAAAAAAATCTTTATGAGAATACTTTTTACCGTTTTCCTCTTGTTTTGTTTTTGTTGTTCTTGTTGTTTGGTGTTGTGTTGTTGCTCTCTTTTCACTGTATCTGTATAAATGTTTATGAATAAATGAAAGAGAATAATATAGAAGTAGAAGAAGAAGAAAAAGAACAGAAACGTGTTCAATTTGATAACGGTTGATTGCACACATGTGTATTATATTTATTCATAGACACACACTTACACACATTTTCTTGCATATATAAAAAGTAAAATAGCGGAAAATATTTACACACTTTTAAAGATACATCCATACATACATACCATACACATACATGCATGCACATACATATTTATATCACATACATACTGAGTTCCATTTACTCCTACTACTTCCAGTAATTGGTTGTTATACTTGAAGTTTTCGTTTGTTAAGAGGAAACGGAAGTGCAGTTTATTTTCTCTTTTGTATTTTTTTTTTTTTGTTTTTTTGTTTCTTTCCTTTGTTTATGGCCTTTTGCTTTCTTAAGTGAACAGTTTTGCGTGTATGTGAGTGAGTGCTGCCAAACACCATAAACTTATCTATGCAAAATAGGTACATAGCCATACCCATTTGATTTAAATTTAAAACAAAGGAAAAAAAGGGAGTTGAAAGTGAATTTTAAATACATTTTATTAAGACATGTGTAAAGTACACTACGAGCGGTTTTTCGGTTAAATCAAAAGGTTTGTTATGTTAAATAATCGCGGGAATTGGAAGAACTCTGTACTTTCTGCCCTTGTTGGCGTTTGATACCATTTAAAAGAAAATGGTATGACATTTAGTGATAACATGGATATTGACAACAAGCAATTCCAATAAAACGGTGCAGTATTTTACTCAAAGAAGCATTTTTCCAAAAATAGAGCCAAAACCACGCGAAAATATGGAAAAATCATTCATACGTCCTCTTGATAAATTTTAAGTCAAGCAATCGAACTGAAGCAATCTTAAAAATGATTGGCGAGAACTACTCAAGCATCCTGACAGCCTTTTGAAGGTGTGGATTTTATTCAAATCTTCTTTGGCTAACCAAACACGTTCTATCAATAAGCCTTGAGTTCTCCTCTTCTTTCTCGTCATTACAAGCTATCGGAAAAGATGTTTTGAGATATTTTCTATCATACGGTATGTATGTACTTCTTCACTAATATGAAGTTCTACAGATGGATTTTCGGTATCGTTGATAAAAATATTGGCCTTCAGTTTGATCTGATCTGTCTAAACTTGTTTCCATTTCCTCATCTTTACCTATCAAATGGTAAAATTCATGTGAAATTATTTGCAGAGAAGCAACTGCAGAGGAATTCCAATCATACATACATAATTGATCATTACAATCCTTCAGTCAGGATTACGACTAAACGTCTCACACCACTTATGTTGTGTGTATTAATTTTATCCATAATTGGCTTGAGCTACAGTTTAAAGTTGACTTCGAACCACCGCTTTTTGAAAAACTTTTCATAGCATTTTTATTTACTCTCGGAGTTTTTACCAGAAAACTGCTGAGAGGAAGTCGCCAAAGAAATATTTTTTCTTATTTGGTTTTGTTGTAGATGACTGACTTGGCGTTTGAACAGTGGCCTCATGTCCAATACACTACCTAATCGACTACGTCGTCCATTTCCTCATCTTTATTTAGCGAATAGTAAAATTCTTTTGAGACTATTTGCAGAGGGGCAACTGCAGAATATTTTCAATCATACATACACTCAATTGGTCTTTACAACCCTTCAGTCGGTATTACGATCAAGCGTCTCACATCACTTATGTTGTGTGTGTTAATTTAATTACATGAGTGGCGGGACCTACAGACAGACTTTTTTCATATTTCGTTTTTTCGAGATGTCTTTGGACCTGAGTTTTGATCCATGGTCTCACGTATAATAAGCCTACATACTACCTACTAGATTATGGTAATTATCTATTCACCCGATATACAGTGATATTGGATTCGCACATCGGCAGTGTTTATAGCCACTCTTACTGCTACATAATCTGAATCCGTCTATCAATAATTGGCAGGGACAAACCATTTGGTATTTTCATTATAAAATCAAGATCGTGTAGCCAACTGTACCCAAAATTTGCAACGATGCTAACGAACTAAAATGAAATGAAACTTTTTGAAATCAATATTAAAACAAAGCCTTTCATTTTGTCATTCGCATAAATAAATGCTGCTGCATTGCGTAGAGAACTTAAATGGCACCATTCTAACCTTTTGTTTATAAATTTTCCCATATGTTGTGTTTGTTTTAGCAACGGGAAATAATAAATTAATATTTATTATGCAAAAGAAAAAAGAAATCTAAGATATATATTCCCTTTTGTCTTCTTAGACATCAAAAAAATCGAAAAAAAAGAAGAAAAAAATTCGCAGTAAATAAAAGCAAACACTTCATGGCATTTAACACACTCTATTTGAAGTGATGATTACAAAACACAATTTTAAATACACGCAATTAAGTCTCGAGTGTGTGTATTTCAAGTGTTTCGAAGTATGTTTTTACTGTCTTCATAAATGACCCTTGACATTATTTCTACTGCCTCCTATTTGAAGATTTATTTTATGATAATTTCTTGTTTCTCGTTTCTCTCATATTCAAGAAAAAGAGTTCCTTTTGAACAATCGTTGCTGTTGCCCTTGCACCAAGAAACATTTGTTTCGTTTATTGTTTGTACAATAAAAAAAGTGTTTTTATTTTGTTCTCTCTTCCTCGTCTCCTTCTTTGTGTGTATTTATTATATTCATTTTGTTTGTTGTTTGTTATATTTTGTTTATTGTATTGTATTTCTCTATTGGCTTTTAGTTACGCTACAACGATAATAAAAATAACTTCCCTTTTCGAGAAATGCAAATTTTACTTCTGGTCCATTTATACGATGTTTTTGTCATATTCCAACACCCCTGCAAATTATATTGTAAGCATTTGAAATTCATAAATGCTTTATGATGTTCAAAAACAAATGATGTGTGATGTGTGAGTGCATGTTTTATGGATAAACACTTTTAAGCTTATGAAGAGGAAGATGAAAATGTAAGAAAAAAAAACAATGAAATGGTATTCCAAAACATTGCCACTTTAAATATGAAACCATTGGTCAATATACTGTACTGAGCTGGTCTAACTTTTTTAAAATCGTCAATTTTTTGTGATAATGAATGATAAAATAATGATCGAATAAAACAAATGCTATTAAATAATACATACATACATAACATGAATACATAATTCGTCATTGCAATCCTGACATATGACGTAGCTTCTCACACCACTTATTTTGTGTGTGTTAATTTTATACATGAGTAACGGGACATACAGTTTAAAGACGATTCCGAACGATAGATTTTTAAAAAACTTTTCATGCCAATTTTAATTCATTTACTCTTTGAGTTTTTGCCAGAAATCTTCTGAGAAGTCGTCGCAGATTTCGTTTTGTTGGAGAACCGTTGCCCTCACGTCTAATAAGCCAACTCACTACCCATAAGACTACGACGACTTCAAGTATATTTTAGTTTTCTCCAACAAGTTTTTTCCCTTGCCAAAATTGCAGATTTCGAGCCGTCGAAAATGTGTTGTTTGCGGGAAATGTTTATAAAAGCAGCACTTCGGAATCACATCGATTGCTATACACAACTTTATCTGTATATCTTCCATTAATATGGACAGGCGAGAAATCGTACAGGCAGTTCAAAAAAAAATTTAAATAAAAACAAACATCGACCACATCAAGACAGAAAAATTTAAAGCTGCTGTAACGCAGGCACGCCGTAGCCTAGTAGGTAGTGTGTTGGCTTATTAGACGTAAAGCCAGGGTTCAAACCCCAGGCCAGACATCAAACAAAATACAAAGAGTATTTCTTCGGCGACTTCCTCTCAACATATTTCTGGCAAAAACTCTGAAAGTAAATAAAATTTCCATGAAAAGTTTCTCAAAAATCTGCCGTTCGGAGTCGGCTTTAAACTGTAGGTACCGCCACTCATGTATAAAATTAACACACACAACATAAGTGGAGTGAGAAACTAGGTCGTAATCCTGACTGAAGGGTTGTAATGACCAATTATGTATGTATGTATGTTATGTATATAACACGTAGATTGTTGTTAAAACCAAAAAAGAAAAACTAGCAAATCATTCAGGGCCACTAAAACAATAATTTAATGCAAGCATGGAAACTAGGTACCTTAGGTTAATATACAAACTGTGACTTGAACTTGAGATATTAAGTTAGTTTAATATTGAATGTAGGATGAAGCTTTTCTGCGATTCGAAGCACCATAAATAATTTGTTGAATACATTCCACATCTATCTAAAGTGCTCTCGAGTGGTGACACTAGAGATTCGTATCAAAGCAGACAATAACAGATGACCTACACCATGTACTTATAACCACACAAGCATTAATCGAAAAAGATTAAGAATATGAGACCAGAATTGAAACCACTTAACTAGTGTTTACGAGTATGATTTTTGTATGATTTTTTTTTTGTCTTCCCATATTAAATCTTTGCTCATTTCCCACTGAATATGAATTTTTTGATGATAAAATTTTAAAAAACGGAATTCAAGCGTGCTCTAGTCAAAGTTATCATTTGATTTAACAAATTATGTGTTTGGACCATCATTATTTCTATGTAATCATGCTGTATCATCTCGATGAGCCCAACTCTTGCTGTAAATATTGCACAACGCTGACTTGTGTGGGTTACTTTTATATGTTATTGTTGTAACTTGTTTGTTGTTGTTGCTGTTGTTGTTTTCGACAATAGTTTATGATAACATAAAAGTGAAAAGTTTTATTTTTTTGGCTAAAAAAATATCACCCACACACACACTCGTACTCGTTTTAACCTCTTGACTATAAAAATATTTATTTGTACCACCAGAAGACTGTAGTTTAAGTATGACTTGAGAAAAATTTTCAAGTGGCATATTGCTGTTGTTATAATTGTTGTTGTTTTCATGATGCTTGCTAATATGACTGCTGTCATATGACTGTCACATTGACAATAAAAGTTTGTAAAACTTTGAAAGAAGCAAAAAAAAAAGCTAGAAAACTAGAGATTTATATGGAAGACTTTTTTCAATTGGCCTAAAGGCGTATAAAACTTTTAAAACCACAAAAATATATGAAAAATAGACCAGTTATGAATGTAAACTTTATTTCAAATAAAAAACAAATTTTTTTTTGGATACATGCTTCAATTGTAGAGGATTTTGTAGTTTTAGTTTTCTTAGTTTCAGATCGACGTATTGAATGTTTAAGTAAAAGTAAGGCAACATATTTTAGCATTTTAGGTGATAAACTGAATGTTGTATTTGTGTTCGAGCAGCACAGGAGTATCATAAAACATCTGCCTCAACGTCTTATCGCTATTAATCTTATCCTTCTCTCTGGGTAGGCAAAGGTCAGCTTGTTTCTTACGTAGATTATTTGGAGAAAAATTGAGGCACAAAAACTTTAATGAAAATATTTGATTTACCGGCTTTATACCTTTAACCTGTAATCGTCGTAGACTAGTAGGTACTGTGTTGGCTTATTAGACACGAGGCTACGGTTCAAACTTAATATGGAATATGAAAAAATAATTCTTCGGCAACCTCCTCTCACTTGCTTTCAGGCAAAAAAAACTCTGAAAGTAAATAAAATTGGCGAGAAAAAGTTTCTCAAAAATCTTGTCCTTCAGTGTCGACTTTAAATTGCAAGTCCCGCCAATCATGGATAAGATTAACACTCACAATCTAAGTGGTGTTGAGAAGCTAGGTTGTAAACCTGACTGAAGGGTTATAATGACCAATCATACATGCATGTATGTATGTAGATCTTTTTAAAATGTATAACAACAACAAATTAAATAAAATATTTCTCATTTAACCATTAAACAACAGAAAAATCTGTCAGTATCTCTGTTTAAAATTTTTATTATGGCTGTGGTTTTAACAGATTTGTGTGTCCTCCCTCAACTAAATTTATTACCGGTTTTTGTATTTTAATCATAAAATTGTATTTTGTCTATGGTCACTGCCTGCATCCGTATCATTCCCCTTTGGCTTGCAATTTAGATTGTCATTTGCAATAAAAGCAACACAAATTGTGTTAAATGTATTGTTTTCACACAACATTATTGTCCTTTATAGGCGAAGCCAAACGTTGTTTAAACCAATGGAAGATAAATTCGATGAAAAACTAAATTGAATACCTGAAAATATTGGTGATCACTGTTTCTATTTCGATATTAACTTAATTGTGTATAACTGTTTGTCTTGTAGAGCCAGGGCAACCAACGGCCCTTGGGTTAGAGAATTCTTCTGTCTTTTTTTTTACCAATTTTACCATTTGCGGGTACCGAAATCACTAGTAGCCAAATGGTGCAAGATGCAGCCTTGCCATCCTCCCCTTCAACAGACATTACAAAAACAAAACGAAGCGTTTTTCTGTTGGTCAATTCCAACCACACTTTCTTGATTGTTTATTCACTTAAGGGATCCCTACAAACCCTTGGGCTTGGTTACAATCTAGTTTCCTACACCACTTTATTCAATGATAGCGTCCCGCTACTAGTTTAAATTCGATTTCGAACAACGGATTTAAAAAGCTTTTCTTGACAATTTGATTTACCCTCAGAGTTTTTGCAAAAGCCGCCGTAATCTAGTAGATAGTGTGTTGATTTATTAGACGTGAGGCCTCGGTTCCAAATCCAGGCCAGGCATCTCCAACAAAATGAAATGCGAACAAATATTTCATCGGTGACTACCTCTTAGCAGATTTCTGGCAAAAACTCTGAGAGTAAATAAAATTGCCATGAAAAATTTCTAAAAAAATCTGTCTTTCGAAGTCGACTTTAAACTGTATGTACCGCCACTCATGTATAAAATTAACACACACAAGTGGTGTGAGAAACTAGGTCGTAAACCTGACTGAAAGGTTGTAATGACCAATTATGTACGTAGGTATGTTTTTGGGAAAAAAAACTGCTGAAAAAAATATTTTTTCTTATTACGTTCTATTCGAGATGTCTGAGCTGAGTTTTGAACTCACGTGCTCTCGTCTAATAAGCCAACACAGCTCCTAGTAGACTACAGGGTCTTCACTTCACAGTTTCTTGATTGCTTTACACAAACATGCAAGGGGTCTGTCGTAAAGGTTTGAATAATTCTTTCCAATCAAATCTGTTATACTTCACTAATCTAGGCTTTGAAACCATTTGTGGAGTGCCAATGTGATTTTTTTTTCTTATCTCCCTACAACATGCAAAATATGATCTTTCAAGCACGTAATCGTTTAACATGATGGATTTATTGTGGATAAAAATGTAGGCATCGGCACTATCTAGTGAATAATACGCGAATTCATTTTATAGAATCCAAACGTAATATTCTGTTGCCACTGTTTTATTTTAAAATTTTTTTTTGATTATGAGCAGAATCTTTAACGGTAAAGTTGAAGTACATTGTGCTGTAAATAGTAGAGAAACAATTTGGCGGAAAAAATGTTGACTTAAAGTTATTCTCTTATCGAAGAATTTTTAATAAAAATGTACACAATTTTAAGGACAATTTTGTTCATTCAGAGGACTAGATAAAAATTAAAAACAAAAAAAAAACATTTTGCAACGTAACAAAAATATTTCAAATTAATTTCATTTAAATTGTGCATGCCACACGGTTTATGTGCTTATTTCTATTGACACAATATGTCACAGGTTTTTTCTTTATTCTGTCATTATCGTATGCACATATTATACAAAAAAAAAAAACAGCAACAATAACAACAATAAATATTTTTGGAATATGGTATTTAATATAACGGATAATAATTTTTATGAATACAAACAAATATTTGCTATCAAGTATCATAAAAACTTTAATTAAACAAAAAAAATTATAAAAAAAAATATTATTTATATCCGTGCAATCGAGTTATGTTTAGTTTTCTAATTTTCTTTTTTTTTAATTTTTAGTTCTGGGAAATTATTTCCGATGAGCATGGCATTGATCCAAATGGCATGTACCATGGCGAAAATGATTTGCAATTGGAACGCATTGATGTCTACTATACTGAGGCTAACAATGGCAAATATGTGCCTCGTGCAGTATTAATTGATTTGGAACCTGGCACCATGGACTCTGTACGCCAGTCGCCTTATGGTCAATTGTTTAGGCCAGATAACTTTGTATTTGGTCAATCCGGTGCTGGTAAGAAAATTTCAATGCTTTAATTTAATTTTGTTTGAAAATCTCCAAATTTAATATTCTCCAGGTAACAACTGGGCCAAGGGTCATTATACCGAAGGTGCCGAATTAGTCGATTCTATACTCGATGTTATGCGCAAAGAATCTGAAGGCTGCGATTGCCTACAAGGTTTCCAATTGGCCCATTCCTTAGGTGGCGGCACTGGTTCCGGTTTGGGTACTTTATTGATTTCGAAAATCCGTGAAGAATATCCCGATAGAATTATGAATACCTTTTCGGTTGTACCTTCGCCTAAGGTAAGCAAAAATATTAAATTCTATAAAAAAAAGCTGCATTTATGTTGTAAACACTAGCTTAATAGATGAAACGCTTAAAAAGTATTTGAAAATAAAAATTAAAGAGTAATTAACTAACACGTTATAAAAGTATATACATACGTATAATTAATATTAAATAAATAAATATTAAGGAATATTTCATTTATATTAATCAAAACAATAATTATACAGTGTTGTAAGAAATAATAGGGACACAACAAAATTTCCACAAACTTTCCTAACTACTTTTATTCTTGTAGTTTCTGGTCATCGCCATTTTATTAAATTTTAAAAGCTGAATCATGTTTAGTTTACAAAATTTTCAAATTTTAATTCAACATTTCTGGCAATTTTTTTTAGAGATCTCTCCTTAGAGTTGCTTCATAAGATTTCGATTCGACGATTGGTCAGACTATGTCAGTTCAAGGATTCTCTTGGTTTAAATAGACCACACTGTTAACAGTTCTAGCGCGGCTTTTAAAATTGTTATCCTATATACAAAAATATTTGCAAGCATGTTGTCCCAAATATCGTCCCCGACAAAGAGAACCATATTACCCTGTAGCATATCCAACAATCAGCAGGGTTTTTTCTGAATCCAGACGATTATACCTACGCCAGATAAGCAGGAGTTTTTGTAAATTATCAATATTCGACACATTTATTTGCCTTTACGTATTTTGTGTCATTCACTTTTTTCCGTTTTTGAATGTTATTCTGTTGATATACCTACTCTCTCACAAGGATTTCACGTTGGGAGATTCAGGAACCTATAGAAAAAGTGCAGAAAGGACTACAGCACTATTTTATAAGCCCACATTTTTAACTTACTTTTTTAACTGGTCATTGCAAACGTTTAGTCATGATTACAACCTAGCTTCTTAGACCACCCATGTTGGGTGTTATCAATGAGTGGCGGTACCTGAAGCTTAACGTCGATTCTAAATGAAAGATTAGCAAATCTTTTTCATATAAAATTTTTGTTCTTCGGGCTTTTGCCAGAATACTACAGAGAAAAAGGCCGCCGAACGAAACATTTTATTTCTTCTAGATATCAGAGCTAAGGTTTAAACTGTAAGCAAACTAACCTTCTACACTAAGGCGATTTTCATAAATATTGAGAAACTTTTGAAGAGTTAAAATATCTGCCAAAAGCTTGTGATTAAGAAAGAAGACTTTGTAAATGCTTTTTCCATCTATAGCGGCCGAAGACCCAAAGAGTAGGGCATTGGAACTGGTTTCATATTTAATATATTATTCGTACGCACCATTAAGCACTCATGCTCTAATTTGTCTTAACTTAGTACAGATGAAGACCACCACGTCTCGGTATTTACAGATTGTCCAGTCAGAAACATGGTTAAGCCTTTGGAGAGAAAAAATTAAAATAACGACAATGTGTTCATATGACTTTCAAGTTTCAAATATACTCTACTGTTCGAGTAAACTACCAAGTAACGATTCAATAGTATCTCATAAAATAGAGATACTATTCGAGTAAACATCCTAGTAAAGTCTCAATAATATCTCATAAAAAACTTAACATTTAGCGTGAATAGACGTCTCTAGCTAACTATTATGATAACTTCCACTTGAAATTGATATGTAAACTATTCTTGTATAATACTACACTTCGAAGAACCATATGGTGTTTTCGTATTCAGTTATGGCGAACTGTGAAGTCGCCCGTAGTCTATTAGGTAGTGTGTTGGCATATTAGACGTGAAGCTAGGTTAGACTTCTTCAACCATAGGAAATATGAAATAATATTTCTTCGGAGACTGCCTCTCAGCAGATTTCTGGTAAAAACTCTGAGAGTAAAAGTGAAAAGTTTTATAAAAAAAATTCTGTCGTTCGGATTCGACTTTAAACTGTATGTTCCGCTATTCGTGGATAAAATTAACACACACAACATATGTGGTGTTAGAATCTAAATCGTAATCCTGACTGAAGGATTGTAATGATAAATTATGTATGTATGTATGGGGAACTGTCTACGCTTCATACATCGAAGAACTTAACACGCCAATACGGCATACTTCTCATGATTACAACAACGTACCATACTGAAGGAAATATTTAACTACCGTGACAACGTTCGCATAAAAAACAGAACACTAAAGACATACATAATTGGTCATTACAACCCTTTAGTCAAGATTCCGACCAAGCGCCTAACGCCACTTATGCTGTGTGTGTTAATTTTATACAGAAATGGAGGGACCTACAGTCACAACTACGGATTTTTGAGAAACTTTTCATGGCAATTTTATTTACTCTCAGATCTATATTTCTCAGATCTTATTTCTTGACTTGTAACGCAATTCTTCAAATTTAAATATAAAATGAAAAAATTTGTTATTGAGAAAAACGAAACTGTCCCTATTATTTCTTTCCGTACTATACAAATAATTTATAAAAAAAAAAAAATGTTTGTTATATAAACACAATTTTTAAGAATAATATTTTTATTAAATTAAATTGCTAATTATTAAATTTAACTGTATATTTCATAGTGTAATATTAAATTCTTATTCTCATTTATTAATAACATATTTATGGTATGTTATTGTAAATGTAAATTTAACTACAGTTCATATTCTGCATTCGTTTTTTTTTTTGTTTTTTTTTTTCTTGTGTACGTAATGAACGAAGTTAATATTTTTATTATGAGTGATATATTATTATAATTTCTTTCCATTTTTTCATAATATTTATATTAAAAATATTGACAATTAATTTGAAATATAATTAAATAAAAATTTTAATATATTCGTAATTGAATTGATATAATTTTACAATAACATTTAGTGCAGGATTAATATCAATTAAGTTTGGTTACATAATACCCTGCTCTATTTACATAGTAAAACATTTGGCTTGATATTGAAGGCAAAGAGCAATGGCACAATCACTGATCACTTAGACCTAAAAAAAAAAATTTAAACCTTAATCACCTTAAGACAATGGTCTTAAAATATAAATTGTAAATGCACGAACAGACATCATGCTTCATGCCACACACATAGTACCCATCTGAACCTGTCGGTGTATCAAAAGTACTTAAAGTATTTTTAAACATGTTGTACGTATGGCAGCAAGCCTTTTCCATTACCTATAGGGTATATGTAGGGTGTAACTGCACAAGTTTAATTAAGCCGTTAAAATAGAGGACATATTTAATACACAATTCAAATATATTTTATAAAATTGTATGAATAGTCCTTGATTACAACAGACCTTTTCCTGGAATGCAAATATTAATCAATTAAATGACAACACAAAAGTTCTGAAGAATATTAAACGAAATATAAAAATTTTAAATTTATTTCGCAGAAGTACGGCCAGTGTTGCCAGATTATTGGGGATTCTATTTATAAGACTAAGAAAATTAGAAAGTTACACAATCAGTCGAAGGTTTATTATAAAAGAAGGGGACTTGCAGCCGATATGCCTCAAACAAGGTTGTATTTTTGCCCGTGTTCTATATTTACCTTATAATTCAGGCATGCCCTTAGGTAGACACATTCACACTTCTACTTTTGCTGACAATATTACTTTTATTACAGTCAATGCGAATCCGTACAAAGCCTCTTGGCAACTGTAGTATTTCGTCTTTCATCTATAAAAATATGATTAAGCTTATGACGAATAAAAGTGATTGAACAAAAATATTTTGCAATAGCACGCTCAACAATTTAAGCAATCGGATATAAGATCTCTTAGCATTGACTTTGAGGGACTGTAAACTTGTATTGTACATCTGCATTTTAAAACCGATGTGGTGTTGGGATCGTACTTACTTCCTGAATACGTACATAATTGATCATTACAACCCTTCAATCACAATGACGATCTAATTTCTCACCCGTGTGAATTGGGAATTTTTGTCAGAAAACTGCTGAGAGGAAGTTGCCAAAGAAATATTTTTTCATATTTATTTTTTTTTCGAAATATATAAGCTAGGGTTTGAACCACGGCCTCATGTTTAATACAAGACTACAGCGACTAATTACTATGGCATACAGTTACTAGACTTGGCAGCAGATGGCAACTGACTCTAATTTTCATCGACAGATCATCTTCAGTGATGTGGCCCACTTTTGGATGTATGGATTGGAATATGGGACGATACTAATCCAAGAGCATCCAAAACCTTCAGAAAAATTCACTGTTTGCTGTGGATTTTGAGAAAGTCGTTGGCAACACCTTCATTGTCAACGGCAAGCACTAACGGTCAATGATTATCAACTTATTTTGGACTCAATTGGATAATCTGGATACTAAAAGCATGAGGTATTAATAACACGGTGCTACGTTCCATACAGCTTATGCCACATTGAATATTCTAGACGAGTAATTTAAAGACATGATCATCTCATATTTGGGTGATGAGAACTGGCCACCGATATCCTTGCAATTTAATCCCATTGCACTTTTTCTGGTGGCGTTTTTTTAAGACGCAGATATATGCAACTTGATTTAAGTGCCAGAGTCATGGCAAATTTCACATTTCATTACTTATTTATTAAATATTCAATTTAATATGGAACCAAATGATAAAATTTTTAGTCTCAAAAAAAATCTAGAAAATTTAACTCCATTATATTAAAGTAAAAAAAAAATACACACACAAATTTAATCCCTTAATTCATATGTAATTTGTATGTATTGTGCATATGCATTGTACATGAGGACCATTTCAATCAATTTACCACGTCGTTACATTAGCATTTTCACTTAAATATCGTATACATATATGATACATACAACGTATATACATATGTATATAATTATAGTTTTTTTAATTAAATTTCAAATATTTTTTTGCATCTCATTTCATTTCTTTTTTTTTATTATTATGCCGTTGTTTTCATAATTATTTTTGTCTGTCCTTTTCCAACGAAATGCTAATTTATATGTCGTATCAAATTAATTATTCAAATATTTTTTTGTTTGTTGTTTGTTTTATTCCTATAAAAATTTAAATTAAATGAAAAAAATATGCACACACACCTACATAAACACATGCGTATCGTATGCATCTTATCCTTGCATAGACATGAGCCTTAATAGGCATATGAAAGCAACAATTTTGACATGGCACATCAAAAACACTTACACACGTCTCTACTAATTATCCAACGTAAAATTATAATGAAAATAATTAATTTCAATTAATTCTGTTTGTTATTTTGCATAAATTGTTTTTGTTTTTATTTTTATTTTTATATTTCATTCATGCCAGTCTATAATCATATTCACAACGATAATGATTTGTATTAATGCCGCATAACAAAGGCGATGGTGTTTAGGGTCCCAGCGAATATAATCGAATAATCGATTATTTGTCCGGTCGCTTTAAATTATCTCATGTCAGCATTGCAAAAATTAATTTTTCCTTACTAAAGCCGATAAGGGTACTTCACAGTATGCTTCACAGTATACTCCTATGCCTAAGAGTAGAGAAGCACGTGGTATCGGGTCGATTTACTCGATGCCATTAACATGATACGAAAATATTCTTAGATTACAAAGACCTTAATGTTTCTTGAGCTGTTCACCATTAGAATAGGAATACGTAGTTTTTTTTAAATTCGCTATATGGCAAGTAGAAGTCGCTGTAGTCTAGTAGTTAGTGTGCTGGATTATTGGACGTGAGGCCAAGGTTCAAGCCCCCAGGTCAAACATCTCCAACAAAACGAAATATGAGAAAATATTTCTTCGGCGACTTCCTCTCAGCAGATTTCTGGCAAAAACTCTGAGAGTAAATAAAAAATTACCATGAAAATTTGCTCAAAAACCGGTCGTATGGAGTCTCCTTTAAACTATGGGTCCCGCTACTCATGCATGAAATTAACACACAACTACATAAGTGGTGTGGGAAGCTGGGTCGTAATCCTGACTGAAGGGTATGTGATGACCAATTATGTATGTATGTGTGTATGTATATGACAAGTATATTGAAGTATATATTGTCTTTGTCTCTCTTTATCTTTATCACCCATAACATTGCAGATAAGTTTATTTAGGAATAGCTTTGAATCACATCTGCCATGATGTCTTTCCATTATTTCATGGATCTCTACGGTATTAGATAAAATCCACTCAATTAGTGCAATTTGGGAACCTCACTTCCTTTTTCGGTAGTATTGAATCTTTTTAATCGTGGCATATTCGAATAATCGTATTATTTTCCCATATTAATGGATCACTTTAAAAAAAATATTTGTTTTCTAGAGGACGAGCCTGTAACAATAGACAGCATGGAATATTGGCACAAACGACAAAAAGTTTATAAATTTAATTATATTTTCAGTACCAAGAAATTTATTTAAAATATTTAAACTAAAAAAAAACGTACTTCATAATGCCTTCTACAAAGTACTCAAGCTTAGCCGTTAATGTACAACTCTTAAGTGGAAATAAAAAAATTCTGAAAATTCTAGAAATTCTAGAAAAATGAAAAATACAAATGATAATGTTTCATTTAATATTTTATTCATTTTATTTGTTGTTATTTTCTTCTTTTATTTTTTTTTCTCGAATATAAAAATATTGTGCCATTTTAAATAATGAAATTCGAGATAAAAAGTACGGAGGGCACATAAAGTATAAAAGCATATAAATTGCCAGAAAAATATTGCCTGATTAAAAAATAAAGATACAAATACAAATATATTCTAAATAAATGAAGAGGATATATGTGTGTTTGCATGTGTGAGTATAAGTAACTCATACTAAATGTAAATTTTAAAACATAAAATATAATACAAATAAATAAATGAATAAAAGTGCAATATAAAGTTGCTGCATTTAGGCGCTTATGGTGGCAAATAAACTTGACTTAACTGCACACACAAATACCCGTACAAGATACAATTTTGATGTATGAGCAAGTTTGAGTGCACATATCCATACATATGTACATATGTATGAGTGTTATTTAGTGGTTAACCACATATATACACATACATACACCCTCGTAATACACAGCAACACATACATCTGTACGTATGTATAAGTAAATGCAACCAAAATAACCACATGAACAAAAGCTTAAAACGCATATAAGCCAAAGCCACAAACATTTCTACAATAACTTAACTTTATGTACACAAAAACCATAAACATGCATACATATATGCAAACAAACATTACAGCTAGGCTAAAGTAATTAGTAGGATTAGGTGAATTGTTGTAATAAAACTTTCTGACTACAAAATACGCAGAAAATCGATACAAAAATTATAATTTTTAATCAAAAATCTATTTTAGTTTAAACAGCCTTAACTAAAGCAATTGAAAATAAAGTAGGGCTCTCCTCTCTCAGTTCAAAATTTTTGACAGCATGCCTTCTACTTATTTGTGATTACAACTCCTTAGCCGGTATTACAGTCTAGTTTTGCATTTAAAAGTTCGTAATAATATCTCATATCATAACGTAGATTCTCACACCACTTATGTTGTGTGAGCTAATTTCATACATGAGTATAAAGCCAAATCCGAACAAGAAATTAAGAAAGTTTTCATGGCAATTTTATTGGCTTACACAGTTTTTGCCAGAAATCTGTTGAGAGGAAGTTGTCGAAGAAATACTATTTGCTCATTCTTCGTTTTATTTGAGATGTCTGACTTGGGGTTTGAACCGTAGCCTCACCTCTAATAAGCCAACACACTACCTACTACATTACGCCTACTACCCAACGAATCAGAGAATTGTTCCAAATCGATAATGTCAACCGCCTTGTGCTAATATTCTCAATCAATCTCGAACAATCAATCTTGATTTTAGGCGACAATATCTCAACAATACCATCTGGTACCAGTTTTTGTTAATCCTGCAGCAACTAGATTACTTTTAATGCCTTTGTATTGTTACGATTGCATTAAAAGCACAAAACACATCAACACTAAAGCGTTTATTAATGCAAAAATAGGGGCAAACAAAAATAAACAAACTAAGAATTACAAAGACAAAACACCTAAGAAAATACGACTGGATTAGACAACAACATTTCATCATCCCGAAGTTGCCAGACAGAAGATAACTTTAGTATAAATAGACCGAAGTCGCCGTAGTGTAGTAGGTAATGTGTTGACTTATTAGACGTAAACCCAGGGTTCGAGCCCCAGGCCAGACATCAAAACAAAATACAAAAAGTATTGCTTCGGCGACTTCCTCTCAGCAAGATTCTGGCAAAAACTCTGAGAGTAAATAAAAATTGCCATGAAAAGTTTCTCAAAAATCTGTCGTTCGGAGTCGACTTAAAACTGTAGGTCCCGCCACTCATGTATAAAATTAACACACACAACATAAGTGGTGACTGAAGGGTTGTAATGACCAATTATGTATGTGTATAAATAGACCGAACGGTAATATTGTCTGTTAGTAAGCACTTCTAATTAGTTTCAACCCACTGTAACGCTATCCATTTGCGTATTAATACGTTTTTATCCAACATTATTTTTATGTGTACAAGTTTATTTTCGTACTCAAAAAATTTGGTAACTGCATTATAAAATTCTGAACTCTATGAGCCGTTTCTAACCATTTGGAAAACAACATTCATTCATCCTTTTCCTCTTATCCACAACACACATACATACCATTATCCTTAAGCCTTTACTAAAATACTGGAATAATCGTTAATAAATAATAGCTTAGATATTAGCGTATGACTTAAACACAAATGTTTAAATAGCTATGTGTGTAACACACACATACATATGTACAAACATACAGTCACACAAGTATGAATTTAAAAATTTCTTATGCATGTACGAGTATGTGTTGTGCATGTGGTTTTTAAATGGTGCGCTTAAAGGGTCAGTTTAGGAAATGAGTATAAAAATGCTCAGTGTTAGAAAGAAAAAACCTCACAGTCTATAGGATAGGATGATGGTTAAAGGGGTTAGTTGGTGTTTTAAGTGGTGCCTGAGGTCTGAACTTATTAAGATGAGCATGTGCTCCATAATGTAATGAATGAATGTATGAAAGATTAGTTGTTGTTTTTTTTTGCTTGTATGCAAATTATAAACTGAAGGCATTTTATTGCCTTTTTTTTTTGAAGTGTTTGTATAAGTGTGAGCAGGATGTGTGTATGTGCGTGTGTGTGTTTGCCACATTATGCGTTATAATAAATTATGTCAACTCAAGCATGAAATTAGATGAATGCCAATTGACTCGACATCTTGCATAAGCATTTAAGCTTTACACGCAATCGTATGACACTGAGCTGCACCACCATCTCTCTCAATAAAGCGGGAAATTTGAATTTCTTCCAAATACCTGTTATAATAACTGTTTCTCTAGCTTAACCGGTGATACTTGCAGTTTAAAGCCATTGTCTTGGATTTTTGAAAAATTCAAATTAAAATTCTTTCAAAATTTGTTTCACTTCCGGTGCCTTAGGTGGGTCGTTGAAAATGTTTTACATAAATTGCCAGCATGTCTGTAAGAGTGTGAGAGTGTAAAATAAATTTTAGTTTTTCGTTTGTATAAGACACGATTTTTTTTTTGTTTTTGCTGTGTGTGTCTTTTTTCCATGCAGTTTAAATTGACAAAAATTTATTGCGGATCGAAATGCGGATTTGGTTGATTGGCTTAAGCCTTTCTATACACAAAACTATACAAATGCTTAGATTTACAAGCGTTCACATACTTACACTTACATGCTTCTACATGTATGCATACATGCATACATTTATGCAAATGTAACGCATTGTAATCATTAAAGGGTAAGAAAAAAATAAAACATTTCAAAATAAATCGCGAATATTTAATCCAAACTTAACTTTTAATTAAAATGACATCACTTGAAATGTGTTTTTTCAACTTGTAGCATAAGATTATTTTTAACAATATTTTGTAACATCTGCATGGGTACACCCTGTAAAAACGATATTAAAATCATTGGAAAATTGTGGTGAAGGCGTTATTGCATATACACCAGATTTTAGTGGTTAACTTATGGTACAATGCGTATGTTATTTATGTGAATAAGAGATGTATTGTACAATAACGCACTTGTGTGTCAAGTCAAAAATTGGTTAAATTGCGGAAAGATATTCCAAAAAAAAATATGCCAACAACTTATAGAGGCAACAATAGATGACATGTACATGCGAGCACAGATGTTTGTTAACAGTGGTGTTAAAATTAAGAGTAAAATCATTGATTTATACGAATCGGGCCATTCTTAAGCTAAAATTATACTAATTTGAACAATCAAACAAAACGAAATATGCCAGTCCTCTGGCAAAAATTTTAAGAGTAAATAAAATTGCCAAGAGAAGCTTCTCAAAAATCTATCATTCAGAGTCGACTTTAAACAGTAGGCCTCGCCACTCATGTATAAAATTAAGTTAAATGTGAGAAGCTAAGTCGTAATCCTGACTAAAGGGTTGTAATGACCAATAAAGTAACTAAGGTACCCATTTTCCTGCCTCTTATTATACTGGGCGATCTACGTCTTTCGTATCGATATCATCATAACCTCATACACATCGAAAGCAATAGGTAGGTAAATAAGTAGATTGAAACAAAACACCACTAGGGTTCGAGGTGTCATGCCTATTGCCATGCAACTAAGCCAACGAGTAGGCTTTCCATACTTTCATAGGAAATCTATAGCTTGTGCAAACTTCTTTAAATTCTTCCAATCCACTTCTCTGAGACGAATATCATCTGAAACAGTGTCATCTCCGAAATATGGGGATGTTAAACTTACGAAGGCTGGTCAAAGACATAAATAATGTTCCATCATATTGACGTCTTCAGGTGTACATGTAAGACAAAGTGTCCCTTGAGTACTCAAGTCGTTCTTATTTAAGCTTGAAATTCTCATGGTTTTCCCTCATCAGAATTGCCAAAGAGTATCTTTGTAATTATTTCTATGTAAACATGTTTCACAATTGTCAATGCAACGTTTTCGCCCACTGTACATGTAAGAGTGTCCCGTGAGTACGCCCATTAGTGTACTCAAGGTTTAAGGTTAAATTAAAATTCTCATGGTTTTTCCCTCATCAGGATTGCCGAAGAGTATCTCCATAATTATTTCTATGTAAGTTTCATTGTTTCACAATATTGTCAATGCGGTGTTTTCGCCCACTTTCTTAGCTTGGTTTTGAATGCAATGAAATGCTGATTGAAGCTTATGGCATGTAACACTCTGGCTCTGTTAGTCAGAGTATTCGCCTTTTCAATTCCATTCACTATTTGTTATTAGAAACTCATATAATGTGTACCTCCCTCTTCGTGGGAACCTTTATGTGAAAAACCGTATTATTAAGTCCCAATATCCAAAATTTTTGGATATACCAACCGCATTAACTGCCGTAGTCCAGTACAAAGTGTGTTGGCTCATTGGACGTGAGCCCACGGTTCAAACCCCAGGTCAGACATCTCCAAAAAAAATGAAATATGAAGAAATATTTCTTCGGCGACTTACTCTCAGCAGATTTTTGGCAAAAACTCTGAGAGTAAATACAAATGCCATGAGAAAATTTCTCAAAAATCTGTCTTTTACAATCGACTTTAAACTGCGGGTTCAGCCACTCATGTTTAAAATTAACACACACAACATAAGTGGTGTGAAAAACTAGCCAACTATATTTGTATGTAACTGCCTTTTACCGGATTTATTTTAATTCAGACCTTCTCTAATATTCATAACGCAACTTTAATGTAAACTTATGCTACCATAAGGTGCCATCACTGTTGGCTATTATTCAAAAAGTGACTGGGATTCATTTGAAAATGCTAAAATTTATAATGACATAAATTTTTGGTTTTCAGTTTTTATGTTCCCTCGTTTTTTTTTATTTTTTTCCGTTTTTAATTACACACAGTCTCACAAATGAATCGGTTTTATTCAAGTAATATGAGAATACTTTAAATAGTCGTTATTTTTTTGTTTTTGCAAATTTTTATTTATTAAATAGTATTACAATTAAAAGTACATGTGTGTGTGTTTGTATATTAATATATGCGTATGTGTATGTAAGTGTTTTTAATAGGATTCTTTATAAATCCCTGTTAATCTATGTAATTACAGCTATAGCAACACTACTTATTCAACCATTTTATTCACAAATACACACACAAATAAATATATTATTCGCATACATACATATTAACAATCATTATTTTATTATAACCTTTGCACAAAAGGCAATACATTCATGCAAACACGTACATACATTAATAATGTTAAACATAAACATTACGCGACCGTTCTCATTTCTTTTTTCCCCCTCCTCTCACTGCACCGCAGAGTAGCACAGTGTAAATGAGTATGTGTAGATTAACACTGGGAAAGTATTAGTATTTGCTGTGTAAAATGTATTTACATTTGTATGTGTGGCATTCGTTAAAGCATTATTATTTAAATAAGTAAGCAATCCATGTATGGAGTACGTATGTGCTATGTATGTATCTCCACAATGGTGGTAGATAAATGTATTTAATGGTATATATTTTGTATGTATATGTGTACACACACATACACATACATTCACTCATTATTCGTACATACTTGTAAATTATGCACGATAAGCTGAGCAATTTAACAATACCAAAATAATCATCATAATAGCAATGGACGACACTTTTTTATTTTTTTGCAACCATTTTTATGTGTTTTTCTTTGTCGTTTTTTTTTTAATTTTTATTGTATTTTTGATCACATTAAACAAAAATTTTTTTGTTTTGGAGACTATGGAGAATTGTGGCCCAAGCACAAATGTTTTTTTTGTTATTGAAACGGAAATTTTTCTTAAAATCAACGCTTGTAGCTGTAAAGACAGGAAACATATTTCTTGACATGGAATCTGTAGTTGATATATACGAGTATATACAATATATAGTTGTCTATATACATGTACTTACGATATGTAAACTGCTTTACCCGTATCATTATGCCTCGTGGAGATCCTCATATCTGCTCCAAAAACGCTATCATCAGCAAAGGTGAAAATATGTATGTGAGTATGATTGCTTAATGGTATGTACAATGTATATATATGTGCACACTGGCTGCAATCGCCTTAGAAGCACTCAAAGACGCATCCTTATAAACTGTCAACGTTCGGACGCAAAAAAATTTTTCGAAAATCTTCGCAATTTTTTTAAAAATTTTGTAAAAACTATCAAATGCTTGATAAACGTCTATAAGGAAAGAAAAGCAGCAATTCATCTTTTCGAATGCCTTATGACTTTATGATTGTCTCTTACATTCTGTGTTTCCAACCTCATCTCTTTCCTATCTCCTTCACTATCCTCTCTCTCTCTCTCTCTTCCAGGACGAATTCACAATGCGTCATTTCTACCTCTGGGTATTGCTTAGGTCATAGGTTAGGTTAGGTTAGAGGACGTGTACTTGTCAATTAAGACAAGTACAGTACCCGGAGGTCGAATTAACCCATTGCACATCGTACTCCGAACGACAGATTTTTGAGAAACTTTTTCATGGCAATTTTATTTACTCTCAGAGTTTTTGCCAGAAATCTGCTGAGAGGAAGTTGCCGAAAAAATACTTTTTGTATTTTGTCTTGATGTCTGGCCTGGGGCTCGAACCCTGGCTTTACGTCTAATAAGCCAACACACTACCTACTAGACTACGGCGAATTCCTAAACTAGATACAGATTTCTTTCAGGCATTATTAGCTTATATCGACTTGCCTTCCCCGCAGCACTGTTTCTGTTTCTTCTTTTTTTATGAAAGTCAATGTATTTTTTTAATTTTATTTAAGTTTTTTTTCTTCTTTTGTTTGCCATTCATTATTTATGTAAAATATATACGAATTTGCTGCAATGTATGTACATTGTACATACATATATGCAGTGTGTACATATGATTTTATGCATTCTGATTCTCTTATGGTAGGAACGTAGGAATGTGTATTTTTTTTTCAAGAAATACATACAAAATGAATATAAACGCTTCAGAAAGTAATTTTATATTATTTTTTGTTTATATGCACTAAATTAAAAGAAAAAATTCTATAAATTTGTAGAAAAAAAATCCATTTATTAATAATTTCTAGGAAAGTCAGCTGTACATAGCGTAAAATATTTACATGACCAGTAGAATGTACAAAAAAATTAACGAATATCCTTCCATTCAAAGAATTTCAGTTCATAGGAATACATTGTAAATGATATTCTTTTAGGGAAAATTCTATAAAAAAAATCAAAATTCAAAATAAAATCCTGTTTAATAAACTGTAAATAATTATCAAATCATATACATACGTACGTACATTCCTAATTGATATAATAAATGGAAACATACTCAAACATTAATATGTATGTACAAAAAAGTATTCGCATACAAATACACTACATTAACATCATTTTTTAATTCAAAACGACTACACCAAGCTGTACAAAAATAATCTTTCAACAGTTTTATGTAAAATCTTAAGAAAACCATATTAAAACACAATTTTACAATGACATCCCTTAGGGTACATCATTGGTAGTAAAAAAGAAAAAACCGAAGAAAATTAAATTTTCATTTAGAATTTAAAATATATACGAGAGTATGAATTTCAAATCAGTAAGATGTTTGCATAGAGTTTGTTTTTATAAAATCTACAATTAAATTAATAAATTTTAATAAATAAATTGAAAATTTATGAGTATTGTGTTATTAATAATTTCTAGGAAAGTCAGCTGTACATAGCGTAAAATATTTACATGACCAGTAGAATGTACAAAAAAATTAACGAATATCCTTCCATTCAAAGAATTTCAGTTCATAGGAATACATTGCAACTAAAAGTTTGCAATATCATGCGAAAATTAAAAAAAAAATTTAAAAAAAAATTCTACAGCAACTAAGAAAAATTAAATTGAATATAAAGTAGAGAACAAATAAATAGCAGCATATTTTCAAATATAATAAAACTTTCCAATAACACTATAATAACAGCAGCACGTATATCAATCAATCAACAGCATCCTTCAGAAGTTGCAGGAAATTGTAGTAAAACATGTGATATTTGTAGCACTGGTGTATTACACAGGCTGACTTTTAAAATGTATCAATACAAAGTTTGTATGCATATGCACTACGGTATATAAATTATGTAGATATGCAACGTTACCAAACAATGCATCAACTATAAATCCAATGCCTGATTGTTTTTTGACTGCGTTAAAAATACACATTAACGACGTTTTGAAATATCATACATTGTAAACATTTTGTACAGCGGCTTTATGAAACACTGTACTTTGTTCAACCACAAAGCAACTAACATTTTGGAAGTCATCCACTCTGGGAAGTTATATACTTTGTCGTTAAAGTATCGTGTAATCAAATTGATAGCATTAACTGTTGAACTCTGAACTAATAGTCTCTGTAAAGCTCTCAACTGAAACTATGCTGCCCAAATGCCAAAATACATGCATAATTGGTCATTACAACCTAGCTTCTCAAGCCACTTGTGCTGTTAGTGTTAATTTTATACATGAAGTCGACTCCGAATGACAGATTTTTGAGAAGCTTTCCATAGCAATTTTATTTACTCTCAGAGTATTTGTCAGAAATCTGTTGAGAGGAAGTCTCCGAAGAAATATTTGTTCGTTTTGTTGGAGAGGTCTGTCTGAATGTAAAGAACATATTCCTGACTAAATTGTTGCAATGACCAATTATGTATGGAATTACAGTGTGATTCAAACTTAACTTAAATAGTTTTCCGGCGTAAAATAATTTTATCTACCATACTGAAGTGTACATTTCGGATCAATAATTCTACGAAAAGTGCTATTCATGGGCACGCATTTATTTAAGTAAATAAAAAACTACAACAATATTAATAATAATAATAAATTTTGTTATGTAAAATGAAAATTTATTCATACTTATGTAAAATAACACCTGCAAATAATCATAATTATTAATATTATTATTTTTGTTTGGTTAAATAAGAACAATAGCGTACTCCGTACACTCATAAACTGATTTATGAACGTTTAAAAGTATAAATATAAACATTTACACACTATAGACATAGATACAAATATTAACATACTTAAAAGTGTACATATGTATGTATGTAGATTGTAGGCTTTTAAATTCATGTACAAATATCTGTAATTATATTGTATGTACATATATTTGTATACAGATTCATTTATTTATTCATTCTTTCGTTTATTTCATGTTTATTGTTGAATATTTTTGTCTTTTTTTGGTCACTCTCTCTCTCTTTGTCCCTCCTTTCCATCCTTACAGAGTGTACAAACAAACATTAATTTTCATAAATATTATAAAACAAAGTATTTTAGTTTAATTAAAACTACTTATAGAGAACAGATCGTAAGTAATCATTACAATGTCCTGCACAAATGACCGAATATGAATACTCGTACGTCGACAATTGGTAAAACTAATGTAGGCTTTAACGGGTTTTTTGTACGAATTGCTTTTGAAAGCTGAAAAAATAGAGAATTTGGGAAAGTAATGAAGTCGCCGAAGTATAGTAGGTAGTGTGTTGGCTTATTAGACGTAAAGCCAGGGTTCGAACCCCAGGCCAGACATCAAAACAAAATACAAAAAGTATTTCTTCTCTCTCAGCAGATTTCTGGCAAAAACTCTGAGAGTAAATAAAATTGCCATGAAAAGTTTCTCAAAAATCTGTCGTTGGGAGTCGAATTTAAACTATAGGTCCCGCCCCGCGTGTATAAAATTAACGCACATAACACAAGTGGTGTGAAAAGCTTGGTTGTAATCCTGGTAGTAATGACCAATTTTGTATGTATGTTATGTAATTAAAATATTGTTTTTAAGATAATTTAATCCCGCGGGTAAGCCGAAGCTTATTCATCCCAGATCTCCAATCTAGCCATAATTCTTTCAGCAATTCAGCTAATATCTCATCAATGTTGTCGTCTACAGCTGGCATTGTAGCTGGGTTCACCTTGTATATGGGAGACTTCGCGTATTCGCACAGAAAGTAGTCTGGAGTCGTCGTCAAATGACATAAATTCATGCAAAGCGTTTATGGTAATGCCGTGTCAACCAAGTGGTAACCAACTTCTTGCTCAAACTGTGCCATACTGTGCTTTGACTGCCCTTGTATTGAATTTGGTTACACTACGCACAAAATTCGATAATTCTGTTTGATTACGTACTCATTGAGATAAAAATGATCTTCGTCGATTGAAGCGCAACACCTATTTTAATAATAAAATTCAATGATTTGGGCATATCGTTCAGGTGCTTGCTTGTCTATCCATGGTATAATGACATTCTAAGCGTTACGAATATTATTTTTTTCCAAATGTCAAAAAAAAACTTCTACTACTTCTACTATACTTACTTGAAAATGAGTGAAAAGTAAAGATTTTTTACTATCGGTCTACCAAACTTTGACAGCTGATAACGGCAATCTTGTTGAAGCTACATCTGTCAAATTAGTTATCATTTATTTAGTTTTTTTTTTTTCAAATCAATAAATAAAAAAAGGTTTCATTAATATTAATGTTCTGTCTGATCCAATCACCGTGGTCTAGTAGGTAGTGTGTTGACTTATTAGACGTAAAGCCAGGGTTCAAACCAGACATCACAACAATATTCAAAAAGTATTTTTTCGGCGACTTCCTCTCAACAGATTTCTGCCAAAAACTCTGAGAGTAAATAAAAATTGCCATGAAAAGTTTCTCAAAAAATCTGTCGTTCGGAGTCGACTTTAAACTGTAGGTCCCGCCACTCATGTATAAAATTAACACACACAACATAAGTGCTGTAGAAACTAGGTCTTAATCCTGACTGAAGGATTGTAATGACCAATTATGTATGTATGTATGTCTGATCTTCATTTTCATTCAAAAATCGCCTTCAGGCAGACACCTATTTCTAGGTGAATGACTATGAACACAAATAAAATTGTCGAATTTGGGGCAATACCACTACACATGAGATTCAAGAGCATCCAATGCATACAGAAAAAATGAACTGACTACCGAGAGCGTATAATTTGACCTGATTAAACTTTTTCTTTTGGAGTTTTCTTGAGCCCCAATTTGAGGTAAATAAGAGACAGACGACAGCGATCCTAAACACTAACATAACCCCTGCCATTGTTCAAATTCAGTCTGATTTATAGACCAGAGTAATGGAAAAGTGAACATATTGTATACGCTTCTCTTAGAGAAGTCTTGGTGGACATTAGAACGATTTTATATTCCTCGCAAAATGGCACAAAAAAATTTTTTTTAATTAAATTAAAAATGGGATTAAAAAAAAACACAGAGTTGTCACAAATCATCTCCTTCATGTACGTATTTATTATTGTTTTGTATTGAATTTCATTAATTTGGTTCCCAAAATAGGTGCCAGGATGATAGTGTTGCCATCTGGCGGTAAATAACTGTTTTAATTAATTTATATTTCCTGACTGTTAAAGTATCTTTCAAGATATTTCTTTCAATTGACTTTTGTAACACAGTGTTAATAATTTACATCGTATATAGACGAATTATTGAAACACCTTAATAACAAACTAAAATAAATACAAATCCATATTCCTCAATAAATATATACGTATGTATGTATATGTGTGTGTGATGTATATGTATACATATACGACTTAAAAATTTATTTGTAGTAATTTATAAAGATTTCTTTGTTAGTTATTCGTATACTTCTTTCAAATTTGTCTTCAACACTTTTACCAAATTCGTTTTGTCTTGCTTGTATGCGCCCCTTGTACTATTTGCTTATTAGATATGCTAAAATCTAATTGGATTTATGATTTTGCAAATTGGTAATAAACAGTTGATATCTGATGGGTGTTAGTTAGTCCAGCATAAATATGAATGCAAATGTGATTGCATTTAAGGGTGTGAGAGTTAATGTGTATAAAATTAATATTTATTTAGAATTACAAATTTTGTTTGTGATTTATTACATTTAATTCACTATCATTTGTTGTATTTATGTATGTATGTATGTGCATACATAACAAAATTAATAAATACCCTTAGAAGAAGGAAATTTCTGTAAATCTCTTTTGTTGTAAACAAATTTAAAATTCTAACAAATAAGAAAATTAATAATATTATGCTGACATTAGAACAAATTAAAGATTATTTGTGACTTTATTAGACGAATTCCAAGGGAAAGTATTCATTTGTTAATTAATTTTTGTAATTGAAAATTATAAATCATATATGTACATATATGGGCACCTTCACAGCACAGCAAACAAATATTTGCTAAAGAAACAATAGAGCACATCAACGTTTTCAATTGCTTATCTCTTAGGGGCCATAAAGATCCGTTTAATTTTGCTCTTCCACTAATTATAATTTTCTACAAAAAAAACTACAAATCATAAGGAAAAAGTATGACCGTGGAAATGCCCATAAACCCTTCACTCAGGATTATAGACCTAGTTTCTCACAACACTTATGTTGTGTGTGTTAATTTTATACATGAGTAGAGGGACCTACAGTATATAGTTGACTACGAACGACACAATTTTATTTACTCTCAGAGTTTTTGCCAGAAATCTGCTGAGAGGAAGCCACCAAGAAATATTTTTTCACATTTTCATTTTGATGCCTGACCTGGGGTTTGAACCGTGGTCTTACGTCCAATAAACCAACACAATACTTACTAGACTACGACTACTTTTGACTGTTGATGAAGGCTAGTTTGTTAAAGCTATGTCTATTGAATTAGTTGTCATTTATTCTGTCTGTATTGTCAAATTTACGGTGGCAAACATAGATAACAACAAAAGATTTTTTTTATTAAAAAATCATCTTCAGCGTTGAGATTTTTCTGCATGGATCTGAATTTCTTTCAGGTTCAAAAAGTACGAAAACGAACAAAATCGTCGAATTTGGGACAATTTCAATCCATATCAGATCCAAGAGCTTTTAATGCGCACCGATATAGTCACTACTTAGAGTGTATTATAAGCTGGCGTCACTGGCATCACTGTTAATGGCGAGAACTATAGGTCGATGATCAATAACTTCTTTTGGTCATTGGTAACCAGTTCATATCACATTTTTCTCAATCGCAGATGTATGTGAATAAGCTACAAGTGGGCCTCAAATCCAAGTTTTCCCATACCTTCAGTCAAATTTATCTTGATTTAAGTATTTAAGTCATGCAAAATTAGATATTAGGATGGACGGCATCCGAGCCAGAGAAGTCGTAGCGGACTTTTGACAAAGAACAAAGAAGGTTAAAAAATCAACCGATATTAGTTAATAGGACTAGAACAGTTCTGAGCTAATAATTCGTTTATATATGGCCATCTCGAAAACCCAGTGGGTAATGGGTCTGAAAAACCGAAACTTCTCTCTTCTTTTTTGTAAAAATTTCTCTTGCAAGTTAAATTTAGAATATTCGTATACGTTTTCCATTGTTTGTGATCTCTACTAATAATAATAAATGTTTGCAAACTTATTTGCATATATTTAAATATATGAATTAAATGCGTAAATATGCTCAAATAAGAGAAATGATTATAAATTTTACTATTTTTTGTTTCTTTTTTTTTTTGCTTTTTTTTTGCTTTGTTTTTTGGTATGTACGAACATAAAATACCTTCGGCTAAATCTAAGCAAAACAAGAGAAATACATTCATTAAAACAACACAAATGGCTTCCAATCAATATACAGGTGTAGTATACAAGCGAGGGTTGGCATCAGTAAAATGTAAAACCAAAAATATAAAAAAACTGTCAGTGAAATATTTTAAAAATCATTAACGTTGGTTGTCATAAGAAAAAAATTTAAGTATTTCAAAGAAAATATTGAATTGTAGGGTCTTTTGTAAGCGCTTCCTGTATTAAATAACTTCAAATAAAGCAAAGTATGTTTCAAAGACATATTATTGCCATGATATTTAGAATATATAACATCGGTCAAGTCTCTATCACCACTTCTCTGGGTGTAGCATATTCGAAATGTTTAATTTCCAAAGTTTTGACGCATAAATTAAGGTGAATTTGACCGATGGCATGGGTTATGTTGGCTTTGAGGACCGTTGTGGCAACTGGTATATTTGCACACACCTGCGGCTTAAGAAAAAGGAAAACAAGAAAAAGTTTAACAGGGTCAAATTGCACAATGTGATTGGCCCCATTATTTCCACGTGAGATAAGCCAGCCCTCAAATCTCATGCAGAATATACAAAGTGGTATGAGCTCTGTGGCAAGGAGCGCCATTCTATTGAAACCACATATCATTAGTGTTTAGATCATCTAATTTAGGCCAAAAGAAATTGTTGACCAAAGGATTTAATGTGGATTGATATCGGCAATTTTGTTGGTTCACGTACCTATTCACCCAGAAATATGCCTCATCGCTGGAGATGATTTTTCGATAAAAATTAGTCTCAATTGGCAACTGATCTAGATCCCCTTAAGCGAACTCAGAATAACGGACTGAATAAACGACAACTAACGAGATGGCCGTTTACAACTGACAAAGTCCTTAAGCCCCTGTTGGCAGACTCTGTAGTTAAAATATCAATAAGACTGGCTGTAAGTCCTGAGCTGCTGTTATTCTGTCTAAAAACATTTAAAAATTTATCCGATTTGCAGAATTTGAAACAGTCTGAGAAATAATCAAATTCCTTAACAGCCATCGTAGACAATTTATTGTTGTTTTCATTTTTAATGCTCATGTGCGGCATTTTGTATTCATGTATTATTTTAACATTATCCACTTATTAGGCTTAAAGCTAAAAATTTGTTTTTGTTTTCCCATACACACACACACACATGCACGCAACGCAAAAACTCACAGTTTCATGCATTGAAATAAATTTCATCTTTTTGTTGTGCTACATTTTTTTGTATTTCTCATTTACTAGAAATGCTCATACCCAATATGTCTATACCTTTAGGCTGTATTCACATCAAATCCAGGCACAAATGTTAGCCCTGGCTCATGTACAAGACCGTACATGCATGTGTATTGCGCTACACGTACTCGCACTACACACACAGAGTTGCGTTGTGTGAGTGTGTACATGTAGGACAACACAACATACAATTAAAAGTGGACATTCAATATGCCTTTAGCTAAATTACCTGTGTATGAGTAAAAGCACGCATACATACATGAGTACCAATATCATACATGAACGATACCATGTATATGTTTAATTTTGTATTGGACGGTTATAAGAACGTTTATGGCTGGTTTTTGGGTCTTGTTGCCATTTGTGACACATACAAATACATGAATAAACTATTGTATTATGCACTTAAACCCATACGAACAAATGTTTCTTACAGACATTCATGTACGTACAGACATACATATTTACGTACATATGTATGCATGTATGTATATATGTATGTATGTAAGTATTTTGTGAAAATCTTTGTATTTTATTTCTGTTGATATTATAAATTTTACCGTTTTTGTGTTTGTTTTAACGTTAATTATGGATACGTATGTATAAACTCTACGTTACGTTATGCGTGTCTCGCATACGTTTATACGCATACCTCTATGCATGTATTATTGAAGACATTTTGTGGTTCTTAAGTTCTCGCATAAATTAATGTTTCTTTTCCATACCATTATAGGTATTTATTTCAAATCTTAAATTATTGTCTCCATAATTATTTTATTTTGCATTTGCATGAAATGCATTAACGTCTTGAAACATTTTCAACGTGTTCTCAAGTATTCATTCATTTATTTACTTTAAAGAAAGACAATTTTTTTATAATTGTTCACTTACCTATTAAACTGTAAAGATTAGTTTTGAAAATGAAATTTGTTTCGTTTGTAAAATTTAAATTTGAATTAAATTATTTGTGTGTAAATAAATCAAGGAATTATTGCGGAAATTGAAATTAATACCAGTGCATTGAAATTAAATTCAACTAAAATGCAGAATTTTTCAATTTAAATGAAGAAAATTAATACTAGTCTATCACTGTGGCGTATAAGTGTTATCGTAGCTGTAATCAATATTACTCATACGCTGTGTTACAGTTTTTGTAAACAAACCTTGCCCATTCTAAATCAAAATAGAATTTGGTTTGCATGCAATCGCAAATTAAATTGAGATGCATGTACTCGAATAATTACAAAAAAAGATATTTTTGTCTTGTGATCATAAGTTTCATCAATGGCAGAGTATGGGCAAATGAATCTGAGACTACAGGAAAAATGTTATCTTTGGGAACACTAGTACAACCATAACTGACCATGATTTACAAACAAGTAAATATATATTTACACCGTAGTCTAGTATATACTGTGTTGGCCACAGTTCAAGCCGCAGGTCAAACATTTCCAACAGATTAAAATATGAAAAAATATTTCTTCGGCGAATTCCTCTCAGCAGATTTCTTGGAAGTCGCCGTGGTCTAGTAGGTAGTGTGTTGGCTTATTACATGAAAAGCCAAGGTTCGAGCCCCAGGCCAGACATCAATATAAAATACAAAAAAGTATTTTTTCGGCGTCTTCCTCTCAGATTTCTGGCAAAAACTCTGATATTTACTCTCAATTGCCATGAAAAGTTTCTCAAAAATTTGTCGTTCGGAGTCGACTTTAAACTGTAGGTCCCGCCACTCATGTATAAAATTAACAAACACAACATAATTGGTGTGAGAAGCTAGGTCGTAATCCTGACTGAAGGGTTGTAATGACCAATTATGTATGTATGTTGGTCGCATGGGAGGAGAAGTGTAGGAGACTGTCGAAAGAGATCTGTATTGCAGATGGTATTGAACTGGAATATACTGGAATATATAGTGATAAAGTCCTGTATTGATTATATTCGAAATTACCCTCGATTCACTGACTACGATTATTGTGAATATACTATTGTGCCATATAGTCATAGTAAGTAGTATATTGCCTTTTAACTCGAGCCCTCCTTCATTCTTCTTCTTCTGTACTAAGAACAGTTTCGAAAATTAGGACGTCCTGTACTGCCAAGCTATGCTGCCTAGCAAACAGTAACTTTATCTCTTGATAAGTCCTAATTAAAATTATGCGACGTATAGAATTCAATTATTCATTATTTTATTATGAATTCATTAATTCATTGGAATATATAAGTCGTAAATATTCTATATTTGCTTATTTAATTTCACCTAAAAATTCATGTGTTAGTTTTACATGCCACATGTAATTCCATAAAAGCCTTCATCTTTCATTGTTATTCATTAATTCACAAACGCAAAACGTTAATTATTTTGCAAATATAAACTAAAATTTAATTTGCTAATTCAAATGGAAATTATTTGAAGTTTTTTTTTATTAGTTTTATTATATCTTCTTAATTTTCGATCAAATAATTGAAAAATTTATTATAAAACGAAACGCTTCAGGCTATATTTTATATTTATGTATACAATGCATTGTAAATAAGGCCCAGATGTAATGTTCATTAGTTTTGCTTATGGTTGAGTTACAAGTTATGATATAATTATTATTAAATAGATAACAGTAAAATCTCGCTAAAGCGTACATACTCAACATCGATGGGAGACCGCTAATATATTGATTTTATTATAATCATGGTTAACATTTTATCTTAGATGTTTAAGGAATACAAAAAAAAAAACTCTCAAAAGATATCTAAAGCCGTGCTAAAACAAATAAAATTTTGGTTCTAGAAAAAGTTTAGTGGACCAAAGAATGTAATACCTTTTCTTCTTCTTAAATGGAATTTAATCAAGCCAAATATAAACCGTTTTGATTGGTAATATTTTGTCATTGAGTGTGCTCTGTAATGAGCGAAACAGCGTACAAGGTGATGTATCAGAATGAAAAGCAACAACTTTTTTGTTGATCAATACTGCAAAAATTACCATATCTTCTGTAATTACTTGCTTGAATCTTATTAGTCATTGAGGATAGAGATCAGAATCAATTAATGAACCATTCTTTGTCTTCTAATGCCAACACATACACAATATTATGTTCTCTGGTGTCAGATAATGTCACCATCCGCTTACTTCTGCTCTGTTCTTTTTGTCACATGATTGTCGTAGTGTAGGAAGTAATGTGTTAGCTTATTAAAAATAAGGCCACGGTTCACTCCCCAGCCAGGGATCACTAACAAAACGAAATATTGTAAAAAAAAATTCTTCGGCAATGACTTCTCAGCAGTCTTCTGGCAAAAACTTTGAGAGTTAAGAAAATTGTTATGAAAAATTTCTCAAAAATCTATCATTTGGAGTCCACTATAAACTGTAGGTCCCGCCGCTCATGGATAAAATCAGCACACAACATGAGTGGTGTGGCAAGCTAGTTTGTAATCCTGGCTAATCAATTGTAATGACCAATTAAGTAAGTAAAAATTGTCATAAGTGATCGTGTTCGGAAGGGGCCGTAGTCTAGTAGGTAGTGTGTTGGTTTTTTAGACGAGAGTCCGTGGTTCAAACCTCAGCTCTGACATCCCGAAGAAAAAGAAAAAGAAAATATTTCCTCGGTGACTTCCTTTCGGTAGTCTTCTGGCAAATACTCTGAGAGTAAAATAAAAGGAAAAGTTTTTTAAATTTGTCCTCGGAGTCGGCGTTAAACTGTTTGTTTAACGGATAGTATGAGAAGCGAAGTTCAGTGGTGTGAGAAGCTAGATCGTAATCCTGATTGAAGAGTTGTAAAGACCTATTATGTATATACGTATCTTGTAGCAAATTGAAGTTTAAAATGTCATCCTTCAAATGAACTGTAGTGTATTTATAACCGAACTTTTTTGAGAATCCAATGTAATTTTTTTATCAACTTTTGTCGTACTAGCAAACTGATATTTTTCCAATCCCAAGGATTATAAATTATTTATAAAATTTAAAAATATTTCCATTGATTATAATAATTTCTAGTTTAAACTTTTTGACGTATTGTATATACCTATGTATGATGGTATACGTATTTATCATTAAAACCATATTTAGAATTGAATATAATTTTAAAATATTAACCACGTTATTAAGTATTATTTTTATGTCTAACAATAATTAAATTTACCAAAAAAAATAATGATAATCGTTCAATATTATAATTTACATTACAATTAAGGCCTATTATTAACAGCTTTTTAAAAAAAGAATATAATGAAATAATATTAAAAAAACGAACTAATTGAAGGTATTAATTTTTTCTTTTCTTCTTTTTTTTGCTATTTTTCCTTCTTAATGCAAAAATTATCTGTAATTTGCTGAACGCTGCTTGCAACTTTGCAACATAAATGATAATTTTCGTGCGTACACTTGCACAATACAATAACAACAATACAAAAATGCTGAAACTTGAATATTGAATTGTTGTAAATGTATTGTATCAATACGTTTGTATTGATGTCGAATGCTATGGCGCTCCTGCTGCATCATAAATCTGCTGGGCCACCTGCAAATGCTTTAACAACAACAACAACTACCGTATATAATTATCTATAATGCATAATAACAGGTTTCCGATACAGTTGTTGAACCATACAATGCCACATTGTCGATTCATCAACTTGTCGAAAATACCGACGAAACATTTTGTATTGACAACGAAGCATTGTATGACATCTGTTTCCGTACACTGAAGCTGTCATCGCCAACCTATGGAGATTTGAATCATCTTGTTTCTGTAAGTTGAACATTTTTACTAATTTTCTGTTTTTTTCTCTTTCTTTCTCTCACTGTGGAATGCACGCGCTGCCATCACATAATAACTCCTTTTATGCAACTTTACGGAAAATCTTGTATGCTACACATACATACACACCCCATACTTATGCTGAAACTCATATGCACAACGAAAAAAAAAAAATTATGATGATTAAACCGTTGTTGTTGGAATTTTGAAAAAAAAAATACCGTAACTGCCCTACAATGGCCTGTTATTGTTTGCATCTTTATGTATGTGTGTGTGAACGATGGAAATGTTGGTGCTGGTATTGCATGACATTATAATTGTGTGTATCGCTGTGTCCTCATGTGTATGTGTGTGTGTGCCTGTGTGAATAATATCTTGTTCTTTGAATATTACGGCGGCTGCTGCTGCTGCTGCTGCAACCATTCTTAACCATCATTAACATCATTACCAACAACACAACAACAACTACAATAAAAAAAAATAACCACAACACCAAAAACAACGGCAATGTTGATGATAATAAATACAAATATACCTCTACCTACATATACACCCACACAAACACATATTATGTATAACTGTATCTCTACGCCTCGTTGTATGCTTTGGTTGTGTAAACATCATTACGACCATGAATGTGTTTAAAATCGTATGCATGTATATGTATGTGTATTACGATTACACTTGGTTAATGTGTGAATCAACACAAACAACTGAATGTACAAACGAACTGAATCTATGTACGTATAAACGAAACGAATGAATGAAAATGGTGGAAACACGCGTACACCTATACAAATCCATAAATGCGAATTTGATTTCCGGTAATGGTACTTGAAATGAAATAAATGAATGTTAAATGTTTGTGTATGTGTATATATACATATATGCCACGCCTACACTCACATATATATCTCTTAATATTTGCTTAAACATTCAATACACATCTCTTCCCTTTACACACACACACACACACACACACAAACATTCACTTTGTGCTCAGGTGTCAGAAATTGTTGTTGAACCCTATAATGCCACATTGTCGGCCCATCAATTGTGTGAAAATACAGATCTGACATTCTGCATCGATAATGAGGCGTTGTATGATATTTGCTATCAACGTTTACGTTTCCTTTCACCCACCTATGAGGACTTGAATCATTTGGTGTCCGTAAGTAATTAAATGCATGCATAACGTTCATTTCTATTTCGCCTTCTTTTGTTGTTTCGATGTTTTTTTTTTCTTTTTTTTTTGTTTTTCTGATTCCCTGTTTTTCTTTTTTGTGAATTTTCGCGAATAGTGTTTAACAACGAAACGTAAAAACAATTGTGGCGCGAAAAAACACATTTTCGTTCTAATTACGTCTCATGTACGTCGACGTAATACAATATAGATATACATAGCAATACTAATGCTTTATGTTTGATTTTAAAAGGATTTTTAAAACTGAAACAATAGTTTTGAATGAAACCTTTATAAATGATACTAAAAATTAGTTTTCTAATAGTTTTCTCATCAATATTTTCATAGAACCAGATTTACTTAAAAAATGAATAAAACTGATACATTCTAAGCCTTGTAGAAACTGCTTGCCAGCGAAATGTGTGTAAGACCATTGGATTTTCATCTTTTTTGAAAACGCATAGGCAATGCGTCTACTAGACTACGGCGCCTTCTTACGTTTCCCTTATTAAATTGTTATTAATCTTTCATACTCGATATCATACATGAATACCTTTACTTTAATGGTCTTTTAAGTAATAATTTACAATATGCCCTCAGAGCATTATTCGATAAATTGATAACACACAACGATTTTCAATTATAAAAAATCGATTAAATTGTCAGTTGCAGTTACTCGTAACAACTTTCTAATAAACATCTTAATAAGGAAGTAATCAAACTGAACATGACAGCCAAACTGGAAAATAAACAAATGGACAGACCAACAACAATAAAAAAAAAACAATATAACTGGTTGAATTGATCAATTCGTTGAAAAACTTTAGGCCACAATAATGACAAGATACACAATTTCTCGTATATCGAAATACCTGTATACATATGACAATACATATGTATAAGTGTACCTATGTATGTATGTATGTATATACATGTGTATTCATATAAAATAAATGAATACATATTTAAATTGTACACATATTGAGTTTCAATTACGATAGTGGAGGCTTTAAATTAAAATTTCTTTAAAATTGTATTCAGGTTTTTAGAAATTTGCCCAAAATGTTGACAAAAAAATTTTTGTTTAAAAACTGAAAACAGCTTCAACAGCAAACTGATTAACACTACATTTGACTTGTATTCTATTATCCCACAGTTTCCATAGCTCTGATTCTCAGTACCATGTACCGCCAGCACTGTCACAGGTTCGCATTGCCTGCATTCTGCCAATGTAAGACTGTTTCTGAAGAGCTAATTCATAAATTAGTTATGGATGTCTTATTGCAGTATTATAAGTTTTTATATTTAGTCTTGAAGTCGCCGCAGTATAGAAAGTAGTGTGTAGGCTTATTAGACATGAGAACTAATAAATTCTTCTCGTGTTTCATAATGCAGATCCTGCATATAAAATTTAATATATGTGTGGAACTTTTCTGCTTCCACATAGTACAGATTGTTAACATACCTGCAAGCAAGGTTTTGGACTTGATTCGGCTGTTTGAACAAAACTTGAACACAAATTCTTAAGTTTTGCATTATCGTCCAGCATCCATTCTTGATTGTCAGTAATGAATTTGTTTTCTATAGCATTCAAGCAGTATTTTGTTCATACAAAATCGTTTCTAAACAGAATTCGGTTTCAGCTGCAAGACACAAATTCCTTCATTTATGATGAATATTGCTGCTTGACAAAGTTCTAAAATTTCTGCTTAAGTGACTCCCAATGTTTTTGTAAGTTCTTCTTTGACGACAAAGTTTATTCATCAGCTTTCAACTTTATGGCTGGTGTGCACATTCTTTAAATTCCATGTCAACATCAGCATTTCTGAATCGCAGAAGACTAATTCTACATACAATCGATGTAAAATATTCAAAATAAGGTTCTCTGAGCAATTGATATACTTCGGCTGAACTTTTTTTTACAATTAAAAAAAAATTCTCTTAAATAATAACAACCGAAAATTTTTTAATACATTTTCTTTTGTAAACCTATGGTACACTAAACCCATCTACAGTGTTTGAACTTGTAAAGGTCAAGAGCTTTAAAAAATAAGAAAAAAATTAGAAAAAAAAAATTTTAATTTAAATTAAAAACATTAAACATTGATAAACAAATTGCGAAAAATTAAACAAAAACGGCATTTCATTACAAAGAGGGATGAGCACTACTCCCTTAGATAATTAGTAATTGTAATACATTCGCCGTTTATTGAAAATTAATTAGCTGGTCCTGTTTAACGTCATAATAATGATGCTGTTGAAATTTGCATTTCCACCTACATGCGCTACACACTCACACACACACACACACACCTCAATATTACTGCACTTCCGTTCATAAAAGGAGTGGCACAATAAAAGATTAAATGGCGCGTGCATTTTATAACCTGTAATTAATAGTTCTTAGTTTAACACTAAAACTATGGTCTGTATATTGTATAAATCTCGGTTTTGAAAGCAATTTAACTCATAAAATTCTTCCTCTTTTTTTTCTCCTCCTTCCATGTCTCTACTGTCATGATTACAGGTTACTATGTCCGGCGTTACCACTTGTCTACGTTTCCCCGGTCAATTGAATGCTGATTTGCGTAAATTAGCTGTAAATATGGTGCCATTCCCTCGCTTGCACTTCTTTATGCCTGGTTTTGCTCCATTGACTGCAAAGGGTTGTCAACAATATCGTGCCTTAACCGTTGCCGAATTGACTGCTCAAATGTTCGATGCCAAGAACATGATGACTGCCTGTGATCCTAGGCATGGTCGTTATCTTACCGTAGCCACCATCTTCCGTGGTAAGTAATGTTGTGATTTTCTTGTTTTAATTAAAAATTATCATTTTTTTGTTGTTCTTGTTATTATTTTTATGCAAAAAAGAAAAAAAATATTTTTCATTTTTTATTTTTATTTTTATTCCGTTTACATTTTGCACAATTAATCCCATTTGATTAATGACTGTGAGCATTTGTGTATGCAGCGTGATTAAAAACTTTTCTGTTTTTAATGCAAAACGATTTCTTTTCATGTCAAATAAATTGCGTTAAAACTGCCAGATTAAAGTGAAAATAAAATGAAAGGAAATGATTAGTTATTGTGTATGGGCGATGGCATTCATTAGTATTTAATACCCGTTATGTTATGAACGAATGAATTCAAGGTATTCAGCTAAATTATTTGAGGCTGTAGTTTTTATTTAAAAAAAAAAATCAAAAGATTTATTTTGAAAATTTCGGTTTAAATTAAAGAATGAAAACAATATTTTCATTACAGGCAATTAAATATTAATTGCATTTAATTAATTTAATTAAAATCTGTGTTTTAGTGTAGTGGTTAAAGAGATTTAAGTTCAATGCAGTAGGAAAAATTAAATCAAGAGGTTCAATCCCCCTTCTAGTAATACTGGACATTCCCTGGCAGATCAAGCATTCAAATAGTATTTGGGACATATTAAATCGTTTCTAAATGGCATTCGGACACAAGTCCTTTGCTTTTTGATGAATACTGCTGCCTGACAACATTCTAAAATTTCTGCTTTTGTGGCTACCAATGTTTTTGCAATTAATTCAATCCTTATTCATCACCTTTAAATTTTATGGCTGGTGTGAGCGGTTTTTATTTTGTCATGGAATGTACAGGCAGCAGCAGTGCTTAAGAAACAGTAACAAAGTTTCTCAACAGTGGTCTCAATATATTGCTGACAATTCTATCGTTCTAAAGTCTGCAACTGTACACCAATCACTTGCTTAACTGGTAAAACATATTTAATGAATCGGAATCAAATCAAAAGAATTTAAAAGAAAATATATTAGAGAAGCCTTGTTATAGTATCCATGTTCCTTACAGGACCCATTTCGACTTCTTGAATAGTTGTCAGCATCAACAAACTATATTTCTAGACTTCTTCTCGTGCTTATCAGGCCTGACAATTTTTTGTTCTACACATTCAAGACTACAAACTAAATATAATGGATACATGAGAAATAGTGTTCTCGTTAATAGAACATCACTGTAGTGCGGTTAATACATGACAGGGTATTCCAACAGGGACTTCCGAATTTTGACCATTCAGCAGTTTTGCAATTGCTTCTAATTTTCATTGCAAAATCATCACCAGCGATCAGGCCCATTTTTGAACAAAATTGACGTATTTGGGTCGATACCAATTAATATTAAATTCAAAAGCATCCAATGAATACAAAGTCACTGTTCGGTTTGGATTTTGGTCTCACGGTCCATATTTTCTTGAGAACCAGTCCATAACTCTCAACGGCAAGCACTATTGCCCGTTATTACCAAATTCTTTTGTCCTAAATTGCATGATCTGGACACTAACGCATGTGCTACCAATAGAACGGGAATAAACCACAAAACACAGCAGGCCTCAAAGCCATTAACGCCTATGATGGTACCGTGCGATAACAACTGCCATTTTGTTTTTCTGAAATGGCACAACATTTTGTTTGGACTGTGCCACATACCACACACCACGCTATAAAATGAGCCTGTTGAAATGCAAGCTTAATATTACGTTTTAAAGCATTCCATTGGGTTTTCGTCAGAAATCTGCTGAGAGGAAGTCGCCGAAAAATATTTTTTTTCTTCATATTTCGTTTGGATGCCTGACCTGAGGTTTGAACCTTGGCCTTACGTCTAATAAGCCAACACACTACCTACTAGACTACAACTTATAATAAATTTAAAATGAATTTCATTTAAAAGCTACTCATCGTCCGTAACATAATGACTGAAATAATGATTGTCCGATCAGTTTTGCTTCAAAACCATTGTAAATTTATCTTTAAATCTTATGGTTCAAGTAGAATCTTGTGCGTATGAACCTTATTTAATACGTAATAGCAGGTGGGTTTTTAATGATTAATTCACTGTGCTACTAAAAGAATTAAAAAGGCGTTCAGTTTATTAAAAAATTACAAATTTTTCGTATCCATTTTTCCTTTTAAATTCTTAAATAAACATGTTTCTCCTGTAGACTAATTTGTTCATTACAATTAATAAATTGGATGATCGTTTATTGAATTCTTTTGGAAATAATTAATTCCACGCAAAATACTTAAAAATATTTCACTGACATTTCAGCTCTTCTACCCCCAAAAAACAAAAAAAATAAGGAGAAGTGAAAAGAAAAGAAAAACTCCATCGTTTATCTAATTTTCTAATAAGCATGTTAATTTTGTGCAATTTAATAAATTTCTTTTTGAATTGTTCTCCAGAGTAGGTTTAGAAACTTAAACATTTCAGTGCGTCTGGCTATGTGTTTACTTTACGCCCATACCCATTCATTCATTCATCTATTAGCCGCACAAGATCATTAATCATGTTGAAAAAAGGAGTCGAAAAAAACACAAGAAAATCTAAAGAAAAATAAACAGTAGGCCTGTTAACATTTTCCAGTTTCAAAGTGTCATCCATAACTGCCAGAGAGAAGAGAAAAGCAAAAGCTTAACCATACCTAAACACCTTGAAACATTGTAAATAGCAATGGCTCACGTACGTCTGGCCTGACAAATGTCTGAGCGAGTTATTAAGAGGGCTTATTAACGTTTTCCACTCAACTTGCCTTGCAGGTGTGGTGGGGGCTTAAAAACAGATTTCCTTTAATATTTCAAACATTTTTATGACAAACTTTTCTTTACGTTTTTCGTATTTGTTTCGTTTCATAAAAAAGGGACAAATTCAGGGTGTTTTTTTTTTCATGTTGCCTTTGAAATTTATGTAGCCCTGGAACTGTTTAGCCATGAAGCATGAAATCAACTTGTTTATGGCTTGTTGGTAAAAAACTATTTTTCAAATCGTGTTACTTCCCACTGTCACCTCCTCTACTCTCTCTCTAAATTCATTGACATAAAGGTGAGTTTTGGTTTCATTTAAGAATGTTTTCGTTTCTGTTGCATTTTATATGACTACACACAGATACGTCGTTACATTACGTTGAATGCCTGCTGCCCTTACTGTGTTACAATCATTATTCTTTTGACATTTTTTGCGTTGACAAATAAAGTCAAAAAGTCATAAAGTTTGTTGTAGAAAAGTTATAACTTATGATTATGATTACTTGTCGCACTCTCACTCTCTCTCACTCTCTATCTTACCAAAATGGCCATTTTATAGTACTTTGTGTTTAACATTTCCATTTCCATTTCGCCAAAAAATTATACGTTTTGTTTCGAGGATTCATTTCATTTCATTTGTTGAGAAGTTTTTGAACTTTCTTCAGCTGTTGCTGTTGTTGTTGTTTTCTTTATAATTTATAACTTAATGAAGAGTTAAATATTGTTTTAATGCGACTTTCAGTAAGAAGATAAAAATGGCGAATGAGAAGATGGAAATCAGAGAAGTTTTCTTATTGAAAAATATTCGAAATAATCAAAAAAAAAAAAATTAATTATTATAAATTGCTCCTACGTGTTACTCTCTGCAGCAGAATGTTCGAAATTTTAGGGGTCTTAAACACATTCATTTCAGTGAGAAGAGCTCATCAAGAAGAATATATTTGAATCGAATTCGACTCAACAGAGGAAGAAATGTGACTAAATATGAGAAAGTTACTGCTTAAATACTGTACTTACGACTTAGGAAATAACCCCCGTTGTTGTACACAAAGTTTACACAGTTACAAATCACTGATACTATACCTTTTGCCATTTGCCATAAGCGTAGATAGGATTATACATTAAAAAATATGATCATTTAAGGCGATAATAAATAGAATTAAAAATAAAACAGACACTTAATTACCACAATCGCTGCCAAATGTCTTTCAAATGTCAGAAGCCATAGAAAATAATGCTAATAATGACCGCACTCAACGTTATTAAGCAGATAATTTAATCCCAGATATATTAGTTGAAGTTTATCATGTTTTTCAATTCCCTCATAATTGAGAGCTCTGAAAAAATGTGTGTACAAACGAAGGGTTTTTTCATTACAGCTGTTTTCATTAGAATTACGACATTGGTTCTCCCATCACCCATATTATGTGTTTTCAAGAGTGGCAGAACCTACAGTTTAAAGTCGACCCCAAATGACAGATTTTTGAGAAACTTTTCATGGCAATATTATTTACTTTCTAAGTTTTTACTAGAAGGTTGCAAAGAGGAAGCTGCTGAAAGAAATAATTCATTTGTACAAAATGCTGGGGTCTGAACGACAATATGTCGTCTAAGAAGCCAACACAGTACTTACTAAACCACGACGACTTCATTGTGTATATCGGCATGAAATTGTAAATGCTGGTTTTTTTTTAAATTTTTTTTTCAAGAAAATCTATATTTTCACTTTGTTCAAAGCTCGAAAAGCTTAATTAAGGATAGTCCAGTTTGCCTTTTCATAAAAAAGAGGCAAACTTTCATTTACTGTTTATTTATTTCATAAAAATCAATAAATAACCATCCTTGGCCGGTGTAGAACATTTATGGCTAATATTTGAAATAATCTTTCTAAATAGCCGATTGGAATTTCTTGTGACTAGAGTCACATTTTTAGGGAACATAGGTCACAACTGTTTCGCAAATGATTACATTATTTACTTACTTAATTGGCCATTAACAACCCGTGTGGCAAATTTCGGCTAGGCTCAACGAATCCTTCCAGTCGCCTCTGCTTCTTGCGCGTCTTATCCAATCGATGATAGGATATCCTCAATTTTGTGCTTCTAACGCACATCATTTTGTTCTCTACAGCAACTTCCACTAATCACCGCCTTAACCAGAACATCCACTTCCATTCGAACGACATGAATGGAGCCAGTGCAGACGCTGGATGTTAATGCGCTGCACAAGGGCTATGCCTTTGAGATACTCATACCGTTCATTATTGAATCGGATGCAGAAATCATTGCCAACTAACACTGGACCCAAGGCCTTACGTATGACTCTTCTCTTCTCGTATACTCACAAGGCTGCGAATCGGTACTTATAGTGTAAATGCTTCTTAGCTATAAACAAGCACGGGGAGAATGAGCAACTTATAAAGTATCAGTTTCATTGTACGGTGAGGTCTCTGCTACTGAATTGCCTATTGAGGCCATAATAGTACTTTTTGGTAATAGGGATTCTACGCGTAATTTTTACGTTAATAGAAAAGAACACATTATTTTTAGCAATGACAGATGGTAACTCTTTTATTCTAGAACCTACTATGTACATCACTCCAATTATCTGCTTAGCTGAAAGATAAACTGATGAAATGAAGGGGAAATAAAGGAATAATCAAGAATAAAAAACAAATGCAATAACAATAGAACCCCAGTACTTGGCTGGATATACCTCAATACACATACATACATGTTTTGTCATTACAACTCTTCACCTAGGATTACGACCTAACATCTCTTACCACTTAAGTTGCGTGTGTTAATTTTATACATGACCCGGGACCTACAGTTTAAAGTCAAGTCCGAACGATAGATTTTTGAGAAACTTTTTCATGGCAAATTTATTTCCTCAATATACGAATTGAATTGAACTTAAATTTATTTGAAATTTAGCCACGAAGCAATGCTAAATTTGAAAACAAACGATTTTAATTGTCATGACTTTAGCTGTGGTAAACATGTTTGTTTAGTTCACTTAGATCTTTTTGGAGGCAGCCTACTGATTAAACTCAAATGGGTTTCACAATGTATATCAGAAGTTAAAACAAAGCGTCTAGTGATAGTAGTGACCTTTCCCCAGCTATAAGAAATTCGATCAACTTCGATAAATTTTGGGTAAATCTTATAAAAAATATTGCACCTTTAAGTGGTAATCTATAGCAGTGTAGAATGTTTAACACCGTATGATTTATAAAAAGTTTTCATTGTTAATGCTGCATAATAAAATCTTTCCATTTTACCCATTCTGACTTGGGGAATATTGAATATATTTTTATTATCTTTCCCCTGGAAGGACATCACTTTGCAGTCGTAAACATGAATATTTTTATATATGTCTTCACCTGATCTTACATAAGGAATAGGGGGGAGGGGGGGTCATATTTAATGTGTAATTAAATAATTATCAAAGGACCAAACACATTGAAAAATAACTTAAGCAATGCTGACAAATTACTTCCACTGACATACACCAGCACACAAGCACATTATCATACATACGTACTCGTATGCCATAGGTGGTATAGGATTTTAATATGCACGAAGTGTTGTCCTTAGAACAACATAATCCCTAAATGTTCATATAACAGAAGGAATAAAAAATTATTTTCTTTTTTTCTTCGTTTTTTTTTTTTTTTTTTTTTTTGCTGTTTTTCCTACGCTTTGTAGTCCTACCAGATAAATAAATAATAATGTTACGGAAGAAAAACAACAACAACAACAACAAAGTAATGAAATGAAATGAAACAGCAAATATGTTAAATGCAAATACACAAACAGAATTCCAAGATGAAAATGTGAAAAAAATGAAACGAAAAATAAGTCGAAATGAAAGAAAAATAATGAACAGGAGAAAATCTTAATTAAAAGACACGTTATTCTATTTATTACCTTTGCGACGCAACAGGCTCATATATTTAAATGTACTAGACAACATTAACTTCATTTTTTTCCATTTATTTTTGTTTTGTTTTTGTTGTTGCACGTACATATCACCAAAGCACACAAAAATATTTTTTTATTCCTAAAGGAATAACAGAATCAAAAAAAAAACGGAGGCAACTTTTTGCCATTGCCAGTAAAATAGTAAAAATAAAAACAAAAACAAAATAATGTTATAACGACTTATTTTATGTACGTACGTACGTACGTACCTGTTTATTCATTTTGTTACAACATTTACGAGAATATGGCCTCCCTTAACAGTACTGGGCTCATCATTAATAATTTAAAACGGTGTCGCTAAAAAGGGTGTGTGTGTGCCAACATTATTTAGAGTTGCCAAGTAGTATTGCCAGGCAGGCCACTGATTGCAAGAGAATTAGTTAAACTAATTGAAAAACAAAAAGCGATTTTAGAACGAAGTATTTTTCACATGTTCTCATAATGCCTTAGTTTTATTCATTTCGTTTTTTTTACTAGCTAAGCCCATGATTATTCTACAAGTTCTAGTATGATAGAGTTTCCATTCTCCGTAACAGCTTCCTCTTTTAATGGTTGGAACAGTATGATGCTTTACTAATCGAGTCCTACTCTTCCACATCTTCCTATTTTGTCCCTCGTTTAAATTAGTCAAGAAAACACACAAAAAATCACGATTTCGATGAAAATTTTATTTCATTATAAACTTCTATACCAAATAACTGCATTGTCATTTTGGCGATATCTCAGCGATATCTTGGCGAATATTGGTTTTCAAATGCTCCAATGGATTATATACATAGAAATGATCTTTGACAAAACCTTACAAACCGTTCCTTACAGTTCAACGACTTCAAATCGCATAACCTTGGTGAGTGAAACGTGAAATTGCACTTTCTGGAAACCTCTTTTGCAATAAAGCCAAAAACCGTCGTGTTGTGTTGCTCATGGCATAAGTCACATATAAACACATATAAACAGGATTACGACCTAGTTTCTCTTATGTTGTTAAATGGCGGGACCTACAGTTTAAAGTCGACTCCGACTGATAGATTTTTGAGAAACTTTTCATGCAAATTTTATTTTATTTACTCTCAGAGATTTTGCCAGAAATCTGCTGACAGGAAGTCGCCAAAGAAATATTTTTTCGTATTTCGTTTTGTTGGATATGTCTAAACTGGGCTTTAAAATGGGGCCTCACGTCTAATAAGCCAACACACTATCTACTAGCCTTCGGCGACTACCGCCCAATCCATAATTTTTAATTGCAGGCCAAACTAAGTCGGTTATTATTCGTGAATAGATTTATCCAGGATCTTATTTAACCACAGTGTAAGAAATATTTTTTAAAAAACCATTATTTAAGGCTACTTAGTCGGCCGGATGTGGGAACTCATAAGACGTTTCAAAAATAATTTATAATCATATTGTTTAGGGGTGATTTTGCATTATTTTTTAAGCGTATATTGGCTTATAAGACATACAGATCAAGACATCTTCGACGATTTCCTCTCAGAAAATTTTGGGCAAAAAATCTACGTGTAAAATAAAATTGCCATGAAAAAGTTTCTTAAAAAAATCTGTCGTTCGGATGTAGGTCCCACCTTGCATATATAAAATTAACATACGCAGCATAATCCTGACTGAAGACTTGTATTGACCAATTATGTTTGTATGGGAATATAAAGGCATAACGCTTTCAAATTTGGTGGCAACTTTGTTACACAGTCTTAAATATTATTAAAAAACATTAAAATTTTAGTTCATTTATTTTGCAGTTCATAAGCCAAGAAAGATTTGTATTTAATAAGACAAACAAGATAAAATAAAAAAATAAGAACGAAAAGAAAACGGAAAGAAACTCGCAAAAGTTTAACTTAATGCTGGAGAAATTAAAATGAACACATAAATTCTAAATGATGGCCAACAACAATAATAAAATCAGCTTTTAGAAGTCTTTCAAATCTCCAAAGCACTCAAAAACGTACACCTGATACCTTTAGCAAGGCGTTTTACACGTAGACAGAGAAACGAGAAGAAAAAAAATAATAATATTGCAGGTTAAAAATTAAAAAAAAAAGTTTTCGCGAAACATAACAAGCAATGGTAGGTAGTAGGAAGGGAACTTTTCAGCCCAATTGATTCGCGGATGTAAAACAACAACAACCTTGTGTACTGTGTAGAAAATTCCCCAGAGACCTGTATTTTTACGCATACAGTTTTTGATTAATTATTTTGCCACGAAATATAAAGTGACTTACACGAGTTAAGAAATATGAAATACGCTTTGCAGCACTCCTTTTAAAAATGCTAATTTTCACATTCACTGTTTGAATATTATTTGAAGGCTCATTTGTTTTAATATTTGTAAGGCACGCACGACCCATTTTCCTTTACATTCTTTCACTTTGTTCGTTTTGCAGTCTTTCATTCATTCATTTACTCAGTCGTTCTTTCGTTCGTTCTTTCGTTCATAAGTACTTTTGGTCTCTATGGTCTTCAAGGTTGATATAATTCTAATTATTTGTATTTTAATTTAAACAATTTGTTTCGTTTCGTTTCTTTTATTTTCTTTTTCTGTTTCTGTTTTTCCCCCATTTTATGAATCATCACTCATATTAAACGTTTTTCCTTTATTTTTTAATTTTAATTTAAAAAAAATGTTTCAAACCTAAAACAGAATTGTTAATGTCCGTTATTAAGCTTAAAAATTGTGTAATTAATTAAGAAAACAGAATGAATTTTAATAACGAATAGCATTATCTCAACTGCCAGATATCAAATTCTTGAGAACAATTTTGTAAATCTCCCACACACTGTTGCTGCTAAGCAAGTTAATTAATTTACAAGATTTGTTGTTTGATGTACATACATATTTAAGGTGTAGGGAAAGAAATGTTTCTCTTCTTCAACCTGTTCTCTAACGTTAGAAAAGCATGGCGGCCGTTAAATGGTAATCCCGTTATAGCGTCCAATATATCTTTAAAAATTTTTTCATTATTTGAATCAAAGCTTCTCTCCATACGTGTTTTAATTCCAAATTTCTAATCAATTTAAGTGGAAAAAAACAATCATCCTCAAAATTTCTTATGTTTACTATAGGGTGAACCCATCTATCGGTTTAAATTTTATCGATTGGTTATTTCGAATTTGGCAATGTCATTCTATTCTGTTGCAAAATTCTTTATATTATCTGCACTGCACTAATGAATCGATTTACGCTTGAGCAACGTTGAGATTTATTGGAAATTTATTTCCAAAATGAAGACAATTGATCGGAAATTTCGTATAATCGCGGAGAAGGACCAACAGTGCCCGGTATATATACATACATACATAATTGGTCATTACAACCCTTCAGTCAGGATTACGACCTAGTTTCTCACACCACTTATGTTGTGTGTGTTAATTTTATACATGAGTGGTGGGACCTACAGTTTAAAGTCGACTCCGAACGACAGATTTTTGAGGAACTTTTCATGGCAATTTTATATACTCTCAGAGTTTTTGCCAGAAATCTGCTGAGAGGAAGTCGAAGAAGAAATACTTCTTGTATTTTATTTTGATGTCTGGCCTAGGGCTCGAACCCTGGCTTTTTCATCTAACAAGCCAACACACTACCTACAAGACCACGGCGACTACCATACATACCAGTGCCCGGTATATGCAAGTTTATTGCTAAAGTTCGTGAAACTGATCTTATTGTTGGTGCACCAAGACGTGAGCGTTGAAAATATCGAAGCTGTGGCAGAGAGTGTGCATGAGAGAATCCATCAACATCAACTTGTCATCGTTCTCAAGAATCGAACATTTCAGGCAAGTTTACGCCGAACTTAGCGAAAAGGTCTCGGTATGACGCCTACAGAGTTCAAATGGTTCAAGAGTTTAAGCCGCATTACCATCCACTTCCTTTTCGCTTCGCTAAATGGGCTAACGAGTAACTGCACGATGATTTTGAACCTCATTTTCATCTTGATGGGTACGCTAAAAAGCAAAATTGCCGTATTTGGGGATCAGAAAACCCACGCATGTTCTTACAGAAATCAATGAACCGCTTACGCGTGATTCTTTGGTGAGGACAGCGCAACCAATACGGTCAATGGAGACATCTATCACACCATGCTAACGGATCTTTTGTACCTGCTCTCCATGGTATGATGTAAACGATGTTAGGTTTCAATAGGTTGGTAAAACTTGCCACACATCTTTGGCCACAATCGATTTACTGCATCAAACGTTTGATGACCGTTTAATTAGTCGAAATGGTAATGTCAATTGGCCGCCAAGAAGCTGCGATTTGACACCACTGGACTATTTTCTGTGTGGCGTTGTTAAAGACAAGTGTTGTGCCGACTAACCAGAGACAATTGAGCTTTTGAAGGCCAACATTTGTGATACCATTGACCAGATACGACCCCATACACTCGAAAAAGTATACGAAAATTGACTCGATCGAATGAGATACTAAATGGCTAACCGCGGCATCCATATAAATGAAATAATATTCCATTTCTAACCGGAACAATTGTAATTCACAACAAAAAAATTAAATTGGCAAAATTTCAAATCGCTTTTGTTTATAAATTTTACACTATTTCAAATCGTTTTTGTTTTATTGCATTTTTAAATTTAAACTTTTATGCCGCCCTCCCTATACTAATTAAATTAAAATTCTTAAGCCTCTTTCCCCCAAAAAATACCAAATACATCTTAATTGTTTTTTTCACTCTTTCCCAGGTCCCATGTCAATGAAGGAAGTCGACACACAAATGTTCAATGTTCAAAGCAAAAATAGCAGTTACTTCGTTGAATGGATACCAAATAATGTTAAGGTTGCTGTTTGTGATATACCACCGCGTGGCATGAAAATGTCTGGTACATTTATTGGCAATACCACAGCAATTCAGGAAATTTTCAAGAGAATATCGGAACAATTTACCGCCATGTTCCGCCGTAAGGCTTTCTTGCATTGGTTTACCGGTGAGGGTATGGATGAAATGGAATTCACAGAAGCCGAATCAAATATGAATGATTTGATATCCGAATATCAACAATACCAGGTATGTGTTGTAAACGAAAGCAATAATTTCCATATACACAATATTACATACCATACATACGTACAAACAAACAAACAAATTGAAAAAACGTAAATGTTTGCTACACAATAACAAGCAACAAATTAGGAAAGAATTGATACCGATTGAAAGCTACAAAGATGAAGAAAAAATATGATTTTCCTTGTATCTGAGAGAAGGTAGAAAAAAATGAGCATTTTCCTATTAATGTAAACATACTTGGACTTGTAAATGTTAATGTAAGACAATGTTGTATACAGTGAACAGCAAAATTGTGAAGAATTTAATTTTCAAGCATTTTCAAACACTGGATGTAAGGTTGCTCTATCTGTAGCTGAAGTGCTTTTAACATCCCCTGTGCCAGAAACTACGACTAATTCCAGAGCTAGCCTTAGGAAGCGCAGGCTAATGTTAAATAAAACCTCAAAAATACGGCTTCAGCATCCATCAGTTTTGTCCCATACTGTTATGATTGTAGTTTATGAAAAATGTACGATGTTGTATAGAACAGGAAACGGAAACCATTTGCTTTTTTTAATTAAAAACAATTTTTCAATTTTGTTGCTTTGCTGCTGCCACTACTAACTACCACTACCACGACCAGCACTACTATTGTTATTGTTGCCTTATGTTTTTGTTATTGTATTATTGCCGTTAACATACGGTTGTTGTTATTTTTGAATCTTCAACACAACGTTGCATTGCAGCACTGACGATGACGACCATGACGATGACGACGATAATGATGGTTATGGTAGATGATAATGATTTACGTTCGAACGTTTGTTGTTACATTCTTTGCATCCATTCGTTCATTTGTTTGTTTTGTTTCGTTTATTTTGTTTGTTTATTTATTGTTTGTTTTCTTTCTTTCGTTTTTTTTTCTTTTTATTTTCCATCACATCACAGGAGGCAACTACTGACGATGATGTTGAATTCGATGAAGAACAAGAGGAACGTGAAGCATATGAGGCTGATATTCAAAATGGTGGCATGTAAATACAAACAAAACATGCACACATACTCATGCGTATATGTTTATATACATTGTGTATGTGTAAGAGTGTGTATACACATATACATGCTCATATATCCTACAGCTAAATAATGTTGTTCGTCAATAACCAAATACATCAACAATGCATACACATACCACTACCGAACACCACTATATTGTATTCCTATCTACAAACCCTACCCTCCCTTCCCCCCTCCTCTATAAAATTAAAAATTTTTTAAGGAAAAGAAAAGAAATTTTATCCACACACACACATACATAGACATACGCTTACAGTTCTACAGTTTTTTGTTTCGTTCTTGCATACCTTCAACGAACTTTGTTTCAGAGGAAAAACCAACAACTACAATAATATTTCCATACAAATACCAGTACAAGTACACTGAAACATATGAAATATTAAGTCGTATACTCTACCGCGACCGACATTCAATTAGTCCCGTTATTTCTGTTGCTTATCCTTGTGTTTCTTTTTTTTGTTCTTTCATTTCTGGTACTCCTTGCTTCTTTTTTTTGCATGTTTTATTGCAGAATAATAATAAAAACAAAACAAAAACAGAAACAGAAAAAAAGAAAAAGAAAAATGTTAATGTTTGTAAATCCGCAATTTGCGTGTAATTAATTCATATAAATGTGTGTGTATGTATGGTTATATGTGCGTGTGTTCTTATTTACTACCACTTGCATACACACACACAAATACACACACATACATTCGTACAATATAAATAAATATGAGAGTATTTTTTAAATAAAAATATAAACAATAAAATTAAAAATAAAAAATGTTGATAAAAAAAATAAACCATAATTTGTTGTTGTTTCTTTTTTTATATATTGTGCGTTAAAATATCAAAATCACATATTGTGTAAGTATATATTTGTTACATAAATACCTATATATACATATGTAACATTATTTATATACGAGGGTAGTTTAAAAATGCTGTGATGAATAAAAATGAATGCTTAGTTCACCAGCAACTTTATAAAATTTTTTAGCAGCATGTAACACATTTTTACCTTTACCATAGGAAATCAAAATATAACGGTAATGATTCGAATTTTTTTTCATATCCAGGTTAGGTTAGATTAAGTGTCAGACCCTCCTCAAGGTCCCACTTAAGACGGCGCTTAGGCTCGTTGTGATGTCACAATTAATATTCAACCCGAGAATTTGTTTCCTAATAAGAAATAAATGAACACCGCAAGAAATGCTGCTATTGGAGCGGTCTTTATATTGAAGAGTTCAGTCACGGTTAGCCGACAAAGAGATGATCTTGGCACTGACCTACATCTCCTGCAGAAGTCCTCGATAGAATTCTACGTCTATCGGCATGCCGTTGTACAAGGAAGTTGCCCGTGAGATTCACACTTCTGCGATGGAGTCAATTAGTTCTGCTTTTATCAATACAAATGTCTAAGTCTAGCACTATTTAACGCACCTTCCTCCGGCCAATGCAGTTGAGCTTCCTTATCGAACGACAGGGAAAGAAAATAACATTTTCTAACATGAAGTAGCTTAAATTGTTACCTTTCAAGCATGCTACAATGTTGTCTCATACAATTAATTTTACCAGCGATATTCCGTTTTAGAACTGAGGAATGAAATTTTGTTGCGGAACTTCTAATTTGGTTTAACAGATATTTTTTAACAGAAACAATTATATTGACATACTTATGTATTTTTAAAGTAAAATTAACAATGTGTTTTATTCGCCAACCCTCGTATATGAGTTAATTTGTAAGTATGAATGTAAGTATTTATGAAAGGTGTAGTTTACAGTGATTGTTAATTTCATTAAAAACCACAAACAAACACTCTACAATTTGGCTTCGGAAATGTGTTAAAATTTTACCCATAAAACACCAGATGTACTTAAATTACATTCAATTGAATTTTGTTATTAACATACTTACATATTGTCTGTATGTATATATGTATTGTTTTATTATTTTTATAATTTTTTTTTAACATTTAAATCGAATTGTGAATCCCCTAATACTACTTACATGAGTTAAAAAAACTTGAACAAAATACTGCTAATATCATACCTATTAGCAAGAGTTGTTCTTCGATTGACGGAGCTGTAGTAGTTGCTCAATGTCATTCTACACAATCTTTTCAGATTCACAGGAATACCAAGCTCAGATATTGCGACAAAAACACGATTCCTTATCAGCCTATCGAATACTGCCTTATAGTCAAAAAAAGATGGTGTTCACTTGATTTTCATGGGTGTTTTTCAGGGTTTGGCATAATATGTGCGGAATCTCTTAGCCAATGAAGATGACGTTGATTGAGTCCAATACAACATCTTCTCTAATGTCGTAATTGGTGTCGCCTCCACAGCGTATTATTATTAACATATACACCCAAACCTTTTTTTACGCGGTAGATACGTTCCAGTGGATACCGTGTAAAAAAAACGCGTAAAAAAAGACAAATATTATGTATGTATGTAAGTGTATAAACAAACTGAAAATATATACATGGGATTGATGCAGCAGCCTACACATGCCTATAAAATTGAATAACTTTATAAAAATGCACAGATTTAGTTCAATAGTATACACAGAGTTCTTAATTTATTTCATTTTATGATTATAAAAAAATAAAGAAAAAACTTAAAAATTCTCTTCCATTTATAAAAATAAAATTAGTTATCAAACTCTTAAGACAATTAGGAACGGAATTATTTTCAATAAAAAATTTATTTTATTTTATTCGGAGTCAGTTTCTGATAGCAAGCGCATTATCTTTTGCTGGGGTGGCTCAATATCAGTCTCGTCAATAGAAATACTTATTACTTCTACATCTTCACAAGCTGCTTCTGGCACTGGTTTATTTCTTTCAACAGCAAATTCTGTTATAGTGCGTTGCGATCCAACTTTGGAAAGCTCTTTATAGAGCTCTCTGTATCTAGCCATACATGTTTGTAGGTCTGGTTGAAAACCAAAATCAAATTCGCGTAAAAAAAAACCGTGTAAAAACAGGTTTGGGTGTATATCATATTCAGTATGTTGTTCAAATGCAGCGATTTTAACCTCTTGTTTCTTATTTCTTTCATGAATGACGATCCACATGATCACCGTCACTCATTCCTGCTGCAGATCATAAAACGATAACCAGTTAGTTACAATAGTTCATCGTTAACATCGCTCTTAAATGTTTTGCCAATGGAGAAAGGTAGACCAAAAGCCATGGCAAACTTTTCCACTCTCCGAATGAAGTCCAGTAAATTTCCGACAGGAACAGATCTGATTTCTCTCGGATCCTAGTCAAAATAATGCAAAAATTTGTTCTGCACTTCGTCTCATTCTGGCGACGCAGCCTATACTGTAAGTTGATGTGCTCCGCTAGAAAACCTACTCTGATACCAATGTTATATAATTGGCCATTACAACCCTTCAGTCAGGATTACGACCTAGCTTCTCACACCACTTATGTTGTGTGCGTTAATTTCATACGTGAGTGGTGAGACCTACAGTTTAAAGTCGATTCCGAACGACAAATTTTTGAGAAACTTTTCATGGTAATTTTATTTACTCTTAGAGTTTTTGCCAGAAATCTGCCGAAGAAATATTTTTTAAAATTTCGTTTTGATGGCTGACCTGGGGTTTCAACCACGGCCTTACGTCTAATACGCCAACACACTACCTACTAGACTACGGCCACTGTTAGTCTTCCATATTTATGTAGTATATGGTTAAAAGACCTTTAACTATACAACTGTTTGAACCACTTCAGGTCGTTATGTTCCACAATCAAAAATATGATCAATTCTTTTAATATCCTCTGGTGGTCTTTTTAGGTTGTGTACCATCCCAATGACAGTACTTAAGGACCCGAAACGCCTCATTACCAACTCCATGCCACGTTATGCATTTCTTAGGCATGATTTGTCTTTACGATTCTGTTCATGATGCCATGAGGAACTACTAATTAGCATCGGAATTAATCAATCAATCAATTTTTAATAACACCGTAGAGACATATTTGTCTCTGTATCTATTCTCACCCGTCGTTGAGGACTGAGGATTCGCTAATAATTCGAGCAAAGGCTGAGAACATTTGCCAGAGTTCGTCTGTGAATCGACGCCAACTTCCTCCACTTGGATCATGCATGCTTTCTGGATGGTTTAGCGGAACTATCGTTAATTAACTTTGATCCATCACTGATTTTATTTAGCTTTCATACTAGATTTTAACTTGATTCTAAAGAAGTCTAACGAAACGTCGGGCTAATTGCCAATATCGGCTAATCAGGACTTATCGATTAACTCTAGGACATCGATTCATGTGGCATCAGAATAGGCTGCTATATGTGATGAAGTCAGTGGAAGTCGCCGTAGTCTAGTAGGAAGTGTGTTGGCTTCTTAGACGTGAGGCCACGGTTCGAACCACAGGTCAGACACTTTCGATTAAAACGAAATATTTAAAATATGTCTTCGGCGACTTCCTATCAGCAGATTTCTGGCAAAAACCATGAAAAGTTTCCCAAAAAATCAAACGTTTAGAGTCGACTTTAAACTGTAGGTCCTGCCACTTATGGATAAAATTAACACAAGTGGTGTGAGAAGCTAAGTCGTAATCCTAACTGAAGGGTTGTAAGAACCAATTATGTATGTGATCAAGTTAGTTTTGGTTTTACCGCGATTCTCTACTACCCAATCAAAAGATACGTTATTTTATTTGAAGCACTCTATATATTGTAGTGCCATCCAGATAACTCTGAGCCTTAGGGATTTATAAGCATCCTCAGCAAGACTAAGTAAAGTATTGAACGATATTGTTGACCGTTATTCTGCAATTGTGCTAAGGCAGATGTTCTAACCGGTCGAAAATTTGCCGGCCCTTGCCTTAGTATAAGGCAAGTGTTGCATTGCATCAGCTCGCCTTTTTTCAGCAATTTGTAGATGAATCCTTGTGCGAAATGAGCAGATGTCGGGTTATGGTTAAAGCAAGAGGACGAAAAAATATTCATCCTGGTTTTAAAATGAAAATGAGTTGTAACTGCGTATTACGTTTTTTTGTTTACGTTTTAAAGATTCCATTTAATTTATAATACGATACTGGTATGCATATGTATATATTTTATGTTCTATAAATTAACTTGATAAGAGAGAATCTTGATCTGGCATGATTATTGAGAAGCTGGAAAATATGTACATACATGTGCATAACGATATATATAAATATACATATGTACATATGTATATAGGTACGTATGTATATGAAAAAAATAATAATAATAAAATGTCATACAAGTAATTTGTTTTAAAATGCCGTTACAAATATAAATGTTATTATTATTATCATCCGTTTCCGCTTGAATTCAGTTCACCAATAATATGTCGTACATTTTAAATTGATTGCTTTTCAAGTGTGGTTGGGTCATCATCAGCTCTGCAATAATCATCAACGCCACCATTACCGCCATCATCGGCATCTGAGCAACAATAATAATATCGCTGCTCTCAAGGTAAAATTAACTGACCGTTCATTGCATAATGCAATTAAACAAATAAAAAAACAAAATTCAACGAAAAAAATATAAGAATTAAAGTAAAAATAAAATAATGTGCGGTTATGCAAGCAGATATTTTTTTATTTTTAATTGTTTTTTTTTCCGCGGATTTTTCTCTTGTTTTTTTTTTAATTTAACGCTATCAATTCCAAATCGTATGTAAATAATCTTTACAAGCATATAACGAGTGATTTCTCTGCTATAACATACGTAACGGGAAGCTAGATTGTAATCCTGGCTAAAAGGTTGTAATGACAAATTATGTATGTATGTGTATTAGGAGTCGATTTTGTAAGCTCACGTTTTGGAGCAGTCCACTGACCTTCGAACTCAACCAATTTCACCCCAATAGACTATTGTTTGTGCAAATAACGTTAAGTCTCTCACATATATTGGCAAGCCAAGCAAAATTCTAGCTCTGGACAACAATATTACAACTGCCGTCAGTGAGATACCCTCTAATTTTTCATAAAATAATCTTTAAAAATAAATGGCAGGCTTTCGTTTATCCCAATAGTCTTTTAAACTTCTTAGCAAATTTTTTGTGACCAAACCGAAACATTTGAGAATCACCCGTTACAATTATACGTAGTACGTACATATTTATACATATGCATGCAACAATAATTTATTAATAACCATGTTATGCATACCGCACTAATATTAAAACTTAAAAAAAAGAACTAAAAATTAAAACCGAAATGAAATGTTAATGCTTATTGGAGAAAGTCCATTAAAATAGATGGCCTGGTTAAATTAATAACATATTAACTGATATTAAAAATGAATATAATTTTTTCATGTAAAAACGATTTTACCTTTTTTATGTATTATTTTCATACACTCTCTTTCAAACAAACAAACGTAGAATAAAAGTTTTTTAAGGATTTTTTTTTAAATTTAATGTCATTCTATCGTTTCGACTGCTCTTGGCTGTTGATCTATCGGCCGGTTTAACTCCAAACACTTTACGTTGTTGGACGTTTCCGTTGCCCATATTGTGGGTGTTAATTTTGTCGACTCTGAACGACAGACTTTTGAGAAACTTTTCATGGCAATTTTATTTAGTTTTTGTCAGAAGACTGCTGAGCAAGGCGCCCTGCTGCTGAGAAAAAGTTACCGAAAGAATATTTTTTTATATTATATTGAATTATATATTATATTGATTATATTGAACCACGAGTTCTCGTGTACGAAGTCAACGCACTACCTACTAGATTTTGGCAATTTTTTCCAAATGAGATCTTTTAAATGTGGAAATAATTTTTTTTTGTACTGCATAAAGCCATTGTTACTTAAATTTTGATAATTAGAAGAACGCTTAAAAATTATTAAAACACTGCAAAAGTAATGTTACAAACATGAGTTCATTATGATCGACTTAATTGAATTACTGTGCAAGGAATTGACAATATTATTAAGAAATTTAAAGAGACTGGAAGCATTATAGATGTGGTCAGACCTGTATATTATCACAATATACGCACTGTTGAAAATATCGCTACTGTTAGAGAAAGTTTCGTGGATAATCCAATTTTACTATTTCCACTGTTCCCAGCATTTGAGCTCATTATGGTGTATTTTACATTTAGGTTTGCACCTCCAATCAGTACATCTTATTGAATTTTAGAGCAACAGGCTTTTAAAGCTCGGTTTTCATTTTCTTCATCAATGAGGATCATTTCTCACTCGATGATTACGTTAATATGCTAACTTGTAGCGTAAGGGGCTTGAAAAACCCTGACGAGGTGACAGCAAAGTAGTTGCGTTTGGAAAAATGCCTTTGTGATGCTTGTTATGGTCTAGAGTTTTCTTAAATTGCAGATGAATGTAATTCAAAGCCAACATAGCCCATGCCATCGATGATACTCAACTTGATTTATGTGCTTTTCTTTACTTTTAACAACACGCCAAAAGTGTCCTCTGTTTTCAAATAGAAGCATTGTAAATGCAAAAACTTTTAAGTCTGTACTAACCCTAAAGCTTTCAAAAATTCTTTAAAGATACGTATGTAAGCTCCCATTTCAGTAGCTTTTTGAAAGCTTTTCCAACGAATCAGTTGTATTTTAAATGTATTTGTTACTTTATTAAAATAGAAATATAGATTAAGAATGATTATTACCATTGTATTCTTATAGAGGATAGTTAAGCAGAACATCTTGGCGAGCCAACTCCAATAACATAGGATCATCGAAGAATTTATTAATAGAGACATCCTCTGACAAACCTTTACGTCTACGTGTCTTAATCATAAATTCACGAGCCAAATGTGAAGCTTGTTGAGGTTCCAATGGACGTATAATAATCGATTTATCTAAGGGATCGCCAGGCACAATTTGCCAATGATGGAATACGGATAAGCAAAATGCTTGACCTTGAGTATGAGTACGTAAATCGGTTTCAAAACCGAATGAATCAATGGCGGGTATAAAAGCTTTAATCGTGTAAAGAGGTGAACCAGAAACAGGAGCATCTTGGGTAACATGACCTCTGTAACAAAAATCATTCAAATTAATAATTTTAATAATTTCCTTATCGTTAAAGATTGTAAACAAACCTTCTTCTTGCCAACACAGTATAAACTGCTGAGACACAATCTGCTGGTGCCTGTACTTCAACAAATAGGTACGGTTCCATTAACCTGGGCGTCGCCATAAGAAATGCTGAGTAAGCCACTCTTCTGGCAGTGGGTATTACCTGGCCGCCACCTCTGTGTAAAGCTTCATTAGCTATTACAGCATCAAGTATTTTGAATTTAACATTCCTAATGGGTTCTTCGCATAATGGCCCTTCTCTGGTGCCCCACTGGAATCCCTGGACAATTGAGTCTTTAACAGAGGTCAATAAGTTTTTATCCACCTCAGAAGGTAAAGTGTCATCTACCAAGATATTGGGACCTGTGTTGTCGGGACCAAAAGCCCATATAGATCTAGCGGCCAATAAATCCCAATCGTAATTCACTTGGAAGAATTCACCCAACCGTTTCTTGTTCCAGTTTATGGAAACCACTTCATTTTCTATGTCTTCGGCCAAACCCTTTTCCAATGGCTCTGCAATCATGGTAATTTTGTTCTTCTTGTTGGGTGTTTCAGCAAAACATTTCAATGAACTCGTCTCAACAACCGTTTCACAGAATGCCACCACAGGATCAGCTACTTTTATATCGATTTCAGAGTACATCTTACGTAAATCATGCATAACACAATCCAGGTAAAGTTCTCCTGTACCCAAAATCACGTGTTCGCCTGATTCTTCAACACGCGTGGAGAGCAAGGGATATGATTTGTTGACTTTACGCAAACCATCTAACATTTTTGGTAGTTCAGAAGGATTTACCGGCTCTACAGCAATTTTAATAATACTTTGTGTATTAAATTTTAATGGCCTAAAGATGTACAGGTCCTCCGTGGCTTTAACATCCACAATAGTAGATGTTTTTACAATACACTGGTCAATACCCTCAATTAAAACCCAATTACCAGCGGGTACGCGATTTAATTCAACTTTATAGCGGGCTTCATAAACCCATAACCGACCAACTTGTAAAATTCGTGAATCTTCTTCATCCTGTAAGGTGTAGTTCTCACCCAGCACACGAACTTCTTGGCCAGCATGCAAAGTACCGGACACAACACGTGCCAAAACCTAGAAAAGAGAAAATAAATCGATTAATACAAAATGATGAGAGTTTAAGGGACAAAAACTAACTTGGAAGAATGTACAATCATCCGTGGGATACATTTTCGAACTGTGTACCATTAAAGAACCATTCTGGTTGCACTGTATCATATCAGAGTACATTTCACCCTCCTTGGGCCCCGTAAAGATATGATCAACTTTGGTTTTGGCGTTATCCAAAGGCGACCGTATATGTTCAACACACATATTAACGAAACCACTAAAGTCGCCCAAAAATCTATTACAAACTAAACGTAAAAGTGGTCTTATATTCGATTTCATCTCTTCTTTGGTTATACGAATATTCAACTCTGCCAAGGTGTCCGCCAAAGTAATGTCAACATCACCAATCACTTGAGCTATAACCTTATACATGGGCTCCAGTATGAACTCAACAAAACTACGTTGAGCTGAGTTGTGGGGAGGCTTTTTAGTGAACTTACGCCTGCAAAATGAAAAAAACAAAATTTAATTAAGTTCTCATGAAGTGCAATTTATAAGCCTTACGATTTACTGTGGAAATACATATCGCCCCATAGACGTTTAGCAAACTCCACGTAGTTAACACCTTCGTAAGTATCGGCATATAATTTTGCAAAAGATTTCAATGTGAAGCAGAAGCCATACAAAGAACTGGCAAAACAAACATTGCCCAATATGGGAGACACTAGAGTAGTTTCTTCTGCATTGCCAAAAGTGCTTAACAAACTGTTGACCTCCTCTACGATATGTTTCAATTTGAAATATGCATCTTGGGGAGGTAATTTCAATTCTAAGATCAAACGATCAATCTAAAGTAACAAAAAATAAGGCATAAACTAAACGATTTAAAAATGTAATATAAAACTCAACCTTGTTAATGCACAGCGTTATGGCCATCTTCTCCTGTACTGCATGTTTCAACAGCCGCTCCGTATTAAGCATAACACCCTCAGCGGCATCTACAAAAACTACGACACCATCACACATACGCATTGCAGCTGTAATCTCATCCGAAAAGTTCACATGACCAGGAGTATCGAAAATATTCATTAAATAACTTTTTTGCTTTACATCTTGCAGTACTAGAGTGACGGGTGTGGCCTTAATGCTCACACCACGTTCCTGTTCGGTAAACAAAGTATCAGTATAACGCAATGAACGTTCTTCATTCATTTCAAACTGTGGATGGGTTTGACGTAGGAGACAGTCAACAAAGGTAGTTTTACCATGATGCAAATGGCCTATTAGAGCGACATTCCGTATTAAAGGTGGAGTATCCATTAGATCGGCCATAAATTCCATATTATAAGTGGTTTCGGGTAATTCTTGTTCTTTTATTTGGAATTTCAATTTTTTTACTGGCTCTATAAGAGGTTTATCCAAAGGCTGTGCATCTTCCTCTTGAACAATCGTTTCTACATCGGGTCCATACACTTCAACTGCTGTTGGATAATAACGTTTGTCTTCATGCAAAACGACAGCGGTAACTTCTTTGTCTTCGTCTTCTACATGGTCTTCTTCTTCGTCCATAGCCTCTTCCTATTAATAAAACCAAATTAAATAATTACAAAAATAAGGATTTACAACATAATCTTATTTAGATTGAAGTACCGACAATGCCGTCTGATTTTCAGTAGGGGATTTTGTGTAAACCAACAACAATGCTAAGGAGTTTTTTTTCATACTTACATCGTGGTCCTCCTGCTGATCAGGTTGGCCACCATATATACTTTGCTCATCATCCTCGTCACTATCCAAATCAGGACCTATATAGTTGCCAAATTCATCGTACAAATCGGAATCCATATTTCAAATAGGTTTCAACCAAATATCTATGAAATGAAAAGAACACGCGAGTCACTCACTATAAACGTTTACAAATGCAAAACAAACTCTAGTAATTTTTAAAACTTTCTCTGCAAAGTATGTCTCCAAGAAACAAAGTCTGTGTTTTAGGCAAGTAAATTAACCTTGCCTATGTTATTTTAGATTTTTAATTAAATTTACCAAAATTAAAATTTGTTAAAAACGCGTTGTGGTCTATCAATAAACAAATTTTAGTGCTGGTTGTCAAATTCTGCCGGCCATTAGGTATGTTCAGTTAAATACTACTACATATGACGTTTAACAATACGTTCCAGTGTTGGACAATGGCGGTGGTTTTTCTTTTGTTGTCATTTTAAAGAATTTATTGAACGGATATTTAAAAACATATACAATTGTTTTATTAAAGTTATATAAAATTAAATAAAAACAGTTAAATATAAAAACACGATCCTAAATCATTTAATGTACATTATTTTACATGTTCTTTGCTTCTTTATTGAACATTCTACTGTCTTCAAGTGTCTCCTTCACCTGAGTAAGTATTTGCTTCATTTCAGTTTAATTAATCAAGATTTTCCAACCTGGAAACTGAAACACAGTCCAGGATAGGAAGTTTGTCATCTGTTATAATTTACTGGCTCATAGTATTGAGTGTTGTGAAGAGGAACTTTCCTTATTGAATACTAACTCGTTCTCAACAGGTCGTACCGCTGCTGAGTTCCAGAGATGTTCGTTGGCTTTTTGTATCCCGTCAGGTCTTGGAGGCATCTTGGCTGTGCGCATAGATAACCATCTATGTAGACCTTGATTGCAAACAGCTCAAACTGGAATAAATCCCACTAATTAGCTCCCGCCTCATCGACTTCTCATCTCATCCCCAATAAAGGTTGAGGTATAAAAGAACCACTTGGTAGCTCCTTACCAAACCTAACTCAAAGATCTTTATGGTAGTTGGAAAATAGGATTGGAATAGTTTATATAAAGTAGGAACATATCTGGATTTAAAGTTGTGTTTAGTAATTTGAATGAAATTGATATAAAGTTACCTTCGCTGTTGTATTAATGGAAATGAAATTAAATATCGCTTATTAGGCCAATAGGCTTATGCGTTAGAATCGAAGCTGAGTTTGTATTTTATTTTACAAATTGATTTTAAACACAAGCAATTGAAGAAACTTCAAAGGAAACTAAATAATTGCGAGTGTATGTGCATTAGATATAAACTGAGATCGCAAATTATGTTACAAACCAAAGAAACCATCCATCTTGAGAGTATCTATGTATGGAATGAGATGCAGAAACAATAAGGAAAGGTATGCTCAACAATAGGAATATAAAGAGGGGCAAAAACTCTTCTCAAACCAAATGGAATATAGATATAAGAGATTTGAGGCATGCACCAGGCTCTCTGAGGTTAGCGAGAGATACTGTGATAGGGCACTGTAGACTCAAAATACTCTTGTTGAGAATGGGGATCATCTCGAAATCTTTCGGGGCAATAAGCTTAGAGGAGAAGTTATAGGGATACTTTGTATACTTAGATGCAGGGCTGTACTATATAGTAGGTTGCAGTATTATGGCGCCTCTTGACGACTATAATAACAATAAAGAATTATAAATTCTTACCTTTATCCTGCTAGCCATAATACGTTTTTAAATATATTTAATGGGGTTTCTATAAATAATCGCATTGAACGAAAATCTGGTAATGAATACAAACTGTGGAGGGGAAGTTTTTCAATTGCTCATTCAGATGTGAATCTGGTGTATATTTGAACTGCTCATAGTGAAAATTCTTCATTTTGTCATATGTATTCTATTATTATTGTTTTATTTTTGTGTATAAAATAGTTCACACAATGTGATATAAAAGGCTTTTCCCCATTAAATTCCATTACATACTTCAATTTCACTTCGCTGCGACTCTTTTGAAATTAGAATTCTTTGTCGTCACAAGTATTTCTCATTTAAAATATTATTCCTGGGAAACAAGAAAGTACCTGAGTACACTATAGCTATCCAAAAGCAAAACTCAGGTAAAAAACAACGTAGTCTTTTCATTTAAATGAATAACTGGAAAATTCTCTTTTTACTACTGACGACATTAAGTGAAATACAATAGCTGCAGGTAACAGCAGGGATTCCTTAATACTACAAAAACATTTTGAATGTTTAAAATAGGAAGACAACTGAAAACTCCCAACATTCAACGTTTTACGCTCTTAGCACAATGATATCAAGAATCTTTATAATTTTTCTCATAACTGCAACTGTCAAGTGTTTGAATTATGACAGAGTACCTAGACTTGTTAAAAATAAAACAGTCGATTATCGAGTGTCCTTAAGACAAATTTTAAGATTGCCAGAAGTCAATCGGCCACCATTTAATTTGTTCAAGTCGCGCGAAGAATTTGTTAAACTAGCCGAGCAGAATATAAAAAATTACAAGCCTTATAATTATAAACTGTACAGACCTTATAATCCTTCCAAACCAGTTTTTATTTATGATCGAGATTATGTGGCTAAAGTGTTAAGTTCATTGGGTTTGCTAAGGCCATTACAAAATGTACCTTCAAATCCACTAAATACTTCCGAATCTTTTATTACAACAGGTACGGAAAACTTAAACATCAAAGTGAATTCTTCCACTGAATCACCAGAACCAGTTAATAATAGTTTTGTAACTACGGAATCAAATGGATTAGAAACTATCACTACTGATAATATCAATGAGGATATTAATACGACCACAAATAGTTATACAGTACAAACTACTGATGCTGCAGTTTCCGTAACTGAATGTGCGGAAAGAACAACTGAACTAACAACGGAAAGTTTTGAATTTTCAACTTACACAACTGAAGGAACTAATATTCCAAACTATTCCACTACGGAATCAGTAACAGGTATGTAGAAAGAACAGAAATTTCCACAACTGCGATACTAAAACTGGTAAATTGTAATCCTTTGTTGACAGAATCAAATCGAATAGAAAGTACAACAAATTCTAATACTGAGGAAACTATTCTTACAGCCACGGATAGTTATACAACACTAACGTCTAAAACAGAAGATTCTACAACCGTAGATGAGCGAACAATAGTAGAGTCTTCCACGGATAGTTTTGGTATTGCGAACACCACAGATATTTTAAGCTATTCCTCTACGGAGCCACCATCAAATGCAGAGACAAAATATACAACAGAAATCTCAACAACAGAACGCATAGATCTGGAGAATGAAAATGTATTAATTACAGGCTCAGATCTTGTAGAAACTACTACAACTAGTAATACACAAGTTGGTTTTAATCCAACTACTCCTGATGTTGCTGCATTCATAACTCAGTTCGGACATGTTCCAACATCAATTGCTGAAGATACGGAAAGAACAACCGAACTAACAACGGAAAGTTTTAGATTTTCAACCTACACAGCTGAAGGAACTAATATTCCATACTATTTTACTACGGAAACAGTAACAGGTACGTAGAAAGAACAGAAATTTCCACAACTGAGATACTAAAACTGGTAAATTGTAATCCTTTGTTGACAGACTCAAATCGAATAGAAAGTGCAACAAATTCTAATACAGAGGAAACTATTCTTACAACCACGGATAGCTATACAACACTAACTTCTAAAACAGAAGATTCTTCAACCGCAGATGAGCGAACAATAGTACAGTCTTCCACGGATAGTTTTGGTATTGCAAACACCACAGACATTTTAAGCTATTCCTCTACGGAGCCAGTAGCAAACGCTGAGAACCAATATACAACAGAAAGCTCAACAACTGAACGCATAGAACCGGAGAATGAAAATTTATTAATTACAGGCTCAAATCTTGTAGAAACTACTACAACTAGTAATACACAAGATGGTTTTAATCCAACTACTCCTGATGTTGCTGCATTCATAACTCAGTTCGGACATGTTCCAACATCAATTGCTGAAGATACGGAAAGAACAACCGAACTAACAACAGAAAGTTTTAGATTTTCAACCTACACAGCTGAAGGAACTAATATTCCGTACTATTTTACTACAGAAACAGTAACAGGTACGTAGAAAGAACAGAAATTTCCACAATTTATATGCTTAACAGCTTATTATGACAGAATCTAATAAAATCAATCAAACTACAACAGACGCTAAAACGGAAGAAACTATTTTTACAACCACGGATAGCTACATAACACTAACTTCTAACACAGAAGATTCTTCAACTGTATATGAGGGGACAATAGTACAGTCTTCCACGGATAGTTTTGGTATTGCAAATACCACAGACATTTTAAACTATTCCTCTACGGAGCCTGCATCAAATGCAGAGACCCAATATACAACAGAAATCTTAACAAGTGAACGAATAGATCCGGAGCCAGTAGCAAACGCAGCGAACCAATATACAACAGAAATCTCAACAACTGAACGAATAGATCCGGAGAATGAAAATTTATTAATTACAGGCTCAAATCTTGTAGAAACTACTACAACTAGTAGCACACAAGATGGTTTTAATCCAACTACTACTGATGTTGCTGCTTTTATAACTCAGTTCGGACATGTTCCAACATCAATTGCTGAAGATACGGAAAGAATAGCCGAACTAACAACGGAAAGTTTTGGTTTTCCACCCAATACAGCTCAAGGAACTAATTTTCCAAACTATCCTACTACGGAATCAATAACAGGTACATAGCAGCAACAGAAATTTCCACATCTGATATGCTTAACCGAAAAATTATTATTTTTTGTTGACAGAATCAAATAGAATAGAAAGCACAACAGATGTTAATACGGAAGAAACTATTTATACAACCACAGATAGTTATACAGTATTAGCTCCTAACGCAGAAGATTCTTCAACTGCAGATGAGGAAATACTAACTCAGTTTTCAACGACAAGCTTTGGTATTGCGACAACTACAGACATTCTAAGCTTTACCTCTACGGAGCCAGCAACAAATGCAGAGACCCAATATACAACAGAAATCTCCACAACTGATTGCATAGAATCAGAGAATGAAAATTTATTGTTTACAGACGCAAATTTTGTAGAAACTACTACAACTAGTAATACACAAGATGGTTTTAATCCAACTACTACTGATGTTGCTGCTTTCATAACTCAGTTCGGACATGTTCCAACATCAATTGCTGAAGGTACGGAAAGAACAACCGAACTAACAACGGAAAGTTTTAGATTTTCAACCTACACAGCTGAAGGAACTAATATTCCATACTATTTTACTACGGAAACAGTAACAGGTACGTAGAAAGAACAGAAATTTCCACAACTGAGATACTAAAACTGGTAAATTGTAATCCTTTGTTGACAGACTCAAATCGAATAGAAAGTGCAACAAATTCTAATACAGAGGAAACTATTCTTACAACCACGGATAGCTATACAACACTAACTTCTATAACAGAAGATTCTTCAACCGCAGATGAGCGAACAATAGTACAGTCTTCCACGGATAGTTTTGGTATTGCAAACACCACAGACATTTTAAGCTATTCCTCTACGGAGCCAGTAGCAAACGCTGAGAACCAATATACTACAGAAAGCTCAACAACTGAACGCATAGAACCGGAGAATGAAAATTTATTAATTACAGGCTCAAATCTTGTAGAAACTACTACAACTAGTAATACACAAGATGGTTTTAATCCAACTACTCCTGATGTTGCTGCATTCATAACTCAGTTCGGACATGTTCCAACATCAATTGCTGAAGATACGGAAAGAACAACCGAACTAACAACAGAAAGTTTTAGATTTTCAACCTACACAGCTGAAGGAACTAATATTCCGTACTATTTTACTACAGAAACAGTAACAGGTACGTAGAAAGAACAGAAATTTCCACAATTTATATGCTTAACAGCTTATTATGACAGAATCTAATAGAATCAATCAAACTACAACAGATGCTAATACGGAAGAAACTATTGTTATAACCACGGATAGCTACACAACACTAACTTCTAACACAGAAGATTCTTCAACTGTATATGAGGGGACAATAGTACAGTCTTCCACGGATAGTTTTGGTATTGCAAATACCACAGACATTTTAAGCTTTTCCTCTACGGAGCCAGCATCAAATGCAGAGATCCAATATACAACAGAAATCTCAACAAGTGAACGAATAGATCCGGAGCCAGTAGCAAACGCAGAGAACCAATATACAACAGAAATCTCAACAACTGAACGAATAGATCCGGAGAATGAAAATTTATTAATTACAGGCTCAAATCTTGTAGAAACTACTACAACTAGTAGCACACAAGATGGTTTTAATCCAACTACTACTGATGTTGCTGCTTTTATAACTCAGTTCGGACATGTTCCAACATCAGTTGCTGAAGATACGGAAAGAATAGCCGAACTAACAACGGAAAGTTTTGGTTTTCCACCCAATACAGCTCAAGGAACTAATTTTCCAAACTATCCTACTACGGAATCAATAACAGGTACTTAGCAGCAACAGAAATTTCCACATCTGATATGCTTAACCGAAAAATTATTATTTTTTGTTGACAGAATCAAATAGAATAGAAAGCACAACAGATGCTAATACGGAAGAAACTATTTATACAACCACAGATAGTTATACAGTATTAGCTCCTAACGCAGAAGATTCTTCAACTGCAGATGAGGAAATACTAACTCAGTTTTCAACGACAAGCTTTGGTATTGCGACAACTACAGACATTCTAAGCTTTACCTCTACGGAGCCAGCAACAAATGCAGAGACCCAATATACAACAGAAATCTCCACAACTGATTGCATAGAATCAGAGAATGAAAATTTATTGTTTACAGACGCAAATCGTGTAGAAACTACAATAACTAGTAATACAGAAGAAGATGTTAATCCAACAACTGATAGTTATACAGAACAAGCTACTGATGCAGCATTTTTCAAGACCACAACAGAAAATTTTCCAACATTAAACGCTTTAGATGTGGAAAAAACAACCGAGCTATCAACGCCAAGTGTTTGGACCTCAATCAACAGAGTTGATGGCACTGATATTCTAGATTATTCCACTAATGAACCTGTAACAAGTGCAGAGACCACAACATTAAGCCTAGAACCGGATAATGGTTATTTGTTGTTTACATTCTCAAATCAAGTAGAAACTGCAAACACCGAACAAGGTATTCATACAACAACGGATAGTCCTACAGAGCAAACTGTAGATAGTTTTACGACCTTAGCTCCTAACCTAACTGAGGAACCAATAACTGAGCTAACAATGGAAAGTTGGCGTATCGAAACGACTACAAAAGCTGATATTCCAAAATATTCTACTACAGAATCCGTTATTTTTAAAAGTACGATGAACCCAAATGATACAATGATGTTTACGATCGAAAACTTAACAACGGAAACAAATCGAATGGAAACTATCACAACTGCTAACGAAAATAGCGGTATTCATACAACAACAAGTGAGTGGGAGGATCAGACTACTGCTAACCCTACGAAAACAACACACGAAATCGAAAATTATACAACATTCGGAGTGGTAGACGTGGAATCAACAACGCTAGGGCGTGATATTGAACCTGCTAGCCAAATATGCGAAGAAACAACTGAAACTGAAAACTTTTCAGAAACAATAGTGCAATCAGAAACTGTTACAGCTAAAAAGTTCGTAAATATAACTTCCACAACTGACGCTACTGAAATAACAACCTCTATTGATGTGACAACGGAATTGAATGAAAAAACTACCGTCAACATTCTTAATGGCAACAGCACTGAACAGGAACCAATTGTGTTTTCAACCACATACACTTTTAACGTGGAAGATTCAATAGGAACAACTGCTCAGATAAGTAAGGAAATCGAATCATTAGCGGATTTATTACAACCTACAACCGAAAGTTATAATGAGGCTTCAACACAAGCTTTTGATTTTACCAACATTAAAGAGACAACTGATACAACAACCAACGTTGTGCTTGAATTGTGGAACATGAGCACAACTCCACTTCAAGAAGATATTACGACAGAAATGTATGAAGTAAGTTCAACTTCAGCACTGATGGACAATAGCTTCACTCAGAATGCTTTATTATCGACAACAACCGAATTGCCCACTTTAAGCACAATGGAAGGTAATCGCGAAATTACAACAGAAATATCTCAAATAGAATGTGCTACGGAAATAATTGAACAAGTTGAGGAAACAACTATGGAGGCAGAGGCAACAGTCGAAACATTTGAAAAATCTACAACCGAGCTCATGCTAACAGAGATTTCGAGCATTGAAACTGCTACAGAACGAAGTCTTGAAAATGTTATAGAAAATGATAAAGGAACCGCAACGGCACGAGTTTTGTTAACTGATGACACAACTGCAAGAGAAACAGTCGATAATATTCTCAAAACATACAACGAAGTTGTACCTGAGACATTTGAACAGTCCACAAATGAATTCATGACAACTTCATTCCAAGAATATACAACTGAAGTAATGGATGTAAATACAACCGAATTTTATAAAGAGAACACAACAAAGCAGATTGATTATACCACACCAATCTCATTGGTTGAAGATTCAACGACTGCAAGCCCTATGGTAACTACTGAGCACCTAATTGATGTAAAATCGAATACCGTTGATAACAAATCAAATGAAGAAAATTCTGTAACATCATCAAACCATTTGAGAAATACGGAAAATCCATCAATAGAACCATTATATAATAGGCAACAAAAACTCGCTATCAAAGCTCTTAAAGAAAGTTCTAAACGCAAAGCAAAGAAATTTAATTATGATACAGATGTAATGCCCTCTTTAGGGGATTACGATTACATTTAATGGAGAAGGAGTGCGAATTCCAAATCCGACATATTTTATTGAAAGATGTTTATTTAATTCTTCAGCAAATATAATGAAAAATAATTAAAGCATTTTACTTATTAAAAATTAAAATTGTTTAGTTAAGCTCAGAAACAGTTTTTATAAATTTCGGAAACGTGGTCCGAGATTTCTTCTGCACTCTCCCGTTGTATTAGATACATAATTCTAATGTATAAGCCTCATTCGAGTGGCGAATAATTAAATAAGTTGAATCCAGCTGAGGTCGGAAAAGTTTTAAAAAGACTTATATACATTTTAAATAAATTCAAGTTAGAGACTAACATCATAACATCATAACTTACCGACTTTTTTCTAGCGTGAGGGGTCGAAAGAGAAAAGCAATTACACTGTATGGAGTATACACTAAATAATTCTTCTTTCTTGGGGAAAATGTAAAAATCTAATGAACCTATTTTATATATATATAAAATATATATATAGTTTTATAGCCCATCCTAGACATTTTTGTGCTCAAAAGTATGCATTGATAGTCAAGGGGATTGTGTGCTAGCCTATTAGTGAAGGCGTTGTCGATTCGTTTCCTACCAGAGACTCTGGTTTGTTATAGTACACCGAACATATGGACTTAGTCACTCCGTTCGTAATCAATACATAAACCACCGAAGTTTCTTTCAGGAACATAACTTCATAATAAAACTTTGGAACTTTACCGATCCTCTAGCTAACAGAGCTGTGTAGTATAAAAAATACTACCGAATAAAACTTCCCGTAACAAGCTCGGAGAGTATTCTATAAGTCCTCGATTGAATATTTCTAATTCCTTTTACTGTTTCGTAAATGAATTGTGATAAACATATTAATTTCGAATCAAGCTGTAACTGATAACAATTTGTTTTATAATTATTTATGTCTGGCATCACCTTAAACATTTAAAGCACTGAACAATTCTAGCACTGAACACACTCTATAACAAAACATAAATGTGCGCCATTCGTTAAACATGAATAAACAGAAAATCTTTGCTTTTATAAAAGCTTAAATAAAATGAGTTTATCTAGTATTAAAGCCAAAGAGACTAAAGGCAAACAAAAGGTTTTACCAAAATTGAAAACAATTTTGGCTAATCCCAATAAAACAAAATGGTAAGTAGTTAGATCAATTGCTCAGCAACTAAACATATTAAGATTTCCGTATATCATTCAGCCCCGTTCTAACTGACCAAGAGATGAAAGAGTTGAAAGATATACTCCAAGCAGCCATACGCAAAAGTGATTTACAGCCAAGAAAATTTGCCACAGCAAAAAAAATTTGCTTGGGCTTGGAAAGCTCTCTACGCAATATAAACAATGAGAAGACTAGCTGTATCTTCATATCGCTGAGCATAAAGCCTAATCACGTAGTAAGTCTAATAGCACGAAATGCCGAAATTAAAGATGAAACGCAGCCGGTATTTGCTCAGCCAAAATTGGAAAATTTTATAGAGGAATTGTTTGGTACTAAGGCGTTGTGTATGGTCTTGCCCAAGGATTTGATAAACATTAGCAAGGCATTAAGCGATTGGGTAGAGAATAAAAGGAAACCCAAAAAAGTAATCGCCATTACCAAAACATTGAATAAAAAACCAATTTTGATGAAAAAACCCAAATTGTGTAAAATTGAACATGAACCTGAAGTTGAAGGAAACAAGAAAGTAGAAAAGGAGAATTTAAACAAATCTTGGTCGGGTGATTATATATCCTTTGGCAAAAAAGGTCAAGTGGTTGAACCAAAATTAAATGACGATCAAGTAGTGGATGCTTTAACAGAAATTATGGATAAAATACCCACAGCTTCATTAAAACCAAAACAAAAAGATAAAGTTGAGCCTATGGAACTTGAATGTGAAAGGGTAGCAGCTGTAGCTGAACCGAAAAAAGAATTTGAAGATGAAAATGCTTCAGATAATTCAGATGATTTCCTTAAAAGCAGCGAATATCAGGCATTAACTGTGCACAAGATTAAAGGTAATTCGAATAATAGTGAAAAAAAGAAACGTAAAAAAAATAAAAAGAAAACACTGAACAAATAAATTTAAATACAGTTTTAACTTTATTTTAGGAAAGTATTCCTCCTTTTATCAAAAAACAAATTAACCTCAGAGATTTAAGAATTTTCAAGAACTTTCAAGTCTAGAAGGTAAAGTATAGCATTCGTTACACAAAAATTTGTAGAATTTCAGTAATTAATTTACATATATACAGTGTAAAATGTTTAAATCTAGCAATTAATTCATTAGATAATGAAATATTTTTAATTATAATGAATCCATGGTGATCTAAGGGAAAAATATGGGAACACTTTATGGTAGCTTTTCATTTGCCAGTCCATAATATTAATTTGACTTCGAATTGGGCACATCAAATTAGTTTTTTTAATGTTCAGTAACAGCCGATGATTTAAAGCTATTTGCACCAGAATAATTTTCAACCAATAAACTTTTATAACGTCTTAGATTTACGCTAAAACCCTCTTCACGATCTGCTGCCGATAAAATAACAACGCGGGATATCACCAAGTGGGAGGGATTTTGTTGACTAAAGCCTCGAATAACATCAATTTCATCGCCTACATTGAGCTGCAAGAGAAATTGAAAAAAAAATTAATTAAAATATCATCATTAAATATAAAAATGTAATGGGACTACCTGAACACTTTTCTTTGGCAATTTTTTGCCGTTAACACGTATTTTGCTTTCATAGAAGATATTTTCAATTTTGCTAAAATAATGTGAAACAAAATTTATTCAAAATTACGTACGTTTTAACAAATGCCATCCACACTTACTTTCTCGCTATACCTAGACCGGCTTTTAGCACTAGATCTGCTCTAAGGGAATTCACTTTCGTTTTTATTACTTTCGAATCTCGTTCATCTTTGAATTCAGGATCTGCTTCATCTTCACTATCGGAATCCTCGTCTTTTGAGCCAGACTTTCGATTGTATTTCTCTAAGGGTTTTGACAAAGAAAATTTCCTCAATGTGCCGTCATTGGTAATATTTGGCAGCAGCAGTTGTTTCGTTAGTACTTCTGTGTTCGTTCCGTGTGATGTTTGCAGGAGGCGCGGTTTCGTAAATGAAATTGTTGCAATCTTTTGTTGTAATTGCCTTAAAATTTGAGGTCTTAACATGTTTCTACTTTTTCTTACTTAAATTAAATTGATATGGTTGTGCAAAACTTAAGCTATAACCGGTGAATACATTGACAGCAAAATTTTTGAATCAGCTGTGCAGACTATTTCTGCACAGTGGTTAGAGAACACAAAATATATCGTATATAATTTTATTTTTAATGCTTAGTTTTCTTAATAAAACACATATTAATTTTGGTTTGTTAAACCACAGAGTTAAAGGTGAATTAAAAAAAGGAAGCATATGATAAATATGGTATCACAGCTAGTACAGTCTCAACAATTTTTAATGATAAATCAATTATAATGTCTTAGATTTCGATTTTCCGTATGTAGAAAAGTACTAGACTCGAACAATCAGAAATGTAGACAAAGGTGTCCTCTATTGATTTACAGAAATATTGTTATCGTTTGACCGCACTTAATTTATTGTTCTTATATAGTTGCATTTTATTTATTGTTGGAACAGTTACTTCTTTTATTATTTTCGTTATTATTTTTTTATATTGAGTTTCGAGTAAGGCATTCGTTTGACAGCAGTAGTCAAAAGTTCATTAATTTATTACATTCGACGTTGAAGCGTTAGTTTAAATTGAAAATTTTATTAAAAATAGAACAAATTAGTGAAAATTAAAAGTAAACTGTTTAAATGTGGGCTCAGGGGGCTTTTAAATGACGCCTAGAAGGGCTTAATCGACAATCAAGAGCCAAGAGGGTATTCCAAAAATTGCTGAGATAACAAAGCGTTCTGGAAAAATTATCAGGAATTACCTCAAACTATGGAGTTAAATTCCAAAGAAAAAAATCGAAAGAAAATGCACATTTAACGTGACAGCACGAATAATCATTTATCATGTCGAGAAATAAAGAAAAAATCTTTCTGTTTACTATGATATCTATCGCCCCTTTTCTAAATACTAGGGAGGGAGGGAGTTTTCTGTCGAATGCTCAGCAGACTCGCCTCTCAATTCATGCCATGTGGTATGTTTTACCGTCTTGTTTAAACTAAATAGAAATCAATTGCCCGACTCCTCCCGAACAGTGCATCTTTCAGCTCTGAACTGAATCTACCTGTTCATCTCATCAAATTCGGCAATTCTGTTTATTGAAGTATTGTTCGAGATGCCTGGGCTGGGTTTTAAGCCGTGGCCTCACGTCTAATAAGCCAACACACTACCTACTAGACCACGACTACTTCCGGATCGATACTTTACTTTCCTAAACTACATAACATTCTTAACTTATTTAATTGGTCATTACAACGCTTTTAGTCAGATTGTGTGTGTTAACTTTATCCATGAGTACCACGACCTACAGGTTAAAGTCGACTCCGAATTTGAGATTGAGAAATTGAGAATTTTGAGAAACTTTTCAATTTGATTTACTCTCAGAGTTTTCATCCAAAGACTACTAAGAGGAAGTCGCTAAAGAAATATGTGTTCATTTATCCTTATTTTTTAAAACGAAAATGTTAAGAAGAACTCTACCAATTTGAACATCGTCTAAATACGAATTACGGGTGATAATTAAGTTTTTTTTTTTATTAAGTTTTAACAGCCACAGGTACGCATATACATTATCTAATAAAAGTTAAGATTTTTTAAGGATATTACATATGGTATTTAAAGTATATTTGTAAATAAAATTCGTTGGTTTAATGGTTATCAACTTATAATGTTTTGTCAACTAATTTGACTTAAAATTAAAGGATAATAATCCTTATTACGATCCACTACCAAACTTCACATTTATCAGCAGACGGATGCATTTTACTACCCACTGGACAATTAAATGCTTTGGCAAAATCTTCACTATTTGAGACAGCACCCAGTACACGATACTTATCAATTGCATGCTCATTCGTTAACTCTTCCCAATAGTCGGCTTCCTTATACGATGCACACCATAGTTGAGCAAAACCCAAAAAGAGTAATTGTTCCGGTGATAAATCTAAGCCAGGCATTTGTTCTTCTTTATAAAATGCAGCAATTGAATCCAATTTTTTCGTAACATTCTTCGTATAACGGCGATATGCCATTAAAGCTTCACGTATACCACCACTATCGGCTATATTTTCATCTTTTGTTAAGTTGCCATTAATGTTGCGATTAATCTCTGGTATTACATACTTTTGATAATGATCCACATAGCAATTGGAACGTTCTTTGAAAATTTTACTTGATTTCGTGGACCACCAATAATTATCCTCACCCGTTTCATCATAGTTTGCACCCACCGTATCAAAACCGTGAGTAAACTCGTGTCCAATTAAATAGCCCAACGTGGCATATTTCAATGAATTTGGCCAAGCCTTATTGTAAACGGGTGGCGTCAAAGTGCCTGCCATTACATAAATTGAATTGTCCAGATTATAATAAAACGAATTGACTTGCATGCCCACCAAAAGGTCCAAGGGTTTACTAAAATTACCCAAGTCTTCATAGTGCAGGCCATTGAAACGTTTCATATACTTTTTGAATTTGCGCAGATTTAAGTAATTGCTCTCATATGAGCCGTTAACGAATTGCAACGTTTTTAATTCGCCTATTAAACGTTTCGTAATATTCGGATCTTCATATCTGCCGACAGTCTCGACTATGGTGGACTCTTTGAGCAGAGCTGCCTTACGTGTGGCTTCGTCTAACCAGCTGGCATCTTGTAAAATTATTCGTAAACTTTGACGAATTTCTTTGATCATTGCTGTCACCTCCTGACGTAATTTATCATTGAAATACAGCTGAAATAGAAATAAAAATATTTTATTAAAATGATTATGAGATTTAAATTTTGTCCTGTGAAATTAATCTTTAATTTTGGATCATAAATAACGTACTACATAATTGGCCGTTTCAAACCCTTCAGTCAGGATTATGAACTAGATTCTTATACCACTTATGTTGTGTGTGTTAATTTTATACATGAGTGGCGGAACCTACAGTTTAAAGTCGACTTCGAACGATAGATTTTTAAGAAATTTTTTCATGACAATTTTATTTACTCTCAGAGTTTTTGCCTGAAGTCTGATGAAAATGTTACTCGTTACAATTAGTTCTTTGGTATATCGTACAAATAATAGTATATGCCCAATGAACTCTTTCGTAAATTGTGTTATGATGCAGAAGATTAGTACGGTGGTTACCCAAACTGGTGATAGAAATTCAGTTAATTAGCCTGCTGTGGCAACTGTTTATACTTCACAAGTGTCCGAGATGTGTATGTTATTTGCTTTTGTCGTGCACAATAAACTTTTCCAATACAAACACAACAACAACAAAGAAGGAATCAGAAGAAGTCAGTCAATCGTTTAAAATCTGAAATGTCTTATACGGTATATATGTACATACATACGTAGTCTATTTTGTTGCAAGTGAGGATTTGCAGCCGGAGACGTATTTAAGGATTGAGAATTTGATGTGATTCTATCATCCCCCGATATAAAAATGATCTGAACACATAATGCCAGTATTTGCGACTAGATTCACTTCAAGAAATATATTTAGGACTTCTGGTTACACTTCATTATAAGAAACAATGAGGTAGAGCATAAACAATACCTGTTGGGCCACTTAAATGCAACATCTCATAAATTTGCAATTCATTTGCATCATACTGTCTTATAAGTAAGAGGTGAGGTGTATACAAGAAGAGGTTTGGCGTACACTTTTTTATATACGGTATTTAATCCCCCTTCAATATCTAAGTTTTCAAAAATAAGCTTGCCTTCCTATTTCAATATGTTCGTGTAAATTCAACAGCGTATTTGCAATTCTTCTACGACATGTTATTGGAATTTGTCGGAAATAATTATTAAATGTTACATCAAGTTGTTAAAAGATTTAATTATAATTCACTTTTTGTTAGATTATAAACTAAACGCGTCACTTTTTTTAAGTTTTATTTCGTATGAATAAATATAAAATAGAAATAAATTATTTTCACGGAACGTAATTTCTAATTTCGCATGACGTACTCACCTTCATGTATAAGTGATCAAAAAAATATTCCATTGATGATCTAATGCTGAAGAGGCAATAATCTCTTTGAAATTTTTTATCTTTTAAACGAGCATCCATGTGATAAAGGAATTTAAGCGAAAGATAATTTGCAGCCGCTTCTGGGTACTTTTTAGAGATGCTATCGATTTTATCGTACAGATAAGCACATGGAGTACAGCAGTCCTCCATGTCTTCGGTATAATTTCCCCAATTTTTATCCATCCAGGCAATTTCATTATAAACTTGCCACTGTTTTTTGATGGCCTCTATCTCATCTGGTTCCATATTACTGGTCAAAAGCGCACACGAGTAATCATCTTCGTTGATCTGCTTTATAACATTTAGGATGTCTTTTAGGAAGGAAAATATATCGTTTATAATGGAATCAATACGACTGTCATCGACACCATAAATTGTAAGAATCTGACGCATACGCTTTTCGTTTTCTTGGTAAGCATTCGATGAAATATTGTCAATGGTATCATGATGTAATTCAATATCGAAACCAAAGTCAGGCGTTTTAAAGTATGGCGGAAATGGGTATTCGGGTAGAATTTCTTCATTAAGTAAGTTCTTGACGCCATAATTGCTCATGTGAGCACTCATATTTATCCAAAGAAAGTTATCGGAATTCCACGTTGAATCTAAGGCTGGAAAACCACCAATTTTTCTAACAACAGCCACATAGTCTTCTTTTGCAGTCATGGGATACAGATCGGCTTCCAGACATTTGTTATGGAACTTTTTAGCCAATTCAAATTCCCTGGCATATTCTGGTGCCACATCGTCTATATCAGGCCGCTGCAGTAGATTCTCAACGATATCGTTCAATTTGTATACGATATCCAAAATATTGTTACGTTTACTTTCGGCCGATCGCGGTTCGATAACATTTTTCCAATTACCGCAGGCATATTCATAAAAATCGTCACATGGATACACGGAAAGATTCATATACGAGAGCATTTGTTTCGCATAATTTTTGCGATAATCATTGTCTTTAAAAGAAATTGTGTTGACCGCACTACTATCACCCAATATGCTGTGTATGATATCATTATCGCTAGCACTTATCGTTGAGGTTTTCGCTTTCAACTGAACCGTATCTGTTAAAGTCGTCGCCTCTGTTGTCTCCGTTGTAGGTTTCGCAAGACACACGTTTATTGTTGCCAGTAATGTTAGAGAACAATAGAAAAGTAAAACATTTCTATTGATTGTTGTATTGATCATTGTATTGATTACAATTCTTCTCGTTATTGTGTTAATTTATTTGTTAAATTTGTTTTTTATTGATCATTTTCAACTTTGTTTTGATTGTTTTATTCTTTTTTTGCTTTTCCAAATAGTGCAACTCTTCTCAATCACAATTCAATTGAAACTAATTTTCAATTTCAAATGTGTAACTGTTATAAAAGCATTTGTTTACTATTTGATCACTATGTATTTCCGTATAACGGACGGCGTTTTGTACTATTTATACTAACTGTGTAATAGAACAATTACAGTTATTTACATGTAGTAGCACGTGCTTAGTTTAGGCGATGGGATATTCTAACGAATTGATGAATGAAATGTTTGTTTGCGATATTTTATTCTTCATGCACGCTTTTATTCTAATAGGATTCGATAGTATTTTTAGTTCCGCTCTGTTCCATTTAACAGTTGAGCTTATACTGTTTGATTTGTCGGAAGATTGTTTTGAAAAAAAAAACAAAAAAAAAAAAAAACAAATAAAAAAAATCTTATTGTTTGCAGTAAATTGTTAATTATTATTTTAAATATTAATTCTTTAATCTCATTCTAGAGTAAGTTGTGTGTTTTTTTTCCAACGAGAAGATGCCAGATTTAATTACTTTCACTATTCCCATGTTGTTAATGCTCATTACCTAAATACTCAGAGGTTATGGCGTCATGTATTCTTATTTGATTTGGTTATTGGAACTTCTTCAAATTCTTTATGGCTCATTAGGGTTTAAATTTTATCCGGAGCTTACCTTATAAACTAATGAAGGTAACAAAATCCATGCCGCAGTAGTCTAGTAGGTAGTGTGTTGGCTTATTAGACGTGAGGCTTCGTTTTAACCCTAGGTGAGACATCTCGAACAAAACGACGTATGAGAATATATTTCTTCGGCGATTTCCTCTCAGAAGATTTCTGGCAAAAACGCAGAATTTATATAAAAATTGCTATGAAATGTTTCTCGAAAATTTGTCGTTTAAACTCCAACTTAAACTGTAGGTCCCGCTGTTGTGGTGTTGAGAAGCTAGGTCGTAATCATGGCAGAAGGTTTGTAATTAGCAATCATGCATGATAAATGCTCATCTATTATTTTAGTTTCAATAATTAAGATCTTTTAGGTATTTGGTCTACTAGAAGCAGGTCCAATAAAGAATGCTCTCTGTGGACATATTTGTTGAGTGTATTGGTAAGAAACTTTTTGCTAATTAAGTCCTAATGCGATTTGTTTAAAAATAATTCTTAACTACCTCTTATCTTACAACATATCATACCTAAACTATAGAATGTAGTGTTTCATACTACACCATCGGAAGAAAAACAACGTACCACAAGTATATTAATTTTCAATGGGAATACTCTTTTCCTTCTTTAGAATACATTACAGTAATAATTCTTTAGAATTCATTACTCTTTCCCTATTAACGGATTATCATATACAATCTGGCAACGAGAATGCAACGACTTAGAGGGTCTCAGAAAACATATTTTCAGGGGGAATTTTAGTTTTTTTTATTTTCTCATGTAATTTTCGTATTAAATCACGCGTGCAATTCTATTTGACGCTTATTAAACTTATTTATTTGAAACCAGACTTCAGATTAACTTGAACTGTTTATTAATAATTTTGTATACGAGTACTAAAGTACAAACAATATTTATTTTTAAACAATAATTTTCAGTTTTTTTTTGTTACAAATACATACGATAAGAATTTTTTTTTATTAATGAATGAGTTAATTTTTAAATACAATTTATTTTTACAATTGAAATTGATATGATGATTTTACTCTCAGAAGAGATAATTTATTTTCCATTTTTATATTTCAATGGATCTTTCCTTTCGGAATTTGCAGAAGATAAATGATAATAATTTTATAATCTCTTAAACGTATATTCACTTAGCAATCTTCAGATAGTCTTAATTTTAAGTAAGATTGTAATAATTTCGAATTTCGTTTAGAATAATTTAAAACCGAACTGAAATACACGTCTTATCTTTTATAAAATGCAAATTAATGGTAGGGTTCAAAAGGTTTTGGCCTCTATTGATGATTGATTCATAATCATATATGTAGTATCAACATTTATAGAATCAGGCAATACATCAACCAGAAAATAAATGTTTGATTAATTATATAATTATATACCATGTATGTACATACATACATAGCATAGTATTGTATGTATTTTTATTTCAAAATTTTAATTTATTTTATACCATACATGTGCTACTAAATGTTGGGGTAAAACATTTACGTCATGAATTTTGGCGCAAACAATGATAAGATTTATAAACATTTGACGTAAGCCAACATGTTAAACATTTCTTTTGAATGCTATTTATGCTGTACTGTTATACACTTAATAACCATACACAATTCCAAATTGACTTACCTAATCTGATTTAAAAAAAGTACCAGCAGCATTGTCGTATTTAATAAATATAAAAAAATAAAATATAGGTATAGTAAAAAGAAATCCATTAAAATGAGATTATTCACTTACTCATCTTACTTAATTCGTCATTACAAACATTTAGTCAGGATTGTGAGCCCAGCTTCTCAACACTACTTATGTTGTGAGTGTTAATTTTATCCACAAATGGCGACTTTTTCAGTTTGAAGCCAATTCCGAATAACAGATTTTTGAGAAATTCTTCATGGCATTTTTATTTACTCTCAGAGTTTTTGCCAAAAATCTGCTGACAGAAAGTCACCGAAGAAATGTTTCTAATATTTCGTTCTGTCGTGATATCTGACCTAGCCTCACGTCTAATAAGCCAGCACACTACCTACTAGACGACGGCGACTACTATCTATGTAGATAAATATGACGTTACGACTGCTTGACTAAGTGTTGTTCGAGCGTGTTGTTACACCTTCGCTGTGTATATTTATTACGTGCTAATGATATCAGTCTGGAGAACAACTTTAAGGTTACTCTTGCCAACTGGCGATAGTTTGCTTTCAATGTACAAATGAGTAACAGAAACCTCCTTCGTGCGAAGTTACTGCACGGACTGAACAGAGAAAAGTTTTAAATAAGATCTTCGGCCTAGTGTGAGTTGGCAAAGATTTTTGCTTGACGTTGTTCAAAGCGTTAAAATTAAGCGGCTAGGCTGTATTGAAGAGGGTATTCGGGCGAGACGGGTTTTTGATACAGGCATTAGTGGGCATCGTCGTAGAGAACGACCTTATCTGTAAAGACCAAATTAATGGTCTTTGGTCCCCCTGCCGTGGGACCAATTGGTGAGGGCGCTCGTGAAACAGTGATACCTGGAAGTATGTGTTAAGAAAACTCATAGTTCGACAATTGTTAAGCAAATACGTATGTGGAGAGGTTTTTTTTTGTTTCTACGAGATAGGCCTAATGTAATTGACCTTTCCTAAGTTTTCAGTTTAAAGCAAATATGTTTAATAGATTTCTTCTACTGAAAATCATCCAATATTATGATCACTTACAATGCCTAAAAGCGTTTAAAAATAAAATCCATCTTTCCATTAAGAGTGGTTGCCTCGAAGACAATATTAAGTCTTTTAAAGTACTTTGAATTCTCGACAGTAGTATGTTCGTACGTAGTACTTGTCTTTCTCGTAGAAAACATAAGTTCGTGGTTGATAAGTCGGTAGCATTTCGTTCAAAATTGAAACAAAACATCAGTGTCCTTGATGTGAGGGTTTCGTGATTATACATCTTCACTGTGTACGCGAAAAGCCACGACCATTGTTCCAAGTACATATTGTGTGTGTATCGTGATTATAAATCAATTATCATGGCCTGTCACACCACTTACCTTTTGAAATTGAGTACAAATTGATACAACAGACGCCTTTATTTTATTCTTTACATAAAACAATGTTTATTTTTACAAATAAATTATTACAAATTAACAGTTATTTATTTCATTGTAAAATAATTTACATACATACGTATGTACATATATAAACATTAATTAAGTTTTAATGACAAACAAAATAAACAAAAAAATCGTAACAAAATAATACATTTTTAAAACATAAAACATAAAAAATTAAAAACAAAATTTAATTAAGTCAACTTAAAATAACTTATAATTAAACCAGTGCTATCAGGGGTAAGCATCTGTTTGTTTGTTGAATGGTTTCCCAAGGAATCTTAACATAATTGTTTGCTGGGCTATAAAATAAGTGTTTATAATACATGGTGCAAAAGAAGACATACTGAGACAGAACAAAAGCTTAGGAGAAAACTGATGAAGAAAGATAGATAGATAGAGAGATAGAGGCAGATAGTAGGCAGGTAAGGGAAAAAAGTAGACAGAATTTAAAGTTCTTGACACAATGTCCTTGGCTGTGCTTAGAAAATATTGCTACTGAAGCGTGCTGAAGACGGTGCGAGAGACTGCGTTTGCGTTGGTGCTGATGAAGCCTGGTTTGTTGGCAATAGAGTCTGTTGTGCAAAATTATTTATGCCATGATTAAGAGCTAAAACTTTATTAATTATATTAAATTCAGCTAAATTTTGATTAAAGCTATTAAAACGATTACTTACTAATCGTTGATTGTTGTATTGGAAATTACCTGCAGGTGAGTTTTGTTGCTGCTGTTGCAGTTGCTGCTGCTGTTGTTGCTGCTGTTGTTGATAATATGTTTGGGCATTCTGTTGTAGTTGATTGCTAAATGCTGGTATTAAATGTTGTCTATAAAAATTTTGATTATCAAAATTATTTGTAGAGGATTGTTGTTGTTGCTGTTGCTGTTGTTGTTGATTATACGATGAGAATAGATTATTGTTGTTGTTTGTCTGTGTCTGGCCTTGATTTACACCAAAATTTCCCGTACCACCTTCTTGACGAAATAAACGTGCTCGGTTTTGTTGCTGCTGTTGCTGTTGCTGCTGTTGTTGTTGCTGTTGACGTTCTAATAATGCATCGGTCACATATTGTGGTACCAAAGGATTTTGTTGTTGGAATTGTTGATAATTACGCTGTGGTAGTGTCTGTACCAATGACAATTCGGCTGGTGCTTGTGGCAGCAATGAGGCAAATGTCGGTACAATATTCAATTGATTCGAAGGTTGTATTTGAATGCTCGATATACTGGCTGCTGTTTGAGTATTCGATTTGTGTAAATTTTGTAAATTTTGCAAATTTTGCAATTTCTGGAATACATGCTGTATGGGATTAATGTCTTGTGGTTGCTGCTGATGTTGTTGTTGTGGTGTTTGTACAATATTTTTTGCGAATCCTCCATTACTGTTGTACTGCTGTTGATGCTGACGTCCATTAATATATTTGCCATTTGATTCCTTTAATGGTAGTTGTTGTTCCAAGGACAGTGCTGGATAAATGGGGGCAATTTTTGATTGTGTCGAGGGTATAAATTCAATAGACGGTCTAATGGTAAAACCTGGCTCTTGTTGTTGTTGTTGTGGTTGTTGTTGTATTAATGGCAATTGTTGTGGCTGTAAAAGATTATTGTTTAAGGCTTTCGGTTTTGGCATAAATAATTGGCACTTACTTGGTTATTATTGTTGTTGTTGTTATTGCCCCTTAGTTTAGTTTGTTCTTCCAAAAGCTTCAATTGTCTCAAAATGAGTTCTTGTTGTTGTTGTGCTTGAAATTTTAATTGATAGATTTGCTGTTCCAGTTCACGTTGTTTTTCAATTAAATAATTGTTGACATTGCCGCCTTGCTGTTGCTGTTGCTGCTGCAGTTGTTGCAGTTGCTGTTGTGGTTGTTGTTGATTTAAATTTGTTGTTAATGGCTGTTTCTGAAGGCAATTAAACAAATAAATGGAAAATTGGGTTGAAGTGATTTCAAAAGGACAGAAAAGAAGTGATTTATTTATTTACCACTAAACCGAAATGTTTATAAGTGTGGGTGTATGAATGTATCAGAAAGGTCACGATATTTTATTAACTGAGCCTTAAAGTATAGTCTGAAGGATTTGTCAAAAGATTGATATTCATATATAGTTAAAGAAAAACCACTGTATGTAGACTTTTTCCCCGCTAATTTTTAATTTTTTTTTTACAATAATTTCTACGTTATATTTTTCTCAAATTCGGTTTTCTTCAAATTTTCTTAATTTAATTATTTTAAACGTTTAAAAATTACAGTTAATTATGTATATGGAGATGTATTTACCGTTATATAATGACCAGATGTTGGAACAATATTTGAAAAAATATTATTCACCGTTGAGGTACCAATTGTTGCCTGTGTTGGCAACGGTGGCAAGCTATTGGCAAAATTTAATGCCGACGAACGATGAGCATGATCAGCTGGTAAAACATTCAATTTTGTTATTGTAGGCCCAAAAGGTGGCTGAAATATCGATGAAGTCCTTTGGGTACTGGAAACTATAGAAGCTTTCGTTGAGGCCGGACTATCAATAATGGGTATAACTTTCTTAGCCGTACCCGATTCATCCAAGTCCACGGTAAAAGCACTCACCAACGGAGCAGCCAGTATACGTATATCATCTTTGGCTACCACTTCAATATTCTCACCATCTTCATTGTGGGTGGGGCGTGGTGTGGTTGTTGTAGTTGTGGTAGATGTTGTGGTTGTACGTTTCTTAGTAGTTTTAGGACGCGGTGTTGTTGTTGTTGTTGTTGTTGTTGTAGTGGTGGTCGAATATACTTCCGTAGTTGAGGCTGTTTTCGTTTTTGAATTGCGTATTTCAAATTTAATCTCATCCACAGAATTTAATGAGATTTCATTGGCTTGCTCATTATTACTGACACTACGAGCAGCTTGATTATTATCTTTCTCTTCATCGTTCACACTACTAGCTACTAACGTAGGTGAGCCAAGGTTTTTATGGTTTTTCTTTTTTGTTTTGTCTATGAAAAGTGCCAAAGGCTGCTCCTGAGCATTGTTCTCATCATAGGTGGCAGTGAAAAATTGTATCGAAGGAAAAATATCACTGGGACTGGTGCTCTCCTCTAAAATCTCCTCCTTGGGGGCTGTTGTTACAGGTACAGCAGCTGTACTGTGTATGCTAATGATGGTTGGAGCTATTGTGGTCGAGTCGGAATCATCGTCGTTTTCATTGTTCTCATCTTCAGTGGCTTCTTTTTCCAATTTATCTATGGCACGTAGTAGAGCTTGTCTTACGGAAAAATCTAACTTTTGTATGGCCTCGCGTGGTATAATCTCATTGGTTTCCGTTGAACTTTCATCATCTGCCCGAGCATGATGTGAGACCAATAGAAATAGTAAAAGGCAGGTAATATGCGTCTATAAGAAAAAAGAAGCAAGAGATAGAAAGTTAATTACTCATTGAAATTTAATGAACCATTGCCATGGCATCGAAAACATACATATTTCCATTGAACTATTTACATAAATACATATATGCATGCATGGCATGTAAATGTGCATATATTTTTAAAACAAACAATTAAAAATATTTTTCCTTATGCTTATGCTAATTTCTGGTAGTTTCATACAAAACCAAAAAGAAAATATGTATTGTGGAATGAGTTATGAGATTTGTTACACTTAATTTGTCTTGTTCCATATAATCTTCTAAAACAATACATTTTTCATATGAAATAATATTGGATATAAGCGGTTATTAAAGGTTTGTGGCAAATGGAAATAAAATTAACTGGCGTGGTTAAAACATTTAATGGGCAATAATGAGGCAGTGATGTAACATACAAACACAGTGAGATACCCTACTATTATAAAGCCTTCTGTAACGTTCCATAAACCTTGAAACGAATGAGAGTTGTATGAGGATAAAGAGGCTATTCGTACCAAAATATTTAGAAGCTCAAACCAGCAGACCATGGTATCTTTTTAATTTATCTTTTCAATCCTTTCATTATTACCACCTAGCTTGTAACACCACTCATGTTGTGTGTCCTTGAGTAGCAGAACCTGCAGTTTAACGTCGACTCCGAACGACAGATTGCTGGAAACTTTTCGGGACAATTTTGTTTGCTCTCATGACAAAGGAGCTTATCTCACATTGGGTAACATAATGGGCCATATAGCCACGGAGTAAAATTGTCTTTGAAGGGGAAGCTAGCTGGTAACCTAAGCTAACCTAAATTTGTTTGCTAGAAGACTGCTGAGAGGAAGTCACCGAAGAAATATTTTCTCATATTTTGTTTTGTTCGAATGTTTAAGCTGGCGTTTAAACAACTGGCTCGCGTCTCTTAAGCTAATTACGGTGTTTTATAGGTAACGAAGCTAAGTGAAACCAATTGCAATATTTTGAGAAATGTCATCCCCTATATTAAATGGCTTAGTGAATAGACAAAATTGTCGAATTTGGTGTTTAAAAAATTCTTATGCCTGAGAAACAAATACTGCCACAACGAACAGCTGTCGGTTGTATATTTTGTTGGTGCGGCGTAAATGGGCCTTGATTTTTTCAAGATGATGCCGAAGTTGTAGCGTCTGTAAACGATAATCGCTACAGCATCATAATAATGGAGTTCTTGTGGCCTAAACTGGACGGTATAGATTTGGACGACATGTGGTTACAGCAAGACTATGAAGCCTGTAAAACCGCACATTTTGCAATGGATTTAGTGCAGGTGCTAGCAAGATCATACGATTTAACTGCGTGCGATTTTGTTTTTTAGGGTTTTGTGAAACCGCGGATTTATACAAATAAACCATGATGGGTATACTTAAAGGTCATTACAAGCCTTCAGTCAGGATCACGATCTATCTTGTGTGTGTTAATTTTATACATGAGTGGCGGGGGGCCTACAGTTTAAAGTCGACTCCGAACAACAGATTTTTAAGAAACTTTTCATGGCAATTTTATTTACTTTCACAGTTTTTGCCAAAAATCTACTGAGAGAAAGTCGCCAAAGAAATATTTTTTACATTTTTTGGTTTTGTTGGAGATGTCTGGCCTTGAGTATGAACCGTGGTCTCCGTCTATTAAGTCAATACACTACCTACTAGACTACGGCGACTTCAGCTTTGTTCTTCTTTACGATCCAATAAAAAAGTGCGTGTTTATTTAGACATCCTATAACACTAGTTTGCCTCGTAAATTATATTTTCTCGTTATCGATTGGTCAATGGATCAAATATTAAATTACAGAGGGAATTCGTTTGTCATTCATAGTGTAAACGTACTCAAATCTAATGTCTGTAAACTTACTCCATCTATTGTGTTATTGTATGTAAAGCATGGCCGTAATATTCTTAGTCTTTTCTAATATTCTTACAAAAAAATTTCCATGAAAATTATACCGCAAATCTTTGTCGAATTTAACGCTATGAAATTTTTATTGCTCTCAAGTTTAATGTTGCTTTATTTTTTCATTTTATACGCTTAATCTATGCAGTGAATTCATTGTAAATTTCTAAGGGAATATTTTTTTTTCCTACAGCTTCTTTAGCCACAAAACACTCTGTTTATAAAACGTGAATATTTTTTAAAGCTGTTGTTAATTTTGGGTTTTTTTTGTTTTGTTTTGTTGTTTAACATTAATTTACTTATGTACGAGTATGTATAGTTCTGGTATAATTTTCTTCATTTAATGATTTTGCTTCGCTTTACTTCAATTTTTTGTTTGTTTTTTTTTTTGTATTTTTTTCTCTCTATTTTTTGTTTAAAGTTAAGTTTTCATTTACAGAGACCTAACCACCTGTTGGTGTTTGTTTTTGTTGACTGTCACGTACAAGACCATTATGGTGTACTTTGAATAGTCAGTCAGTCTGTGTTGGGTAAACATTTTCTTTTAATTCGCTATTTTTGCGCATTAATGTTGAAATTGTGGCCGTTGGGTAGATTTTTTTTAAATGCCTTTAGTGTCGATATAATGCTGGAATGTTCAAAGGATACATTTGAGAAGGTATTGTACGGTTTGAAGCAAGACCATAAAATATTTGAAACATTTCTTGGATAATTTTACAGTGTAGAGTATATATTTGAAGAGTTTCTATTTAAAAGAATGCTTATAAAAATACAGAAAATAAATTTAGATGTAAAATACCATAAAGCTCTTGAATTCCTTGGAATATCCTTCTTAAACAGTAGGTCTTGCCACTCATGCATAAAATTAACACAAATAACAGCAGTGGTGTGAGCAGCTAGGTTCTAAATCTAACAAAAGGGCTGCAATGCTCAAATAAATAAAAAAAATACACAGTCTTCCTTTACAGAATCGATATAAATTCCTGGTTAAAATTGAAAACACTGCAGTTGTCATCAAGCATCATTTACCTGTCAAAATTTTAACAACACTGGGTTTAACAGTCGTTCGTGTCTGTGGAAAATATTGAATTTTCGTTTGTTCATTAAAATTGTAACCCTCAAACACTCTGCTAATATTATTAACATTAATAATAAATAAAACTGAATGTTTTGGTGCTCCCTAATGCTCTCTCTTAGACGTTTTTACTTATTTGTTATGATTGTTATTGAAACTCAAGCTTCTTACTTATTAAAACTTCCTAAAGCCTAAACTTGATAGCCGTCAGAGATTAAATTCTTTTTTTTTTCTGTAAAAATCGGTTAACCAAAACGAAGAGCCAGCATAAAATTTTTCAAATTTTTAAAAACCAGTTGGCTACCTGTTTCAGATTTATAATTAATTAATTTTTATGGTTTTAAATACTTTATGGTTTTTATGGATTTAAATACTTTAAACCCACTTGATAAATTTTCAATGAAAATAGGCACATTTTAAGAGCATTAAAATATGTATTTCCTAGATACAGTGTTGCAAGAAATATTAGAGACAACGCCCTCTTTCTCAATAATCAGTCTTATAATTTCATGTATTGAGCTTTTATAGATAATTCATTTAAATTACCAAATCAAGTAGAAGAAAAAGAAAGAAAGAAAAAGTAAGGACACCAATGTGGCACTTTATTGGATGAGAAATTATGTAAAATAAGAAAATTGCTGATATGTAACTGCAGTTTTATTCAATTTATATATTTTAAAAAGAAATTTCATTGCAATTTTATAAATATTTTTTTTATATTTAATTTCTTATTTAATCAACATTAAGGTACAAATTCAAGCTATGAAAATAATAAGGTTCCCCATTTTCTTTCAAAATGGAGATTTTCTCTCGGCAGTCTTCGAACAAAAACTCTGAGAGTAAAATAAAATTGCCATGAAAAGTTTCTGAAATCCGTCATTCGGAGTCGACATTAAACTGTAGGTACCGGTATATCGTTCCACGTAGACGGAATTAATTTCCAAAACATATCACAATTTGTAGGACGCTTACATTTGATTGTTGTTTTTACTATATTCTACAAATTCTCGATCCGATTTGAATTTGAAGACAGTGAAGACATTTCTTATTGCAATTTGCAGTACAGTTAGGGTAACTATTCTGCTGTAACACACCATCGAAGAGGCATACTTTCATCGACATAAAATGCAACATGAAACACAGTAGTAGGAAAATTAAGCCCTAAGAGTAAACATTTACTGTGGTTATAGGTAAAGATACTGTAAGGAGACCAATAAATATGGTGTATAATACTCGGTCCACTCTTAAGGCGGTAAAGCATGGTGGCGGTATGTGGTTTAGAGATAAACTATAGTGTCAAAAATAGCTAAAAAGTGTTGATCCGACTAAAGCAAAATTCTAGTATATTGACCCAATATACCAATATTTATGCGACACCATGACGACGACATGAATGAAATGTAATTTTAAACATTAAATTTAAATTAGCATGGATCATGAATTATTCCAAAACTAAAGTTTTTAATGCGATCCACTTAAAAATAACTTCAGGGATAAAAAAAAGAGTGGAACCACTGTCGGTTTCGATAGACTCAGAAATCAAATCGAAGTCCCTATTTTAGGCCGCGCAATAAGAATAACACTTGAGAAAGCTGGACTTATGGGGCAGAGACCTCGGAAGTTCTCCTTCTTAGCAAGCGCAATGTACGAAAAAGAATGGAGTGTGCCAAACAACGTCAGCTTCGTAATTACTTCACTAACGTGCTAAAATCTGATGAAACGAAGATAATTGGTTTGGGTCAGATATATACATTCGCATTTAATCAACATCACATATCGTTAGTCTCATTCGCAAATGTGTTAAGTCCCTTTTTTCAAATTTTACAGGAGACACAAAATAAAAACATTGCGGCTTCTTCAGTTTTTAAAATTTGTAAACTTTTTAAACGCAATTATTTTTACAAAATAGCTCTCTTTAAATGACCTAGATCTAAAATTAAGAATAATTAATAATTAGTATTCGTGGAGTTAGCACGTTCTGTTAATATTTTTCGTAGTTTTGTCGACTTAGCGTTTTTGCAAACCACAAAATTACAACAACTTTAAACTACATACTGACATTTTTTTGTCGTAAAATATGTATTTGGTATAGTGTTATCGTTTTGCATTAAAATCTCAATTTTGGAAGAAAAGTGGACTTAGCGTCTTTGCGAATTATACTAACGATATGTATTAATTGTTAGAAATGTTTGTTTTTTTGAAACTTATTTTAAAGAATATTTTTTATATTCTTAATTTCATTTCTATTTTTATAAATGCACTAAAATTGTTGAGCTATAATTAAATCAATGGTATTATCAACCACAAAAAAAGTTTATAAAAATTTTAGTAATTCTGATAAAAAAAATAAAAACAAGTAACGTTGGTAAATTAGCTTAAAAGACTTTAAATACCTCTTTTATTAGTATTTAAAAGAATACATATATAGTATTTTATAAGCTTATCGTTATCCAAACCACCAGTAAAAAAGTTATATTGCAAAAAAAAAAAAATTAATTGACATACACTTTATAAAAATTTTATTTTTTTATTTCGATTGTTACACAATTATATCGTTGCCTTCATTGAAAATATAAACGTAAAAATTCTTTTATTTACTCTCAGAGTGTTTGCCAGAAATCTGCTGAGGGGAAGTCACCAAAGAAATATTTTTCATATTTCGTTTCGATGTCTGACCTGGGGTTTGAACCGTGGCCATACGTGGCCAACACACTACCTACTAGACTATAACTTATATTATTATTTGCATCAGACCCTTTATTAAACATTTCCTATCTTTAAATTTATATGGAATGAAATGTGAATGAGTTATCATTGACTTTTTGTTATTCGTTTGAAAAACTATTATGGATGGAATATAACATCGTTTAAATGTCCGCCAAGTGCTTTTCTAGAAATGTCCCATTTTTCATGACTCTAGCTCATATTTCAAGCTGAATTTGTCCGATTACATGGGTTATGTTGTCTATGAAGGTTTATTAGTCTTATTTGCAAGCACCTGCAAATTAAAAAACCCCATAAGAAAAAACCTAAACCTAATTGCACGATCTCGGTGGCTAGTTCATATTATTTTCAAGTGAAAAGACCATGCTCTGAAATTGCTCACGCAGAATATCCAATGCTGCATGAGCTTTGTGACAAAAACCTCCGTCCTCTTAACTCTTTCTTATTGTTAGTGTCCATATCAATCAAGCTATAGTGCTCGCCTTTGACAGTACTGGCCTAGCTAAGCTTTTCTTTCAGATTTTTGAAAAATCTGTTGAGATAGAAAGTCGCCGAAGCAATATTTTTTTTTTATATTTCGTTTTGTTGGAGATGTCTGACCTATGTTTAAACCGTGGCCTCACGTCTAATAAGCCAAAATGATATCTAGTAGACAGCATACTATTACAGTAAATATTTTGACTTTTTGCTCTATAGATTGACTAGTTTTGGTGGACATTGTATGTGTATGTGTTTAATTTAAAATACACCCTGTTGTTTTAGTTTCTTGGGTGTAAAATTAATATCGTATTATAATTACTTGTTATTTTATGCCCATTTATTATGAATATTGTGATGTATGTTCGTAATAAATGACTACAATATGGCTTAAAAAAAATTAATTAATTTTTATTAATTGCTTAAAATGGTTTCATATTGGCATGTAAATTAAAATATTAATAACAGGTTATCAGTGAAACTAATGAGATAAAGATTTGAATTAATTTGCAAATAATCCACAATGACACAATGATTGACCAGTTTATCTATCAATTCATTATAACCATAAAATTTATTAACATTTTTTCCACGATTTTTTTTCTTTTTTTTTGGGTTAATGTTTTAATCCATAATTTTATCATAATGATTGACAATAAATACTAAATATTTAAAAACACCATACGGACATCTTGGCAGTGTGACGAATTTATTTCAATTTTTGATTTTATCATTGAAAATACGTAATGTTTTACCATAAATTGCATGATTTTTCGATAAATTTTATACAAATTCAAGTGGAACAGAATATTAATGTGGCAGAAGGTATGGCTATTTAACATTTTTAAAGTGACAGGCCAGCATACATATATTTAAAGCTATGGAGTCAATTTTAATTATGGAAAATTGGTTTAAAAAATTCGTGATTTTTTCTCGAGGGCATATGATTACTACGATAATGATGGCTAGAGGCAAATTTGAAGAGACTCTCTGCAACATATTTCAAAGAGACTTTGAGATTATAGGTAGTTGGTGCATGAGAGTTGGGCTCAGAATAAACCCGGCCAAGCAGAAGAAAATTTCCGAAACGGAAATATATTTGACTTCTGGATGAGATAATATCATATAAAATGTAGGTCAAATACCTAATACTAACCCTGTACCGTAAATAAACATGGAAGACTCATATAGAGAGAATTTTGGTAAAAGACAGATATGACATAATGGTCTGCAGAAGGCTTTCATGCACTGGAATTATGCTCTTTATATATACCAAGATCGACCGAACAATAGTGACCTATATCATTATCATTATCATTAATCATTATCATTATCTGGACATATAGCACAAAACTGAAAACTTGTCTTCAAATTGAGTTAAACAAGATCCAAAGGCTAGCGGTAGTTAGTAAAACAGGTGGAAGCTCTGTTGGATTTAAGTCCGCTGCACATGGTAATGAAGACCGGAACCTAATCTAACATATACACAATTCATTAGGGAATTCCGAGACTTAACACAACGTATATATACATACTGATATACTCAAAAAGTTGCTTTACTCTTCGTTTGTTTTTGATACATGGTTAAATAACACAAATTTGTCAAAGTAAACCTAGCGTGTGCTTGAGCGAAAGAAAGGCACATAGAAACACTTTCTGCTGACAACAAACTCGAAAAATATGTTTCCTTATGTCTTTTCTTCCAATCGCAACTTAAACTTTTTGACGTACGTCAAATAAATCGCGAACGGATTTTTATTGCTTTTCATTTGTTTTATTGTGTGGACGCATATTCAATGTACGTCAATCCACTAATTCGGCCAACCCAATAGGCTGCTACTTTGCTGTTGAGCGGTCGATGTTTCACAGCCTTTTTTCAAGGTACACTTTGAAGAGCTTTAGTTTTGGAAACATCAATGCTGAACAATGTAAAACCAACAGATTGTCTTGCAGAAGTTCGCATACTTTTTTCGATTTTAGTTCTGACAATTTGTACCTTTTGATGCACAACGGATAAAAAGTATAAAAGGATTGGAAATTCTAGACAGTCTCCTCGCTTGTTGATTTAACTCGGTGGGGGTTTTTTATTCAGCTATTCAGTACTAAGGAAAATTTTTCATTCGATTTTTAATGAATTTCTTGGAGAAGTCTTCCCTAGTAAACGGCCTGCTGCCAATGTTATAAAAGACAATTTTGTTTAAACAGTGTTTTAATTGGAAATCGTCATAGTCTACATAGTAGGTAGTGTGTTGGCTTATTAGACGTGAAGCCACGGTTCAAACCCCAGGTCAGACATCTCCAACAAAACGAAATATAAATCGGCGACTTCCTATCAGCAGATTTCTGACAAAAACTCCGAGAGTAAATAAAACTGTCATGAAATGTTTCTTAAAAATCTGTCGTTCGGAATCGACTTTAAACTGTAGGCCCCGCCACTTATGAATAAAATTAACACACACACAACATAAGTTATGAGAGAAGCTAGGTCGTAATTTGGCAGGCAACCATTCTTCTATATAAAATAAGAATCGAGTATCAAATTATAATAAAAAGAAATATAAAATTCCAATATTGTGTTGAAAAACTTTTGGGTACAGCTAAGTCATGTAAAGGTATATGAATAAATAATAGCATTAATTCAACACATGTACTATTATTAAGAAGCTATACGAGTAAATACGTTATAATACTTCAATAGATAACGTCTGTTTTTCGTATGTAATATTGTAATGTTGTAATATGGTGTTACATTGTTTTTTTTTTTCGAAACAATGTATTTAAAGGTTATAAAAGATCAGCATCAATAACACCCTATGTATACAATATGAGCTTCATTAAGTAAGTAACTGATTAAATTTGATGAACCCTTTTGAAGAAATTTGTAATGAAATGAAAATAAATTTATTACCTTAAAAGATATTTGAAATTTGTTATAATAATTGGATAGAAAACGTATTAAAAAAAAGGAAAACAAAAAATAAATTCCTCAAACAAATTTCAGTCTTTAGCCCATCTTTAATTCCGCTAAACTTTTAAGCAACCTGCACCTGCTGGTTTACTTGGAACTCGAAAAGATCTTTGTGCTACATCTTATTAAATATTAAGTTGCATACATAGGTGTGCATTGTTGTATGAACATCATCGTATCTTTGTTAATTTCTTATTTCATATGAATTTGAAATTTGAATATTTTTTGTTGTAAAGCTTCAAAACGCCAAAGCAGTTACAAAAGCCAGAAATATTACGGAAATAAGTGTTTGTGTATTTTAATCTTTTCATAAACTTGATTTTAAATCATTTTTTTCTGTTTGTTTTTGTTTTAATAAACTTATGGAAATATTCAGTAGGAAATCTTATTTTAATTAAAAACCCAAAAGCAATCAAAACCTAAATTTGATTTTATTAAAATTGTTTCAAACTGCATAGTTATTAATGCTAATTTAAATACTGTGTATCTAATCTAAGCTAACTTAAATTAGAACTGGAATAAGAACACAAAACTCTATTGTTTTTTGATAAAAAAAAACATGCTGATGTATAGTTAAACAACAGGTTTAGCTAATTTTATGCTTTGACTTGACCTTTTTCCTCAAAAATAATGGTTTTATTAAATTCCTTAATTCTTCTTTAATTTACATAGAATATTATAAATTGACCTTAACATGGCTTTTTTTTATTGTTTAATTGAATATTTATTTTGTATTTGCTGTTTGCCTTGTTTATGTTTTATGAAGTAATTCTACAAGTCTGAATAGATATTGTGTTACACAAATTACGGCATTATTATCTTTTGTATACATTTATTAAACAGAATGTTTAAATTTGTATCAAGTTAAAGTATGAACATTGTTTTCAGATTACTAAAGAATTTCCGCCTCTTAACTGGAAGGGCACTGGCTTTATGTGCGTAACCAGTGCTACATAATTTGATGCTGTCTGTATTAGTTTTATAACAAACTAGTTAAATGTAACTTAGCCTCGAATGTACTTTTAGAACATTGTGCGAGTTCTTGGGAATTAGTTGAATCAATAGCGCCTTTAGTCACCGCAGTATAGTAGGTACTGTGTTGGATTATTAAATGTGAGGCCACAGTTCAAATCCCAGGTTATACACCTTCAACTAAAACGAAATATGAAAAAAATTTTCTTCGGCAACTGCCTCTCAAAAACTCTGAGAGTAAATGAAATTGTCACGAAAATGTTCTCAAAAATCTGTCATTCTTAGTCGACTTTAAACTGTAGGTCCCGCCACTCATGGATAAAATTAACAAACACAACATAAGTGGTGTGAAAAGCTAGGTTGTAATATCGACTAGATGGTTATAATGATCAATTATGTATGTATGTAATAGCACCTAGTTACAAATAGTATGATGAGATATGTCGATAAAAAACCTAGAAAATATTGTTTCAAATGGTTTATGTACTTGGCTTTAAGTTTAAACTGTTGCTCCAAAATTATGAGCTGCTACATTGAAAAAAGGTGCTAAGCGTTAGCGGAGCCTTTTCTCAGACTACTTACTTACTTACTTAATTGGTCATTACAACACTGCCGTCAGAATTACCACCTAGCTTCTCACAACACATATTTTGTGTGTGGCGTAAAGTTTTAAGTCAACTCCGAACAAAACATCCTTTGGGAAATTTTTCGCAACAGTTTTATTTACTAGCAGAGTTTTTGCCAGCAATTTGTTGTGAAGAAATCACCGAAGAAATATTTTTTCATATTTCGTTGAACCACGGCCTCACGTCTAATAAGTCAACACACGTACTGGTGATGGGTTTTATACATGATGTTTGAGATAGTCAGAATATATAGAGATTAGTGCTTTTAATATACCAGTGGAGTTTAAACTTGAAAGGTATGCATTAGCCACTACATAGCTTAGGTTGGGCATTCATGGACAAGGACGGACGCCGGATCTACGTTCGTTATGGACTTAATCGCTGACTGGCTATCCAAGAAAATTAAGAGATTTCCAAGAAAATCCTGTGACTCAATAAGCATTGTGCCGCCTTAAAAATTGCCATGACCTCTACTTGGAAAATAATTTAATATCAGGACCCTTAATAAAGATACCACAGCCTACACTGTCACTCATCTTTGAGCCAGCAGTGTAAACTTTCAGGTTTTTCAGAAATATGAGCATTACTACTAGTTATTAACATTGAACTTATTGTGCCATCGTCATTTTAAATGATTCTGATTTTAATTCCAAGTCATTTTAAGTGATCTAGTCATTTATTATTTTTGTATCTTTACTAATGTCATTACCTAGTCAAGGTATAATAATAAAATACGTTTTAAAGTTACCGTAGTAATCATTATACATTTAAAATTTTCTTGAAAAGATTTCAATAGCAAAATCAGTAATAAATAGAATTTGTTATTGAGTTCTTATTGAAAATCGAAGTGTGCTAAGCGTGCCATGACCTTTACTACATGAACGTAAATATCTTTAAACAGTCATTCAATAATATCAGCCAATCGATAATTAAATTTGCGCTATAACAACGATCGTCATCGATTGCAAACAACCTTGACTTCATGTAGTTTGAAATTCTCATGCACATTTTGTGAAATAAATTATTTTCAGCAGATCAAAAGATGTTTAAACTTCCACCTTTCAATTTTCATTTTCATAAATTTAATATTGAAATTATCGAAATGAAATGTAAAGCAAAACAATACGAAAATATGAAGAAAATGAAGATGTTGAAGAAGATGAAGAAATCATCTTCAATAACAAAAATAATTATTTTATTCAAATGAGAAAAAATAAGAGAAAAAGAAACATTAACTCCAAGCCATAAAATTATAAGATAAGCCAAAAAAAAATTTTTGTTTTTTGTTTTTTCTTTTTTCTTTTGTTTTTTCTTAAAAATACCACAAATTCTGCTGCATGTATAGATGTATACATGAAAATGCTTTGAAGAAAACGGCAATTGGTTACATCTTCATATTATATTGGCATGATTATCAACTGAAGTGTTAAAATTAGGCAAGAGGGACGACTTGTCTATGCCAAACGTTTATTTTCTAAGCATTTTTGTTGAACGGATAAAAAACCAAAGAAATCTAAGATGCTGTTAAAATGCAAATGCTACGACTACTACTGGATTACAGCAATACGGCAGCCAGTTGAATTTTAACTACAGACTGACTTAGCATACGTTGTTTATGTACGTATACAATGGCTTGTGCTAACGGTTTTAGTCAATTGAGCATAAATCATTTTTTTTATTTTTGTATCTTCTTTTAATGTTTTTCCTTCTTCTCATTTTACGTATCTTAACGATTTGGCTCTAAAACTTTACCACAACTATTGCTGTCATTATTTTTTGTAGCAACATTACACTTGTAATCATATTCGTATTATATTCATACTATGCAGTTGGTAGGTAGATAGTATATGTCAGCACACTTTACTACTCTTAAAAAGCTAAAAATGTGGAAAATGTTGGAATATTTTAAACAGACAATTTAAATTTGGTTTCATGATTTCACAAGATTTTGTTTTGAATTTTTAATAAAAGCAAGTAAAAGAAGAAAAAGAAAATACTAATAAGAATGAAGTAACGGTAAAGTTAAACATGATATGGTTCATATTTCTTAAAAACTGTTGTCCTATTTATCAGAGTTTATAACGGGTGATTTTTTAGCTATTATCTTTTTGGCAACACTGGTTTAAACAACTCACGCACGTTTCGTGTTTTGTTTCACTGTCAAACATCTTCAGTTTGTTCTATAATTTAACCATGAATCGTCTTATAAACGAACAACGCTTGCAAATCATTGAATTTTATTATCAAAATTCTTGTGTTCAGTGACGAAGTTCATTTTTGGCTCAATGGATACGCAAATAAGCAGAATTGCCGATTTTGGAGTGAAGATCTCCCAGAAGCATTGCAAAAGCTACCAATGCATCCAAAAAAGTCACAGTTTGGTGCGGTTTATGGGTTGGTGGCATCATTGGATCGTATTTCTTCAAAGATGCTGCGAATCGTAACGTAACTGTGAATGTTGAGCGCTACCGTGAGATGATATCCAACTTTTTTTTGCCCAAAATGCAAGACACGTGGTTTCAACAAGACGGTGCCACAGCACGCGTAACAATGGACTTATTGAGAGGCGAGTTCGGTGAACATTTTATTTCACGTTCGGGACCGGTCAATTGGCCGCCTAGATCGTGCGATTTAACGCCTTTAGACTATTTTTTGTGGGGCTATGTTAAAGCTCATGTCTATACAGACAAGCCCGCTCCAATTGACGCATTGGAAGAATACATTGAAGCATTTATTCGGGAGATACCGGCCGAAGTGTTGGAAAGAGTATGCCAAAATTGGACTAAGCGGATGGACCATTTGAGGCGCAGTCGCGGTCAACATTTGCATGAAATAATCTTCAAACATTAAATTATATGGACCGTACTATCGATTCAAATAAAGGTTTTATGCATTTTTCCGAATTTTATGTGTTCTTTTTTTAAATTTTTCCTATAGTTCTTAAAAAATCACCCATTATGATATTTAATATTAATAAAAAATGAGGTTATGTTTTTGCTTATTAGCATAAGAGAAACTTTTGTTACATATGTACATATATACAGATATGTGTCTGGTATGGTTGGAATAAATTATCACGGATACTTTTTAAATTTTTATACACACACAATTGGTCATTACCATCTTTCAGGGAGGATTACGACCTAGCTTCTAACACCACATATAGTGTGTGTTAATTTTATCTATAAATGGCGGCACCTATTGTTTAAAGCAATTTTGTTTACTCTCACAATTTTTCTCAGAAATCTGCTGTAAGGATGTCACCTAAAAAATATTATTTTATCACCTTCGAGTGCACTAAACCATTACGTGCACATGCTATTGAGCCACACGTATAAACATAAAAGATAAATAAATATGAAATTGATGGATAGGCTGATGGATATTTCAGATGACCAGTGAATAAGTAGATTTGCTTAACTAAGCAACAAATACTTTTTGTTTGAAAAATTTCAAGGCATCTCCAAATGAACACAATAGAAGCAGCACACATGGGTGTGATATGAGCCTAGCCGAAAGAAAACAACAGATCAGAAAATATCAAAGACCTTAAAAGACTCAATAATAAATCATAATTTATTTGTTTCAAATGTTTTTAATTTATTTATCAGCCAATTATTGCTATAGTTTTCGAACAAAAAACTCTTAAACAAATAAAAAAAAATATAAAAACAAAAGTGATATCCATTGTATTCTCATAACTTTAGTGGGGCAGTCAGTTTTAATTCATTTTTTATGATATTTTGATATGAAATTAATGAGATTGATGTTTATCTGTTAACTACTATTAATAAATTTACATTTTTCTTTTTGCTTTTGGTTCATATTTTATTTAAAGCTTTAAACAAAAGAAATGGCCATCACGACATTGAAATTATTTAATAATTTATAAATAAAATAGTTTTTTTCTCTTTTTTTATTTTAATTTTTCATTCATTCATGTGAATACAGTTTTGTGAATGTTATTTATCAAAGTTATGATTGTATAGTATTTATACGGATTTAATTAAAACATATTTCATTCTTTTATTTATTTGTTGAAGGATTCGACTGTGTGTGAATTTTTTTTTAAATATTTTATGATTTGTTTTTGATATCTGATACGGTCCAATGATTTTATTTTTAATTAAAGAAAATTTCTTAAAATGTAATATGAAATATGGGACAACCTTAGAAAATTATGGTAATATTTGTTAGAAACCTTATTAAATTACAACAAGTGACGTATGTTGCTTATTGCAAATTGAGAGTAAATGAAATTGTCGCGAAAAGTTTCTCAAAAAATCTGTTGTAGACAAAATTAACACACACAACATGGGTGGTGTGAGAAGCTAGGTTGTAATCCTGACTAAAGTGTTGTAATAACCAATTATGTATGTAATCAAATTAGAATTTCTCTGAAAGTTTAGTAGAAAAAATAGCAATCAAGTGACTACCACACCATATTAAAGTCATCTTGATCTGTTTAAGATCGTTATCATGATAATGATAATAAATAACACAGCCCTGCATGGGTTTTGCAAATAAGATGGCTCCAGGTGTTTCCGAAGGCATTTTGCGCGCTGAACAGGGTTCGAGAAAAAGAGGGTTGAAACCCCTAAAAATAGTGTTTTTGGCCATTTTTGAAAAACTGTAGTGCTAAACACTGACGTGCTAGAACCAATGATCTTTGCTCTTTAAAATGAGCCCAAAGCCAAATTGATTGCATGCACCCTTAAAGTAGGGGGTGGGTTTATGTCAAGGGGTGCAAAAGAAAAAGAAACACATTACGAAGGTCCTTAAAAATTAATCAGATTTACTTGAAAATTGTTACTCGGGTGATTTTGGGGTCGCTGATTACAGATCTTCATTCAGGTTAAAAAATTCAAAATGGCGGATCCAATATGACGGTCGAGGTTTATAAAAATTAATCAGATTTACTTATTAGTTAGTTTAGAAAGTTATTTTATTGAAATGGTAAAAAATTAGTGTGCGGTTTAAATATAGAATACAGTTAAATATTAATTGTCTATAACCTTTCACATAACAAAATTCAAGAAAATTCTATCAATTCTTAAAATCTTAGTTTATTTAATGAAATCCGCCATTTTGAATTTTTAAAATCTGACCAAAAATCTGTCATCAGCGACCCCAAAAACCCCCGAGTAACAATTTTCAAGTAAATCTAAATTCTCGAAAACCTGACGTGATGGAAAGTTTTTGAACACAGATTCGTGTTCAGCGCGGAAACACCTGCAGCCATCTTATTTGCACAAAAAAAGTCCAAATTTGCAGGGCTGTGTAATCAATTGCCGAAAAGCAATTTTTATTTATAGTAGAGTGCACATATTTCTGGTTTTATTGTAAATAAAACCAAATTGTATGTGAATTTCTTTAAACAATTAAATAAAGAAAAATAAATAATTTCATTGTGTTCCCATAATAAGTGACTGCCATTTGACGAAATTACTTACAAGAAGTTTTAAAACCTTTAAAACTATTGTTTTTTGCCTTTTGATATTAAATTGTTATTCAAAAGAAGATTTAAAATTTTTAATTGAGAATTATGTTTAATGTTTAACAATCCCAAGTAAACAAATTTGAATTTAAATCTAAGCTTTTCTGAAACAAAGACTTAAGTCCGTGTTCAAGTCCTATTGTTTAATTTAATATAATGGTTTTACACGATCATAAAATACAATTTAATTGCTTTAAGCCTAATTTTATAGTTGCTCTTCCATTAATAAGTTTTTGTTTGCATTGGCGTTTTGTAAATTTTTTTTATCAAATTTCTTGCCCAAATGATGTGTATGATTTGATGGTTTAAGAGCTTGAGATACAAATTTGTTAGCAACTAGATTAGGCCGTTAACGATAACAAAACAAATGCAAATAAATAATGTTTTGAAAACATTAACATAAATTCACACTTATACAAATCTGTACACCATATAGTGTGGATTAATGCTGACTTACCAGTTGTCTTAGTTTGATTGAATTTTATGTTTGATAATCAGATAAAGCCTTTACCATGCCATAAGTTAAATGAATACTATACGTTATTTCTATATTGTATCATTTAAAGGTTTTAAGTCCATTCTTATTATTAGTTTTTAAATATTAAATTTATTGAACAAAAGATCTCATCATGTTGTACGAATATCTTGTCACAAAGGTTGACAATCAGTTTTATTGGCTGTATTATAAATTATTTTATTATGCTATCAGATGTTAACTGAACAATTTTCTCGTTTTCTTATTTCAAAACGATGTTTTGCACGTCTTAATATGAATAATATTTAAATTTTGATTGATTTTTATTGTAATCAACGCCTATATCATGTTACATTTGATGAAATCATGGCAGTTGTGATTCGATCATTTTACCAGCATTTCATGATATTTCAATCAAAATTAATGATAATCCTTATTAAATGATATTGTTGTTGACGTGATTATGTATTATGGTCACAAAAAAAAAAAACGAAATTAATTCCAAAATAAATTATGGGTTTATAATACCACTGACCTCGGCCTGCTTGTGATGCAAACAAGGAGTTGACAAGTTGTCAAGTGCATGTAGACAATATGTCTACAATTTGAATTTTTATGGTTTCAAGATTAAAAACGTTTTAAATTTGTAATGTTATTTCAAACTACTTAATAATAAAAGGCACTCGGCAAAGATGAAACTACAGCATATCTTTTCTTACGAATTTCAAATTTTTTCATCATCAACATCTGGCAACATACGCAGGTCAGGCTGTAAAGTGTTAAAAATGTTTCGTACCATTATACCCTATATGTTGACAGTGGAAGATGGAAGAACTATGTCCATCAATAGATTAATTACAGCATCTTCTCATATTCTTATTATTTCTTTACTCTGTTTCAGAGTTTTATTAATTATGATATTCCAGCTAAAAGGATGGTTGATCTACTGTAGTAAGTCGCAAGACGACAGAGTTGCAACCTTTCACTGCCTAGAAACAATGCCCTTTGTTTATATAGTATATTGGGCACTACCCGACTTTCATGCAATTTGTAATTTGCGGGTTCACTGGTCGGATTTAACCACTAAGTGCCTAAAAAAAATTCAAGCCAAACCTTTTGATATCTCTTATCTTCAAAGTAATCAAGTTTAAGTTAGGTTAGGTAGTATCACTACATGACATTTATCCCTAGGCAAATTTATTACATATTTGAATTGTAAATTCTCACACCACTTATGTTACACTGTCGGACAAAATAAAATGCGGTTTGAAATATTTTTTTTTTTTTGATTAAAGCATATGTTTATTGCTTTCAAATGTTTATAAATTATAGTTTCATTTTTAATTCGGTTAATATTTTATCTAAAAAGTATCTTAACATTGAATTCTTTCTTTATATTTTCTATTTATAATAGAAGCTATATGGCACATAAGGAATTTCAAGTGACAAAATAAAGTAACACTTCGCTAGAAAATATTATAAATAATTAAATAACTTCAAAATTTAGTACGAAGTTGCTCCTCCTGTGTTATTTATGACTTCTCTTAATCTTTTCGGCATACTTAGCGCAAGGTTCTTCAAAGTACTTGTAGGAATTGCCCTCCATTCACTTTGCAGTTTTTCCCAAAATGTTTGAATATTTTTTATGGACTCCATCGGGTTTTTGTCATCTGAGATAGCCCAAAGATGCTCTATGAGGTTTATATCTGGGCTTTGAGTGAAGGACGAAATGATGAGCGTCTATTCCTAAATGGCAGAGTTCGTGAGGGTAGAGATGACGTAATTATTGCATACGCGAGAAAAAAAAGGTTGTTTTTGATGGATAAACGCTTATTCAGCCCAGAAAGTATGTTACCTATGGAGTGGACCTCTATGTTTGCATCACATTATGGCCAATGCGTTCGGAATTAGTTTTGAAATATGTATGTCCCTATGCTTAGAAACCCAATTGATTGTGACCTTTGGAAAATCTGCCATTTTCTAGTGAATAAATGAAATAAATTTTTTTGCTGAATACTTTTTTCGGTAGCGAATTTATTCAATTTTTTTTAACAAAACTTTAATTAAATTTGTCAATTGACGTTGAATTTTAGGTATATGTAAACCTAAATCTGTTTCAAAATGGCCGTTTAGAAAGTTGAATTTTTAACAATGATGTCTTGGCTCTTATAAATTATTGAGAAGGTAAAAATGATTTCGATTAAGATCTGGAGATCTAAATTTAAATCTTAATTAGACATATAGTGCTTGCTGCCACTGTCAAGAACATATTTCAAACACAACAATATATATATTTTCCTCTTACTCCTCTAGGGAGCATAGGGCCGCAACAATAGTACGGTGCAATTCGGGGTTGCCGGTTTAGACTATTTATAATTAATTTTTTAAAATATTTTTCCTGTAATTTCTTCATTTCTTATCCATCAAATACTCAACAAATATTCGGATAAGGAAGCTTGCCTTGATTAAAATATTCGACAATTAAATGTAAATATATGACGAAATCATTTTATTACAAAAGATATTCCGTATAAAATTCAACAGATGCAGTATTGTAAAGAAGGGGAATAATTTATTGTGGAAGTTAAATCACATGGAAAAACAAACTTCAGATATTTTGTATGAATTTTAAAGAAAAATATTTTTACTGATCACAGGCTTAAAAACAAAAAAAAATATGATGTTTCTCTTTCCTATGTTAAGCTCATTGATGGAAACCTAAAAGCAATGTCAATGGCATTATATGACTATGAAAATTGAAGTTTCACTTTAAACATACACAATACAATGCCCCTTATAGGTACTTGAAACAACATTGTAATCAAACGTAAACGTAACTTTCAGCGAAAAAGACAAAGTTTTTCAAAAGAAAAAAAAAAAAGAAAAGAAAAAAATTTTTCATGCAACAGCTTCTTTTGCATCATCTTCAGCTTAACAAAATTTTACACTCTACAAAAGAAGCTGTTGATGACACAGAGGATGAGTTGCATGTTTTTTCTGCTTACAACATTTGATTGGACTTTATTTTCTTTTTATTTTGTTGATTTTTAACATTTTTTTGTTGTATATTGATGTGTTTAGTCATGAAGTTTGTGATGTTGCTGTTGCTTTTAAAGATTTTATTGTGGTGGCCAAAGATTTTTTTATTTTTTATTTTTTGTTTCTGTTTTTTGGTTAACTGTGATGTAAAACTGTTCGAGAGTTATTATTTAAAAAATAGTTTTTTTTGCTGGTTTACATTATGACGGATTATTTATGAGGTAATGCCCCATTCACCATGTAGCTCGTGGTAATAATTCGCATGTAAAATTATATTTTTTTGGCCATAAAAAAGGGAAACTATTTCTTGTATTTCTGTTAGGAATTTTGTAGTTTTATGACGTTTCTTTTGAGAAATACTTTTAGAAATTTAGAAACAAAGAAAAAAACATTTTATGGTGTTAAAACCTCCACAAAAGAATTCTTTGACAAATTAAAAGACTTAAGAAACAAACCTCATTGTTTAGCTAACAAAAGATTTAAGCAACAAACTTTATTGTTTAAGTTTTATTTTTTTTTTAATTTTATTGTTGTTTTAAGTGTTTTATTGTTTTATTTTTTTTTAATTTTGTTACTTTTAATTCAACACTTAAATGATTTCTGTGACAAGAAGATGGCACGGTAGCATTATTTTGTCTTTCATTTAATTTTTGAACAATTCAATTTCAATTCCAGGTGTTGTACGCTGCCTTGAGAACAAGACCAACTCTTCATTTAACTTGGCTTCTCTTTTCTCCAGTTCACAATAGATTCGTAAAACAACAATGCAACAACAAGGTAAGTCTATTTTATTGTTTATATTTAACTATTTAAGTGGTCTTAAGGGCATTATTAAAGTGTGAATGCAACGTATAAAAAAATATTTTTATTGTTTAATGTTTTTAATTAAATTAAGATAAATATGTAATTGGCCTTAAAAAAAAATAAACGACATGACAGTTTCATTACACCAACAAAATTATATGAAATTAGTAATGCCCTTCAGAAGATATAAAAACAAACAAAAACAAATTATGAAATTTTCTTTTTTTGCAACCAAGTGTAACGAATGTTAAATTTCCTTTGAACAATTAAATTATAAGCGTAAATTTAAAAACAAAGCAACAAAAAAAATATATTACAATATGTTATGTTTGTATTTATGTTACACATTTTTACACAATTATGATAAGACTATTATTATGATTATTATCTTCTGAACTAAATTTATTCAGTTACAATGGAAGGGGAGTCTACGGATTCAGTTTTTTTTATTCAAAAATTATTGTAGAGCTGTGAACATTTAGAAACATACTCTAAATTTTAAAATGCTATAAGACAGCAGAGACTAAGTTGACTTTAATGTTTGTATTTACTTACTGAGTTGATATAATCATATTTTTACAAACAATGAATGAAAATATAATAATTGTGGCATCATTTAAATTAAAAACAACAAATGCAAAATGAAAACTAAATCTGAAATGTTTTTATTTTTTTTACTTTTTTTAATTAATCTTCAATGCCATTTGAAGAATAATTATTCTAATCTAAAGTGTAAAATCACAATGGGTCCTGTGTGTGGTGTAACTTCTACCTAAAATCTAAAATGGTTTGTCATTTGTTTCCCTAAGGGCGCGCTGCTCGTAAAGTTTAGAATGTGATGGCGTATACGATATATACGATGTTGCCTTAAAATTTTAAATCCGTGTTTTATCCAACATATCATTTAGTTCCTAGTAAATGCCAAAGGCCGTAGGAGCCCATTGAGATTTTTTTTTGTTTTTCTATATTTGATGCCGAGGTTGTACCCAATTATTAGACATAAGGCAGACTCCCACAAAACGAAATATGATAAAGTATTTCATCGGCGAGTTCCCCTCACCAGATTTCCGGCAAAAACTCTGAGAGTAAATAAAATTTCCATCAAAAAATTTCTCAAAATCTGTCGTTCGGAATCGACTTTAAACTATAGGTCCCGACACTCATGTATAAAAATAACACACCACATAGGTGGTGTGAGAAGATAGGTCGTAATGCTGACTGAAGGGTTGTAATGACCAATTATGTACGTATGTAACTCAAACTGAATCCCATACATTTATATTGGTTTGTACATATATATGTATGTATTTTGTTGTTAATTGTCATATCAGCGGCATGTCCATACCAGGTATATATCAGGAATCAAAGTACTATCTTAGGGAACTACTTCTTCTACCAAGTGTTGTGTGCTTAAAGAGCTATTTACATATGTATCCCGTCTTTTATTAGCCGCTTGCTATTTTCAAATTTAAAATCGATAGTTTTATTTGTTTTATGGACCTATTGATGTAATTATGTGTGGAATATAAAATCGTTCAAATTTTCACCACGGCTACTCTGTTTGGAAAGCAAACGAAACACCCAATTTTCTATGAGTCTGGTATATATATCATGCTGTATTTGACCGTTAACCTGAGTTAAGTTGGCTTTGAGGACCTTTGTGATTTCTGGCTTATTCGCCTCATTAGTCCAACGGGGTCAAATGGCACAGTCCAAACCATCCTCATATATTCAATAGCCGGTGCAAAGTGTCCACTGTGGCATGAACTGTGTGACACGTTGCGCCGTTCTGTTGAAATGATATGTCGCTGGTGTCCAGGCCATTCAATTTAGACCAAAAGAAGTTGTTCACCAGTGGTTGATGTTGACAGTGACGGCTTGGCCAACGTCGTTTTGAAGAAACATGTGGATTTGGTATCGTTACGAATTCTAGAATTACTGAAGTGGGTCTTATCGCTGAAGAACATTTTCACGTGGCACGTTGCCCGTACAAAACAACAACTTGTTATTGAAAGCTAGGTCTGTCCTTTGTGATTTGGTAAAACAGATTGAATAAATGACAACTAATTCGACATATTCTTGTGTTCTAAGTGTTTCAAGTAATTTTTTTTTTAATTTCTGACCGAATTTAATAAATGATGCTGGTTAACTGCAATTTTTCCTTAGAGTAATTAGCCCAAAGAGAAATAAAATAGGAGAAGAATAATACGCAACTGTTTCAGTTCAATCATGGCGATAATGTTTTAAAACATATCAGAACAGCACAACAACTTTGTGTTGAATACATGCTACAAATTTCTCGGAACGAATATTTCGGTAAAAAAAAACTTTTAAAAACTTTCGTTAAGAGAGCCATCAAGTTATTTTTAATAATTTTGACAAATCAAAGGAAGAACAAGAAAAAAATCCTTAAATACTAAAATGGAAACACATGCCCCATACCGAAAAAACTGAGTACAGAGAAACATACTTCAATAACGATGCAGTTGAGTGTGCATAATTACATAAAATCCATGAAATGAATAATAAATTTATGAATGATGATTAAGAAGCATGCAAACTTGCATTTACATAAAAAAACACATGCAGAGTACAGTGCACAGAGAAAATTTGCAGCCGTTAGTGGTATGGCATAAACTACTTTACGATAATCAAATATGAATGAAATTTGAAAATTTTTAAAACAAAAATTAGTTACAATATATGCATTTATTTATTTATTTATGTTTTATGTTTAAAATGTGTGCGTATATGCATACATAAGCACATAAGCAATAATGGCATTAATTTTCCATTCAATGTTTATTTATGTTGCCAAGCCAACGCAGCTATAACGGAGCAATAAACACAACATTTACGGGCATTGTAATGGCAGACATTTAGTTTTGTGTGTAAAAAATTGAAAATTAAAAAAAAATAAAAACAAAAAAAATTTTTAAAAAATAACATTTTAAAAGCGTAAAGATTTATTTGTTTAAAGCATAAAGAGTTCCGGAGAAATTTACACATAAAAGTTAAAGTGGAATAAAGAAAATGTTTAACACATTTTAAACAAAATTTTAAAAATATTCGATATTTAAATTGTGAAACAAAGAAAATGCCAATGACTTACATCAATAATTTAGTGGCATAATGATATGCAGAAGGCTTGCAGGGAAATAATCCAGAAATTATGCACTGGATACCATGAAGGTCAAATCAACAAAACAACAACCTATAAAACCACTGATCTATGGAATCTAGGAAGACAGCACAAACCTGAATCGGAGTTGGACATAATACAGAGGCTAGCGGTCGTTATTAAAACTTGCATCGCTGTAAGCTGCACATGGTAGCGAAGACCAGAGCTTTAGAGACTATGGTTAGCATAATGTATCATAATGAATCCTGTAGCTTACAGTTCATTTTTTATTTTCATTTCATTATTTTCGGAAGATAGCTGCGGAAGCTTTTTGATCCCTGAGTGAAATATTCCAAATGCGTAAGGAAATTCGTGGGTATTTTGTAAGGCGAAGATTATCGACCACCATATGCCATCGAAAGATGAACTTGCATATGAGGTTCAAAGGATGGGACATAGCAATATAGCTTGATAGTCAGGCTCCTGTTGAGGCACTAGGCTCCTATGATTTTAAATCAAACATAGTATGTAACTGTCTGGTAAAGCTAAATAAATTAAGTAGGAAATATAGAATTACCCTTTGCTGGATTCCATATCATGAGCGAATTCTCGGCAATAAGCAGGCAGATGAGCTTGCGAAGAGGAGAGCTTCCACGCCAATGATTTGGCCAAAACCTTTCTGTGGCTTAAGGAAAATATTATGCAAATTCTACCGAACAAGGGAGGAGAATATAAAAAGAAGCCAATACTCTTCTCAGAACAAAAATTTTTAAGGATCCTGTGATGAGTCGAACGAATCATCTGAACATATTTTTTGAACATGTAAGGTATTAATGCGTCTCAGGACGAAAGACTAGGGAATGTATCAGATGCTGAGCAGGGAATTGTTCCTGTTGACAGCGAGGGTCCTGTAGTTTTTCAGGGCAATAGGCTTGGAGGAGATAAGGTATAAAATTTTAAGGATACTCTGTAACTGCTGCAACTTAAAAAACAGCATCGAAATGATTTGTTCGTTTTCGCGGGTTCACCCACGGCCAGAAAATTGATAAAATTTGGAAAATAATTGTAGAAGACTGACATATATGTAGACAGCGTGAACATTGTATCAACAAACAGTTATCAACCATTCGAAGAAAGTTGGATACACAAAGAAGCACCATGTTTTGTGCACCAAATGAATTAAGTGAGAAAAATTTATGAAACCAATAATCAGTTAAGATTTGCTGTTAAAATGAAATAAAATCGAAGAATTGTACACCTGAAGCCTTCATTATTGGAATAAGAAAAGGTGCTTCGAAAATGATAAAACCTAAATAAAGCTCATTTCAAATATAAGAAGAAAGAGTTTAATTTTGTGATCATACTTTTAACCAAACTTTAATACCAACCAACATTATTGCCATTATATTCGCTGTACTATAAAAATTTTAAGTTGATTTTAAAAAATATTTTTGTTACGTAAACTTCATTAAATAAATAGAAAAATTAAACTATGAAGCTCCGTAACCGTATTTATGTTTTAACATTAAAAGGAAAAAACAATTAAAAAAAATTATGAGCAAATATTTTCATCACTCATTATAATTACGAACACTGAAATACGTTTACATAAATCTGTCATTATGACCATCATTCAATTGCAGAGTTAAAGGCTTCAACCAAGATGTGGTATTATTAAAGAAAACTTAATAAATTTATGCGTATGTATGTCCAATGTGTATACGTATGTACTAGCAATATGCTTTTAAATCTTTAAAAATTTCTTTGCCTTTTACGAATGAGTCCTTTCCAGTTTTACGGGTTTAGAAAGAAAAAAAAAAAAAATAAAACAGAAAGAAATGTTAAGTAATGTTAAGTAATAAACAATGCATTCACAATTTTAATTTTTATAATTATTTCAGCATTTTTTGAAGATTTGCTTTAATTGAGTTTTTCTTGGATAGTTTTCATTGGCCCACTTTAAAGATATCCGAAATGTTGATAGTGATTTAATCCGTATATGAATATGTATGATTATGTATACATATATGTATTACGTATACATATATGTACGTACATTAATAAGGCCTATGAAATATGCCGTTTAAATTAAAAGAGAATGCTTAAACTATTTACAAATATTATGACTGGACAAATAATGAATTTATGAGCGGTTAAGACTGATGGTAGGATACCCTAACACTTTCAAACAATTATAAGCTGAACTATTTCGCTAAAGCTTGTAATTACTATAGGCTTTGATTTGTAATTTACTTAACTATATGCACTTTATGCATCGATCAGAAATATTTTATGTTTTCACCAAATTCAATTAAATTCTGGTCTAAAATTTTTTAAATGTCCGCCGCTAAAGTGCTGTCACATGTTTCTTTTGCGCTTAAATTTCAAATCTTATTGCCAAGGTCTGTTTCCGATTTCTGGTTAAATCAGTCTTAAGCAATAACAGTGTTTGAAGTCCATTTCGAAACATATTTTAAGTGTAAGATAAATAATTCGCTTCAGGTAATCAAAGTTTAGATTAAAGTGAAAACTGTGAAAGTTAGGAAATCTAGATCTTATGCCCTTTTCTTATGCCTTTTCCTTTTGGCTGTCAAAAAGCAAATTTACCATTCTTATTATTTCTTTGCTTTGTTTCAGTTTCCCTAGATGAGTTTTTCTGTTCTAGAATAATAGGGTTGCCATCAGTTTCTCTCTTTATTTAAAGCTTTTTTTATTGAGAATCGGCAAACGCTATACAAAAATATTATGTCTGAAGGGGAAGATATTCACCTTCGCGAAATGAGAGCAGCAATGTCAATGATCACAACAAATTAAAATGTTGTAGGCTAAGAGACTTAGACATTATTCAAGCATGTTTAAATATTCTTCGGCGATGTTTACAATTTCTGTTATGGCTATGCTTCCTTAAAGTGCTTGAATTTATAAAATACGAAGAAGAAATGGTTGTCGTATGCAGAATTTTGTTTTGTTTACCTTACAAACTTTCGCTGTTAGAAACTATGATTATGCCTTATGTTTGTAAACCAGCGTACAATATTGACTTTGATATTGATGATTAAGCAATAGTATGCTGTTTCCAGTTTTAGTAAGATTAACTTTACTTTTATATCAGGCTTCTAGCTTAATTTTCTATCGCGATAATACCTTCGAGTTGCCTTTGGACGGTGGGACACTTCTGGGTTGTGAAAACGAATGGAAGGACAAGTTTCTCTCTGTACAATAAAAATTTCACAAATCCATTTGTACTCATTTCTCTTTATTCTCTTTTGTTTTAATCACTTTCAGAGTTAAAAAATATGATTTTGTAGGTATCGATATATAAAATAAATAGAAAATCAATTCAAATATAGTTCCCTGTAGGATTCCAGCTTTGATGGGCCAGAGGCTATTTAAATAATCGACCTCCTTTATAATAAACGAGAACTTTGTCAAGTAACTTTGTGATATTCCTTATTAACTTAAAGCTACGTGAGGATTTAGTTCATGAATTAAACCTGCAGTGTAGTGGTGAGGAATTCAGCATATTTTATTTTTAATACAAAATCCAAAATTAACATTTTCTGTAATTTTCCCGGATTTAAACTTGGATTGCTCGGCTTGCTGTAGTATTAATAGTATTATTTGTAATTGGCTTTAGTCGTAATTTGGAATATTAATCGGTATATTCTAGAAAAAACATTTCAATACTTCCAAGAGAGTATCATCTTTGACGGAAATAGTCTTAAAACGTTGCGTATTGAAAAACTTTCAAGACAAAATATACTAAATTACTTTAATACAATCTGTCTACCTATGATAACCACATTAAAAATGATTAGCTAAAAACAAAATTGTTTTGATTAAGCATTTTAAATACTTCTTAAATTGACAAACAGCTTTTATGCTAAAATCAATAGAAATCAAAACATTTCGTGAAAGCGGCGTATTAAGAAAATTTGAACTAAGCAAAGCTGCATTAGTTCTGAGTTAAATTTGTATCAAATCGATCCATAATTAAAAATCACTCAAAACTAGGAAGTATTTAAGAAATCAATCTAAAATTCAATGAATTCAAATTTATTTTTTTTAATTGTAGAAACTTTAATTAAATCATGATTTCAAATAACTCGCTTTACTACTACAAATGCAATATAGTTTCATTGGAATTTGAGTATTAAATGCAATAAAATTTAATTTCTAATTTAAAAAGTACATTGTACATGGCAATAAACAAATTATGGTAACCTACTGTTTCATTTATTCATTTCATTGATAATAAAATAAAAATTATTGGTTTTATAATTAAAGTTTAAAAATGTAGTTCTTTTCCATTAAACCTTTCCAATATAACCTTTTAACTCTATTTCCAATACACTTTTATTGGCCTTTTCCCCCAAAGTACTTTTTACAGTTGATTGTCAAACTTTCAAACTAATAAAATTTCATTTCAATTCACTTTCATAAATGCAACTTTAATTGTAACGTCCATTACTATTAGACATTATAATTATTAAACATTTAGTTAAGCAATTAATTAAATAAGTTTTAGTAAAAGTTTTCCATGTACATACAACACGAAATTGACATCAACAGGAGGAGTACGAGTACAATATCTACTCTTTTGATGGTTTTGTTTTACAATCATAATCATTCATGTTTAACATTAATTGTGGGAGTTGGTTTTATTTGATATTTTTATTGTTTTTTTTTTTGCATTTTTACGTTCATTACATGAAATGTTTATTGTAGTTAATTTCCGTATAATCTCCATTATGATTTAATTTTTTAAGATATTCAGAGATATTTTCATGTTTAAGCGTGTGACAATTGTCCATTCATTTGCAGTAAATAAGTTTATTTTCAGTTAAAATATCTTTTTTTTTCTTACCCAAAACCCATTTGAATTTCATGATTGCATGGTTTTAAATATTTTTGGTAAATATGAATTCAGTTCAATATCACAATAATTCCACAATAATGATCATTATCATTTGTCTTAAGAAGTAAAAACTAAACATTATGACCTTAAATAGTTTCAAATTACAGATTATAAGATTAAAATGGTATCTAAAGTAATTTGCGAATCTCTTAACCACACATTTGAGATTCTTATTCATAGTGAAATATAAATAAACCATTAATATATTCATTATTGTTAATTATTTTTATTGTTTGTTTTTGTATCAATGATTTTTAGAATATTTGAAATCATATATCTACTTAATCAATTAGACTACGTTTGTATACAAAAAATGCTACATACATATATACATAATTAGTCACTATAGCCTTAGTCACTAGTCAGGATTACAACCAAGTTTCTTCGTAGTCTAGCAGGTAGTGTGTCGCTATGAGAGGGATCAAAGCCAAGGTCAAATAGTAAAAAAAATTTCTTGACGACTTTCTTTCAGCAAAAGTTTCTGGCAAAAACTCTGAGAGTAAATAAAATTGCCATTAAAAGTTTGTCAAAAATCTGTGGTTCGGAATCGACTTTGATCAGCAACAATTTTTACTTTTTACTGACTTTATACCTTCAAAGTTTCTTAGCGCATTCGAGATTTCTCACATATTAAACATTTAAGGTAGTGGCAAATGTGTCATTTAATTGCATACATACACAGTGAAGATGAATCTCAAGTAATCAATAAATACATAACCATACTCAGCATCATTTAAAGCCTCAATAACCAATAGAATAATGAATAATTTACAGTATTTACCTTAGCAGTTTGATACCGTTTGAAGTCACCATAGTCTAGTAGGTAGTGTGCTCGCTTATTAGACATAAGGCCATGCTTGAAACCCCATCTCAGACTTCTTGAACAAAGTGAAGACAAAAAAACATTTCTTTTGACAACATCATCTCAGCAGACGTATGGCAAAAACTCTGAGAATAAATACAATTTTCTTAAAAATCAGTCGTTCGGAGACGACTTTGAACTGTAAGTTTAACATACACACACAACATTAGTGTTGTGGGAAGCTAGGTCGTCACTAAAGGTTTGTAATAACCAATTATGTAAGTAAATAACTAAGAAAGATCACTAAAAAATACGATAAAAATTCTTGAAATTTTTGGGAAAGGCCGTCACATAAGCAATGTAGACTTTGCTAGCGAACTAGACTTTCATCACTGGACATTCAACACGTGGCAACTCTCATGTTTTAGATAGCATCTCAACTAAGAGTGAAATATTAACGAGCCGAATATCATTTTACGATTTACTGCTAAAATAGAACAAAATCTAAAAATCAATATCAAAATCTAAAAATTCTGTGGCGTATGATAACGGCTGATGAAATGAGTATCCTGTATGTTAACAACGTGAGAAAAAATCATCGACGAAACAAAGCAAACCTCCAGAAACGATGGCACAGCCAAGATTGATGCCAAAAAACGTAATGCTGTGTGTCTGATAAGATTGTAAGCGAATTGTTTATTTTAAGCTTCTACAAATTAGTAAAAAAATAGTTTTTGATCTCTACTGTCAACAAATAACGAGATTGGAGTAAGAAATGCAATCAAAATGGATAGACTTGATGAACCGAAAGGTGTTGTGTTTTATCATTATAATGTCGGACCCCATATACATTTTTAATAACCTGAAAGAACTTTCGTGACTGAAGGGTTGTAAAGACCAATTATGTATGTATATATGTATGTAGAAATGGCAAAATGTTATCGTTGAACTTGGGTCATATAGATCTGGTTTAATAAAACTCGTTGAAAGTATAATGAAAATGTGTTCAATTTTTTGTCAAAATGAACATTCTCGAACATCAGTATTAAAAAGAAATAGATTTATCGCGAATCCTAATAATAATAAAGATCGAAAATAAATCGAAAGTTCAAAGATTGAAATTCAATTGTTATTATATTTACTTTATGTCTTTCTAGTTTATTTAAAACCAAATTTACAAATTTGTGAGGATTAAATAATTTTTCTTTTTAAAACCATGAGAAGGAAGTTTACTGTTTAATAATTTTTTTTAAAATAATTTTTATGTTTTTAGAACATAAAAAAATTTGCAGTGTTTTTACGATCAGGTTATCGTTTTGTAAACTTACCAAATGCATATTTAATCAAATAATCCAAACTGATTTAAAGTTAATTTTTAAAATTTGCTTCACAATATGATTTTTATTATCTTCGTTTTAAAATTTGTGTTTTGTTTGTACAAAAAGTTTCACCTAAAAAAGAAGCAAATATTTGAAAGAAATTAAAATTTTTTTTATGAAATTTTCTTTTTATCACCAATATATTAATTAAATTAATTAAAAAACACTTTAGTTACACGAATTTTACAAATACAATCAATAAATAAAAGATGTTAATTATTTATTATCAATTTTATGTAGATTTTTTTTGACGATTTCGTAAAAAGAAAATAATTTCTTTAAATTGTAACTGAAATTCAACAACACTGGCACTAGCAAGACAGTTAAACAGTAAAAAAGAATTCAAATTTATAACAGTTTTTTTTTAAGAAAAGCGAATGAATTCAATTTAAAAGTCAACCGTTTGAAACAACTTGACCGTTTGAATGTTCGTTGCAGACTGAAAGTGAGTCTTGAGCGGTACTTCCCTGAAATGCGGTACAAGAAGAAGCAAAAGAAAAACTTAAAAATTCATACATAAAAAATCATGAAACAATCATGAGGTTTTTTTTTTAATTTTATGTCTTCTTTCTGACTTTAAATTTGTATACATTTTTCTGTTGTTATTGTTATTGTTTTTATTATTTCTACTATAAACTGAAGATGTATGAAATAACAACAGCAGCCTAGCCATAGCAGCACACCATGGCAATAACATCAAATATAACATTTAAAAAAAAGCCTTTTGTTTCTGTCCATTACAAAGCCTACATGAATGAAATGTTTAGCAACATGTTGCTAAGCACGTCAGCCGGTGTTTTATCTGTAAAATGTGTTGTTGCGTTAAATGCTGCGCGCATGTGCAATTGAAAGCAAAAGTGATTTTTTTTCATTGTTTTGCTTTTAAGTTTATTTTGTAAATAAAGAAATTTTAGTACGAGAAAGACGAATTAAAAATAGAAGTAGTAAAAATATGTTAAGAAATACAGAAATATGCAAATGTTCATACATACATACTTTATACACTATTGTGTGCTTGTTCATGTTGTAGTTGCTATTTTTAGATTTGCTAATCACGACATTCATCATCATCATCATCATCATCAACACAACCGATTGTTATGATTATTGTTATTAAAGAAAGCTGCCGATTTATAAACATAAACTTAAATGTTTCAAATGAAACCCTTTAGGCCTGACAGTAATTTTTTTCAAGTATTAAAAAGAGTTGACGTTTTTGACTTTTCGTGCTATTGACAGTCAAATATGGCATGATGTCTTTGGGATTTTTTTTATTTGATTTGAAATAAATTTATTCCTTTTTTGGCGCTTTATAACTTGAACTCTTTCATTATCAATTACTAATTATTGTTAATTTTATACAATGTTTATATGTATGTATTTGATACCCAAAGTTAAATTATGTGTTTAAAATGTGTACGATTACATTGTTTGTAGATTTTAGTTGGAGAAACAATTAAATGTAATGAAATTACGATTAATAATAATAGGTCTGTTCGCGTTGTGTGTAACGCATACTCTCGAATTAGTTCAATTTGAGCGTTTACTCTGTTTCGACGAGACATCCTGATGCCTACAGGACCTAACTAGAAAAATGATGGAGAATAATGGTGTATGAATAGAGATGAGTTTCTCCAAGCCACGATCTGGAGAAACTTATTCGAGATACATAAAAAACTTGTGCTCTACAATTAAAATTGAAAATACTTTCCTTACGCCGAGTATACCCTTCCAAAATCCTTTTTCTACTCCTGAGAAAGGTTTTGGAGTTATGCACGGCTTGGACGGCTACCTCCGTACAGGCTGATCAACACGTTTTTTGGTGCGATTCTCCATATGAGCTTCTAGCTGATTTAGCTTTACATTCTAATCTTGAGATAAGTCCATAGGAGCTGAATGCTATGATGACAGTTTGACTTTCAGATACTATTGTTATGTCCCGTCCTCTGTACATCTTGTTCAAGTTGAATTGAATGCAGCTTTCGATGGTGCAAACTTTTGTTTACAAGCAAATTTATCCATGGACTCTGCATATTATGTCCACTCACTCTTATTACTCATGCTCTTTGCGAAGCAGTATCTGAACTCGTAAAGTCCAATTTTATTGTTTTGGAAGCAGTTAAAGGCGGAACTGTAAGCCATTCGATTTGTCAGAAAGTTAACGATGTTGATGAATAAAAAAAAGCGAATTGTTCCGATGTATCGGTAAGTTAACATCGATAACACATATACATATATAATTGGTCATTATATTCCTTCAGTCAGGATTACGACATAGCTTCTCACACCATCCATGTTGAAGGTGTTAACTTTATACATGATTGGCGGGTTTAAAGCCGACTCCGAACGACAGATTTTTGAGAAACTTTTCATAGCAATTTCATTTACTCTCAGAGTTTTTGCCAGAAATCTGCTGAGAGGAAGTCGTCGAAGATATATTTTTTCATATTTCGTTTTGTTGGAGATGTCTGACCTGGGGTGTGAAACGAAGCGATAACATAATATAATTGGTCATTACAATCATTCAGTCAGAATTACGACCTAGTTTCTCATCATTAACACTAAATATTAGACTGAAAACGAGTCCCAGATAACGTTAATTCGTAGTTGTACTTAGTTTTGTGTGTGAGTGTGCTTGTCTGCCTCATTTATGAAAATAAAAGCAATTTAAAGTTACCATATACCATTTTATCCTTGAGCGCTGACATAAAACCGATTTTTAAAATAACTTTCCCATAGCAATTGTAATAAAAAAAACCTGGCCCTTTTTGTTTTTTTTTTTTATCAATATTATTAATTTAAGAAAAAGCGGTTTTTTATTTTTATTTTTATAATTGTACAGCAAATTTATTTTCCAAAAAAAAAAATATTCCGAAAATTACATAATCAATGATGCTTTAATATGATTTTCTGAAGATGTATTCAGGCTTTTTGTTTGTGTGTTTGTGTTTTTTTTTTGTATGTTTTTGTTTTATATGTGTAAGTTTAATCCCTGTTTTACTTAAATTGTTTTTTCTTTTTTTTTGTTATAAGAAGCAGCATTATTTTATCATGTCTTTCTGGTTGTTAGTCGTCAGTTGTGTTGTTGTACGAAATTGTTTTTTTGGTTATTGTTTTCAAAGCAGGTTGGTATGCGGACAAAAGCTTTTCTTTTTTGCCAAAAAGATGTGCCACAAGATGCCACCTTACCACATATTGAAGTATCATCATTACCATCATCTTCATCATCATCACCATCACCGTCATCGTCAACATATTCCTTTATTACAAAATTACTTGAAAAAGTTTGCAAGAAAAATTTTATAAAACTAACTAAACCAGCATCATCTTCATTATTACGAGAGTTCGGTTGTCATTGTATTGCATAAAAAAGTTTTAAAGCCGTTTTACTGGTTGTTAAACGACTTGAAACAAGCCTTAATGAGCAGACAATTACAGTTGGCTAGCTGGAAGATTCGATTCGCTTGGCCAAAGTTTTATCCCCGTCTATAAGTTATTATTTTTTACACATTTAGCCTTTATTTATTTGTTTGCCTGTTTGAATGTTTGCTTATGTTAAAGTTGAAAATTTTATTGTTTTGTTACATTACTAAAGGCCACATATATTGACTCTCTTATAAAGGTTTTTGCATTTGGGGACCAAAGCTTCCAATGAACATTAATTTATTGAAAAAAGAAATTTTTATTTGTTTATTTACTTGCTTTTTATGTGAACTCTAATGGCCATACACTCTTAAATATTTATTTTAAAATAAATAAGGTGTGGCATAACAATATTGTTTTTGTATCTTTTTTTAATTTGAACACCGGTAAAATCAAAAAAATTTTTTTGTTGTTTTCAATTCGTTAGTTGTTAAATAATATTTTTTTTATATTTTTTAATCACTAAAGTAATGTAAAAAGTTGTTATAAATCTATTTATGTGTTACAATGCGCTTAAATACATAAAGAGACAAAGAAATTTGTAATGTAATAAAGATCGTACATTTCTATTCAGTATGTTCTGTTGCCTAAAGGATACTACTTTACGACTGTCTTAGGATAAAGAAGAGGCCTCATTACCATTGCAAAAACCAATAATGCACTTTAAGATACGCTATAATTGTCTTCTAAATAAGAAGAGACAAGATTAAGAACCAAATATATAGGGAATTTCGAAAGAATTCAGCAGCTCATGTAGAGAAGGAATAGGAAACACAACAAGGCAAGAATATCAAAAGTAACGATCGTTACCTTGATCGTAAATAATAAATAAAATATTTGTTAAAGTAAAAATTTGATTTTCCTTCACGTGAAAATTTCGATTATAAGTTCCACTTAAATGGCTATCGCCATACCATAATAAGTAGTGTGTTGGCTTACTATCCAAGGACTGGAGATCTGTACAGCTTTAAAATTTAATTCCTCTTTCTATTTGCTTTGAAGCACATATGTGAGTTTACTCCTCAATGAGTAGGATTAATATGCAGATGAGTTGCGTTTTCATTGTTTGAAAGGGGCTATACTCACTAAGAAAGCATGTGTAAACAATTCTTAGTCTAACGGGTTATAAACAAAGATTGTTCTTACCTCAAGAAATGGCTTATCGAAAAAAAAACAACTTCAACCTATAAGGTGTACAAGAAGAAGAACCAAGAGTTCACTTGAAAGTGCTGTGCCAAATGCGAAAGATGAAAGGAGACGGAATTTTATTTTGCAAACCACGAGTTATAACAAAGCCCCGATTGTAGTAGATATAAAAAGAAAAGTAAATAAAAATATAAGGGAAAGAAAATTTTGTGTAAAAAATAGTGTTAGTTCATGAACTGGATTGTGAAAAAATTTTGCTCGCCTTTATATTGTTTTTCGATGATTATTTTTTTCCATTACTCCTCTAGGGAGCATATGGCTTCCACGAAGCATCTCCATCTGACACGATTCTCCGCTGATGTTTTTGTGTCTTCCCATGTCAGGTTATTAAGCCTTAGTTCTTGTAGGACCGTGCGTCTTTTTCGATGATTATAGTCTTACTAAAAACCCTCATTATTGCACAGAAAAGCTCTGGCCTCATCAGCGGTTTGGAAGCTTCTCACCCATTAAGCATATCTACCCGCTCATTGTCCTAATTTCCCACGTAAACTGAAATCCAAGAAAAATTCTATCTATTCCTGGAATATTGTATAATAGAAACGTATTAAATGCTCATTTAATTCAGTCCTCGGTATAAATAAGCAGCAATCCTTTTTTTAATAGATACAGGCTGTAGTAGCATAATCTATTAGGTAGTATGTTGGCGTACTAGGCGAGAACTCTTGAGTTCACACCATAGATTTGACATCTTGACTAAAGAAATACAAAAGAAATATCTTTGCGAGACTTCCTTGTAGCAGTCTTTTGGAAAAAAAGCTTTTCAAATTTGTGCACAAACTAATCATGTCCAATCGCGGATAAGCATAACACACACACTATGGTTGGATCGAGAAGCTAGGTTATAATCCTGACTAAATTGTTGTAATGGCCAATCAAATAAGACAGCAATAGACTGTCACTACCACTCCATGCGAAGTATGTGAACATCATCAGATTTAGCCTTTCGCTGATTGATTATTTTTACAGTTTTCACCTTTCTTCCACATTATAATTAAGAATCCTAAAGAGATAGGTTTAGTCCTCTTTACCTCCTTATTGCACTCGAGAACCTTTGCCATATATTTTTGCTCTGTACACAAGCTTAAAATGATCAATCGAACTAAATTCTGAAAGATAAGTACATATTCCATTAGACGACGTTTTTCACTGAGTTCTCAGAAAGTAAATTTGTTTAATCTATTTCATCCTACTTTACTACCACGAAATCATTTTTATGTTAAAAAGAATGTATAAATTTCCTTTTGAATACAAAATTATCGATAAAAAATAACGAACAGTTCGTTTTGTGATGTCACCTTAATCTCTACGTATGTATGTACAAATATGAATGAATTTTTCCTGGTAATATTTGTTACAAATGCACGCCACTATATGCTATCGTATATAAACCACAAAAAGACACAAATTTTCTTGCCAAAAAAAAGTGAAAAGAAGAGAAAATAACAAAAGGTAAAGAAACCAAAATTGAAATTGGGCGCGAAACCGCTAAAAGATGTATGAGTAAACAAAACGGATGACGGTTTTTCTATTTCCATTACTTAGTGTTGTTGCGGTTGTTTTCTCGCGTTTGTATTTCCATTTCGCATGTACCAGACATAACAACAGTGGTTCCAACCAAGCCTGCAGTGGGAACATTAGTGGCTTACAATATAATACTATGGGGGTAGCATGTTGCAATATTATTGTTTTCTTCAAATTTTATTGCATTTCATTTCGTTTTTCTTCAATTTCTATTTTATTGTTATTGTTGTAGTAACTTTAAAAGTTTCATTTGCCAATAATCTGTCGGGTAAATATATTTACAATATATTTTACATTGGGATTGCATTCAGTTTTAGGGAAAAAAAATCCGAAAAAAGAACACAAAGTAACAACATTTGTTGAAATACAGACAGACAGACAGACAAATAGACAACAGATGCAACCAATTAAATGACTAAAGAAAACGAAATTAAAATAACGACACGCTCAAAGCTTAGACAAAAGGTCGTCTATTAAGGTTACCAGAAAAGTAGAAAATGAAAATAAATCCAATGTTTTCTTTTTGTTTTTGCATAAGAGTGTTTAAAAGCAAAATAAGAGTATTTATTACTAAAATTGAGCACCAAAACAAAATTTATAAATGGGAATAAAATCACAAATGGTAACATTATATTATTAATTATGTATGCTGGTCGTCATAGTCTAGTAGCTAGGGTGTTAGCTTATTAGACTAAGGCCCAGGTCAGACTTCTCGAACAAAACGAAATATTTCTTCGGTGACTTCCTCTCAGCCGATTCCTGGCAAAAATTCTGAGAGTAAATAAAACTGCCATGAAAAGTTTCTCAAAAATTTGTCATTCGGAGTCGACTTTAAACTATAGGTCACGCCACTCATGCATAAAATTAGCACACCCAACATAAGTGGTGTGCCGAGCTAGGGCGTTATCCTGTCTGAAGGGTTATAATGACCAAAAACTAAAATTATGTATGTATGCTAGAAGTTTGCAAAATCTTGAAGATGATGCATTAAGTGAACGCCCAAAATCCTACAATACATCCACGATGTGGTGTTGAATGTCCGACAAATAAAATAGCTGATTCCATACACATATATATATGCTGAATAATTAATTCATATTTTGTATCAAGATGAACAATCTTTGTCAAAATGCATGTCATTCCGCTCCTCTTAAGCCATTGTGTCTGTAACTGTATCCTTACCTTTTCTATAGAGTCTTCCAACAAGTTCGAAATTTGGCAGTTTACAGCAGCCATCTTGTTGAAGTTACGTCTGTCAAATTATGTAATTTTAGTTAGTCTATTTAGACATAACATGGATGACCATATACAACGATGTGTATTCGGCAATTGAACCTAATTTTCATTGAAAAATCATCTTCAGCCCATTAAGGCCCATTTCTGGATGAATGGATGCGTGAATAAACCCAGGTCAGCCACCTCCAACAAAGCGAAATATGAAAAAAAATTTCTTCGGTACTTCCTTTCAGTATAAGATGAGAGTAAAAATCTATCGTTCGGAGTCGACTTAAAACTGTAGGTTCCGTTACTCTTGGATACAATTTTTACACACAACATAAGTGGTGTCAGAAGCTTGGTCGTAATCCTGACTGAAGGGTGGCAATGACCAATTATATGTGTATGTATGTATTAATCCACATGAGATCCAAAACCCTATAATGCATGCCGTAAAAATCAGTGTTTGGTGTAATTTTTGGGCTGGCGGCATGGTTGGTACATTTTCCTTTGAGAACAATGTTGGCCATGAAATCACTGTCAACGGCGGGAACTATAGGCCATCAACTTACTTTAGCCTGAATAGGATGATCTGGTGTGCGAAGCTAGATCTGGACACCATATGCCTTCAATATTATGACGCTACGTGCCGTACATTCCTGCAGCAAGGAAGATAGTAGCCAGTCCTTCCTGTTTATTTATTGTACATATTTTCTACAAATCGATATAACATGTTGTTGCTGACATTTTATTTACACATGCTTCATAACAACCTGCACCTCCAGTTGCCAGACTGACTTTTTTTCCTTTTTTCCAACAGATTTTAATGATGGGCTTTCTTTCTTTATGGTAGTATGTTTACTTTGGTGTAAGACTATTTGAAAAAGGCCAACAGTTTTGTTACTTTTTATTGATGTTCGGCAATTGTAGTTGTAACTTTGGCGGTCATTGTTGAGGTTGCGTTGTCTTCTTTCTTTGTTTTTTTTTTTAAGGCGTAATCAGTCATCTCTACCCCATCTTCATTTTAGTTTGAAAATAAATTTTTGCTTCGTTATTTCGTTTCAGTTACTTATTGCTCTTTGGCGCTGAGTGTATTGAAAAGTGAAATTTTTGCAAATATTGGCTTATTTGCTTTGAGCCAACATGTTTATATTTACGCTGTCATACATATGTACATATATCAATATGATCATAAAGAGAGACAGAAAGAGAAAAAACGTTAAAACGGAAATATATACTTGAACAGTTTTTTTCTTTTCTTTATACGTCTTTATCATTTAATTTTTTCTTTGCCGTAATACAAGCCAATAATGAATTTTTTTCTTGTTGTTGTTGTTGTGTTTCTTTATCAATGAAAGCGTGCAGAAAAAAGACTTCAACTTCAGCAAACGAGAGATATTTCAGAAGAAAACAACTAAATGTTCGTGAGACTTGCAACCACAAAGTAAATATAAACACTAAAATGTATGTAAAAAAACACTGCGAGAAATAGCCGTAACATAATTGTTAAGGCATTAGTGGTTCTGATCACAGGCCTGAATGAGCGCTGTGCCCCGTTAGAATTCCTGTAAGAGTGCGTAAACGTTCCCTTGTCAAAGTCAAGTAGTTTCCTGGTTTTCCTGTTGTCCCCTATTGGACACAGCAGTTTTGAAATGCGACAACCAGGTATGTTGAACCAGCTTTGGTTTGTTGAATTCCATGCTGTTTTTTTCCAATTTGAAAAGGTATTTTTGTAGGGGCGCATATATCCCCTCTATTGTCTCCTCCTCAGATATCTCCTATCCCTTCCGTGCCAGTTCGTCTGCCTATTCGTTCCTCTTTATGCTACTGTGGCCCGGGACCCTGTAGAGGCTGATGTTGTGTCGACGTATACGGTGTAGGGAGTCTATGCAATTCCTGTCGCCTTTTGATTAGACGAAGTGGGATCCCAGCGCTTAGATTGCGGCTTGACTGTCCACACTTATGATCCGAATAAATACGGAATAAAATGTCCATTACATGTTCACCACAGCTCTAGTGACGGCCCATTACTCTTTTTATGGAATTTTCAATGACTTTTTCACAGAGATTTGCTTGCAGTCTCACCGATGACGTGTTGGATCCCTGATTTGAGTTCAGTTTATTCGCATAAACAAGAGACTTCAAAAACCTCATAAAAGAAAAACGCGTTGCGATAAAATGCATCATATTGGTGAAACAAAACATTTAAAAATCGGCAGTTGCTACGAACTACAAATTGACTGGCATGACTAGATCTCAATGGCACGTTTAACACTCTGTTTAGGACTTTAGTTGCATATGGACATTAAATCATTATTTGACCTTGATTTTGTAAAAATTTTATCAAATCAAAATAGCACGTTTTTTTCTTTCAGTGTATTGGTATGCTAGCCAAACTCGCTTTGTATACATGTGCATTGTATGTTGCTCATATACATATATATAAACATAATTGCGCAACATCTCTGCCAATACATACATATGTATATAGTAGTATATAAGGTGTGACATTGACAGTTTATGTGAACAATATCAGTTGCATAATCAATATTTTGGGACATTGGCAGACGTGAAGTCAAAAGACGATGAAATAAAAACATCAGCAGAAATATGCATTAAACATTTTTTTGATTTTGTTTTTGTTGTTGCTTTCTTTACTATTTATTCATCATCTGGCTTTTTTAGGAACTTAAAAAATTTTGTTTGTTTTTTCTTTTTTTAATTTTATGAGCATGGGTTGGGCAGGAATGAATTTGTATAGTTTTTTTTTGGAAATTTTAAATATCAGTGGTGCGTACTAAAGTTGTGGTAATTGTTGATATTTTTTATAAAATTGTTTATCAACAAATGCATGTCTTATGTAATTTATTAACAATTAAAATTAAATATACTTTGATCGACTCATGGACTTGCTGTGATTCTATTTGCGGTCTCTGTCTACCTTCTCTCATCTGTCATCTACTTATTCATCTCCATCCTACACATTTCGCTCCAATGTGCTACAAGGCACCCTTTGGTCATCCTCACCGTCCTAATTCTTGAGTATTTCACCACAACCACCATCATTGTGATACTGTCGAGCGCCTCTATTGTCTAGTTTTGATTATTTTAGTATGGATTTCCCGTTGGTTAGACTTCAGACCTTGCATATGACTTTCAATCATTTATTGATTAATTTTCTGCCGATTTTACATTATTGTTTTCAACACTAGCCCGTTTTCACTTTCGTACAATAGAGTAGCCTTAACGCATGCGTTCCATATCGCTTGGATTGTACGTAGAATCGATATTGTAACTGTCGGGTTCTCTTTGCTTCTGCATTTGGTGTTCTTATGTATGTCATTCATAGTTAAAATACTGCTTAGACGACAGAAACTGACTTCGGCGAGTTCCTCTCAGCAGATTTCTGGCAAAAATTGTGAGAGCAAATAAAATCGTCATGAAAAAGTGTCTCAAAAATGTGTTATTCACAGTCGACTTTAAATTGTAGGTCCCGCCACACATGTATAAAATTAACACATAATCCTGACTAAAAGGTTGTAATAACCAATTATGTATGTTGTGTTATAAATGAGATTTATATTTCTTTTTATATATTTCGTTGTCATTATTCGAATAAAATTTCTTGTAAAATTAAATACATGTCGTATTAGCTTTTGTTGTGTTACTTTTGATCGACACTGTAAGTTATTACATTTACGAAAAATACATATTTTTTATTTTAATTTGTTTTTTATCTGTTGTTTACAAGATTAATGATTAGAAATATTTGACGTGTTATTAGATCAGATACGAGTATAAAAATGATCAGTCACTATATAATGCTTGAATTGCGAACAGTAATTCTCTTTTTTATTTCTTTTATTTTAACAAATACAATGGACAATGTCCGTCTTGTATGGCCTATTGTTCCGCGATTTTTTTAAAACGTTTTGCTGCACTAGTTAGGTAATTGGAAATATATTTTTTTCCTTAACTTATTAGTCATAACTAATAGAAAAAATTAAACGCTTTATTACAGCATTCAATAAACAAAATGTACAAAATAAAATATGGAAAGAAAGTGTCCATTAAGACAAATAACAAACAGTTGCCACTTCGAATAATTTGTTGTTTTTCCTTTACCATTCAAATAATGTGCCTCTGCAATGGACAATTGAATAGCTGATGCTATTGTAGAAATAAAAGACAATAAATAAAAACCACACATTTGTCTACTTTTTATGCGAAACAAATCTGCTTGATTTTTATTTATTTGAATTGAATTTTTTTATATTTTTTAATTACATACAAATATAATGAAAATTATTATTATTTTTATTAAAAATTTATAAATAAAAAACAATCAACGTAATTTGACTGGCCATAACTAATTTCACAGATCTTTTAATGTTTAATTACAAATGAACAATTTTTTTCCGATAAAAAGTACAGGATAAGCGTGAGAAAGACTGCAATTGCTTGCCGATTCTCTTGGTTTTCTTTTTATTTTTTTCAACAAACAAGCAATTTTTTTTTCAATGTTTCTGTAAGAAGAGGGTGTGAGCGTTAATTACAGGCAAAAATAATAATTATCGGTTAAAAAAAGTAGTTGCGTTACTACAATGTGAAAAGTAATAAATGAAACATTTTTACAAGCATTGATTTGTCTTTAGATTGTTTAAAATCTATAGGCTTTTTAAGTTTCGATTAAGAGGAACAATATGACATAACTGGGTCAAGCCTGCTGTGTAAGGCTCAGGAAGTATGCAACCTGTAAAGGGTGGACATATGCATGACTATTAGCTCCAGATTTTTATGTGAGAAAGATGGGTCACTAGGCCTAGAATAGGGACCTGTAACGGCGGACGTATTCATCACTAGCAGGTACCGAGTCTACTGTAAGAAAAATGAGTCGATGATGCACTTGATAGCCAATTGTGTAGCACATGGGCATAGAGGATACAGGTTATACAATACACATCTATAGGCTGAACAAGTCGTTTAACATTGTTATTGAAAGAATCTTGGTTCACTAATATGCCGCTTCTGTAAGACAAGTGATTTCAGAAGATCGGGTGTTTGTATGGAAAACACAAAGAAATCGCGTGGTTTTGTCTTCGAGTTGTCTTACAGAAACAGCTTGTAAGTCTGTAACCGACAGCGTTTTGAGTGGTAAAAGCCATCTTGGACCTTAAATCACCTTAATTACATTATATTAGAAGCGAAAAACTCATTTCCTTCATTCACTTCATTCATTCACTTAATTCATTCACTTCATTCATTCACTTCATTCATTCACTTCATTCATTCACTTCATTCATTCAATTCATTCATTCATTTTATTCAATTCATTCATTCAATTTATTCATTTCATTCATTTCATTCAATTCATTCATTTCATTCATTTCATTCATTTCATTCATTTCATTCATTTCATTCAATTCATTCATTTCATTCATTTCATTCATTTTATTTATTTCATTCATTTCATTCATTTCATTCATTTCAATCATTTCATTCATTTCATTCATTTCATTCATTTCATTCATTTCATTCATTTCATTCATTTCATTCATTTCATTCATTTCATTCATTTCATTCATTTCATTCATTTCATTCATTTCATTCATTTCATTCATTTCATTCATTTCATTCATTTCATTCATTTCATTCATTTCATTCATTTCATTCATTTCATTCATTTCAATCATTTCATTCATTTCATTCATTTCATTCATTTCATTCATTTCATTCATTTCATTCATTTCATTCATTTCATTCATTTCATTCATTTCATTCATTACATTCATTTCATTCATTTCATTCATTTCATTCATTTCATTCATTTCATTCATTTCATTCATTTCATTCATTTCATTCATTTCATTCATTTCATTCATTTCATTCATTTCATTCATTTCATTCATTTCATTCATTTCATTCATTTCATTCATTTCATTCATTTCATTCATTTCATTCATTTCATTCATTTCATTCATTTCATTCATTTCATTCATTTCATTCATTTCATTCATTTCATTCATTTCATTCATTTCATTCATTTCATTCATTTCATTCATTTCATTCATTTCATTCATTTCATTCATTTCATTCATTTCATTCATTTCATTCATTTCATTCATTTCATTCATTTCATTCATTTCATTCATTTCATTCATTTCATTCATTTCATTCATTTCATTCATTTCATTCATTTCATTCATTTCATTCATTTCATTCATTTCATTCATTCATTAATTTCATTCATTCATTTCGTTCATTCATTTATTTCGTTCATTCATTTAATCTATTCATTCATTCACTCATTATTCATATAATGACTACAAAATATTGTCGAACAATATTTGAACACTTTGATAACAAATAAAATTCAGTTCCTTTGACCGCAACGCAACATATATTTTTCCAATCTATATTTCTCACACTGTATACCGAACAACGTTGTACATCAAATCAAGAAAAATGTAAAATTAAAAAATTTTGTAAAAATTGTATCTTTCATGAACAATTACGGATTTATTATTAAGCCTTAGAGGTGAAAGTTATGTATGTTGTTGATAAAAATTTAAACCTTATTTTTACTACATTGGGAAGTAAACAACTGATAATTTTTGTTGAAATGTTTTATGTTTATGCAGAATTGCTAATTAAATGCTTCTTAAAGTGTGGGATTGATTTGACAATCCACACTAGGAAAGTTAATTGCAAACAATGGGGGTGTATGTAAGGTTAAATTTTGAATCTTTTTAAATCTACCTTGAACACAGTTACGTAGGGCATATTAACATAAATTATCGAACATCACAGTTCAATAATGTTTTTTGTTAATTTTCTGTATTTGGGCCTTGCCTGGATTGATGTCAATCAGTTTCAATTGCAACATGCATACTATCAATCTCATCTAAATTCCGTACACGGAACAAAATACATGCGTACACAAAAACGCTCTCATTAGGGCTAAATATTAATCCAAATGACCCTTACTTAAAACATATTTCGATAATCAACAATCAAATAGTGATTGATGACACATAAGTATTTTTTTTTTTTTTCAATAAAATAATGGTGATTGATGACATTCTTTCTGCTGCATATCGATTGTATTGTAAATTAAATCTAATTATTTTAACAAATTCATAAAATTTTATTAAGAATCAATTATTGCGTTCAATTGGAATGAATTTCTAGTGCACAGTGTTGGCTGTTTGATTGATAAGGCATATGGCACATTACCGATGAGTGTGTCTCGACGGAATGGAAAAATAGAGCGCAGAGTTGTTGAATTTGTTATGAACGAAACTAAATTCCTAGAGGTTGGAGAAATTGATGAACGATGACATAGAGTCTTTTTAACGAATGCAAGAGGATATGTTGTGGAAGAGTTCTGAGAGTAAAAAAATCGAAGTTCTTGAAAATTTTTTAGATCGACCAGCCATTTGCACACGTGTTAAAAAGCAATACTTTCATTTTAAGAAAAAAAATTTTGAAATGCACAAAATACTCAGTCAAAAACGCAAAAGAGTTTCATAGGCAGTGAGGAAGTGACATCAGGATGTCACAATAAATAGCTTAACGTATTAGAACTGAAACAATTATATATTTGGTACACATAAAAATTAAAAAAAAATACTATTAAGCTTGGTGCTTTTAAGGCAAATGGTATAATCAAATTTTTTCATGCGCTCTCCTTATATGTTTTATATACCAATAAGTTATAATTAAAGAATGTTTTTAATAAAGAATTTTTTTTTGTTTTCTCTTTGCAGTAAGATAAAGTCCACTAAGTCTTTATTCTCTTCCTCAAAGCAACAATCTTCTTGTTTTGAATTACAGCAAAGGCTAGGTAAGTGGCACTTATCATTATTTTTCCCATGCATTTAATTTTCTACAGCTCTGAAACATTTGTAAATGATATGAATATAAAAGACAATGTAAATCCAATATGATTTATTTGTCATGAGTTAATTATTAAAATACAAAAAACGACATTTTACACCTTCAAAGATGCCACGAATTTTATGCCAATTATCATTGAACCATCATATTATGTACGAGGGTCTTTGATTAATCATTAATTGTATTTCTTTTGTAAAATTTAATCTTCTTTCTTTAATCGCATTACAAAAAAATTGTTTTGTGTGTATTCAATTCATTTTAATTTTGTTTCTGTCTATTTAACACCCACAACGGATTTGTGTAACAATGTACACATGTATGTATGTACTCTTCATTATAAATCCACAAAAAAAACCCAAAATTTTTGTAAAGAAAAATTTATAGTAAAACATGAAAATAAGAAATTATCATGGTTTTTTAAAAGATTTATTAACAATATAACTACGTAGACATATTTTTTCGTTTATTTTTAACTGTGACCAATTTTTCGTGGATTTAAGTATTGTATTTACAATAAATAGTTTAAATTCACATTGAACGCCTACAGCGAAATATTGGCATGAATATTATTTAATAGACAGATACAGATACAGAGACAATATGAAAACAAAAGAAATACTCAATCAAGATAAATCATACGAATACGATTTATTTCTTTCTTTTCATACACGCTGAAGTTGTAAAAGGTCAAATGTTGAATATTTACCACGGTTGGATGTGTATGTTCATGTACATATGATTCGAATAATAAATGAAATTGACTTTAACATCACAACATAAGCATGTATCTGAAATGAATATGTTTTTCACACCACAATATCAAAGAAAAAAAAAAAGTTTTTACAACAATGCAATTGAACATAACAATGGTACAAATAAGCAACAAATTTTTGGAAAGAGAGGCAACGAGCATTAGAAATTGTTTAAATTTCCAAAATTGTTATGCTTAAAAAACAGCAAATGAGTAGAATTTGCCATTTGGCTGCCTATTTATGTATTTATAAATTTTGTATTGCATGGATGCTTTAATAATAATTCCATGAAATTATTAAAAATTTACAGTTATTGCAAGCTTAGTCTTTAAACAAATAACCGAGAATAAATTGAATAGTTTTTCTTTATTTTATTGTCTTGTTACAGACATTATGTCTTTTACACTTGCTTTGGTTGAGCTTCCCATAAAAAGTTAAGTTTCTGCTAAATATAAATTTGAAATGTCTTTCTCTTACAAAATAGTAAAGCTTATACTAAATTAAAAAACAATAAAGCTTTGGGAAAATGCTAATGTCCCAGTGAAAAATTTAAGACTTTGGCTTAATGATCGCTTTTCAGTAACATATCCCGATGATTAATTAAAGTCCTCATAAATGAAAATACCAGCGTAATCTTATGGAAAAAATTGATTATGTCCCTATTGAATCATGTTTTAAAAATATTTTTGAGAATAATACATACATTAAACAATTCAGTTAGGACTACGACCTAGCTTCTGGCACCACTTATGCTGTGTGTGTTAATATTATCCATGAGTGGTGGGGCCTACAGCTTAAAGTCAACACCGCACGGTAAATTTTTGAGAAACTTTTCATGGCAATTTCATTTGCTCTCAGTGTATTTGCCAGAAACCTGCTGTGAAGAAGTCGCCGAAGAAATATTTTTCCGCATTTCGTCTTGTTGGAAATGTCTGAATCCGTGGCCCGATGTCTAATAAGCCAACACGCTATCTACTAGTCTACATCGACTTCTTTTAAGAATAAGTACGTATTATTCGTATTCAATTGAAATTCAGTAAACAATTGGGCACTAGGCTTTTAAGAACTGGACACGAGTCTGTTGCTAATGTCTTTTTATAAACTTTTTATATCTTCTGCGTTATAAAATCAAATAAACCGAAGAGGAGTAAAGGCCATAACCCTTAACAGTTGACAGAATTTAGTCAGATCGCTAAAGTTATCTGCTGCTCCATAAGATACTAAGTTTCATAAGTAAAGTAGCCTAGTGATGATTGAGCGCAGGGTGTAAGAGCCACAAATTATATTTCTAACCCATCCAGGATCCCGCAGTTACGTTGCTTAACATATTCGCATCGGAAAATTAGATTTGTCATTTTAAAAAACTTAGACAACCGGAAAGAGGTTTCTTGAGTGTGCATTTGTTTGATCGTTTCTTTTTTTATAAATTCACTGGCATACAAATAATTAAAAAATTTATCCGCTTTTGGACCACTTTATTCCAAAATGTTTAAAACTTTTATATCAGAACTTGGGATTGGGCTAGTCAAGTTTATGGTGTACAGCAGTGTGGAAAAATTCGGTACTTTAGATCTTTTTTCAGTACTTATTCATTTCAAAAGTATCCCCGTTATACACTTAGTGCTTTTTAGTATTACATATTTTATCGTTTGCGCTTTTCAACTATTAATGGGTTAGCAACATGTTCAATGTAATGCAAAATGTAGTCTTTAGCCCCGGTTAGCCCAACGGTCACGTAACGTACGTTCGTTTTTAGAATACGAAAAGCAATGAGAACGCTTGCCGAACCGTAATGTAATTTATATAAGTATTTAATTTGCTCTTAATATGCTAAAATAAATTTACATTCCATTACGTTCCCTTGACCTTTGACCAAACGGTGCTTTTACGTTTTATTACGTTCCGAATGAGTCTTTATATAACCTTAGTTTCTCTATTCCATTTCCCTTTTTTATTTCTATTCCATTCCGTGCCTGTATTAAGTATAAATAAATATTTTTTTGGAAAAGTACCATTTGATGCAAAAAAGTACTCTTTCAGTTATAGTTTAGTACCATTTAAAAATTTCAATTTTGCAACACTGGTGTACAGTACTCTAGCTCTGTTAGGCAGAATATTCGTTTCCACATTTCCGTTCACTCCTTGATGACTAGGTACCCATATAATGTGTTCCATTCTATACCTGGCGTAATTGTTAATCGTCTTTTTACATTCCTTGACGGTCCCATAAGCTGTTATTGACTTTAATCTCGTATGTTAGTGAATACATTTGAATCATTATACTATGCATAGTGTATTAATACAATCCGGCTAAGGTTATCAAAATCTATTGTGCTCTATATGCGGAAATTAGTTCGAAATCGATAAAAGATAAAAAGTACCCCTAGTGAAAATAGCACGATGCGAATGTGTTAATAATAAATTATGTTTGTATTCTTTTATACCCATGCTTCCATATTTCAAAACCTATGGAAGTAGAAGAAAATAAAACAATTGTAGAAGTAATTATCACATCTATATATTTATAAACACTTTATTAAACATTATCTTGATGCATTCTTTTGGTTTTTTTATTTTTACTTTTTGTCTTCTTTTAATTATTTTTGTTTTTGTTTCTGTTTGTTTGTTTCATTATTATTATTATGCTCTAATATAAAATCTATAAATATTACAAAATAAAGTTTTTTTTTCATTAAAATAATATTCATACAAAATATAATTATAATAATAATACAATATACATACATACATACATTCATATCTATAATAATAAATTCAATTGTAGTTACAATATATATGTAGAAAAAAACATCAGTTATTACAAACAATATCGAAATATACAAATCTAAACATTTATAAATATTTTCTTGTGGTATGTATTGTATATTTGTGTGTATACCGTATGGTATGTTTATGTTAATATATGTATATTTTTCTTTTACTTCCTTTTTTTCCGTTTATGTATTTGTGTGTGTCTGTGTGTGTATGTTTGTATGCTTATATATGTATGTATATTTTTCTTTAAAGTAGAAGTGTATATAACTATAACTATGTATGTATATTTGTTATACTTATAAATATAAATTGAATACAATACATTGACAAAAATAATATCTATTCTTTATTTATGTATGTGTGTGAGTGTGTGTTGATGAATTTCTGATTTATTTTGTTTTTATTTTCAACTGCCGAAATAATTCTAATGAAATTGAGGATGTTGATTGAGATTTTTGAAAGTGGTTTATAAACAAAAACAAAGTAAATGAGTGTGTTAAACAGCTTAAATGCCATTTAATTTATAACAAAAATTTTATTTCTTTAAAAAATTACTAGAAAATTTAGACGCTTTGCTACAATCCAATCACGCAAGCATCGCAAATGGACTGATTACGTAGAGATCTTTATATCAGTGTGAGGAAACAGAACAAAACAATAATAAAAATTCATATCAGTTAACCATTTTAGAATATCAATATGGAATAAAAATTCCCATTGTAACTCTCCTCTCACAGCAAGCCCTTGCTGAAACCAGTACACACTTGAATACCGCACATCTACAAAATACAGGAGGCCGTTAAATACCAAGTATTCTTCTAGAACTATGAATCACACAACAAAAGTCCAATTCCTATTAGCAACAATTATGTTAGTAACAATGAAGGCTTTTATAAAGCGGCTGTTAAAGCTACGCCCCGAATTGCTGGCTTTCAGAAGCGGAAGATTATATGCCAATATCCCTTAGGATGGATATGCAGTAGGATTGAACAGTTAGGTGAAATGCAACGTCCTTTGTATATTTCTGTAAACTATAAAAATGCCCTCGATTCTATATGTACATATACGTATATTCATATATGTATGTATATGAATGTACATGTAAATGTTTTGCATGGTAAAATCTAGTGAGTAGTACCCCCTAACTATCCCATATACACAATACCAGTTCGATTTTGGCAAATGCTTTGCAACATTGTTACATACACTTTTAAGAGTGGTATAATTCCATGATATACAGATGAGTCAAAGACATATAATGGGCTTTTTGAGCCAAAAATTAAATATGCACAGCCCATGGGGTACAAGTTGTTTCCAAGCGATAGTTCACATCATCAGAATATGTGCTCAATAAATTTGAACAGGAAGTCTAGAGAAAGAGGCAAAGCTATATTATATGACAGTTAAGACGACATCATAGCACTCTGACCTTATGAGGTAACCTTAAGATATGAATTGAATAATCAATCAGCAACACTAGACTGAATCCTAGGTCGTGTAGTAATTCACATCATTCACAGTAATTCACCTGCATTGAACAACAGGCAGATCTGGTTGTGAGAATGGTAGTTTTAATGAAGTGAATCAGACCAGAATCTTCCTATGGAAAGATAAGGAGAAATGGTAATACTTTCCAAGTCAAACGGATTTGAGACAATCTATCATTCTGTTGGGTAACTATAATGAAAAGTAATTTGAGTTATGTATCAGAATGCCAGGAGGTAGCCTGAGAATAGTAACCTGCATTTTTTACCAGTTATTGCGAACTCAAAGGACGGAGAAAGAAATATAAGACAGTTATCCGAATAGCATCCTGAAGTTTGTCAAGGCAACAGCATCACGAGACTCAGTTTTTACACGTTTATTTATAGGTTTAGTGCAGCTGGATAAATATTCTGTTCGCAGTACTCTGCGGTATATCGATGCTTCTTTTCGATGCATTACATTAATAAAAAAATTTATGTTTTTACTACTTCGCATATTTAAGCAGCACTACCACAATTTCACTTTTGGTTACCCCTATTGAAGTCACATCCTACTGGTTTGTTATCAACAATAGTTCATATTCAGCTTAAAGGAAAATATTCTGATTGAGAAATACTGCACGTTTGCAACAATCATGTAAAAAAGTTGTTCATTTGGTAGTGGTAGGACCTGAATAGGTTTAATGATTTCTAATTATTAAAGAAAATTGTGGTCAATTAAACAAAATCAAAAACAAATTAATAACACAGCCCTGCATGGGTTTTGCAAATAAGATTGCTCCAGGTGTTTCCGAAGGCATTTTGTGCGCTGAACACGAATCTGGTTTCAAAAATTTTCCATCACGTCAGGTTTTCGAGAAAAAGGGGGTTGAAACCCCTAAAAATAGCGTTTTTGGCCATTTTTGAAACATTGTAGAGCTAAACGCTGATGTGCTAGAACCATCGCTATTGTCAGAAATTGACAACTGATCTTTGCATTTTAAAATGAGCCCAAAGCCAAATTGTTTGCATGCACCCTTAAAGTAGGGGGTGGGTTTATGTCAAGGGGTGCAAAAGAAAAAGAAACACATTACGGAGGTCCTCAAAAATTAATCAGATTTACTTGAAAATTGTTACTCAGAGGTTTTTGGGGTCGCTGATTACAGTTCTTCATTCAGATTTAAAAAATTCAAAATGGCGAATCCAATATGGCGGTCGATTAATCTGATTAATTTTTATAAACCTCGACCGCCATATTGGATCCGCCATTTTGAATTTTTTAAATCTGAATGAAGATCTGTAATCAGCGACCCCAAAAACCCCTGAGTAACAATTTTTAAGGACCTCCGTAATGTGTTTCTTTTTCTTTTACACCCCTAGACATAAACCCACCCCCTACTTTAAGGGTGCATGCAAACAATTTGGCTTTGGGCTCACTTTCAAGAGCAAAGATCAATTGCCAATTTCTGACAATAGCGATGGTTCTAGCACGTCAGTGTTTAGATCTACAACGTTTCAAAAATGGCCAAAAACGCTATTTTTAGGGGTTTCAACCCCCTTTCTCTCGAAAAACTGACGTGATGGAAAATTTTTGAAACTAGATTCGTGTTCAGCGCACAAAATGGCTTCGGAAACACCTGGAGCAATCTTATTTGCACAAAAAAAGTCCAAATTTGCAGGGCTGTGTAATAAAACGATACTTAATATAGCAATTCAAATAGGACTACCAAACCAAGTCTTGTTTTCCAAAATTAATTTTGGTTTTAAAAAATTTGTTTTTAATCCTTTTAACACATGAAATGAAATTTAATGAACAAGTCATACAAACAAAATTATTAGAGTGTATGTCGAAAACAGTATGTAGTATATGTATGTATATGTCTGAAATGCTTTTATGTAAATATTCTACCCATTTTTAAGTTCATTTAAGTTCTCTGTTTATCAAAATAATTTTGTTTTTAAATAATTTTATTGTATGAACATACACATACAATGGTTACATAAATATCGTTTTCTTTCAAAATTCTTTACTTCTTGTGTTATGTAAGAGGAAACGTTATAAAAATAAATCCAAAAAAATATTTGAGCACATTAATGGAGGATATACGAGTATATACGTATTTTATAGGCCATAAAAAAATTAAAGTTTTTTTTACTTCATTTGCTTAAACTTATTTATATAAGTATTCCAATATATAATTAAGTATCTAAGTAAAGCAAATAATAATTAACAGAAGCAAAATTCTTACGTTGCATAATTATGAAAGTAAGAAGAGAGAATTAATTCTTAACTGAATAGTATCTCTATTGAAACGAATAGATGGAATGGATAAACGAAACAGTTTCAGCTTCCTTTTCCGTATTATATTAGAACTTTTGTAAATTATTTCGTATGTCTTCGGACCAATAAGTTTCTGCTTGGTCTGGAGCATATCATTGATATATTCGTTAGGAGCCGAGTTTGCTTCTAACGTCGTACAAACTTCAGTAGTGTATAGCACGCCTACCGTAAAGCGGTAGACAAAGCACTAAACGAAATAGTTGGCGCCATAGAGAAAGCTTCTGCTATCTTTTCTACATATAGAGGAGGCGTTCAACAATGTAGGCCATAATACAATAAACCCCTGTCTGGTGAACATTGGCTCGAGCGACGTGATAAATAGATAATTTGTTATCATCTGGGAGCATCCAATCTTTATTGGGTTTATGCTTCGCCAGGAAACGGGTAACTAGAGGCACACCGCTGGAGGGAGTATAAGCTGACGAAATCCTGATACAGGCCCCGGGAAACCATCTTTCAACGATCAGTGAACTCATGGAGTCGGCACTGGCAAATTTGTTCATCACTCGTAAGTCTTATTCACTCGGAAGTATAAGGTTCCGAACTTCACTATTTCAAAAGCGAAAGGTGTCACTAAGGGAACTGGCCGACTTAATCCGGGGCTCGGGGTGGTTCTAACCCACCACTAACGGATCATGACAAGTGGGCTTACCTCACACTGTGGTGAAACAATTGGCCATATGGGCCACCGAGTGAACTAGCCTTTGCTACGCTCATTATTGGCTTATCGACGTTTCTTCGTTACTTACTGTGATGACATTAATGTAGATTAGCTCCAATAGGATAGACAATATACCCTATACCTGCCGTGACTAGAGACTATCCTTCGAAAATTAAAAAGCATACGAAACATTTTGTATACTGAAAACTTTTATCCCACAAGGATGGAGGATGACATCAACAATGAATTTCATTGGAAGATGAATCACGTTTCCGGTTAATAAGAGGAGGTTACAATGAAAGGAATGCTATTTTGCACTTTATCTATAAATTTCCAACGCTCACTACAATGATATTATTACGTCCTTATTTTACAAAATAGAATAATTTCAGAAATTTTTCTGTAAGACGTAATACCAATAGGATTGTAACACAATGGACCCTTTTAAGCACTGATGCAGCAGCCTTGAGAGTGTTCGAGAGAAAAGTCCTACGTAAGATCTTCGGTCCAGTGCGTATTGGCGATGATTTCCGCATCCGATCCAACAGAGAGCTGTATGAGCTCCTCAACGACATACAGAAGAGGACGACCTTGTATCCGTTGAAAGGACCAAATCTAGGAAGGCGCGCAAGAAGCAGAGGCGCCTGTAAGGATGTGTTGCGTCAGATCGAAATCCATTAATCGGGTTGTTAATGGCCAATTAAGTAAGTAAGACGTAACACAATTTTTTAGCTATTCTAAAGGGATTATAAGACCATACGAAACCAGTTGATCACCACAATTTAAGCTACACCATAGTTATAGGATTTCTTGGCCAGTTGATGAAGTAAAGATTTTTGAATATGTCCAGTCTGGCAGGTTGATTCGAAATGAAGAATCAAAATCCTAGTTCGGTAGTATGTACCATTAATGTTAAAGCATCATTAGGGCCAAATTTCAATTCAAATTCAAAGTCTTCGACACTTTACAACTCTGTTTATTTAATTTATGTTCTTAATTTTGAAAAAAATTTTATCCTCTCCATCTATTGGCTTAATTTGAAATAATATTGGATTAATAGATTGAATGAGCTGGATTAGAAAATAATAAATTATTATGACAATCAAATGTAATCATATTCTGTCAAAATCAATTTAATTTTTTTTAATAATTTAAATTGAAACTTAACAAATTGAAATGACTGCAAATTGATTCACAGGGGATTGGATCTTTCGCCATTATTAGATTGTAAAATAATAATTTATTGATATTCAAAGTTGATAGAATTGAATTAAATTGTATTGCACTGAAGTTTGATTAAAAACAACAATTGTTTTGGTTTGTAATTTTTGATTTTGCCACAAATCACTAAAACAAATCACTCCACCTAGTAAATCTCATTGATTTTAATGGCTAATCGAGAAAGAGAGAGAGAGAAAGGTATAACATTTTACTTCTAATTTTCCATATACTTTAACGTTTCTCTATAGTATTGTATTGTATTGTATTGTATATATTCATATCAGGTCGTTTCTTTTACCAATTAAAGCTTCTTTGAATGGATTTTAATTTCTTTTCAAATTATTATCGATTACAGCCTGTATAACGCTCAAACATTTTCTTTGTCTGGCCGATGTATTATCGATGAGTTGTTCGATAAATTGGCTGGTTTCGATTTCTGCATTGGGTGGTACATCCTGGGTACACGATATGTACTTATTGAAGATGTCCGAATTCAATGAGGTTGAACGATAACTTTCGTCCCGCTGTAGAAGCTTACTTAACGATTGAGCTGATACTAAAAGTTTAGTTTTGGTCTTTTGGTAGGCGTGTATTTCCTGTAAATTCATGTAATCTGTACTTGAGATATCGATGGTTTGTGCTGTTTTATCATCGGGCGGTGTACTGATGGGCTTCTTTGTCAGCATCATGCGTATGTGATTTTTACGTTCTGTCACAAAGTTACCCAATAAATAGCCTGTAAGTGAACAGTAAAGCAATGGTATTGTAAAGCATAACATAGCATAGTTATTCAACGTTTTTGTTTTTTTTTTTTAATGTTTATTTTACATTTCATTTAGTTTTCCATTAGCTGTGCTTGATTTACTTACCTGATATTAAGGTAAAAAATGCAATTGTTACTACCAAACTTACGCAGGTTCGTTTGGTAACATATTCTCGATATTCTGATACATTGTTGGCACGTACAGCTGTTTCATAACTCAGTACCTGATGCATTTTTCCAGTTCAATGCTTAACAATTTCAACAATTTCAGTTTATCCTGATACTTGTTCCACAAAATTTCTCTTCGTTTTTGCTGTTTTCTTGTGTTGTGTATTTTGTTACGAGTATTGTTGCTTGTGAGATTTGTTCTTAGAATTAATTTTTGGATTTTGAGTTGTTTCAGTTGTTCACTCTCTTGTAAGGTTGTTGAAAATACAGCAGCAACATTTTAGTCTTTAATGGAAGTTTTTTTGTTGTTTGTTTGTTTATTCTTGACTGTTGTTGTTTAACTGTAACGATAAAAAAATTTAAAAACTTTTTAACTTTATTTATTAAGATTTTGTTTCAAAGGTATGCAGTTAAGTAAAGCTTGAAGTAAATGGGATTACTCTGGAATTAGTCGGTAGAAATATGTAACAAAATAACTCTTGAATATAAATGAGTTCATTATCATATTAACTTACTTACTTCATTAAACATTACAACCTTCTAATATAGATTATTCTAATAAAGATTATGGCCTAGCTTCTCACACCACTCATGTCGTTTAAAATCGACTGTGAGCTACAAATTTCAGAAGCTTTTCACAAATTTTTTTAAGATTTTACCATATCTCATTTCTTTTGAGATATCTAAGCTGAGATTTTAACTTATCAGCTCTCGTCTAATAAGCCAACACACTATCCAGTAGCGTCCACCACTCATTATCAGTAGATTAATAATAAATAAATAATAAAGGATTATCCCTTTAGCGGTCTCGCAAGTCTTTTAAATATTAAGTATTTGAAGCGAAAGACCTGCCATTTATGAATATCGTTTAATGATCGAAGAATGCGTGGAAATATTAAAATTGTACTACAAAAGAAATAATTCAAACACAACAACTAATTTTTCGAGAATTATGGAGCCACCTTAAGGCTCACTATAGCGAGTTTAGAATTTGGATTTCTACCACCATCTATATAAAGTATAACCCACTCAAAACGATTAGAGCCTGTTGACGAGTCACACCGAGATTAAAATGCTGATTGTGTGCTATTGTGTGATTGAGAGCAACAGGATCTCTATGCCGATTTTTGGAAAAAAAAATTTATTCATCGATAAGGTTCATTTTCCTCTATCTATGTGGTCCGGAGAACTCAGAATTCACTGTGAGAAACTACAGCATTCGGAAAAAAATTACTGTAGTGTTGGCTTATTAGACGTGAGGCCTTGACCAGTGACCCCAGGTCAGACATCTCCAACAAAACAAAATATGAAAAAATATTTCGTCGGCGACTTTCGCTCATCAGATTTCTGGCAAAGACTCTGAGAGTAAATAGAATTCCTATAAAAAGTTTCTTAAAACTCTGTCATTCGGAATCGACTTTAAACTGTAGGTTCTGCTACTCATATATAAAATTAACGTATACAACATAAGTGGTGTGAGAAACTCCACCATCAAAAACATAAATTGGGCCACTAGACGCCATTCGTCTATCTTCGAGGATAAAGCTCCAAATTTGAGGTATTTGAAAAACAACATCCAGAAAGCGTCTGCATTAAGCGAAAAAGTAGTCGAAAATTAACCAAATTGTGTGGTCTGAGAAGCTAGATCTTAATTCCGACTGAAGTGTTATAATGACCAATTACGTATGTACGTATGTGTGTTGTTCTTTTCAAATTGTAGTCTACATAATCAAACTACCGAACAAGCTGTTCTTGATTCGAACATTTTATTGAACATTAATGTACCAATGTTCGCGCATGCAAATTGAGGATCAAATTACTGCTGCATCGGCAAGTGTGGATGGAGAAAGTAGTTTCTATGCAATTCATTGCCATTGTTAACAATTGAGCTTGAGGGCTTTGAAAAATTTACGTAAATATTTTGGTATGAAATCATACAAAATACAGCTGCTGCAAGTTTTTCTATGATCCCCTGTAACAAAGTTCATGGATACATCAACAAACTGAATTGCATTGGTTGTGCAGTCAATTCCGGAAATGATGATGCCATTAATCTACTGAATGTTGGTTTAACCGGTTTAATCTTGCGTTTTGAAGCACTCTTTTGGCCGCAAAGATCATGCGATTTGGTTCCCCTATACTATTCTTAGTGGAAACTCACTTCTGATTACAGGGACAAATCAGTCACAATTCCAGCTCAGGGAAGCAGCTTAACAGCTACAGTTACTATTTGTGCAATACCAATTGAAATGCTGGATTTAGAGTCCACAAGTAGACCAACTATGGCGCAGAGATTTCAAATCCAAAAAATTTCCGCCTTCATTTGACTCACTTCGAATAGTTGAAAATAGAATATTCATCTTGTTGCGAAATTCATCATCAGAAATACGATTGACTCAATTTAATATTGAATTAATAATAAAAGTATTTTCAATATATAATTCAATTTCAATTTAAGTGATATTAGACAACCACAAATTTTAGCTACGGCATGTAAAAAATGCAAATTAAAGAAAAGAAAATATATTTAATAAACTGCAATCTAATTAGATTTTGTATAATAAATTGATTGAATTTCAATCATAACATTGACACAAAATAACTAAGTATGTATACATATGTAACGCAACCTTCCATATTAGCACTTATTTTACACAAAATCTATTGTTCCTGCTCTAATTACATTGCAGTTCAATAACTGTATATGATGAATGATTGTTTTTAGTGCAACAATCATCACCTTCGCAATCATTTCACAAAATGTTTCATGCCCTTTCCAATACAACAATAGAAATTTCTTTCAATTATTACTTCAGTTGCTTACAATGTATAAATATTTTGCACTGCAATAGCAACTGCAATTCAAAATTCATTGAATTGTTTCTTTGAACATGCATGCTGCCGATTTTTGACTGTCAATCATGTGTCATCACTGTCTTTCACGTGCATCTCTCATTGTCGCATGCAAACCCCATTCACAATTGTTAGCCACGTTCACTACAGCACACAGCAATTGAACTAAAACCGCAAAAAAGTAATTTTAGTTGTGCATTCCAACATTGTCTAGCTTATCTCTTTCAAATTGTTGAAATTTATTCATGCGACATTGCAAATCAAATCAAAACAAAACAAAAACAAAAATATTGCTGATGCTGTGCAGCTGAATTGTATCCATTAAAATTGGCAGATGCTGCAATTGCTGTGCGAATGTTTGTCTAAATCAATATCATTTCTTTTCTCATTATGGGTCAGTTAACTCTGAAGGCATTGAATTTACACATAAAACTGTGGCTAATTCGAAAGGAAACAGCGAAAAGAACAAAATGAAATAGCCAAGCACAACTGGAACACAGAGACATTAAAATTAAATTTATTTTAGATATGAATAATTGGATGCCAGTAAACTCTTTTGTTTTATACTGTTGTACAGATGCCAAGACAAATTTAAAACTTTTTAAACTTTTTCTAAAATAATACACAACAACAACTCTTTATTTTCTTCTTTATTCAAAGCTGATTTGAGTAGTGAGCTGTACAGATTGGAATTATTTATTTCGCTAAGTTGTAGCAGCCTATAATTGATAATTCCCTTAAACTATTTCCAAGCATTCTAATTACCCTTTTTTTCTGTCCATTACAGTCAATTAAATTTCTTTAAAAATGTAAACCACTTTTCCCACCTGTGATATACAGGTGGCCAACAGCTACTTGAGGATCTTCTGACGATATCACAAATCGAATTATACAAGATCGTCAAACATATGGCGAATACAGCTCATTTTAATCTCCACCCACACAAAAATAAATATGAACTTATGTGCGTTAAAGCCGCCGTAGTTAGTAGTGTAGTGTAGTGGGTTATTAGAGGTGAGGCCACGGTTCAAACCCCAGGTTAGATGTAACGAAATATGAAAAATATTTCTTCGATGACTTCCTCTAAAGTGAATAAAATTGCCATGAAAAGTTTCTCAGAAAAAATCTGTTGTTCGAAGTCCACTTTAAACTGAAGATCCCGCCATTCCTTTTTACCAATAAATGCATATTAAGAAGGCTAAGAACTTACAACTATCTGATAGCACAGATCGAAGTTTTGAAAAAAATATGGCAATGGGTTGACCAGGCATTGTAAAGACCTTAAAACTCTTATAAACTGAAACCCCACAGTGAATAGAATAAAAGGTAGGCCAGTACGCAAAAGCCACTAGACATGGTGAAAACAGACAGACGCTGAATTGAAATTAATTATGTGTATACTGTAGTCGCCGTAGTCTAGTAGGACGTGTGTTGGCTTATTAAACGTGAGGTTACGTTTCAAACTCCAGGTCAGACAACTTCAAACAAAAAGAAATATCAAAAAAATATATCTCCGGCGACTTACTTCAGCAGATTTCTGGCAAAAACTGTAAGAGTAAATAAAGTTTCTCAAAAATCGGTTGTTTGGAATCAAGTTTAAATTGTATGTCCCACCACTCATGTATAAAATTAACACACACAACATGAGTTGTGGTCAAAACTCGGTCGTAATCCCGACTGAAGGGTTGTAAAGAGCAACTATGTAACTACGTATGTATCATGCAAAAATTATTAAAGAAACGTTGTTTAGAACATTGTATGAGCTAAAGAAATAAATATATATGTATGTTTTTGGATATGTATATGAGTAGAGGAATTCCTATTTTTTCATTATATTTTTATTCTTTTTTTCAATAAAAATATTGAAAACTAGAGGTGAATGATATTTTTACAAATTGCTATGAAGTACATTTCCTAACAAGTTGTATTGCAATTCTTAAATTCTATTAAATATTGACAAATTTCTTACGCCTTTTACTATTTATGAAAACTACAACAGAAATGATGCAAATGTTTTCATTGTAAAGTTCATTAAGTTCATTATTATCTTTCATAAGCAAAAACAAAAAGAAAAAACTAAAAAAAGGAAAAGAAAATCAAAAAAGAAAAACAAGTTATAAATGGCAACTTAATTGTATTTTCTTGCCAGGAAGCCTGCCGCAACTGTATTAGTTAGTGGACACATTTGTGGCTTGTAAAATGCTTTAAAACGTATGTGCATCTGGAATTATTTCCATAACGAATATCATGTCACAAAAATTAACAAAAAAAAAAAGAAAACAATGAAATTATGAAAATATAAAAATATTTCAAAATATATTTTTATTTATAATTTCATTAAGAAAAATCTTGTACGAAGAAGGTAGTAAGTAACATAGTCTCCACACTTGATTTCAAGTATTGGTTCTTACTAACCATCACTTATATAGTTTACAAGGATGTTGATCCCCAGCAGTACAGAGGCGTTTTCAACGACGTTCTCTAACGACTTAATGAGCATGTATGTGAAATGAACGTTTATTGCAGATAGATTGAAAAACATCTACCTTGGAACCGCTTACATATAGAGGGTGTTTTTTATAGAGGTATAGAACTTTAAGTTGCAATAAAACAACGATGGATTATTCGATTGACATGAATTTTATTTATCCGAAAGATAATCTTGTGGCATTACATTTTAAATATGTTGTCTTCCAAATGGTCAAGCGTTTGTGGCTTTACCGCATAGACCAATGACTTTACATAGCCCACACAGAAAGTAGTCTAGCGGTGTTAAATCACAAGATCTTGGAGGCCAATTCACAGGTCCAAAACGTGAAATTAGGCGGTCACCAAACGTGTCTTTCAATAAATCTATTGTGGCACGAGCTGGGTAACATGTTGCGCCGTCTTGTTGAAACCACATCTCCTGGACATCATGGTTATTCAATTCAGGAATGAAAAAGTTAGTAATCATGGCTCTATACCGATGTGGTGCGAAATCGTTCCATGGTCAATCGAATTAACTGCTCTGACGGACGATTTTGTCGACGATAAAATGGACGTAGTGCGCGATACGTTTTCCGCACAGAACCATTATTTTCGAAATAAAATTGCACTATTTGCAAGCGTTGTTCAGGCGTGAGTCTATTCATGATGAATTGCCAAACCAAACTGAGAATAAATCACTTGACAGCTGTTAAATCGGTCGCCATCTTGAAAAGCAATGCCAACTTAAAGTTCTATACCTCTATAAAAAATACCCATTATAATTGTTCAATACAACCCTTCAGTCAGGATTACGACCTAGTTTGACACATCACTTTTGTTGTGTGTGTTAATTTTATACATGATTGGCGGGTCCTACAATTTAAAGTCAATTCTGAACGACAGATTTTTGTAAAATTTTTCATGGCATTTTTATTTGCTCTCAGTGTTTTAGCCACAAATATGCTGAGAGGAAGTCGACGAAGAAATATTTGTTTCGTACGAGGGCAATATTGTGCTACTAAACCTTTATTATTAAAGTATTAAAGCGTTTACATTGCATTTGGTTTAATAATGAAAAAATTATAATAGATTATTAAATAATAATCTATTCAATATTTATTTTTATCTGGAAACATGTAAAGGTTGTAATTTTACATTTTATGAATAACTTTACCTAAATTTATACAGTATAAATTTAGTTCGCACTTATAGCCCATGCTTATATGTATGTGTCTGTTTCAATTGCAATAAAATTTGCATTTTTTTTATTGAAAAATTACCAGGTACATATTGGGTTAAGTTGTAAATGATAGACTTTAGTAAACAAAAACAATGTTGCGTAAAAACGCTAATAAAAAAAAGTAAAAAGTAAAAAGTAAAAATAAAACAAAACAACAAAACAAAACACTCAGTTGTTTTATCCTTAACAACAAACAAGGTTATAACCCAACTATAAAAGGATAAAAGCGAAAAAGGAAAAACATACTGCCTTGCTACACTCATATTCAAATATGAAGGGTATTTCAAATTCAAATTTACTTTTTAAATGCAAATTTGAGAAGATCAAAGTTTTATAAATTCTGATTTTATGATAATTGGAATATGTCCCATACGTGCAGACTAACGCATGTTAATTCTTTTGATCAAATAATTGATAATATTTTAGCACAATTGTAGCTCTATCCGCAGGTTTTTTGTGCCGAAAAATGTATTTAAGCGATGCTTTTATTGCCGATTTATTTTAATAGAATCTATCTTTCATATATCCCACAAAGAAAATAGTTCTCAGTTATTATTCATTCATTATCCGTCATGATTTTATTCATCTCACTAATTTCCAATATGTTGATGGACAATAAGTCCGTTTGCATTTTAAAAATAAAAACCTCTCAATCACACTTCCAGACTAAAATTCGTAGTAAAAAGTCACATGAGAGAATTTATTGTGTTGTGGTAATATGTTCAGGTTCGAGAATTCTCATATGGATCCAGTAAAATTTTGACTTCTGGCTATCTGGAAAAAATAACACTAACAAGGAACATTACAATAATAAGGCTAAACAGTGCCTATTTTTAAGAAAGAATAGTGATAAGTAGTCAATGATTGAACCGTTTGCTCTATTGTACAGAAATCCTGCTACGGATTGTAAATCACCTGCCTAACTAAGAAAATTTAATTATCAAAATGAAACAAATAAAAGCAATAATTAGCCAATTGGAGGCGACGATTTGCGGCAGCCCTAGGTTAATAAAAGACACAAAAACGTTAAAATTAAAAAAGTTTTCTTTCACATTGAAATCTGCCACGCTGGACGTTATAATATTTCCAGTCGAACCTTTCGAAATTCCTTATGTTCAATTTTATTGTATGTAAAAATTTACTCTTCTTCAATTAATTGCGTTGAATCAACGATTTTTCGATTGCTTTAAATTCACTTGGTTTGAGTATTTGCCTCCCTTTATCTTCCCTTTCGTTGAGCATAGCTTTACAAACACCCGCTCCACAGAAGGGTTCTGGCTCTATTAAAGGCGTGTAAGCTGGTCTCCTCGAAAGCTCATCTGTTTCCTTATAGCCGAGATTTTTAACATGAAAATTGAGAATCCATCAGAGGGTTACCTAGCTGATTCAGCTTCTTCAGACAATAAAAAACTATCTTCGATTTAATCCGATAGTTTGAAATCTCAAGCTTACAAAAGCTTCACCGCATGCCCTGCATTCATCATTTTCCACCACTTCATTACAGTTAAGGTATCAATGGAAGACAAAGTGTCTGGCTCATTAACGTGCTCAGGTCACTCTTAGTTAGTTTTAACGTACTCATGATTTTTCTCCCGTCAGGATCGCTACAGAGTATCTTCACACTGTACTGAGTCATTATTTCGCAATAACCGATATATCGTTTACGCCCTCTTTCTCAGTTTGGTCTTAAATGCACTGAAAGGCATTGAATATCCTTATAGCATACAATACTTAGGCTCTATTAGCTAGAATATTCGCTTCCTTATTTCCAATCACTCGGGTATTTTTACTGAGCTAGTCGACTCTAGTTTTTTCCTATAATTTTCTTAGTCCATCCTCTGTTATGATGACGTAGAGAAGGTCGCCGTAATGTAGTAGGTAGTGTGTTGGCTTATTAGAGGTGAGGCCGCGGTTCAAACGCCAGGTCAGACATTTCCAACAAAACGAAATATAAAACAACATTTCTTTAGTGACTTCCTCTCAGCAGATTTCTGGCAAAAACGCTGATAGTAAATAAAATTGCCATGAAAAGTTTCTCAGAAAAAAATCTGTCGTTCGAAGTCGACCTTAAACTGTAGGTCCTGCCACTCATGTATGAAATTAACACATACAATATAAGTGATGTGAGATGCTACATATGTAGGTCGTAATCCTGGCTAAAGGATTGTAATGACTAGTTATGTGTGTATGTATGTAAAGAAAGAATTAAATTCTGTGAATTGTGGTATATTTTTCATTCTAATAAATCATACTTATACTACCAATTCCTTTGAGTATACCATTAACATTTGCCAAAAGGTAAAATAGTAAATTCGAAATTGGCAGACCCTGTTCTTGTATTCAGTTATGGAAAAAGTCTAAACAGTAAGTTGGTTAAAACTATAAGTTGGTTGTAGGTACACGTACAAATAAATGTATGCGTTTAAGGATATAAAACTGCCAATGGCAATATGAAGGTAAAAAATACGCAAATGATTGAGTGAAGTGTATAGTGTTTTTACTTTTACTTTTTCCTTATTCCTATTACCATATTTAATGTCTATTGATTACCAATCATCTACTGTTTTTTTTTATATGAATTATGAAATATGAATGTGAATTATTTATTATTAAAGCAATAATGTTCAAGGACATACCATAACTTTTGCTTTTTTATGTGTATTCTATGTATCTATACAGATGTATTTATAAATATTTCTTTTACTACAAAAAAGTTTCCTTTATAATTTTTTTTTGTTTTGTGCCATAACCTCTGATTATGAATTACAAAAATTGGTCATTATATCCTGAGGGTATACAATTCACACTCTTATCTGCATCTGAAAAGGATATAAATTTTATTATAGAAAAAAATTATTTTTTGTTTCCCTTTATCCTTTGTTCGTGTGTCAATTATATTTCTATTATTATTTTCATTTCACTTCACTTGAAATTATTTTTAAAAAAGGGGGTATTTTAACATGTCATGGAACTGTTGGGTTAACAACGTTATTCTACACAATAATTGTTATACAATTTATTCCACAACAAATTACATTCAGTATAACAATGTGCCACATAATAAAATATTAATTAATTATTAACACCCACACTACTATTAATTATATTTTGTATAAAGCGATTTTATAAACGTAAAATTTTCCTTTTCTCAACTCTTTCTTTTAAGTGGCACGTGTATTTCGAAGATTTTTACAAAAAGCAGGGCCTAATATTTTACTTATCAGGTCCTTTAATGAAATAAAATAACCATGAGTCCATCCAATTGTGGTGCACACATGCATTACAGAGAAAATTCATTCTTCAATTGCAATATCCATATGTGGTTATGGATTTGAATTTAATGTTCATAAACATTGCTCCCTCTTTCCTCTCCTACAACCTGTTTTTCTAGTTCCCATACAAAGCTTTGCACGAATAGTACAGGATGGCGCCTATGTTTGACTGTTGATTGTACTCAAAACATAAATACGGAATCTTATTTACAGTTTTTATTACATCATCTTAAAAATATAATCTATTAATCAATTTCATAACTTGACAATTATTGTTATTATAATGAAGAGATACTCCTAGTACTGCAACCATACGATCTGCGCAACTGCCCTTATACTTTATTGGGTGTCCCTATAAATTTCCTCCAAACCTGTTGCCCTTACAAACCTCTGGATGCTGTTCTGTGTCAACACCCAGGTATGTATCCTAGTGTTTCCTTTTGATATGCATTAAGGCTTCACAGGTTCTGAGAATGTGCTCTGATGACTCATTCTAATCGTCACAGAATCTAACAACAATCTTCAGACAACCCAAATTTCAAATAAGTGTACTCAGAGTCTATAGTGTCCTGTCAAAAGACCGGTTTTTAACCTCAGGTTATTTCTTGATAGTTTGATGCATGACTCAGATCTCCTCTTATTACCCAATAAAAGTTTCGATTGCCTCAAACCCTCTTGGTTTGAAAAAAGCCTATACCTCTCCTTATCTTAATTTTCGTTGAGCATACGTCATTACACCCCTTTAGCCAGGATTACGACATAGTTTCTCACACCACTTATGTTGTGTGTGTTAATTTTATGCAAGAGTGGCGGAACCTACAGTTTAAAGTCGAATCCGAATGACAGAGTTTTAAGAAACTTTTCATAGCTATTTTATTTACTCCCAGAGTCTTTGCCCGAAATTTGCTGAGAAAAAGTCACCGAAGATATATTTTTTTCTCGTTTTGTTGAAGAGATCTGACCTGGGATTTAAACTGCGGCCTCATCTCTAATAAGCCAACACACTACCCACTAGACTGCCACGACTTTCATTGAGCATAGCTTTACAAAAATCCGCCCTCCGCATCACAGAAGAGTTTTGGTCCCATCAACGACGTGGAAGCTTTTCTCCTCTCAAGCTCGTATGCTTCCTAATTGACGAGATTTCCCATATGACTTTTGACCCAGCAGAGGGCAATCTTTTTGTCTCTACTTAGCTGACTCAGATTTTCCAGACATTCAAATACTATCTTCGATTTGACCTTATAATGGTAGCTTAACTGTCCTGTTTTTTGGCCGAGAAAAATAAGATGTGACTATAATTTTTCGTTAATTTTTAACTTATCGCACAATTATGGGATGAAAATTATATTTTTTTGTTCGATGGTATATGTTTACGTATCTACCTGACATGACATCTTTTATGTAACATAAGTTATTATAGTAATGACGGCAAGGGTAATGCATTAAGTGGCCATATACAATAATTGGTTGGCCAACACAATTTCCATTTCTAAACAATATTTGCAGTATAAGTACCAATACATATACATATATATGGTCTCGTATGTATAATAAATTATGTACTTTACATTGTATTTGGACATGTCTATTCCAAAAAGTACTTGGCAATGTTTCAGTTACATGGAAATTTAGGTCAATTGACGATACCTTTTTTGTACGCTGTAAACGTCATTGTTATGTAATTAATTAAAATAACGTATAAATAACTCGAAAAAAATAGAAATATATAAATTAGATTAGATTAGATTATCACAACGTTAACATGAGTAATTAAAATGGAAACAGGCAATAACCAGGTGTATTAAATAAATTACGTATCACTTACTTACTTACTTATTATTTAAATACATAAGCACTTGAACAAACATGCATGTAGACATGCATACATATGAATTCAAATAAATAATGCCATGTATGAAACACAATATTTAATAATTAATGGATTTTTTATTAAAACAATAAATGTAATGCGCAAACAAAAATAACAAACAATTTGATTATTAATGAAGTGTGCAAATAATTCTAATCAATCCTGACCATGAATTGGCCAAATTATTATGTCTGATAAATGGTTTTTTGGCAATTCATATTTATTTACATAGAATTTAATACAATGTCTTTAAATTTAATAAAAAAATATAATAATTGGAAGCAATTATACAATTACTGAAGATATAATTCATGTTTTACCATTTAAATGTCAAAACAAATGACTTGGCAAATAGAAACTGTTAAGAAGTCTTTTCAAATAGAAACTCTTGTATTTATTAACTGTTATAACAAATATTTTCCATTAATTGCGTCATTTACTTTCAAGTTTAGCGCCATTAATTTTTCTTTCATTTTTATGACAGTCAGACACTTGATGAATGAAAATTATTCCATTAAAGATGTGCCTTGAAACAGGATAATATAAAAAGAAAAATAATATCAAATAGCAATAGCAGCAGCACTTGTAATTTCCCCTGTACATATGGCGTTTGAAATAGTTACAGGGGAGGGAAGTGCGAGAAGAGGGAAATTCAAGCATAAAAAAATAAATATTTTTTTATGTGGCCATATAAAGTTATGTTATTACCCACTATACCCACCACCAATAGTAATGAGTGACTTTTTTGATGTTTTGGTGTTTGAAATAAATTTTTCCAGTAAAAAAAAATAGAGATTCCTGTGGCCAGTTTCAATTGTCTAGCAATGTCTGCAATTTCACCATGAAATGGCTAACAAATGAACAAAGCTATTAAAACATTGAATTTTATTACCAAAACTCGTGCGGTGGTGACAAATATGTGTTGCGTTAATCCAAAAAATAATCTTCAACAATGAGGCTTATTTCTTGCCAAATGGTTACGTCAACCAACAAAATTGCCGAATTTGATAGGAAGAGCAACCAGAGAATGATGCTCTGGTTTTGCGTGGTATCATTGTACCGTCTTTCTTCAAAAACCAGGAAAATCGTAACAATGCAGTCGATGGAAGAAGGTATCGTAGGATTCCGAAATCTATGAATTAAACTTGGTTGCTAAGTGGTTTAGATTGGCACTATGCACGTGATAAACCAATTGAGAGATTAGTTGAATCACCAATTAACCTCTTTTTTTTTTGGAATAATATCTTAGCCGTCAAGGTCCTGCCACATCACCCCACTAAAACGTTTATTTGGCGATATACATAACGCCACTCTTATACAAGGTTAAACCAGCCAAGGATAAACCAGCCTAGAAGCACTTTTGCAGGTTTTAAAAATTCTTAACAGCATTGATAAAACATCGATGTTTCTTATTCGATACATCGGAGTTAAAAACTTAATACAAGTGATTTTAGAAGCACAGTATGTAGTAAACTGTTTTGGAAATACATTCTTGAAAACAGCTCAAGAGGAATTCGATAAGAGCCAGACTTGTATTGGCATAATCGTGGCAATAAGAATCTGTCCTATAACAACGCCACAGGCTCTAATGGATTTAAACCCGTTGTTCATGGTAGTAAGGATCAAATCCACCAAGACTGTGGTTAAATTAATAGGAGATAAGTTTAATGCGTAATTCATCAGAGAGCATCGTGACCTGACAAATCTCTTAACCGTCTTCTAGACGTACCATGAACTTCTATGATTTTGAGAATTGTTCGCTACGAATATGACTAAAGTGAAACGAATAATTTGGTTAATATATACGTGACTGTTCTATTGTTCACAGATGAACCTCAAGAACATTTTGTTGTATACAAGAGGAGGTTTTCAGTCGCATAGTGAAATATTCAGAACTTTCCCCTTTGTTTTGGTTTGCGATATGTTTTCAAGCGAAAGTATACGTCTTTGAAAAAAAGTACTCAATACCCTTGAACAGGACATACAGAGAACTTAATGTAGTAATCCTAAATGGCAGTCAGGCCGTCATCAGAGCACTCAGCTCCTATTAGGTTGGCTCGAGATTAGAATGGAAACAAGGCAAGACTTGATCGCAGGTCATATAATTTGTGACAATAAGTACGCAGAAGTAGCCGTAGTCTAGTAAGTAGTATGTTGTCTTATTAGACGTGAGACCACGGTTCAAACCCCAGGTCAGACATATCGATCAAAACGAAATATAAGAAAATATTTCCTCGGCGACTTCCTCTCAGCAGATTTCTGGCAAAAACACTGAGAGTAAATAAAATTGCTATAAAAAGTTCCTCAATAATCTATCGTTCGGAGTCGACTGTAAACTATAAGTCCTCCCGCTACTTATGGATCAAATTAACATACACAACATAAGTGTGTGAGAGAAGCTAGGTAGTAATCCTGGCTAAAGGGTTGTAATAACCAATTATGTATGTAAGTAGGCAGGAGAGTAGTTTTCATTCATACCTCAGTTACATGAGGCATTTCATGTTTCCATAATTTCATATTTGAATTTCTTTTCAAGATTCAATTCAAAAATAGAAATCAGTGATGCATTCCTGTGACTGTCTGTTTAGGAAAGCGAGAATCGAAAATTGTCATCATTTTATGGTCTAAAATCGCCTGTTTTCCTTTTTACCTGAGTGCTAAAATTGATATCCAATGCGTAAACGAATGAAGATTGTTTTTAACCACATAATATTGCTTAAGCGTGGCATTTACCTCTGCAGGATACTGACACAAACGAGCAGATGTCGAAACGTGCTCGAAACATACTACACAAGTTGTTGCTATTTTTAAAACTGAAATAAAATATTTTTATACCAAAAGGATGCTAACGAATGAATGAATTTTTATGTACTATAAATTGCATTATTGTTAAAGCAAATTGTTTTGCAGGAAATAATGGTTTTTAATACACAGTATTCGCTTGCTTACTCTTTGACAACTGAGTTAAAATATATTGTCATTATACCTAACAAAACCATACGACCATATTTAGTGGAATACATATAATTAATAAATCACACAAAAAAGCCTACTTTTTTCAACCATTTGTACAATAATATTGTTCAATACTAAGTGTTAAGTAAGAAAAAATTCAAATACTTTTCACTTTGTTCTGTCGTCAACTACTGAAAGTAAATCAAAGAATTAGGTTTTCAGTACAGGTGGCTTTGCAAATTGAAAGAATTTCCAGATTAATGTTATAATGACAGTTAGCAACAGTGTTACCTACAATGAAATGAAAGCATTCAAATGCAATTCTATTTGTTGAAATACTTTAACGAAAATTGTTTCCAAATCGAATTTAAGAAATTTTTTATTGGATGAAAACACCTCTTAATTCTTCCAGTTTTTGAATATTTAACGAGAGGCTGATTAATAACATAAACTTTCGGAAGGTTACATACAGACATAATTGGCCATTACAACGCTTCAGTCAGAATTACGGCCTAGCTTCTCACACCACTTATGTTGTGTGCGTTAATTTAATACGTGAGTGGCGGGACCTATAGTTTAACTTCGACTCCTAACGACAGGTTTTTGAGGAACTTTTTCATGGTAAGTTTATTTACTCTCAGAGTTTTTGCCAGAAACCTGCTGAGAGGAAGTCTTCGAAGAAATTTTTTTTTTTTTAATTTTTCATTTTGTTGTCGAACCCGGGCTTTACGTCTAATAAGTCAACACACTACCTACTAGACTACGGCGACTTCTTAACTTGAAGGTTCGTTTATCGAACTTAATGTATTTGTAAGCGTCGATATTTTTCATATAAAGAGGAGAGATTGGACCGAGAAACCGCAAACTATTACGAGATAGTAGATGTGGATGTATTACGAGCTTGTTCAAATATCTTTCAAATTTTTTTCTAATCTGGCTGATCACAATCTTTATATAAATTCGTGTTTTTTAATTACCGAAATGCTGCTTTAATTATCTGTAAGATCTTATTTTCATGGATTTAGCATTAAAGCATGACTGCCTTAGAACAAAGCTGAAAATCAGCAAGAAATTTGAATAAATCTTATCATCAATTTAATATCAAGTAAGTAGGTACATTAGACCACGTAGGAAGGATGCGCTAAATAAAGAAACACAACGTCGAGCCAGAGGCAGGCATTGGCAAACAAAGTAATCAATATTCTCTTCACGCTCTCAATGAATTCAGAACGTCTACGATAGTCATCCGTATCCCTAGTCACTACACTATAACCATTGGGTGCTGTATCTTTAATGCACAGCTTAAAAAGCTTATGGACATGCCTCCTTATCCAATTTAGATTAGGTGGTTTGACAGCAAAGCCTCCGCCTACCAACCAATAAATACATTTGCCTACAGACAGCCTAACGAATGTAAGTGGTAACCCACTTCCATGTATTGAAATTTGGGAACAGATTTATACAATATTACTAAGAATGTCCATCAAGAGAGTAGCAACAAATGCGAACAAATGCGTGATTTGTGACTTTTATCGCGGTGTAAGACAAACTACAGAAGTATGGTAGACGTAAACAGCATATCTCTATATTTAGGTTTAGAACAAAACCCCCAGAGATGTTCATGTCAGACGACCTGTTTGCCCCGAGATTGTGAAATACCTCTATTAAAATTGGTTTCAGAAAAGTTATAATCAATTTCACTCAGAGCCTAGGAGTCCTAGGATAAGATAAAAAAGAGTGTACAGATCAAAATAATCAATCATCAATCATGTCAAGGGATAGGACATAAATTGGCTTTACGAAAAGTAAGCTCTATGGAAGCCAGTTAGGCATTACAAACAGGTCTTTTGTATGTAAATACATCCATAATCTATGTGACAACAGTTCACCTCTCTATATGAAGGGGTTTTACATTCAACATAAAGAAAATTAGATGGGCCTTATTGGAATACATCTGTGACTTCCACAATAAGAAGTCGAACGGGCTCAAATTTCGTGATCTCGCTAGAGGGTTGACATCACCTCCAGGTGTGATGATATTACCCTCAAATTGCTTGTGCAAAATATCGACAATGCCATGAAATGCACCATTGGCCTGTTGAAACCATACATAATTGGTTTCCAGATCCTCTAATTCATATATATAATATTAGCCGTTTACAGTGATGGCTTGACCAACGTCATTCTCAATGAAACATTGACCGATAACGCCGCCAGCCAAAAAATCTACAAAAAACAGTGACTTTTTCGAATAACCAAGCACACCAAGTTTAATATTTCATTGTGACCAATTGTTCTACTGCTGTTGAAGATGGCACAAGCTCTTATAAGGGCCCTCGCAGCTAGGCTGTCCTAGGGTCCAGAATCAGACCACCAATCAGACCGCAAACAGAAGGGCTGTATTACGTCCCACATTCTTTTTGGTTTTTTTAATAAACAGCATTTATCTGTTAATATATTTTTAATTTTCAAATTTAAAAACTTATTTCCTCTTTCTTTAAGAATTAAAACACATGGCCACCTTACTAACTTAGTAATACTTGTACTATGTATGTACGTACGCTAAGGCAATTAGTTTATACCGGTAATACAATTTCAATTTATTTTCTTTTAAGTTTATGATCACATAGACTACAGCTGGCATATTGTCCTGCAAAAAGTTTTTGACAATTCTAAGATATTTCTATTTTAAATCAAAATCGAAAGTTTTCTTCTTGTACGCTTTAAAGGAAGTCATGGAAAATAAACTTGAGTGGCAATTGTTTAGAAAAGTTTTAAGCACAAAAGAATAGAAAATAAAATAAGCATGTGTTTGGCAAACAAAAATAGAAAATCTAAGAAGACAACTTAAAAAAAGTACAAATGTTTTTTTCTTTTGTCACCAACCCCTCCATACCCCCACCCCCCTTAAACATCAAATAAAGTATAATAAAATGAAATGAATTTAATTTGCTTCTGTACATCAATTGAATACAGTTTCCTAGAATTGCTGTAACAAAATTGAAAATCGTATTAATTTAATTACATTGAAAAGACGAAATTTGACATTTTCGTTTAAACCACAAAGAGAGGAGAGCTCGTAGCCTTTGGCGAAAATAAATCAAATTAGAGAAACAGAAAAAATGTTACAGTCTGTCAAACACGCCGATGCTGACGATATTTTTACAGAAATTAATTATAATAATCGTATAAAAATTTCCAATGAAAAAAAAGAGAAATTTATTGTATTTAATCAACAATTTATAGGGTGTTGAGATAAAGGATTAGTGAATTCCAGGAATTTAATGTTTTGTAGAAGAAGGCAAAACAAACAACAACAAATAATTCACATGAATCAAACTTCATAGTAGTTGCCATACACAGAATAAATCAAGTATAAGTAGCACGAAAGTTAACGTTGCCAGTGAGTTGTAGTAAAAACCGTAGCGCATACAGTAAGCAAAAAAGATTTGTTGTAATTAATATTTGATGAAAGCTTAAGCTCCCTATTTTTATTAAAACATTTTTCTCGAGGACTATAAACACAGACAAAAATTAGAATTATCAATGCATTACGGCGTTTACTGTCTTGCCCGCGAATATATTAAGGAAGTTGAGTCAAACCTTTTTGTATTACAAATTAGCTGTTCTTTAGCTGCAGCGGCCGAATGATTTGACTCATTATCATCATTTAAAGACATTTTTGAAATATTTTATTAGTTTTCAAAACATTCACATACATTCTTACATAATTGGTCATTACAACCCTTCAGTCAGGATTACGACCTAGTTTTTCACACCGCTTATGTTGTGTGCGTTAATTTGTTTCCGTGAGTGGCGGGACCTACAGTTTAATGTCGACTCCGAACGATAGATTTTTGAGAAACTTTTCATGGCAATTTTATTTACTCTCAGAGTTTTTACCAGAAATCTGCTGAGAGGAAGTCGCCTGAGAAATACTTTTTGTATTTTGTTTGATGTCTGGACTGGGGTTTGAACCCTGGCTTTACGTCTAATAAGCAAACACACTACCTACTAGACTACAGCATATTACTAGACAATAATATTATGACCATATTTCATTCAGTAAATCCAAACCGGAGTAGACAACCGTTCGCAGCCATTAAGCCACAAACAATTACATTTACACTACCGTGCTTAACAGCATACAAAAATTTAATAATAAAAAATAATAATTTAAAAATTTTGTTTCGTTTTGTTCGAGAGGCTCTATCATGAGGCTCTTCGAAAAAAAATTAGCACGAAAAAATTGCTCAAATTTGTTGCCACACAACGTCGGTACAGTAAGAAGCCGGTTCGTAATCTTGGCTATAGGATTGTAACGACTAATAATATCTGTATGTATGTATATATAACATAATGATATAAAGACTCAACAGTCAGTTCATGGATTTGATATGTTCTTGATCAATAGCGAGAACTATGGTGTTCTTTATTCGTCAATTAATCACGTTTTATGCTGCAATTTTATTTGGCAAAGTGATCAGGAGTAAGTGATAAGGGCATACGGCAGGATACTACCGATTTCATATTTTAAACACTGTAGGGTTGATAGTGCAAGTGGGGATGATGAACATGTGGCGCTACCGCTGCTGCAGGATATGTATGATGAGGTGTGGCTGAGGCTGCTGTTGTAACGGCGACATGTGAACTCACATGATGCCCATGGTGATGACTATAGTGATGTGCAAGATTTGCCATGACTGCATGTGTATGAGAGTGTTGAAGAGAGGCATTATAATTAGCCGGAGAAATATTATAACTTGGACTGTGACTAGAGATGGAATTTTGTTTAAATAAGCAAGCCAGTACCTTTAATAATCAGACTTGGTCTGGATTTGTGTACAAGTCAATGCAATATATGTATGTACATGCATATAATTACAGATATTGCAGCCGTAGCTAGTAAGTAGCTAGGACTTGGTTCAAACCATAGCTCAGACAATTTGAATAAAACGATACATGAAAACATATTACTTCGGCGACTTACTCTCAATAGTCTTCTGGCAAAAACTCTGAGAGTAAAATAAAATTGCCCTGAAAAGTATCTCAAAAATCTATAATTTGCTGTCAACTTTAAACTTTAAAATTAACACACATTACATGTGAGGTGTGCGAAACTGGGGTTATAAAAGCTGGTACTGTCTTTTAATAAAAAGGGGGTTATTATAATTGTTCTAAGAATTATTAAAGTTAATATGAAAAATCAGTTGAAATCAGCCCACACTCGGATCATTTGCCAATAAAATTTATTTAATAAGTAATTTATTTATTCTCCCTTTCTCTCTCTCTCTCTCTTACTCTTCTACGAAAAGCTTTTCTATAAAAAATTTAAATTGTTTACATTCTTCACACCTAACGCCCCACTGTTGTCATCATTACTCATGCCAAACGTACGTACGTAATATAGTGTGTCTTGTCAGTTCTTTTAGCACAAGGAAAAGTAAATGGAAAAAAACTTAAAAAAAAATTAAATTAAATTAAATTGGAAAAGAAATTTATGTTATCCAGTAAATGGAATTTGATTTTTCTCTCATTCTACTGACAGCATTACGTTTAAAACTTTTCAATTTAAAGAAATTTAATAGAAAACAGAAAAAAAAACTATAAGAAAAGAACAACAAAAATCACACTTACTGTTCTGGCATCAGTTCCTTTTTTTGTTAGTTTGTTGTTGGTATATTTGTTGTTATTTTTATATTTGCTCTTGTTGTTGTTGTTGTTTCTGTTTTTACAACTACTACTCATTAGTTTGTAAGAGAAATCATTAAAGTGGGTGTGTATATAAAAAGTTGTATAAATGTCGTCTACTAGTATGAGTGAGATTGTATTAAGAATGTATGTATATATGCATTAGTAGCAGTGTGTGTATGTGTATATATTGTATAACCAGTTTTGTTTTCACTTTAATATTCGTTCCGTATTGTATGTCACCGAATGACAGTAATTTCGATTTACTTCGAACACTTGCTACGTTCACTAATTCGTTAATTGAATTCCTTTTGTTTTTGAGTTTGTTTGTTTGTTTGCCTCGATTTTTTCGTTTCGTTTTTTTTTCTATTTCATTTGTTTTTTAACTTGTTGTTTAACTTTAATTTACAAATATTTGGTACAATTTCTCAAATTTCTTTCTTTCATCTTTTTATTCCATTATTTTCAGTAGTTGTTGCTGTTGTTATACAAAAAAAATTTATGCGCGATTTGTATGTAGATTTTGTTATTCTTGTTGATTTTTAGTTTTTTTTTATTTTGTTATTTATTACATACTACATACATACATATGTATATGTATTAATAGTTGTATTTGTGTATATACATAGAAAATAAAACACGCGTATATCCGGTCTTTGCTCCTTCAATATTCTTATTGTGTATTGTACTTCAGCGGTTCTTATTGTAAACTGAATTGTATTGCATATTTAACGGAGACTTTAAAGCTTTCGTTTGTCTATAACCGTTACTTTTGAAGGTGAATATCAAATTGTTTGCTCTCTGCTCTCTCTCTCTCTCTTTCTGTGTGTGAATATTTACTTGTGGTGAATATGACGTTTAGAGAAGAGAGTTTCGTTAACTGTTATTTTTATTTATTTTGTTGTTGTTTGTTTGTTTTGACAAACATTAAAGCTGAAGTAAAACAATTTTTTATTTAAATATTTACTGTTTTAAATGTCGTCAGTGCGGTACACTACAAGATATTTGAATAGGTACACATATGAGAAATATCTGCTTAAATTATAATATAATATTGATGTATGTATATTGATGCAGTAGTCGTCGTAGTCTAGTAGGTAGTGTGTTAACTTATTAGACATGAGGACTCGGTTCAAACCTCAGGTTAGCCATCTCCCACAAAACGAAATATAACTTCCTCTCTGGCAAAACCCTGAAAGTAAATTTGTCTTTCCAAATCGACTTTAAACTGTAGGTCTCTCTACTAAGTGGTGTGAGAAGCTAGTGTGAGAAGCTAGGTCGTAATCCTAACTGAAGGGTTGTAATGGCCAATTATGTATGTATGTATTGATGTAAATCTTGAATGAATTGATACTACATTAGCGTTAAACTATTTATTATGGTACGCACAACCTCTTTTGCTAGATTCTATCGGTGGTTATAAGCAGGGAACGATGCTTAGAAAACTAATCTGTATGTTGCATAATTGAAAACTGTAGCAGCCTGAGTTAAAGCAAAACTGCAACTGTACAGACCTATGTCTATATGTTCCATTAAGATTCGATTTTCGAAAGATACAGGGAACTCTTGCTCAATTCAATATGGAGAAAGACCCTGGAATTGATGAAATCAGCAATACGGTGCTTATAGAATATTTTATTTCAAAACACATCTTGAATATTATCCTCAAAAGTGAAAGATTACAGTCCTATAAGTTCACTACAAGTAAAGTCAAAAATATTTGCAAAGCTGCTTGTCACAATATTGGATACAAGCAGATGTATTCCAGGTCATCAATATGCATTCAAAAGGTAACACTGCACTAGCGAACAAACCTTTAGATTGGAAGTCACTGAAATAGAAGAAGTTCTGATCGTCAACGATGCTCCTTACGCATAATCAAGTTTTCCTTTTAATACTGCCGTGCTGTTCGCAAAATATATTATCGGCCGTAAGTTTATCATTAATGTCGGTATTATTGTAAACACTTCTCAGCCGATTGCGGCTGGTGTGTCACGGAGCAGTACATTCTTACATTTAATATATACTTTGAACATTCTATTGAGCAATCACTTACAAATTTTTACTGTGCAGTTTCATCAGCTTTTCTCTGCTTGCATGAGAATTAACTCGAAGCATTTAGTTGTCTTCAGAAATATGTTTTCCACTTGGAAAAATATTTAAAGATTTGAAGTGAATGAACTAACAAGTGTCACGTAAAATTCACATCACGATGGGAAGCATAGCCCCTGTTCAGACCACGTATGTCTTGTCCTTAATTCGAAAATGCATCTTCAGCAATGAGGTTCATTTCTGGATGAATGGATAAGGAAACAAACAAAATTTTCGAACTTGGGAAAATACCAATCGACATGAGATTTAAAAGTATCATATCATAAAAGTCCCTGCTTGGTTTGGATTTTGGACTGACGGCGCCATCGGTCAATATTTCTTTTAAAACAATTTTGGCCAAATCATCAGTGCCTACGGCGAGCATTATAGGTCACTGAATACCAACATGTTTTGGCCTCATTTGAATGATGTGGACACCAACTACATTTGTTTCAAAAGGACGGCGCTGAGTGCCACACAGCTCTTGCCACATTGGATATTTTGCACGAGCGATTTGAGGGCGTGGTGGTGATATGAAATAGTCGCCGAAATTATGCAATTTGGCCCCTTGACTTTTCCTTGTGGGGGTTTCTTAAGTCATCGATGCATGCGAATAAGCAACACACCACAGCAGTCCTCAAAAACAATATAACCCATGCCGTCGATTAAATTTAAGAGACAGAGTCGTTAAAAATTTAAAATTTCAAATGCGCTCTTACGAGAGAAGATGTAGTGGGTATTAAAACGATGTTATATTCCAAACATAATGGTATGAAAAAGTCTTTTAAATGAATCAAAACTTTCGATGATGCCTCACATACTTTTGGTTAAATTTAAAATTAAAGACAGGAAGCATTTCAAGATTCCCCTTTAGTAAGTAAATTATTTCCTCTGTTCTTGCCTGATAAACATGGAGTAGATTCACTCGAAATTACAGCGAATTTAAGTAGAAATTGGTATTTGTTGCCTTATTTATATAACGCACCATATGCTAATGAGTTATTACAAACGGTATTTAAATATGTTTGTTACACTATTCGAGAATGGTTTGTTCAGGGGCATGTGTGTGTGGCATGTTACAAACGATTAGCTTTAGTTGTCGTTACTAGATTTTCTGCTTTGATGTCTTTGTTTATACCTCTCCGTCTGTATTTTCACTTTTTTTGTGCCTTTTGTCTTAGCCTTTTTAAAGTTTTTCTTTCTTATTTGCCTTTTGATGTTAAAATCCTCTTAAAACAAAACTAAAGGTGTTGCAATATGTAAACATCAAGAAGATCCAGTTACTACTTCCTCTTCTGTTCTGTTATATGCTGTTCTTATTCTTGTTGTTTTTTTCTTATTGATTTAATGACTCTTTTTGATTTGTGTATACAGTTCACTACTTTAGGGGAAAAAAGAAAGTTTTTTTTTGCTTTTTGGCTAAAATAGGAAAAAACGTTGTAAAGTTGGCAGCAAAAATACTATGCTTGTGCAATCACAAACTATTCAACTGTCGTTATTGATTGCTTTAACTTTTCCTACACAAAAGAAAATATAAGAAAAATGAAAATTGTCCTCCGGATTTTGGTAATATTTAAATTGCCTTTGAAATATTGACAAAAATTTCAGCTCATCAAGAGCCGGAGAGAAAGATAATCAAATAAAATCCAAAGTTTTACAGACATTAACGATGTAAAACTATGAAAAGCATGTTGTTTAGTTTAATAATTTACGAATGGAAATCCAAATTCATTCAAATACATCTTATTTAACTAATTTTCGGCTTTGGCAATTGAATTAAAGCATATAATGTGTGATATGTTTTGGGGATAAAATTCGAGTCTTTTCATGTCCTAACGCTAACGATAAAAGAGGATTATTTTGAATTTCCATCATATATGTATGTATGTATGTACGACAGCTGAAAAACAAGCATTAATGAGTATGAGCGTAAAATGAAATTCTAAAGTCGACAATGAGATTTTGGTTGTTATTCTAAACAACAAAAACACATATTCGTACGCCCTATGATACCCCGTAATAATATGATACTACTGGATAATGAAGTGCGTGTCTTTGATGATATTTAATTTGGTTTCTGTGCAAAATGTTGGGGATTTATTTAAACACAGCATATTCAACATGTAGCAAACCAACTTTAGAAATTTAAAATAAATAATAAAATTTTGTAATAAAAACTATGACATGAGTTGAAAATTTAAAAAGAAAAGAATCACATAACTTTTATGTATTTGTAAAAGCAGATGTCCGGCAATTATAAGCGTCGCCGCCTTATTCCAGTAGATAATGTATTGGCTTATTAGACAAGAGCCAGTGATTTGATCCCCAGTTAAGACATCTCGAACAAAGTGAAATATGAAAAAAGAATATTTCTTTCAGAGACTTCCCCTCAACAGATTTCCGACAAAAACTCTGAAAGCAAATACAATTGCCATGAATAGTTTCTCAAAAGTCTGTCGTTTGGCGTTGACTTTAAACTGTGGATCCCGCCACTCATGTATGAAATTAACACTCATAATTCTGACTGAAGCGTTGTAATTACCAATTAGGTATGTATGTGCATGTATTGTGAGATATTTATATGCGACCATGAACGAGTTCCTGCCTTTTACATTTTTCAAGATTGTTTAATGTCGCTGTTGACCGCAGCTATGTCGTAATGGGCATTATAATAATTATTATAAATTCCTAATTCTATTGAACCTTAGTTGAAGTTGTCCTTTAAAATGTTTAAATACAATGTCTTGTACATTGTATCTCGACTTAAGTTGAATACTGTATTTAAAGACGCCAAATCCCATTAAAACCCGCTAGTTAGTGACATCTATCCGTTGTCTTTACTTTACTCTGAGCCAACGAAATAGATTTTCTCCCATCTACTGGCCATACCTGTCATCGCATGCCATTTGCAGTTTCCAGGAATCAAATGGGTTGTCTGTTTACCATCGATCTGTCCGTTTTTATTTGCCTTACTTTTTGTGTAATATTGTATATGTGTGTGTAACATAAGCCGACAATATTACATCTCAGTTAAATACTGTGATGTTGGCCAACACCAACACCAAACAGTTACACCATACTTTGCTTTTCAATTCCCAGTTTGGTATCGTAATAATTTCCAGGAATGACAAAACAGACAAGACATAATTTTCTCGTATTTCCATAAGCAAATCCAATTGTTACTAAGCATTTTTGACATTGGCACATGTCACGAAGCTTTTATTTATACTTAGAATATGTATATTGAAAAAAGCAAAGAGCGAACAAAGTGACTTGTTACAATTCAATATAATTTGATATTCGTTTTCTTGTCGCTTACAAAATCTAAAAAATTTTATTAAAATTATATGTAAAAATAACAAGAAAGAAATTCATTTTTCATGCAACATGGATTCAGTATTACACACAGGGGCTCACACCTTCGATAGTCTCTTATGAGAAGATGTTCAAAAGGGGCTTTATAAACTTAAAAAAAAGTCGTGTTTGTCTTATTAGACGTGAGGCCATGGTTCAAACCCCACCTCAGACATCTTCAACAGAACGAAAAATTTAAAAAAAAATTAATTCGACGACTTCCTTTCGTTCAAATATAATTTTTCTTTTTTTTCTTAATTTCATATTCATACTTTAAGGGACTTAATTTTTTTCAACTCAAAATGTTGCCATAGTAAATATTATTATGGTATGTGGTTTTGCTTTTCATAAACTTTACATTGCTAATTTGCTTGACAAATGAATTGAAATAAATTTTTTATGAATGCCGGTAATAGACAAACACAATTAATTTTAATTAATTTAATGAAAGCAGATATTTGTACAGGATATTAGAATAAATGACATTTGCGGTGTGGATTCCATTCAATTAATTTTTAACTGCATGATTTTTCCTTTAGTAGTTAATAATAATGCGAAAATGGTTTAATAATTATAAGAGAAGAATAATTACTTTAAAGTAATAATTTTAATACTAACAATCATCAGAGACGTTTACTACATGGCGAAATGAAAAACGATAAAATTTGGAGAAATATGTGAGCTCTTCTCTATTAGTAATCGAACATAAATATACTTCAACTAAATCGATAATTTGAAAAAGTGAAAAAAACCTTAACATAACCATCCCTTTCATCATTTAAACATCATCTTATCATTAAGTATTTTATGCTTCTCAATATATTGAAAATTAGATCTGAAACAATTTATCGCCTTTACATTGTTTGATTTTCTTATTACACATGCATTTACTCATGAATGTTTAAACATACTTCAAATACTTTCAAAAACCGTATACTGTACACATACTTATACAGTTATTTCCTATTATTTTCATTTATCTTGTAGATTTCGTCTATAAAGAACAGCAAGACTATATGAAAAAAAGCTTTCATGTACTTGAAAAGTAAGTACAACAACAAGGGTATTATGGGAGCCGCTCTAATACAAAATTTATGTTGTTCTATTCTCTTGTAGATTGTAGCTGGTAGATGATAAATTCAATAATTAAGTTATAAAACCATTAGAAACCTGCATAAAATCAATAAACATAGAAATACATATACGAATACACACACATTCATATAAAATACATTCATACAACAACAGAGAAAATATGTGAAGGAATGTTTTTAATAAAGTATTGGTGTGAGTAACAGATATTGTCCAACGATATGAAATGCTTGCTTGTTTTGAAAGAATGTCTAGCATACTTTGAGGTTTGTTGTGGTATGAGTGTTATGGAATTATTGTTTGAATTGAATATCACTCATACAACATGGAGCACTTTAATATAAAGTGTAGTAAAAATATATTCAATTCTTTTCGTTCCTTTTTCAATTTAAGGTTGTATAACAAGTAATCAAAATTTAAAATTATATTAAATTTTATATTAAATTAATTTTCTATTAAATTTTATACAAATCCGGGTAGGTGGCAATAGAGGAATACAATTTTATATGTATATAGGGTGGATGATTTATTTAAAAGTTCAAATTTAAATATGCAATAAAACAAAAACAGTTAGAATGGCGCCACTAAGAATAATTCATAATGAATTGAGTCGTAAAGTATACATTTGATCATGTGTTGATCGGTAAAAAATAAAATTTGAAACATTTTAATTTTGGCAAATTTTTAAAACTACTGTTGGGTTCAATTGGATTGGGTACATTGTGAGATTCCTATAAATTTAACACATTTTTCACGTTGTTCCCGTGTCATCATGCCTCCAAAACGGCAAGCGATTGGTGGACCTACACCTCGAGCACGGAAGAAAAGACCATTACGAGCCTCTGAATCAGACGGGCAACTAGCATTGAGACTGGAAAATCTTCGAGTACATGCCGCTGAGACCCGTTGGCATGAATCACTTGAACAACGAGAAGTGGGATTAGAAACTGATCGAATGCGTACTACTCACGCCTGTTCGTCTGAATCATCTGGACAACGGGAAACAAAATCAATAAAATGATCCAAAATTAATTTGATATATGTGTATTATCTTTCCTTCAAATTTATTTTAGTTGGTGGCGCAGCAACACGCGCATGGTACAGCTAGTTCTATATAAAAATGGATCTGTTTTACTACATCTCCATATTTCCTTCATTTAAAAAATTAACATATTTTGGTCATAAATTCTTGAATTCCTGTTTTTTCTTTTACTGTTTAAACCATGATTTTTTTATTTCATTACATCATGATACTGATTTTGTGGATACAACAACATGCAATGCACTTGAGCATTGAAAATTTGCAAATTTTTATCAAAAATATTAAAATAAAGTCTCCTGGTTTTACCCACACTAATCAAATAATTTTTATCCACCTTTTTTGTGTTTATGTGGCTTGTTCCAAAAATATTTGTAGTTAGTTTGTATACTCCTATGATTTTAAAAAATTTACGGAATAAATCGTATTGAATATAAATTTCTCCATGCATTTTATGTTGTTACTTTAAGTTTACTATTAGATTCCTTTAGTCAGGATTATAACTAGATTCCCACAAAACAACCGATTTTATTTGTGTTAATTTTATTCCTAGCGGAACCTAAAGTTTAAAGTCGACTCCGAATGACAGGTTTTTGAAAAAATTTTCATGACAATTTTATTTACTTCCAGAGTTATTGTCAGGAGACTGCTGCAAAAAAGTCGCCGAAGAAATAATTATTCATTTATTTATTTATTAATTACAATACAATTACAAATTATATTTAATTATATACGAGCTGAGTAACTTTGACCATATGCTCGGTGTAGTGTCACAGACCAGAGTCTCTGGTGGGAATCGCCCTCACGCTAATAGTCTAGCACACTTCCCACTAGAATACCAGGGCATCCTCGCCGAAGAAACAATTTTTCCATATTTCGTTTTGTTGGAGACGTCTGAGCTTCGTTGTTGTACGACACGTAACATGACTAAAAATGTATACTCTTAACCTAGAAATATTGTCTGAGTAGACAAAGTCCTCCAATCAGCCTTGTTGTTTAAATACAATGCGTTTTCTATGAGTTCGGATTTCGGAAAGCTTTACATTAAGGACGTATTCTTATCTTATATCCTCTGAAAGAGCCTTGTCCGTTTGTAGCTATCTTCCTTCTTTTTTATTTTTGACATTCTACGCATATTAATTCAATTTGGCTTTTTAGGTTTTTTTTTCGGTATTTAAATTGAGGTCTTTTCTATACTCATTTTGTTCTCCATTTTTTGTTTTTTTTTTTAAATGATCCATTCTAGTTTTTCTATGTATTGAAATAGGAGACTTTTTTATTATAATCACTTCAGATGCCAACACCCAAAATGCTCGAAAGACAATTAAAAAGTTTGAAAAGAATTTCATTTTTTTCTACTACGGATACTTTTTCTTTTTCTATTGCGACGTGATGTAAGGATAACAATTTAACGCATTTTTTTCATTGACGCATTGATATTGAAAGTTCTTTTTCTCTCTCATTTTTTGAAATCATCATATTTCAGCAACACTTGCATGCTATTAGCATATTGGTTAATTATTTTATTTAAAAAAATAAAGATCTTTATATTTATAACAATATTGAGCACCATTTATGTTTTCAGTTTCATTAATTAATCATTTTCCTGGCATTTGAATGAATGGCATGCCTTTTAACAATTCCCAAGTATTTTAACACACACTGCATATGAGCCCCATCAAGACTTAGTTGCGTAAATTTGTAGATGATTGCACTTTCTAGTGAATACATACTTCACATACTTCATATATACTACATACTTTATGTTTCTGCCAAATGCCAATCAACATTTAGTTGTGTGAACATACAATATTAGGATGTTCCAATAGTATACGCGTACCTCTAGTATGTATACAATACGAATGTTAAACTTAAATCTGTAATTTACTTTAGAAAAATATAATTTTTGTTATTCATATTGAAGTTGTTAAACTGTATGCCATTTTAATGGCGCCATATGTTAAGAGTTGATTTTTTTTTTCAAAAATATGAAACTCTTAAGGATTCTGAGAGTGGGTTTTTTATTTCGTTTTGTGTAACAAAACCCATCAAATTTTGTTAACAGGCTAACCCTAACAAACACAATGAACTTATACAGTGTTGGCTGGAAGTATTACAGCATATTTGAATTTAAAAGAAAATATTATTATAACCTCGGGTATATGCCATCTTAAATGGTATTAAACGGCAAAATATTGAATCCTGCTCATGTTGTAACCAATTCGGGTTTTTATTTTTTTCTAAAATCAAAATTTTCAATTCCATAGCATAGGTACATGGCATCCTGCCTTACATAATAAAAACTTTACGCAATTTAATCCACTTATCTTCTTTTAACCATAGCTGGGAGACCACAGACTATCATTCTTAGGGAACGACGTTGTAGTGTACGATGTTCCTGCTCATAAAGTGTTGCGTTTATACTACTGTTGTTCATTTAACGATGCCAAACGACTCACCATTTTTGCTCTGACTGTATTGAGTCGCCGAGTATAGTAGGTAGTGTGTAGGCTTATTAAACGCAGGCCATGGCTCAAACCCCGGGTCAGACATCTGCAATAACACAAAATATGAAAAAATATATCTTCGGTATCTTCCTCTCAGCAGAGTTCTGGCAAAAAAAAGTTGCTCAAAAATCTGTCGTTCGGAGTCCGATAGCACATTTGAAGTACTGAGGACATCACTACTGATATTCCGAAAACAGGCGATTACTCTCAGATTATCTACAACTGAATTGGACAGGCAATATAAATACATACATACATAATTCGTCATTACAACCTTTCAGACGGGATTCTCGACCCAACTATGTTGTGTGTGTTAATTTTTATGCATGAGTGACGAGACCGACAGATTGAAGTCGACTCTAAACGACTGATTTTTGAGAAACTTGTTTGCAAATTTATTTACTCTCAAGTTCTCTCTCTCTCTTTACAAAATTGCTGCGAGTCCTCTATTGGAATTACGATCCGAATATTTGTTTACAAGTTAAGTCCATACGACTACTGAAATTGAAATATTGGACTCCCCTCCGAAGGGTATTAATTCAATTCACTCGTTCCTTAACTGTTGTCCTCGCAGCTAATTAGAAATCGTATGGCCAGTGCATCTTAGCATAGAAGTACCCTAGAATGCTATGCATCAAAGACCTTTAAAATGTAAAATCTTGACTGGCCAAGGATAGAATACACGCTAATAAAAGGACACACGCTAAAACGGAATATGTTATAGAGTATCTCAGAGTAGTATGGGACTAGATTGAATTGATTGAACAAAATTTGTAACGATCTCTGGGCGCTTAAAGGTATATGTATAAAGAAATGTTAAGACAATAAAATTCTTTAAAAAAATTTCGATAAAGACATGCCGTAAAATATTTCAGGCGATGAACAATCGTTAATAATTGCTTCATATTCTGGAAAGCAATTTCCCTCATTTATAATTAAAAATTTCATTTCATCTGATGTATGAAACTTTTGTTTCTCACTGTAAAAACTGACAAAAAGAAATATTTTTTGGTATCAGTGACATTTGTCATTATAGTTCTGTATGTATGTATGTATGTGTGTGTTCGCATAATTCGCACAATGTGTGTTCATATGTGTTTGTATGTCAATCTACTTGAATAATAAAACTCAAGAGTTAAGTACCTGAGAATAAACTTACACGTACGTACGTACGCAAGTACTTTTTTCCATGCTTTTGTATTACATTATATTCAGAACTACGCTTTGCTGCTACTACTGCTGCTGTTGTTGTTGTTGTTTGTGTTGTTTTTGCACAAATAAAACCGTCACTCAAACATGTGTACATATGTGTACATTTGTACTCTTAAAAATGAAACTCAAGTTGAAAATCTTCTAAAGTGTATATCTCATGTGAATATTTTTTTGAGTTTTTTTTACACACCCTGCACCACGCTACTGGGTTTAATGGGTATAAAGAGAAATTTGTCATTCCGTTAGTAGTTTTCACAAGGATTAAAACAACAAATGGAACTCCAGAAAAGGGGTCTCCTTAATTTTATTTAACATTTCATTGTGACAATATTGTATTTTGTAGTTGGTTTCAAAAACTTTTATTATTATACGTCTAGGTTTATAAACCTGTTACTTTAGGGTATTCAAAAATCGTGTTGACTAAATTATTGTATTGTCTTTTGCTTTCTTTACGCTTTTCTGGCATTTATTTTCAAATAAAAACAAAATGATATTCATATTCATACAAAAAACAGTATTTAAGCACAAAGAATACGTAAAAAGTTCCATGGAGTTGAACACGACTAAATGATAACCTACACTGTCAATATTTCACAGTGTAAAATTAACTACGACAATCTCAAGGACGCCCAAAACATTACATTTACTACAGGCACTTCACATAACTATATAGCTTTACATAGGATATGGAAATCACCATTGATTCATCTCGGTACTATGTCCTGAAAGTACACTACAAACAACATCACTGCATGTTTTTATTAATTGTTGCTTGTTTCCATGTTTTGACAGGATTTTAAGGTGACAATTGACTAGAACGCCCAATAATAGCAGGAGAGATAGACCGTCTTACGGAATTAATTCGCGGTGTATTCAGATTCCTGGCCACTATTCCATTAGTGGCCTTTTCTCAAGTGAGATGTGCTACATCAATGCTCTTTATTATTGGCATTTTATATTTTAACTCCATAGTATCGTACACAGTCAGGATCGGGGATTTTTGGCATCTTGATCAAGTTCTCCTGAACCATCTCTTAATATCGGAAATTAGTCAATGGGACTTCATAGTTTTCTATCACCAAACAATATAAATCTGTCATTGCTTTGTAGTTATATTTTGAAAGACAAGCACCAATTTTCTACGATTCATTTCCACATGGAACACATTCACAATGATTAAGTTGCTCTACACAGATGTATTGTGGTGTTTAGTATCACAGTTCACGTAATTAGGAGCAATTCATTTAAAACTTGCACGACGTTTGTAATTCAATTGACTCTTGAAGCTAGGATATTCGATAAACTCTTGTTAACAACACTGTTCAAAACTTTCATATTATAATTCCGTTTTTTGAGATGAAATCTCCCATCTGCCAGATTTAATTGCCCTCATGTCTTCCCTTCATCACAATGGATGCCAGAATTTTATAATCGAACAGTCCACCATACATTACGTGTGACAATAGTGATCCTAGAAAAGAACCTAGTTGAACTTTTGATGATTTAATATCATCTTAGTCTAGTAGGTAGTGTGTTGTCTTATTAAGCGTGAGGCCACGTTTTAAAACCAAGCCCAAGAATCGCGAACAAAACGAAATATGAAAAAATATTCCTTTCGAAGACTTCCTCTCAGCATATTTCTATCAAAAACTCTGAGAATAAACAAAACTGCCATGAAAAGTTGCTTAAAAATCTGTCATTCCGATAGACTTCAAACTGTAGGTCCCACCCCTCATATATAAAATTGACACACACAACATAACTGGTATTAGAAGATAGGTCTTAATCCTGATTGAAGGGCTGTAATTTAAAGTGTATTAATCTACTCGTTTGAATGTTACATATGATTTAACAAACTAAACAACCCACTGGCTATGGTACTAAGGTCATGGAGAAAAGCTGAAAGAACTTTGAAGAATAGGACGTGCATAAAACTGAAATACGAACGTGATAAAATGTACTTTTTAATTCCCATCTTTACTCAGGGCAATGATCTGTGTTGACATTTGAAACAAAAAAAAAAAAAACAAAAGCAGAAAGCAAAAAAAATAAAAACCAAGAATATGGACATTTTATCTAATAAATGCTCATAAAAAGAAATTATTTAATAATACTTATGTCAAGCACCATTCCCATACATTCCCCCGCATACTACCATGTGCGTATTTCTAAGGATAAATCATTATCTTGTGGATGTTCAACAAATCAAATCCATTTCTATTCATAACGTCTTAAGAAGGTGAATTGGCATTCTTACAAAGCACAAAGAGCGGTAAGCGGTGATCCTTTGATAAATTTTAGACAATTATTGGGTATGCCTATTGACTTAATCCTTTTAGAATTTTTCTTTCTTTTTTCTTTATTTTTGCAGTGGAATAAAAATAAAAAATATACGATTGAAAATACGTTGAGTTATTTATTACAATATTTCTGTTTCTTTCCAATTTTATTTTATTTAAGGAATTATGAATTGATTTGAAATTGTCTTTCCAAAGCGAATTTTCTTTAAAAGGAAATAATTTTTAGCTTCAATGGAATCGACTTATTTTTTTGTGATATTCTTTGAACAAATTCTCGTCATAGGCTAAAGGCCTACAATATCACCCAGCATTCAACCCAAATAAATTCGTATTATAGATATCCTTTGAAGTCTCCATAATCTAGTAGGCAGTCTGTAGGACTATTAGACGAGAGCCTGTCGTTCAGCCCATGACCCAAACATTTCCAACACAACGGAATTAAAAAAATAATAAAATTACCAAAAAAAGTTTCCCACATCTGTCACTCGGAGTCGACGTTAAACAGTAGGTCTCGCCACTCATGTATAAAATAAACACACGCAATATGAGTGGTGTAAGAAGCTAGGTTGTAATCCTGACTAAACAATTGTAATGACCAATTGAAGACGCCGTAGTCTAGTAGGTAGTGTGTTGGCTTATTAGACGCAAAACCAGGGTTCGAGCTCCAGGCCAGAACCCAAACAAAACAAAATACAAAAAGTATTTTTTCGGCGACTTCCTCTCAGCAGATTTCTGGCAAAAACTCTGAGAGTAAATAAAAATTTCCATGAAAAGTTTCTCAAAAATATGTCGTTCGGAGTCGACTTTAAACTGTAGGTCCCGCCACTCATGTATAAAATTAACACACACAACATAAGTGGTGTGAGAAACTAGGTCGTAATCCTTACTGAAGGGTTGTAATGACCAATTATGTATGTATGTATGTAATTAAGTAAGTAAGGATATCCTTAACAAAAATCATAATTAGCCCAATGCTTTACATCTTGCCATTTAAAGCCGCCTCTATACTAAACAAAGCCTATCTACAAGTAGCCTCCAACTCAATCTCCTTCAGCTATGTTGCCTAATTTGCTAATGTTTTATTTCCTATCCTTTCTTCTTAGTTGGCATGATGTGGAAAGTTTTCAGGCACTATGTGGACACCCTCCCTCCCTTTCTACTCTCCAATGGATTGTATGTGAGCTCTTGTCTGGATATTTCTACTGATGATTTACGTAACCTATGTATATCCTATCCATCCGGATTTGGGTTATGTATTTCAATATTTATATCTTTCTTGTTTTTGTGTATCTCCAGATACAGATTTTTTTTAAAGAATTTTAAATGGAGCCTCTGAACTTGTAGTGGAAACGATAAATTAATTTGCTATCATGAAAAACGCTGTTTCTAAACACATCTTTACTAATAGCATAGGTGATTAAAATCCGCCAACTTGCTTAATATAATCCAGAGAGTGCGGTTTTTGGTCGACACAAGAACATTTGCCTAGAAAAACAACTTGTTCTCATGATAATTTTATGTCAGTCAACAAGTCAGCCAACATGTAATATTATTTGCATAAAAAATTTAAAGGCCGCTGACAGAATGGTCACGACTCCCCAATTGTCATCCAATTGTCGCCGCCAATATCGTACAGTATGGTATTCTTAACGAAAACCTAAGCGAGGATGTTGTCACTTTTTACCAATTTTTAAAAGACTGTACAGCTCCGAAGATTTCCGCGCATTCGTAAAACTACCATTTTCTTTCATTCTCTTTCTTCGTATTTTAATTTTTTTTGTGAAAATTGAGACGAGACAGCTGCCTTACTTCTTCAAAACGCTAACAAAAATGTTTCTTTGATCTCATTGTGCCTATCCTTCGTTCGGTCATGGTCAAATATTACGCTCAGACAGCATTACAAATTTAGCCCTGATGGAAATTGTGGTCAGTCGTTCGTTTGATCGTCGTGAACTTGGAGTCGTTGTAAGCATCAGCAATACGTTTTCTTGGTGACTTAGTGACTATTTGTTCTTATTTCCTTAATGGCATTCACTTCACATTTTCAGTTCCTCGATAAATTAACATTTTATTATGGACATTGACTTTTAAAATAATGACTTGCCTTCCATAAAAATTTATTATTGGCCATAAATGTATGTACGTATATATATTATGTACAATATGGTACATACGAGTATTCCGCCTTTTGCAACACAATATTGCTAAGAAAAAAACGTTCGTTTTCCACAGTTTTTTTTTACATCTTTTTTTTTTGTTTACCGACACATAACATTTGTCTTTTAACAATTCGAAATAAATTGTTAGAAACAAATTTTTTTCAGGTCATTTAAGTCTCTGTTTCTCTATGATTGTGTGGTTTTATTACAGGTATACCGTATGCATGTATATACAGAGAGATCTGAATATCCTGCAACTTAATGCAACAATAAAATAAAAAATGTATGTACATTGTACATATGTATTCCAAGAATTTATATGGAACATGTTTACTTACATACATATTGTTAAATATTTACATACATTGTTGTCATTTACATACGTTACATAGGCTTAAGAGTACCACTTAATATTACATTGGCCTTAAAGCTGTTCCCCACTTTGCCATACTAATTGTGTTTGCTACAAAAGAATATAAACAGATGTGATTAAAAAAGTAGCGGTATTCCCTATGATAATTTTTGAAAGAAACAAATAAACACAGAGGCTTGTGTAAATGTGTTCAAGTCTAGTGCCTAAATGTTGAATAAAATGTAAGAAACTTTTATTAAAAATATTTAAAAATAAATAATCAAAAGTTTTTAATAATGCTACATAATGGAATAAAGTTTTCAATTGTAGAAAAATTCTTAAACTATAGAGATTCAAAGGAAAACTTTAGTGAATTAAAATAATCACTTAAAGTTAAAATAAATTAATGAGCACTTATTTTGGAGAAGAAATTTATGAAAAGAAATTTAAGCATGAAGCAGATTTACATACTCAGTTGCGAAACTATATATGCTTAGGTTAGGTCATATAGCAAATCCTCTTTAAAGGTCATTCTGATATCACAATTAATATTCAACCCGGGGATCAAACATTCACAATAGGAACCAATCTACCTCCAAAATAAATCATGTTATATGTCAACGATGATAGAAAATGAGATGTTAAAAATTACCGCCTCTTCATGGCAAGAGCAAAGAACTGACACATGAGGTGAAAGATAGGTTCTTGTCCTCTTCACACCCAAATTTCCTGCAGAAGTCCTATTGGGGAATGTCTATTCTGAGAAGCGTGAGAATTGCTATTTGTGAGATGGATGACCAAGCGGTTTAAGAACTTAAGGCAACCATATCTCTTTTTCTGCGTACAATTCCACCAGAGTCTATAAATATTGCATGTACCTCCTGCGAAGTCTCTGTAACAAAGAGTGGAGAATACCTTGTCTAACTGAGACAATCAGAACACTTACATCCTGTAACATGTGGGTCACCTGTCGAGTTAGGTTAGAGGACGTGTACTTGTCAAATGAGACAAGTACAGTAAGTTGACTCATTGTACCACCTGACAAGTTCATTACCAATGCAATTTTCGACGATATTCCAATGTCCTGGAATCCATATAAAAACTATTAATGTTTCAAAATTTCCAAGACAAATCCCTGACATTCCCGAACGAGGACAGACATTAAAGTAACATTCGTTAGGAACTTAATAGCTGCTGGGATGACAGAGCAAATTAAAAAGTTTTTAGAGAAAACTCCACCATGAAATAAGCATTGCATCGCGTTAAAAATGGCTATGGTCTCCCTCAGGAAAACACTGACAAATATTCAACACCATAACCCTTATTAAAGAACAATAAAAGAAACCTGAATATGTCTATGTCTGCTCTGATTAGCTGCATTTAAGAGTTCAACGCCATTGAGACTTATGACCACCAGTGCAGCCCTCTGCTTCAATTGAAGACAAAAGAGGAGCCAATTGAGTATTAAAAATAATGCCTTAGTTAGTGTGGAACATAGTGCAAGCTTTCGGCAAGCGTACTCTGTTTGTCAGACCCCACAGAGACATTGATTTTTGCAGGCCATCCATCAAACGTGAGCAACATAAATCACCCGAACACAATTGAGCGAATATGTGATGGCAGGTTTGATATTAAATTGAATAAATATTATACCCACATTTATTAAAGCTCACCTCTTTCACGAAGAAATGCTATTTATTTGCATACAGTTGCTGTTATCTTTTTACTTTATGACTGTTTGTGTATGTATAAGGCAATAAGTATTTGTGTACATGCCATTTTTTTCTCTTGTTCTCATATTAATACACTTACATATGCATATACAAACATATTAATAATGGTATATAAGAATACATACGAGTACATTGAATTTTGTTTTTTTCTTTTCTTATTGTATAATGAATGTACTTTCACTTACTCATCTTTCCATTCATTTTGTATTGTTCTTGCCTGTACATTTGTCAGTGAAGCCTTGACAGATTATTTACTCATTCATTCATTCATTCATGCATTCATTCATTCATATAGTCAGACCATCATTTAGACATTCTTTTATGGCTGGTTTTCAATAACGTGTTCATGACAATATCACAGAAATATTATTTGTATGTCAAAGATAACACAGATATATTCGTGGAATTAATGAATTTTGCCAATGTACCAGCTGTACACGAAATTAAATAAATTGATAAATTCCAATGTAAATGAATAAGAAATGATTTCTTAAAAATATTCATTTTATCTCACAACGACATAAAAAGAAATTTTTTATCAATTTTTTTATTAAATCTCAATAAGCTTCCGTATTAGTAATAACACATTAGACCGGACAAGTAATTGGTGCAAAGAATTTGGTGTAAAGATCAGACAGAGGCAGTTCAGAAGCCACTCTGACAATGCATCTCTTAATGTGCGGTTTGTAGGCCGACGGCCTCATTAAACCATGCTTATTCAGCTCAACGTTACATTCAATGAAACAGGTAATGTACGATGATTACTAATATTTTTCGACTGAAATTGATAAATTTAACCTGGTTGACGCGTACCTTCAACAGGGCAGTACCACAGGAAACAAGGCCTGTAATACCATGAAAATATTGAGAGGAATGATTGGTGAGCAATTAATCTCAGGTTATGGTGAAATCGCCCTTCAGTCAGGGATTATGAAACTAGTTTTCCACACCACTTATGTTGTGCGTGTTAATTTTATGTACAAGTGACGGGACCTAAAGTTTAAAAGTCCATTACGAACGACAGATTTTTTGAGAAAATTTTCATGGCAATTTTATTAGCTTTCAGAATTTTTGCCACAAATCTGCTGACAGGAAGTCACCGAAGAAATATTTTTTTTATATTTTCGTTTTGATGTCTGACCTGGGGTTCGAAACGTGGCGTTACGTCTAATAAGCCAACACACTACCTACTAGACTTCGGTGAGCAGTAGGTTGTGCGTTGGCTTATTAGACGTGAGGCAATGATTTAAACCCCGGGCCGGAAATCTCAAACGAAACGAAATATAAAAAAATATTTTTTCGGCAACTTCCTCTCAGCAGTCTATTGGCAAAAACTCTGAACGTAAATAAAATTGTCATGAATAGTTTCTCAAAAAAATCTGTAGTTCGGAGTCGACTTTAAACTGTATGTCCCGCCACTAATAGATAAAATTAACGCACAAAACATGGAATCGTAATCCTGACTAAAGGATTGTAATGACCAATTAGGTAAGTAACTTAGTATGGAGCAGTCCAAGGTCATGCTATTTGACATCATTAGTCTCCTATTTTTGGGGATGCCTGAAGCATCTTGTATACATGGAGAAGCCAAGTAGAATTTGAAACCTAGAAGACAACATTACAGCTCTTCGTCATTCAATGTTTCAACGTTTTTTACGTCCACCGTGCTCAGTTGTTCACATTTAATTTAAAAAGTATTTATGAATTCTAATTAAAGATACAAGCAACAAGAGTATACTAACTTGGTTCTATATGATGCTGCAGCATTCTCTCTTCCTTATGCTTGCATAATTTGAAACAAATTTTTATAATTAAAAATAAAATTATTTTCAAAAGTTTTTGTTTAAAACTCTCATTTGAAAATTTTATATTAAAAGCATAGAAAAACTAGAACAACTAATAACGTTGCATAATCTCCATTTAAATGCCAGAAAAATACCCGATGCTTTTATATGATTTAGTCAGAGCAGATACAGTGTTGAGTACAAAAAACATTTTGTAGATTTTATTGTTAACATTTCAACCTTTGCTGCCCTCAGGTAACATGTAAACTGTTACGAGTACACAATTACAAAAACAATTACAAACATGTTGTGAATTTTGTAACATCCTCATGCAAATCCCTTTGTGCACACAGGTGCGGACTTGTACTTGTAAACAACTGTCAGTATGCACACAAGCACAAACACTCCTTTAAATTTTATTTAAAAAATATATATTTTTAAAATAAATTATTTTAAGTTATAAAATGCCAGTAGCAAGCAATTAAATGAAATATAAAATGTTTCAATATTAAATCTGCATTAAACAAAAAAAAAAAAAAAACAACAACAAATTACTGAATCTAAAATATAAAAGTCAACTACTTGCGTATTATTCATCAGTAACTATGGAAGTGGATGGTATTGAGAGAAAAATTGACTTGAACGTAAACCTATTTACTCGCAATTTATTTTATAATTTTCTACAATACCATACATATATATATACATATTTATGTACGTATGTATGTATATACTTATAATTATGTACATAACATTTATTTATTATGCAATATTGATAACTCATTCCAATCAACACAAACAAAAACAATTTTTTCCCCATTTAACCTAGCAACTGTAGTTGTATTACAAAATAAGGGACTGAAAACATAAGGTGTAGTAAAAGGAAATCCAGTATAAATACTTTATTCACAGTGATGCCATAAAATCGTCAAATTTTCTATAGAAAATCGTCAAAAGCGTCAAATCTTTTGGAAAATCGTGAAAACATTCAGAAAATTCGTCAGATCATATCGACGCCTCCATTCTATACCGTTCTAGCTACCCTTTTTTAATGTTCTTGAATTTTTAAATTCTACGTTCTCTAACTTAAATACTGTCAAAATTTGGTTAAGATGCCCCGATCTGTTCCTAAGTTATAGGGAAAAATCTTCTTAGAATACACATATAGTCGTATGTCGCGTGAAAACTTTGAGAGCTCATAACTCAAAACACACTTTTTCGACTTAGGATGTTATAGAACGGAGGCGTCGATATGTGTTTTATTACAAAACATCTTCTATTACCGTGAATGTTATGTTAACAGAGACTGTTAAGTTAACATAACGCAAATCTTTGGAAAGTATTCAAGTATTGTAAAGTATCAAGTATTTTTACCAAATACGACCTCCATTAATCGGCTAATTCAAGCCTAGTAGGCTGGTTAGTTATTGGATCAAAGATTCCTAATCAGTTTTCGTGGCGGTTGAGTAACTTTTGGGACCAGAGATATAGCGCAAATTAGCAATGAAAAATGTGTTTTATATAAATCGGTCAAAATCGGATAAAAATGGACCCAGTGTGGAAAATGGACCCAGTGTGCTGGACAGTCATAGTCTCAAAGATTCCAAAACAGGGTTTCTTACGGTTGGGCGTTACTTAGAACCGAAGATGTAGGCGACGAATCCTATGTAAATGCGAATAAATGAACTTAAAAATTTTAATAATTCTCATTGAGTTAATATACGTTTATAAATATATAAATAGACAACAAAATTTTATATTTTTCGCAATTTCTTAGGTAGATGACTCGCACTTTTCGTTGAATGACTTGGATTTTTTGGTCAGTGATTTACTTTTTTTTAGACGATGACAGTCGTTTTTTGGTCGATGACTTAAGTTTTTGAGCGATAACTTACAGTTTTTGTTCGATGACTTGAATATTTTAGGTCGATGACTTGCAGTTTTTAGTCAATGACTTGCAGTTTTTGGTTGATCACTTGAATTTTTGAGGTCGATGATTTGCATTTTAGTACAAATGATCTATGAAATAATAGAAATTTATAAAGTAATTAAAATATAAAGGAACAGACGATAAAATTGTGTCACAACGCACATTTAATTCAATTCTAAACCACATCACTTTAAGCTTTAATAAATTTTAGTAATTTAGTCAAATACAAACATAATCATATTCACAAATCACATACATACATAAGTAGGAACATTTTTTCTAAAAAAAAAACAAAATTCTCAACGTTAGCATGCCGCCAGTACTGACACACAACACTTATCCCCAATATTAATTATTTATGTTTTATTTTAAAACCATTCATGTGTGTACCATAGTGTTTGTAGTACAAAACACTCTTTTTTTTGTTTTTTGTTTTTTTTTTTCATTCAAAAACATGCCCATGGTATGATATATTAACTTTGATGAGAATCTTTGTATATCTACTACCAGTAGTATTCGTATGTTTGCAACAGTTGTTTGCAAAACGAAGGTACGGAATGACATCCCATGGATACAGAGTAATATTTTTCAAACGAAGAGATTCAGTGTGGTGAGTTACACTAAATTGAGAATTAAGGCATAAATTTAAGAGTACGTACTTGGATGAAGTAAGCTTTTATTAGCATAAATTGTTATATACAATAAAAGCTATTATTTAGGATTACCATGAACAATTTAAATACTTGCAAAATGGCATTGGGAGTTAATGTTGTTGGTAAACTAATCACAATAGTTGGCGTGTTTAATATTGAATCAGTTTTACAAAACTATCACGGTATTGTTTTAGAGCCTAATCTAAGTATTAAATTGAAATATAAAAACGGTAGCAATCTTGGCTACAAAATCTGTTTAAAAAATTCAAATTCGAACATATTGAAACCAGATGTTAAATCAAGCACAATTCTCTCTCTCTCAAAAAAAAAGTGTGAACTAGAGATGCCAGTATTAATAAACAGATATAACTCGTTCCAGAGGAGTTGACTGTACAATCTACCGATGGAAAGTATTGTGAGCGCACAACAAGCCTACTAACCGCTTAGGTGTGTTTCGATAGGAATGAAAACCTTGTTGGTTACCTATGTATATACGTACCTAAAATTTATACTTTTATTTATTATCTGTGGTTTTCTTGTCTTCCTCGGCATTGCTGATTCTTCAGAAGCCATTGTCAGAGATTCCCACCGTCCTGATGTGATGCTCCCACAGGTCTGCCCATATCTATATGCCTGTGGTCTCCTTTCCTTCCTCGTCGCTTCTAATTCTGTAGAAGTCGTTGTGAGTCGAATTTGTTGTTACCGCTTAAGTGGCCATGCCTAGGAGTCCATATGAGGGTAAACGATAAAAGTCTTGCGTTCTTAAACAAAATCAAATGTAGACTATGCACACTCTTAAGGATCTAATGCCGGCTTTACTGGTAGTGCAGGGGCAATACATATTTTCCATACCCGACATTGTCGCGCGATCTAAATCCATCAGTTAATGCTTCAGTGGCATCATCTGGGAGAAGTAATCCATTATTATAAGAGAATATATCCGAAAAACCAGCAGTTAATAGTGTACCCAAAATGTTTGTATACCGTAGTTTGCTCTTGTGTCGAGTACTCTCATAGCTCGTTCGCAGTCAATCGTTTCACCAACAAGAGTGATAGTAAACAACCTGGTTTGATGTCTTCTCATAGATGCGTTCGCAGTCAATTGTTTCACCAACATGAGTGATAGTAAACACCCTGGTTGGATGTCTTCTTTTCAAAAAAACTGCCACTCGTAGAATAGATTACAAAGTCGTGCACCCAGTATAAATTTTTAAAGTGGATATCCCAGTTGAGGCTTCATGCGCTCTTACAGTAAACAGTAAACACGGATGCCGCCATATTGGTTTGGATTGTGTTTTCATTTTACAATTTATTCGCTATAGAATAGAGTGAGAGCTAGTCCATACATTTAAGGAGTAACAATTTGAGGGACTTTGTGGCTTCTTGTGAATACTGCTAACTTTCCACATTCTTTGTTCCCTTGTGATAGTATCCAGAGGATCAATATCCAGATTTTATATGACGTTAGTAACCATTATTGTAAACAAACTTGGTGTGAATGTTTTATGCCCGATTAGAGGGCATTTGAATTTGAAATCTCACAAAATGGTGAATTCCTGTTTACTATTTATCAGAAGTCTTGCTAAAAATTTGGGATAGAAGTTCTTTTTATAGAAGTTGCAAACAGAAAAAAATTCATTAACAATTGAATCAAACCAATTGATTCTAGTATCGATTCTAAACTACAAATTCGTACTTAAAGCACACACCACACTATCCATTTCCCTGTTTTCATATGATAACTTTAAAAAGCTTTTCAAGCAAGTAAAAGCACAATATAAAACATAGATGATATCTGAAATAACAAGTGATTTTACCACATGAGCATAAGTTGGTGCCCCATTGAACTCTATTGGCAACAATACGAACTATTTAACAGAGTTGTAGATACAACCGCTGTAAACGAACATTAGTTTATAAAGAAGCAAATAATGTTGGTTTACATGCTGTTAAAAGCTTACAACACTTTTATCTACACAGTTTTAGAGTAAATACTTTGTAGATAAAATCATATTTAAGTAAGTTTGTTGAATATTTTTTATCTCTTAGCTCCACTAGTCCAAAACCTACTCCATCAGAAGTTTAAAAAAAATTTAATTTGAAAAACAAACTTGGCCTGAAAATATTAACATAAACTATTGGGCCAACTAAATCTAAACAAATGTAAATTTAAATAAATTCAAACTCGAACTCTGTTTTTCTGAATATTTAAAGAGCCTAACTTTCAATTTTAAACGTTCAGAACCTGCATACATGTTCTTCAGTTGAGGTTGCAATTTCTTGACCCTCATATTAGTTGTTATAGACACCAAGGAAAGCACATGTGTTTTTTGCTTTACATTGTACGTGCCATTTAAGCACATATTTTTTGACCAAACTGGAGGTTGTTTAAACATTAGGAAGGAAATTGTGAATTTTACCTCTGACCCACTTTTTCATGTAACAAAAGAATTACAATTAAACTGATGAAAGTTAGTTGTTGTTGTTGTTGGTTTTTTTTTTTGCTTTTTTTTCTTGTTTTTCTGTATCGGTCAATAGTTTATTTACCTTTTTTTAAGTTTGTTTTCAGTGGATGAACAGCACAAGAATGCTTGTTTTCCTGAAACAAAGAAACCCAACAAGTTGTTTAAATTGTTCGGTAGTCTGGGTAAAGTCTACAACGAAAACTAAAAAAATCAATGCGATTTAACTTTAATGTCGAAACAACTAAATGACACAAAATACTCAAATTGTAGTTGAGCCCATGCGGTTTATACGGTACTAATTACGGATACGGATATGTGTATTAATTGTCAGAATAATGAAAGAAATGTTTTCAAACAAAAATTTCGAAAGAAGGCAGAATAATAATTTCAATTTGTTCAAAAAGAAGGAAATTTTTATTTTCACTAGGAAAAGTAATTCATTACTTACAAAGTCGACTCAATAATTCCTTGAGCTTTTAAATTTTGCGGCTTTTAACTGAAAGGGAAGCACTGATCATAGCAACAAAAATCTGTTAGTTGACTTGTGCCAAAATTGAAATAACCTGCGTTATTTAGTTCATGTTTGACAGCCATTAATAACAGAGCACTGAATGGTTTAAGGAGAGAATTTCGTGTGTATCTCAAGCTTAATATTTTGCAGAAAAAGACTATGGCTCTAGCCAAGGCCAAGTATAACAAATGCAATGCTAAAGTTGTTTACTGAATTTCGTTGTGGCTCTGTTGGCACGCAAGATGGCAATCTTTCTAAACGTCCAGACCAGATTTGTACTCAAGAAACTTTCAAAAAATTCACGTTCATCATAGATTGAACGTACAAGACATCTAGACATTCCACATAGCTCAGTGGTTTAAATATTAATTGATGGATTAGGTGTAATAAAACATTTCGGAACGTGTATACTAGGCACAAAAGCAATCGATTGTACGAAGGCTAAGTTTTAGTGCCGTTTCGAAATCGTAGACATAGACACTGTTCCACTATATATATCAAAGGCCCCAAAACAGTCAAAATAATGAGTTCTTAGGGGCAATAGACAATAAAATCATAGAAGCCGTATTTTGGACTCCATTCTCAAAGAATGAAAGATAAAAATTTTACGTAAGGATTGTTAAATCTTGTACACAAACCTTTGTGTTTGAACAGATAATATGATTTCTTGCAGACGATCTGCATTTCACTTGCGAAATAGTTTAAATAGAAAACCCAAAAGCAAAGTCATAAGATGTGATACGATGTCTCGGTCTTCGTTACCAAAAATGTTGATGTGTGGGCCCTTTTCCTCACAGCACAATAACCAATCAGAAATCCTATTAAGGTCCTAATGGATTCGCTGTTTAGGGTTGGGAATCATATCGTCCTCGAAATGGTTATAGAATGCTAGATATCTACAATCACCGCCATTTCCCCACGAAACATCTACTCTTTGTTTAATCCGGAGGTAAATTAGCCCAAAGAAGTATCCTATTTAAGGTCTTACAGATCACTTTGTCAGCTCTTCTCTAATTAGTTCTGCTAAAATTCGTTCCCTCAATGTAACAGTTTTCTGGAACCTAGCACAGTTTAATACTATATTTATGGAGAAACAATCTCAATGACTATCACTCACATACATACTGGTCATTACAGGCCTAATTGGTCATTACAACCCTTAAGTCAGGATTACGACCTAGCTTTTCACACCAGTTGTATAGTGTGTGTTAATTTTATATAGGAGTGTCTGGGACCTATAGCTTAAAGTCGACTCCGAACGACAGATTTTTAAGAAACTTTTCATGGCAATTTTATTTACTCTCAGGGTTTTTGCTAGAAGGAAATATTTTTTTGTATTTTGTTTTAATGTCCAGCCTGGAGTTTGAACCGTGGCCTCACGTCTAATAAGCTAACACACTAACTACTAGACTACGGCGAGTTGAATGACTATCGGCAAGACCCTAATACGACGCATAGTTAGTGTCCTCAGTGCAAGCTAGCTGTCCACACATATGATCCTAGTTTAATCGGATGCGATATTTTCACAAGTCAGTTCCGTTTGCTTAGTGATTGCTAACACATTACTCCGGCAAATAGTACTTCACTCATAAGGAAACCTATAGAATAACTTTGTTTTACTACCCATAATATAGTTTTACCTAACGGTGCCGCCTTCCGTGAGGAACATATCCTATAAGTTTCTAACAATCTACCAATGTTGCCAAAAGCATCCTATGAAAATAATTTTGCCCTAATTCAAGAGCTCATTTATATCCACATCGATCTTCTTTAAAATATTAACATGTCCAAATAGTCCCATTTTACTTACAATTGGAAATAACTTTTTTACTGCTTTCTCTATGGGGAACAGGCGCTAATTTCCAACGTGGCCGATGCAGTGTACATAGAGGAACTTGATATGGACTATCGTATATCGTTCTCATCTCTTTTAGGACAAGAACCCTTTTCTCATTCCTATACTAACACATTCACATTGTGCCTTCATTTTGCTTGTACTGAAGCAATTTCCATTTAAATCCATGGTCTTGTTGCTAAACTACATACATATTTATTCGATTTTCAAAATAAATTAAACCGCGTGTTTGAAACAAAATAAATAAACAAGAGAATGCATGTTTTGCGGTTAACCAAACCACAAATTGTATGTCTTCCATGTGTGGGAAGACAAAGCGCTTCTAAATGAATGACTAACCTAAGGTTTCAGGCAATCAATATTTAAAGAATCTTTCTTAGTGTTTTTGTTTTTTTTTTCTTTCCCAATTCACGTGTCAAAGTAAAATTCTTCATTGTATCGTTACATTCACCCTTTCAAATTGTAATAGATTTCTTAAAAATATGAATTCAAAACAAAACAACAACAACAAAACATGTACGAACGCATGTAAAAAATTATTATTTGAAAATGTGACATTTTCATGTTGTTATGTTGTTTGATGGATCTTAAGGTTGTCAAAAGTTATGACGGTTATTCAATTCTCTCTCTCTCACTCTCTCTCTCTCTCTGCTCTATTCCAATGACCGATTTTGAATGTAAGTAAGAAGAAGACCAAGAAAATGAGAAATACTAATGCAATTAGAGGCATATACCTGACTGTTTGAGCAATTTTCGAACAGTTCCTCGCGAACTCTTGAATAACAAGCATTGGATACAAATTCAAATCTGGAAAAAAACGGAATTTTTCAAAAGAAATTATTTTCCACTAAAGGACATACATATTGGTTGAAAAAGGATATATTGGATCAAAATATAAATAAAATATTTGAAAAAGTTAAATAAAGGACTTTAACTTAACATAGTTACCCAGCGCGTAAAATGTGTTAAGGACCAAAGACCTTCAGTCAGTAGAATGTAAATATGCAGTGGCCATAAAAATTATTAAAATTTATTATTTCAAGAAACCTTAAAAGTGTAGAAAATATATACTTGCCACTATTTTTAGTGAAAGCTTTAACGACATTCAAAATATTTCATAGAAATTCTAAAAATCAAGGACGTTTTAATAAATAAAACCACATTTAAGAAGCGGTTCAAACATTTGAAGCAATAAACCGTGGTTTTAAAATTCAAGTTGAAAATTTTATTGAATTTCAAAAGTTTTATGTGTTTGTGATGTGTTTGCAGTGATCCTTATTGAATAAATTTGTGGCTTTTTAAAGAAGTGCTATAAGGATCTTTACATCAAATATAAACCAATACATTTAAAGGACTGCTACTGTATTTAAAAGCGAATTAAGACAACTTGTTTTAAATTTTGTTACGAATATTTCAGTTACATTCGGGTTTATTTTTCACGCTTTATTGAAACTGGTGTTTACTTCGTAAATACCGCCAAAAAGGTTTTTGGTGCTCTAAATCCAAATCCGAACACAGGATTGCTCCTTCATCCTTTTTTTTCTTAAAAAAATAAATAACACCGACTACATTCGGATGGTCTATGTGCGAATTAATTTTTTCCGAAATCTCGTTGCAGCATATGAATTTTATCGTTCATAACCTTTTTTGTATTTTTGCGCATTCGTTTTTATCTCGGAGATATCCATCCTAGAAGTGCATAAAATACTCTTATTAATGTTTTAGCGTTTTCATTGTTTTGAAAAGATTTGATAAAAAATTTTGAAAATCTAATTTTTAGGTTCGGATTAAGCGTAGCAAAAACCTTTAAAAACTTATAGTCTGGTTTCCGATGTATAAATTTTGTCGATCTGTGTAATCGTCTTCTACGAAATGTGGTGATCAATGTGTTTTAAAACGTGTTACTAAGGACAATGATGACACAATTCAGAAACTAGGTCGTAATCCTGACTGAAGGGTTGTAATGACCAATTATGTATGATTACATGATTGCTTAAAAATACTATAGAGCAACCATTCTTTCATTACTTAGGAATTTTTCCCACACGTCTGGATTTAAATTTTTTTCATTCTTTTTCTATTGCCGAAAATTTTTATACGTTTGAAGGACCTACTGATGCCATTAGGTGTGGAATATAATAACATTTAAATGTCCACCATGGCTTGTCTGAGTGAAGCGCATCCGAAATGTCCAATTTTCCATGACTCTGGTGCACAAATCAGGCTGAATTTGAGCGAATATGCTTTCTGGTTATTTCGCACAATCTTGGTGTTCAGTTCATACGCATACACCTGCGATATAAGAAATCTCCATAACGTAGTCAAAGTGGGTGATATAGTGGTCCGTTCATCCCCTTCACGTGAGATGACCATGCCCTCAAATCGCTCGTGCAGAGTATCCAATTTTTATAAGCTGAATGGCACGTATCGGCTTCCGGTTGAAACCACGTGTCACTGATATCTAAGTCATCGAATTTCAGCCAAAAGAAGTTGGTAGATGTTCACATTTCGTGCTCACTTTTGACTTGTCATTTACCGATGACTCCCACAGAACAAAATCAACATCAAACATTGACATTTTCGCGATAAGTTGGACACTCTTGGATCTCATGTGGATGTGATAACGTGACAAATTCGAAATTTGTATTTGTTTAACGAAAACTAGTGTCAGTTAAAATATATAAAATAACAAGATAGACTGAATAAATGAAACTAATTTGACCGATGTACATTCAATGTTATCAACTGAAAAAGTTCGGAAGTCTCTGTAGGAAGACTCTAAAGAAAGAAGTTCAAGGCAATGGACGGAATTTTCGTCTGCGAATGACTATTGAATACAATTGCTCTACGCCAATTGGAAATGATTACAGCTAAATCATGTTGAGCCGGAGCAAATGGTTGAATATAATTTGCTATGTTTTAGATGGAATAAATAAAAATTGTTCTCTTATAATAAGAGCCTATGAACATTGATTGTACGTTTTTTTTAGAGACAAGAACTTCTATTGGAAAACTTATGGAATTAATGAGTACGCAAAAAAAGATTGGAATCCCTTGCAATGGCCTATTACTGTCTCAACTGCTATTATTTTGTTAGTAGTGCTCAACACTTTATTAAATACCTTTTTCATTTTTAAATAAGCTTTTCGTATCTTTAGAATCCTTTTTTACTAATTACCAATCCTGCCAACAGAGCGAAGATCTGGGCAATTTGATGATTTGAATTGGCATGCCTGGATATCTAAACAACATTATTTGCATGGTGCCATTTAATTGCTTGTTTTATAAAGTTTCAATATCTGGCTGGAAAAATTTGGACACTTTATGATTACTTAAAAACATTCTTTTCTGCAGGCACTTAATAATCTAAAAATTTCGATGTCTATAAAGCCGTTAATAATTAAAGAAATGTTTCTTTTGCCCCAAGTAGAAACTGCTTGCCGCACTCTAAATTGTTTTGGGTACTTTAATCTTTTTCGCACCCGTAGTATTTGCTCAACATTCAAGCTGAGTCCGCAACAAAATGCCTATTATTTTACTTGCTTTGCTAAGTTCTGAAAATTCTTCTTTCCTCCAGTTCTTTCTGTTCGATGCTCATTTTCCAAAAAAAAAAAATAAAAAAAAATTGAACTTTTTACGTGCTTACTAAGAGAACTAATTAACTAAAGGAGAATACCTAAATTTTTTCGTATGCACTCCTTATATTTGAAAATGTATTGTGAAAAAATATTTATTTTCACGGCATCTTATTATAAATGAATTACGTGAGTTCTACTGAATGGAAAAAAATATTTTCCTTTCTATTTTTATTTAGATTAAGAATCTTAAAAGAAATTAAGCGAAAAAATAGTTTAAAGAAAATTTTAAAAAATGGCTGACGACGCGGAAAAGGGAAAAAAAGATGAAGAAAACTATAACATTCAGTTTGCCGATGAATATGTTTTAACTGATATCGAAAAAAGCTTTATTTTGGCATGCGAACGTGGTGATATTTCTGGTGCTAAACTGTAAGTATTTACAGTACAGGACAAAATCAAACCATTCCTATTAAAAAAACTAATTTTCATGTAAATCTTTCAGTATAATTGAGGAGAATAAAGGAGCCCCAGATAAATTCAATATAAATTGTGTTGATCCCATGAATCGTTCTGCCTTGATATCGGCGATTGAAAATGAAAATTTTGATTTAATAATTGCGTTACTGGAGGAAAACATAGAAGTGGGTGATGCTTTACTGCATGCAATTTCTGAAGAATACGTAGAGGCGGTAGAAGAATTATTGCAATGGGAAGAGACACATCACAAAGAGGGAACACCATATGTAAGTTTTATTTGGCCATAGATTAGTTGTTTGTAAGTACTAAAGAATTGTTCATTCATTTTGACAGAGCTGGGAGGCAGTAGATCTTTCTAAGTCAACATTTACACCCGATATCACACCTTTAATCTTGGCTGCACATCGTAACAATTATGAAATTTTAAAAATCTTATTGGATCGCGGTGCCACTTTACCAATGCCTCATGATGTCAAGTAAATATTTTAGTTCTTAAAGCCTTATATGTTTGGTTTCTGTTTGTACTAAGCAATTTCAGTATATTTTTTTTATGCTTGCCTTAATTTCGTTTCTTTGCTTATGTTACATTTGCGTAAAAAACTAATGGCATTGAATATGCTACAATTCAATTTGCTCAGCATAATTCTATAAAAAGTAACCTTAGATGTTCAAAAACCCTATGCTTCGCTTAACATTTTTACTTTCTTCGTTCGTTTAGATGCGGTTGCGATGAGTGCGTTACATCACAGGAAACTGACTCATTACGTCATTCTCAGTCGCGTATTAATGCTTTCCGTGCTTTATCCGCCAGCTCGCTTATTGCCCTTAGTTCTCGTGATCCTGTTTTAACAGCCTTTGAACTGTCCTGGGAATTGAAACGTTTACAGGCAATGGAATCAGAATTTCGTGCAGAATATGGAGTGAGAAAATATGATATACACACACATATTTTATATTGTAAATGAAACATTAATTTTCATTCATATTAATTCAAATACTTGTATAGGAGATGCGTCATGGTGTACAGGAATTTGTAACATCATTATTGGATCACGTCCGAACATCAACAGAACTGGAAGTGATGCTAAACTTTAATCACGAAGCTGCTCATGACATTTGGAGTCCGGGTCAAAGACAAACACTGGAACGATTAAAATTGGCCATCAAATATAAACAAAAGACGGTAGTTATTTATTATTATTTTTTTTTGCAATTCCTTATGATTTCTATTTGTTACTTTGGACCGGGCCTTTTCAGTTTGTTGCCCATCCCAATGTACAACAATTACTGGCAGCCATTTGGTATGAAGGTTTACCCGGATTTCGACGTAAACAAAGCTCCCAGCAGATCATAGAAGTAGTCAAACTGGGTTGTATGTTTCCCATTAACAGCATGAATTATCTAATGGCTCCCGAATCCGACGCTGGCAAATTTATGCGAAAACCATTCGTTAAATTTATTTCACATTCCTGCTCGTACATGTTCTTTTTGAGTGAGTATTTTTCTGAAATTTCCGTATTTAAAAGTGAAAGCTTTGTAAAAATTATTACAATTCCTTTAATTTATTTTAAAATATGGTGCACATTTCATATTACAGTGTTACTTGGCGCTGCCTCATTGCGTGTGGTACAAATAATGTTTGAGTTAGTAGCGTTTCCCTGGATGCTTGAAATGTTAGCGGATTGGCGTAAACATGAAAGAGGTTCACTACCGGGACCTATAGAATTGGGCATTATTACTTACATTTTCAGTATGTAGCATTAATATGATGACATTTTTAAAACAGTTTCACCTCATAAAATCCCTCAATAAAGGTTTAATTTTTGGCGAATTGAAATCTTTATATTCCGATGGTTTGTTTGAGTACATTATGGACTTGTGGAATATTGTGGATTTTATATCGAATATGTTTTATATGACCTGGATATTATGCAGAGCTACTGCATGGATTATTGTGCATGTAAGTAGAGTTATGATATTTTCCTGGTACACTATCAACTTACTTTTCTAAATGCATTTTCTAAATTAGCGTGATCTTTGGTTTCGAGATATAGATCCGTACTTTCCGCGTGAACATTGGCATCCTTTCGATCCCATGTTATTATCCGAAGGTGCATTTGCAGCTGGCATGGTATTCTCCTATTTAAAATTGGTACATATTTTCTCTATAAATCCACATCTCGGCCCGCTTCAAGTCTCTTTGGGTCGCATGATTATCGACATAATAAAGTTCTTCTTCATCTATACGTTGGTATTGTTTGCATTCGGTTGTGGCCTCAATCAATTGCTATGGTATTATGCTGAATTAGAGAAAAATAAATGTTATCACTTGCATCCAGATGTTGCCGATTTTGATGATCAGGAGAAAGCCTGCACCATATGGAGAAGATTTTCAAAGTAAAGTTACAGCACGTAACGTAAAAGGAAAGAATTTAATTTTTTTTTTATATTTTTTTAGTCTTTTTGAAACTTCACAATCTCTGTTTTGGGCCTCCTTTGGTTTGGTCGATTTAGTATCATTTGATTTGGCAGGCATTAAGAGTTTTACACGTTTCTGGGCCTTGCTTATGTTCGGTTCTTATTCGGTAATCAATATTATTGTCTTGCTTAACATGTTGATTGCCATGATGTCCAATTCATATCAACTTATTTCCGAGCATGCCGATGTTGAATGGAAATTTGCCCGTTCTCAGCTATGGATGAGCTACTTTGAAGATGGCGGCACTGTACCACCACCATTTAATATGTTCCCATCCGTTAAATTAATGCGTAAGGCATTTGGCAAGAGTCCACCGAAACGTACCAAGAGCTTTTTGGTAAGTAACATTAAAATTGAAAACAATATTTGCGTTAACTTGATGCAGCTACAGGCCCAGAAATAATTTCATTTTATACTTCAAAATCGACTTTAAAATCGTTCACTGTAAATATTGTCTTTAAATTTAATCAATATTTGTGTATCCATGGAATTCTACGCCAATGATGCAATAATTGTAGAAAACTTTTCCCACTAAAAGAGGTACACCAAGAATTTAGGGAGTAATAAAAATAAATGAACGTCATTTATTACTATTAAATGCCAACACCTAGTGGTTTAGAAAACATAGTGGGAGCAATGTTTTAAAACATCATAGAGTAAAATGAAGTTGATAGTTTTAAAAGTTATTAAAAAAAATTTTTTTTTGAATCTGACGAACGTTCAAAGGTCATTCCGGAAAAAGAGGCGACTCTATTATATCACCAGATCGTAATGCGAATTGCTATAATGCACAATTTGGGAAAATATTTCCTAGTCTCACTTCAGAATACAAAAAATATTTTTTTTTGGCATTGCAGACGACTTACATAAACGCCTGTTAAAGTTAGAATTTTCTTTTCATGCAGTTATTCAATTACTTTTCAATACACCCACGCATAATTGCTGTAGGGGTACAAATTTGTATAGGCGCCATTAAGTTTTTGCAAAAACTAAGAACAAAAACATAAACACACTCTTTTGTTATTATTGTTCGTTGTCCTTTTTTTTCTAGCGTAAATCAAAAGATAAGGCCTCATCTCTGCATGAACGTGTGATGAAACTATTGATACGCCGTTATGTTACGGCCGAACAACGTCGCCGAGATGATTTCGGTATAACCGAAGATGATATCATTGAAGTGCGTCAGGATATCAGTTCATTACGTTTCGAATTGTTGGATATTTTCACAAACAATAACATGGTTGTGCCGGATATTGAAAAGAAATCAGCAGGTGCAGGTTGGTAACCCATAAAAATCGATTAATTAAAGTGATAAACTTGAAAGGCTTTAAAAATTTTTTTAAATTTGTTTAGCTGCGGCTGGTAAGAAGGGTAAAATTATGGAGCGACGTATATTAAAAGACTTCCAAATTGGTTTTGTTGAAAATCTACAAAAAGAAATGACCGAAAATGTTGAGGCTGGTAAGGATATATTCTCTTCACTGGCTAAAGTTATCGGAAAGAAGAAATCACAAAAAGGGTAAGGAATCTTAACGTAAAATTTATAAACGTTTAGTATACCAACTGATTTATTTTGTTTCGAAAATTTTTATAGTGAAAAGGACTGGAATGCTATTGCTCGCAAAAATACTATAAGTGCCAATCCTATTGGTTCTAAGCGTTCCTCAATGCAGAGACATTCACAACGAAGCTTAAGAAGACAAATCATTGAACAAGCTAACGAGGGTCTTAAGATGAATCAAAATCAACTTATTCGTAAGCAAATCTTACAATCTTTCAATTTCTTGTATTACTTAATTGACATTTTCAGAATACAATCCACAATTGGGAGAAGTTACAAGAGCTACACGTGTCGCTTATGTCAAATTCATGAAGAAGAAGATGGAAGCTGAAGAAACATCTGCAGATACAACTGTTGCACCAGCCACAACAGCCACAACCAAAGATGAAAAACCGAAATCAGAGCTCAAGTCAACAATGAAAAAGACTGAGGTATAATGAATCTCTACAGTTTTAAACGGCGTCTTAATAATGTAATATTTTTCAATATACAGTCCAAAAAAGATGCTCCTGCCAAACCAGCAGATGGAAAACCTGCGGCAGCACCTGCAGGAGACAAAGCCAAAAGTGATGCTGCCAAACCGGCACCTGGTAAGCCTGGCGATGTAAAGCCTGCTGATGCAAAGGCTGGTGATGGCAAACCTGCGGCACCAGCACCACCCAGCAAACCAGATGCCGGTGCTGCCAAACCTGCAGTAGCTAAACCTGGTGAGGGAACTAAGCCGGAAGCAGCTGCCAAGAAAGAAGAAACAACTAAAACTGATGCTGCCAAACCCGAGGCTGCAGGCGCAGCTGGTGCTGCAAAAGCTGCAGCACCGGCAGCTCCTGCTAAACCAGATGCCTCAACTAAACCCGCAGGTGATGCAGCGAAACCAGCCACTGACGGTGCTACCAAGGCCGCTGATGCTGCTGGATCCGGAGCGGATAAGAAAGCCGATGATAAAAAGCCTGATGATAAGAAACCGGACGAAAAGAAACCTGACGATAAGAAACCGGATGACAAGAAACCTGCCGCAGCTGCTCCCGCCAAACCAGCCATTAAAGTTGGACAAAGTAGTGCTGCTGCTGGCGGTGATCGTGGTAAATCGGTGGTTACCGGTCGCATGATATCCGGTTGGCTTTAAGCATCGTTTATTTACTTTTAATTTAAATTTTTATGCGAGTGTTTGGGCAGTATTTTTAATAAAAATAATCACTTTTAAATGTTTCAAATTAATCCATTATATTACTGAAATGGTAATTAATTGGAAAACGATTAATTATTAATTATTTTTTCAATAAAACAAACTAATTTTAAAATTAAAATCGTAAATGGCTTCTAATTAAATTTAATGGCTTGTTGGTATGGAAATATGCTTCCCTTCCAAATATCGGAGTATAACTATAACAGCAGATTATTCTCGGCCAATTGCACTGAAAGATTGAAAAAGTCATACGAATATATGGTACAAGAAAACCCAAAAATAGTGTTTACAACCTGAAGAACAATGCAGAGCTCTTATAGTTCTAACATGGCAAGGATTAGGATTTGATTCCTCGGTTGATATTTGTTTCGACAGCTGTAGCCTCCGAATTTTGCTTTAAAACTTCAGTACTGTATGGTCGCTGTAGTCTAGTAAATAGCGAATGGGCTTGATAGAAGAGAATTCCTGCCTTTAAATTTAAATAAAACAAAGTCTGAGGGAAATATTATCGCCATTTTTATTAATTTCAAAGACCTATTTATTGAAGTCATTACATGTGGAATATATCATCCTTTAAATGTATGCCACAACATCTGTGGGTGGACGCATCCGAAGGGATAATTTTCCGTAAAAAATTTCTCAAAAATTTGTCGTTTGAAGTCGACTTTAAACAGCAGATCTCGCCTTTTATGGATGTAATCAACACACACAACATAATTGATGTGAGAAACTAGACAGTAATACTAACTGAAGGGTTTTAATGACCAATGAAGTAAGTAAGTATAGGAGTGTTGATTCTTTAGAGTATAGTCGGCGAGTGGCTTATTCTATAGTTTTTACCAGAATGTGCTCCAAAAAAACAATCCATATGTTAAACATTTATTTAGACTATCCTCCAATTAAAACAAAAACTTATCAGCAATATTATTTCCTTTTAAATATAAAATACAGCTTAAATATTATTTAATAGCATTTATCCAATTTTGCTCGTTTTGTTTCAAATGAAAAATTCATTAAATTCTGATTTAATGCGTTTTGGTAAGCTTTCTACCAGTTTTTTGCTGGTTTCGATGTTTATACATTGCCACTCTGCCTCAATTCTTAGCCACAATTCGTTAAGGTTATTTGGAGAGTTTTCATACTGTGCCAATTTTCGTTTTACAATTGCCCACAAATTTTCGATCGGATCTAAATCCGGACTTTGTGCTGGCCATTTCAACGTCTGAAATTTTTTATTTACAATTTCTTACTTACTGCAATAAATACAAAAAATATTGGATTTAAAATATTTTGTTAACATTATGTATACATTTTTGCTCGCCAGTGTATGTAATGGGACAGAGGCTAATATCATAGCAGAGTGAATGCTCCCGATAGGGACATAATAAGATAATAATAAATAAGATATTTGTGCGTTGACAGGCGGGACATTTGAGCCTAGCAGACTATTAGGCACAGTTGCACAGTAAGAGAATAGAAAAGTGAATTGCTCCGATGTATAGAGATGTATAAGAAGGAAGTATGACGATCTCAGGTCATGGTCAGTTTTGGGTATATTTATACAGAATGAATAAATGTTGTTCATCATACTGTATTTATGAAGATTGAAATGATTTCATTGATGAATTCATACCTTTTATTCCATATTTTAAACAAATTTTATTGTAAACTATTTGAAAAGTAAGGACTACATAAAACTCTTCTGAACTTTATGTCTATAAAACTAATTATGGAAACATACATGTACGATCAAAATCAATTGAGAAGACATCGAAAAAAATTATATTTTTTAGACTGAAATTAAACCGTCTTTGAGCCTTGTTTACTGTTGTCAGGCTAGAAAAAAATCAAAATAAAAAACCATTGTTTATGTGTGGGGTTGACTTGAACAATTAAAAAAAAAATCAAAAACAAAAACAAAAATGTTTGAAACCTTTGACCTTAAACAAATGCAAAAAAAACGACAAAAAAAAACAAACAAAAAATAGAAAAAAAGCGAAACAATTTGAATGATATAATTTTGCAAGCCTTCAAACTGCAAACTACTCGTGTCCAAACATTGCATGTGTATGTCGAGTGATTGGTAAAATGCGAATAATCGCATTTCCTACAATCGACTAAACCAAGTTGTATGCTCTTCCATGCATTGGTCACATCGCCAATTGAATTTGTAGTAGCTTTTAAATGCATACCCATATTTGAAATTTCAAATCAATAGAATCAACTGGGCAGAAACTAGAGAACATGAGTAGAATTCAAAAAAAAAACCGAAAACGAAAAGAAAATGTGACTTTTTTCCATTTGGGTTTGTTTATCTAGTTAGTTGTCTTGTTCCACGGGCCAACCAAACGAAAGTGTTTAATATAATTAATTACAGACTTGAATATATCATAGTGCGTGAGAATTTGTCGAAACAGTTCTTCGCGAACTCTTGGCTAATTAACATTGAAAGAAAAAAAACCGTTTTTTCGTGATCTAATCGCAGTGGATATAATTCAAAGGATATATAAAGGATTAAATGGATAAAAGGATACTTTGAAGAAAAAAAAGGATAATAACAATAGTGAAATAACATTCCACAAATAAATTAATTGAAGAAACTAAGGAATCTTTAGAACAACTGTTGAAAGAAACCTTAGAAGTGTTTGAATTTAAATTTAAATTTTTATCCATTGTGTTGAAAATAAAAATCAAAAACTTCTTCAATCAAATAAATAGTGATTCTAATACAATTAATCGTAGAATATAAAGTGAATTTCTAAATAATATGCACCATATACTGTATTGGAAATATAATACTGAATGGAAAAATAGTGATTCAATCAATACCTTATGCTGCATTAATAGTGTTATATTACAGGTGGGATCTCATTTTATCCTATATACATATGTATATACGTACAGCAGTGAAAATGTTTTTATTTTTATTAACATTATTTAATTAAAATGTTTGTGAGAGAAATAAAAAAGTGAAGCTATACTCGAATTCTTATAATACACTACACTTCTATGCATATTGGATCAACGCATATAAATGTAATTTTACCTCGACTCCTTATTGACTGGTTTCTACTTTTGTTATGTTTTTGGTTATATTGTGTGTTGTCTAGTCTTCATTTGTTATCCAACATCAGTTGTATGTGAACAAACCATTATGCTATCCGGCTTCGTTCCACATCCTCCCTATTTGAGATGTAATCAGGCCTTAAAGCTTATAACAGAGTGGACGTGATCATGTGGGGTTTTCCAGGCGAAACTAATGGCTCACTCTATGTTTGTTGGATGGAAGGGATTATCCTGAAAATTTCTTGATTTACTCAAACAGCCTGGCTGACATTGAGATCAAAACAAAGTCTTTCGACGTCCATCCTCGAATGCTGAGGATTTCTTAAGGAACTTTCGCATCATTCAAATTTAACCTTATATGGGTTTTGGAATATCTCCGTGCTACATACGACATGGTACAGAGCATAGTTATTTCGATCGTGTCAGTTAAACTAGGTATTGTTCCCTCGTTTTAAAGGGATGCCCATTTACCTTGCAGGACCGTAGGTACAATAAGGCTAGACTCTGCTGGATTAGTATGGATAGGATAAGGACTGATTGACTTCTATATTTAAATCGCTTCACCATTCATCGTACAATAGCTGATTCACGGGTCACTATGCCTCAGGCTTAATATGTCGGCTTCTACAGAAGTAGGATATCTAAACTAGAAGAGGCAATTCCTGTGGAAGTATTCTGCTCTTGCCATGAACAGGGTCTAAACGCTGGCCTAACTAGGACCGTGTCGTTAAAACAGTGTTCGCAGTGTGTTTAGACCAACACAACCTTTTAGCGTTGATGTCCTTGAAAAGTTGTTTCTAAACATTTCCGTTTAAGTTTTTTGGTGGAAAATCTTACACAAAATAACTTAAATAAAAAGTATACGAAAATTTCTACGCACTTCAATACGAACTTCGGAAACGTGATCTTCCGAAGGTTCTACTCATGTTGTTCTTTTATGGAATCTCCATATACAGTAATCCCTCGATTTACGTCGCATTTGGTTCCAAAAAAAGGCGACGTAAGTCGAAACGATGTAAATCGAATTTCATATTGCTCATACTACAAAGTAGTATGTTTTTAACAAGGAACTTAAAAAAGTTACAATAATACCTAGATTTATGTCGCAGTTGGTTGGTTGTTGGCGACCTAAATCGAATAACGAGGCAAATTGAAGTTAGAGGGAACAAAAAATTTGACGACGTAAATAGAAACAGCGTTTATCGAGGCGACGTAAATCGAAGGATTACTGTAGTCAGGCAGGCTTTTACTCATGTAAACTTTTTGTCATGCAAACAGCCATTAATAGCTAGCTATACCAAGGTGTTAAGCTGAATTTTTATTTCTGTAGACGAACTTATTACATTTTACTGGATGATCGAATGTTTGATTAAATGCTTATGACTACAGAAACTAGCTTGGTAATCGAAAAGTAAAAGCTCTATAAAATCTTTTGAGACCACTGTCCGCATCTGTAGAAACACAGACTGTTGCAATGATAGACGTACAGTACGACTACATGACTTTAGTTTACATTAAGATATTTGGCGAAATTCATTATGATATTTTTTCGATAGTTATGAACTTATGTTATGAAATACACAATCTTTTGAAGATTTGAATCTTCTGAAGATTTCGGAGTCGACATTAAACTGTACGTGACACAACATAAGTTGTGTGAGAAGCTAGTTCATAATCCTGACTGAAAGGTTGTAATGTCTAATTATGTATGTATGTACTCGTATTGATTACAGGCATTAACAAATATAAATAAAATCTCTACAGAAATATTTGATTCTAAAGGGCATTAATGCTATGTATATTGAGTTAAGTAAACCTATAAAGAAAATGCATTGCAATATTAGTTCATTATAAACGTAGTCCACTGTAACTACAATTCTAATTTCTCTTCATTCACGTGCTGAAAAACAAACGATGACCGTTAAAAACATCGACATTTTTTACACAATCAATAGGATTGAAAGCAAATTAAACAAAAAACAAAAACAGAAACAGAAATTGATATTCTAAATGGATTTTAAATTGTAAATCAAATTTTGTACCCAAAACACAATAGAAGTAAAAGTCACATGTCACAAAATAAGTTTATTCAATGGAATTAATACCCATTATTTGGTAATTACAAGTCTGTCTCTTTCTTATTTCATTTGAACTAAATTTTAATTGCAGAAAGAAAAAATATTATACGCATACGATAAGTATAATTAAATTTTTTTTAATGGAAATTATAATTTTCTTAAGAGTATAAATCTATTTATCGATAGTTTTTCCCGAAGAAAGTAACTTAAACTCATGCAGATGAAATATTTATTTAAGAAATACCATAAGAGTGCCTCCACATCAAGATTAAAAATATTTAAATTGGCATCAGAGAGCCTTATGTTCTTGTTTCATTCGATAAACATTCGCGTGGAAGAAATTTAGGGTATTTTACTAGGTGATTATAACCCTTCAATCAGGATTACGACCTAGTTTCTCACACACCTAGTTTCTCACACCACATGTTGTGTGCCTTTAATTTTTATACATGAGTGGTGGCACCTACAGTTTAAAGTCGACTCCGAACGACAGATTTTTGAGAAACTTTTCATGGCAATTTTATTTACTCTCAGAGGTTTTGCCAAAAATCTGCTGAGAAAATTGTCGAAGAAATATTTTGTCATATTTTGTTTAGTTGGAGATGCCTGACCTGGGGTTTGAACCGTGTTCTCATGCCTAATAAGCCAACACACTATCTATTAGACCACGGCGACTACCAGATACCAATGCTCACAATAAACCTATATTTAGGCAGGACATACTCACCAAAAACCCAAATTTATTTGAAGCTGAGCAAGCACCTCCGCAGTTAGCAAGTTGGTTTTCTAATCAAATCAGCAGTAAAGTTATAACAACGAAATAAATAATGGAGTGATGATCTTTGTTATACCAGAGATTCGTCTATATTGAGAAAGCTTAATCAATTTAGTTTAGGTCAGGTCAAAGTAGTAGTAGTAGCCGCATAACGGATTGTTGTGATGTCACGGGTATGTCCCTGTACTGACCGAATTCCTCCAAACCAGCGAAGAAATTGGTCAGTGCACATTGGAAGAACGACTACCCTACGCTGGAAAGTTTAATAAACGAAGCTATATCCCTGATATCAATGGATACTAACTCCATTAAGCTAACAAGGAATGGAGACCCAAATCCTCAATTTAGATTGCACTTCTCTGCTGGAAAATCCAGATTAAAATCTCACAGAAGTTTGCACAACTTTGACTTTACTCACTATCGTATGTTATTCACCATCGTACTTTACTCACATTTTTGTATTCTGTTCAATCTATAAAAGTTTTAAAACTTCTTTATAATTTAATTACAACTCTACACAAAAATCGGGTATTTTCTTCCTTTTCTGGCTAATAATATTCGTAACAATTTAATCGTTTCAATCTCTATTGCAGATAACTGTTATTAAACCTTAACTAATTAAAATTTAAAATTGATTTATAAAGAGAGAATAAAACAGTAAAAAAAAATTAAAATGTCTACCGATCCGGAAGTGGGGAAAAAGGACGACGAAAACTATAATATACAGTTTGCCGACGAATACATCTTGACCGAGGAGGAGAAAGCCTTTATATTAGCCTGCGAACGTGGTGATATTGCTACCGTTAAAGTGTAAGTTCGACCATATAAATACTAAAGTTATATGAATTCAGATGATCAAAACATAATACGATTATTTTAGTATAATTGAAGAGAATAAGGGAAGCCCGGAAAAATTCAATATAAATTGTGTTGATCCCATGAATCGTTCTGCCTTAATATCGGCAATTGAAAATGAAAATTTTGATTTAATTGTTGTACTACTGGAAGAAGGTATTGAAGTGGGTGATGCTTTATTGCATGCAATTTCTGAAGAATATGTAGAGGCCGTTGAAGAATTGTTACAATGGGAGGAAACTCATCACAAGGCAGGAACCCCTTATGTGAGAATCCATATTTACTTGTAATATATATGTATATGAGTATTAAAATGTTGTGTATACTTTTCTTTCAGAGTTGGGAGGCAGTAGATCGTTCAAAGTCAACATTTACACCCGATATCACACCTTTAATCTTGGCTGCACATCGTAACAATTATGAAATTTTAAAAATCTTATTGGATCGCGGTGCCACTTTACCAATGCCTCATGATGTCAAGTAAGTTGGAAAGGAATTTCTTAATGCCTCTATATTCAACTACATTTTGTTGAAACGTAAAACATACATTACAGGTCATTTACACCACAATGTCCCTTTGATTAGGCATAATTCAATTTATTTAGGGCATAAAAAAACTTGCTCACCCTCTTACTGGCTTACCAGTACTTCTAATAAACGAAATTTTGTTTTTTTTCTTTTTGTAAACATTTTAGATGTGGTTGTGATGAGTGTGTAACATCACAGGAATCCGACTCATTACGTCATTCGCAGTCGCGTATTAATGCTTTTCGTGCTTTATCGGCCAGTTCGCTTATATCCCTTAGTTCACGTGATCCCGTTTTAACAGCCTTTGAACTATCGTGGGAGTTAAAGCGTTTACAGGCAATGGAATCAGAATTTCGTGCGGAATATACAGTAAAAACTAATTTTCCTTTTTTAATTTAAGATGAAAAGTACAAAATATTTAATAATTTCGTTATGCTTTCTTAAGGAAATGCGTATAGGAGTCCAGGAATTTGTAACATCTCTGTTGGATCATGTAAGGACATCAACAGAACTGGAAGTGATGCTAAATTATAATCATGAGGCTGCTCATGACATTTGGAGTCCAGGTCAAAGACAAACCCTTGAAAGATTAAAATTGGCCATAAAATATAAACAAAAGACGGTAATTATTTAACTATTCACGCTGCAATAATTACTTTTGATTTAAAAATATTTTTTTCTTATTTTGTACACTCATCCAGTTTGTTGCCCATCCCAATGTCCAACAGTTATTGGCAGCCATTTGGTATGAAGGTTTACCTGGCTTTCGACGTAAACAAAGCTCCCAGCAGATCATGGAAGTAGTCAAATTGGGTTGCATGTTTCCCATTAACAGTATGAATTATTTAATGGCTCCCGATTCCGATGCTGGCAAATTTATGCGAAAACCATTCGTTAAATTTATAACCCACTCATGCTCGTACATGTTCTTTTTGAGTAAGTCTTTCAAAATTTATTTTGTTTTCAAATCTATTCACGAATTGTAGTTGGATAAGATCATGTAGTACATATTCTGTAGATGCTGACTATCATCAGTGTCTAGTTATTCTAATCAGTTCTTTCTAAGATTTCTTTTAAGTTTTAATATGGATCAACATTTTCGAAATTCTTCTCTTATATAAATAACTCCTAGCCTCTGAAATACAATGAAATATTATAGTGCTCTCACTTGAGAATATAATTCTAAATATGATAACTTAGACAATTCAATATTAGGAAATGAAATATTCCACTTGCTCATATCAATCATATCATATGGTTCTCAAATCATTCAGTGATCCGAGCGAATGATATTGATAACGATTGTGCTACTATACCTATTGTCAGTTGGTGTGGCTCTTACGACTTGATAGGTATGTAGATGGGCATTAAGGTACATATAAGGAACTCAGATGGGTTTGGAAGGCGAATCGATGAAGTTTCTAATGGGCAGTGTATGGTTTGGGCATTTACTGTAGAAGTCGTCGGGATGAGGAAGACGAGAAATCGATGCAATTCCTTCTTTCTGACAATCCTATCTAGGGGTTGTTAAACTTAAGCACGTCTAGTCCATGGTTTGATTGACTTTAAAGATACATATGTCTAACTACACTTTCCGATTTAAAATATTTTACCAGAGGAAAACGAAATAATTTCGCCACTTACAGTATATCCATGACGATCTGGCGTGCCCTGAAATTCAATTAGGCCCTTGCGGATGTAGTTACTGAGCTGTTTTATATAAATTATGACTATTTTAGGAGAATCGGTGCAGCACTTTCTAAACTAAATTCGCAAAAAGAGGTTGTCTCGGAAGTATGTCTGTGTCGAATCGGATCGTATTTACCAGGATTACAGATTGTTATTGAGGGCCATTTAGTGCAAGTATCACGATTGGCCATAATGCCTCCGAATGAACTCTCGAGGAGTACTTGAGGACCTAACAACCGTTTATTAATGGACGAAATATGTAAACATAAGCAATTTAGTAAAAATATGGATATTATCCGAGTTAAAGTCGTAGTTTCTTTTCGCACTGGTACCAAAAATGCACTTAATATTGGCCTTTTTAATCCTTAAGGATAATTACCAATATAGTGTGCTTTAATTATAACCATAAGGAAAGTTTACAAACCTATAGCTTAACGTAGAATCGGAACGACGAATCAGAGAACATCTTTGATTTTACTCTCACGTCTTTCCCCAGAAGACTGCTGAGAAAAAAATTTTTCGCCTTTTTACCAAGACGTCAAAGCAGTGGTTTGAACTCTCAAGATCTCGCCTGGTAAGCCAACACACTACTCACTATACTACTGCGACTAATTAGAAGTGCACTGATTTAGAAGTTGAATAGAATTTTACCTTTGCTGAATTTCACTGCGTTTTTTTATCCATCAATTCGGAATGCAAATGGACGTATGATCGGTTATTAACTTAAAGGATATGATAAGTCTAAATTCGATCTTTAAATAATTTTCATTGTTGAATTATTTTTTACTCTTTTCTGACAATATTTGTATTAACTTTATTTATCATTCATTTTACAATTTAATTTAATTTAAAAGTGTTACTTGGAGCTGCTTCATTGCGTGTGGTCCAAATAATGTTCGAATTGATTGCGTTTCCCTGGATGATTGAAATGTTGGCTGACTGGCGTAAACATGAAAGAGGCTCATTACCTGGACCCATAGAACTTGGCATCATTACCTATATAGGAAGTAAGTTCAAGTTGTTGAATAAATCTTTATCTAACTTCATAAAAAAAACTGATGAAATATTTTAAAGGTTTAATCTTTGGTGAACTGAAAACATTATATTCTGATGGTTTGTTTGAGTACATAATGGATTTGTGGAACATAGTGGATTTTATATCGAATATGTTTTATGTAACCTGGATACTTTGTAGAGCCACTGCTTGGATTATAGTGCATGTAAGATAAACAAAAATATTTTCGAGATGTACTAATTCAATTGGAATTTTTCTTAAACAGCGTGATCTTTGGTATCGTAATATAGATCCATATTTTCCGCGTGAGCATTGGCATCCTTTCGATCCCATGTTATTATCTGAAGGTGCATTTGCAGCTGGCATGGTATTTTCGTATTTAAAATTGGTACATATTTTCTCTATAAATCCACATCTTGGGCCTCTGCAAGTCTCTTTGGGTCGCATGATTATCGACATAATAAAGTTCTTCTTCATCTATACATTGGTATTATTTGCATTCGGTTGTGGCCTCAATCAATTGCTATGGTATTATGCTGAATTAGAGAAAAATAAATGTTATCACTTGCATCCAGATGTTGCCGATTTTGATGATCAGGAAAAAGCCTGCACCATATGGAGGCGATTTTCAAAGTAAAGTTACAGCACTAGTATTAACATATAATCAATGAATTTAATTTTTTTTATATATTTTTTAGTCTTTTTGAAACCTCACAATCTCTGTTTTGGGCCTCCTTTGGTTTGGTCGATTTAGTATCTTTCGATTTGGCTGGCATTAAGAGTTTCACACGCTTCTGGGCCTTGCTTATGTTCGGTTCTTATTCGGTAATCAATATTATTGTCTTGCTCAACATGTTAATTGCCATGATGTCCAATTCGTATCAACTTATTTCCGAGCATGCCGATGTTGAATGGAAATTTGCCCGTTCCCAATTATGGATGAGCTATTTTGAAGATGGTGGCACTGTACCACCACCATTTAATATGTTCCCATCAGTTAAGGTGCTGCGTAAGGCATTTGGCAAAAATCCACCGAAACGTACGAAAAGTTTTCTGGTAAGTTGTGAATCTTTTCAATTTCTTAACAACTCTAGTGTGGATCTTATAATAACCTCGCAAACCTTCCCTGTTTTGGTCGACAGCGTAAAACTAAAGAAAAGGCCACCACTCTGCATGAGCGTGTAATGAAACTATTGATACGTCGTTTTGTCACAGCTGAACAACGTCGCAGAGATGATTTTGCAATCACCGAAGACGATATCATTGAAGTGCGTCAAGATATCAGTTCATTACGTTTCGAATTGTTGGATATTTTTACAAACAATAACTATGTGGTACCGGATATCGAGAAGAAATCAGCTGGTGCAGCTGGTAAAAAAGGTAAAATAATGGAGCGGCGTATATTAAAAGACTTCCAAATCGGTTTTGTGGAAAATCTGAAAAAAGAAATGTCGGAAAATGTTGAAGGCAGCAAGGATATATTCTCTACTTTGGCTCGTGTTATGGGCAAAAATAAAAAAGGAAAAGGGTAAGGCTGGGGAAAACAATGTAGTACATAACTAATTTCATTTATTTCTAATTTTAGTGAAGTTGATTGGAATTCCATTGCTCGCAAGAATACTTTAAGTTCGGATCCCATTGGTTCTAAGCGTTCTTCAATGCAAAGGCATACACAGCGCAGTTTAAGACGCCGTATTATTGAACAGGCTAATGAAGGTCTTCGAATGGATCAAAATCAACTTATCGGTAAATTCTTTCAATTAATCGGCTATTTATTCGTGACATCAAATTCGATTGCTTTTGAATGAAATTTTCAGAATACAATCCACAACTGGGAGACGTAACCAGGGCTACAAGAGTCGCCTATGTTAAGTTCATGAAGAAAAAATTAGCAGCTGAAGAAGGTATTGCTGCTGAGGCTGTGGCATCAACAACTACGGCCACAACAGCTAATGAAATATCGAAATTATCTATAAAGGCCACAATTAAAAAAGCTGAGGTAAACAAAAGAAATCAAAATATGTTCATTTTTATATATTTTCGTACGCTTTGAATTTTAGCCTAAAAAAGACGCCCCTGTAAAACCAGATGCTGATAAAACGGATGCTGCGAAGCCTAATGACGCTAAGCCACCTGCACCAAAACCCGCTGAAAACAAACCAACTGATGACAAAGCAGCTGCACCAGCTCCAGCTAGTAAACCTGATGCGGCTTCAGCTAAACCGGCTGTAGCTAAGCCGGGCGAAGGTACTAAACCAGAAGCAGCAGCGAAAAAGGAAGAAACGGCTAAAACTGATGCTGCTGAGCCAGCAACCGAAACAAAAGATAGCGCTACAAAGTCTGCTGCACCAGCAGCTCCCGCAAAACCTGATGCAACAGCTAAACCTGCCGGTGATGCTGCAAAACCTGCAACAGATGCTGCTACCAAAGCTGGTGGCGATGCCGCCCCAGCTAGTGCTGATAAAAAGGCTGACGATAAAAAACCAGACGATAAAAAACCAGAGGAGAAAAAGGCTGATGATAAGAAGCCTGCAGCAGCTCCTGCTAAGCCTGCCATTAAAGTGGGCCAAAGTAGTGCTGCGGCCGGAGGTGATCGTGGTAAATCGGTTGTTACCGGTCGCATGATATCCGGATGGCTCTAAATAATTTTGACAGTTTGATGTGATAGAGAAGATAATTCCATTTCATTTACTTTTCCGACGGCATATTAATGCACAGGACATTTATGGAACTAAGTAACGGTAAAATAACGGAGAGAATAATGATACGAAATTCCTATGACAATACGAATCTTGGTGATCATCATCGTGACAAAAATATGAACAAAAAAATTTTTCAAAACAACATTAATTCTAATGAAATATTTACTTCATAAATATTTTCAATATTCAATAAGAAACCTTTCAATAATAGTATGAAATGGAATTATCTATTCTTTATATTTTATTTTTATTAATAAATCGTATTAATTATTGTATCCATTAGAAAAATAACACAAAATAATTGATATTTTAGAAATTAAAATTGATTTGATATTGAATTATTTGAACAGTATTAGTATATATGGTTGGATGTTAATTAATTTATTTAATTGTTAATTGGTTAACACTATTTATTTGTTATTATCATTATTAGCAATAAAAATTATATGTGAAAAATACAATTAATTATTTATTCATCTATTAATTACAATAGAAATACAAATTGCAAGCGAAGTGTTAAAGGCTAGTGTCACAGACCAGCGTTTCTGGTAGGTATCAAACCATGCCTCACTCTAATAAACTAGCACCGTACCCACCCGACGGCCAGGGCTTCCACCATTATTTATTTTATTATTTTTTTTCTTTTGTTTGTTTAGAAGAAGACATTCCAATAACTTTAAATTGTTATCATATACATATTTGTAAATGACAAAAGTACAGCCTAAAATTTTCCTTTAAATTAATTATTAATTAAATTAATTATACATTAAAAATTGTTAAAAAAAATTGTTTTTAAAGAGATTAAAATACCGTAATGTTTTAAATATTGAAGTCACTGTAGCCTAGCGTAGTCAGATCAAGCTCCGACATCCCGAATAAAAATCGAAATATGAAAAAAAATTTCAGCGACTACCTCTGAGCAAACCTTTGCAAAAACTGTGAAAGTAAATTTATTTGCAATGATAACCTTCTCAAAAATCTATCGTTCGGAATCAACTTTAAAGTGTAGGTTCCGCCACTTATGGTTAAATTAACTCACACAACAGAAGTGGTGTAACAAGCTAGGTTGTAATCCTGACTAACGAGTTATAATCAATCAATTAAGTAAGTGCACTTGGGTCATTTGATCTGATCCAAATACATTTTCCAGGCCTGTGAAGAATTTTAATTTTTATTATTAAGAGAGTTATACAGAAAGCGATACAGTTGATAACCTAAATGTGCAATGTGTTGTATAAAAAATAGTGTATGTATTGAAACTTTCCAACCAGGTTGTCTCAGATTATGTCGATTTATCAAAGATGTGTGTGAATTAATGTTGTCAATGTGGAACAAATGTACGAGACTACAGATTTTTGAGAACCTCTTCATGGCATTTTTTTTACTGTCAGAGTTTTTCCCAGCAGACTGATGAGAGAAAGTCGTCAAAAGCAATATATTTACACGGGCTCTAATCTATCCAATCAACACTCTACCCACTAGACTGCGGTGAGTACTATCCAAGTGTACGCTGATGTAATAATGGCTTTACATCAAAAATGTAAGACATCAAACGATCATATGAATAGGTTTAATAAAACTCACTTTAATTATTATATTTCAATTATCACAAAAAGTTTTGTTTACAACATTTCAAACTGTTGTATTACGACGGGGAAAAAGGTTTTCTTTAATTTTTTTTATACATTTTTTGCAACTCAATATTGTTTTTTAGAGCGCCCGTGATTATTTATTTATTTAAAACAATAATTTCTTAGTACACCTACTTATTTCAGAAATATCAAATGTTTTCTTTCCAATCAGCCAATGAACTGAAAAAATATTCGTTTTTAAAATATCCCTGATACATTTGTGATGTTGCCTCAACATGTTGCCAAAGCATCAATATGGTAGATAAGTGGCAGTGTAAACAACCTGTTGCTTTAAAAGAAAAACACACACAGAAAAACACAGAATGTTAAATTGATGAAACGCTTGCGCATATTTATGCAAATAATTCAATTATGCAAAATGAAACAATGCAAGAAAAAAACGAAATAAATTAAAACAAAAATAACAGACAGAAATACAATGAATAGATAGATTTGTTGTCTAAACAATTTTTTTATTTTTGATTTTAAATTATAAAACCAGAATCATGTTGAATATTCAAATTTCAAATCATATGGTATGTGTTTTATCCACACACATATTTGAAGAATTTGATTTGGTTGCGTTTGTAGAAGTGTTATCCTTTTGTGTAAGGATGTTGGAAAAATGGTACTTGTGCGTATGTATATGTAATGTTTAACAACACAACACTGAAACCAAATAGAACAACAACCAACGGCAAACGAATTTCAATTGGTAGTTTCTGTTGCAATTTTTTTTTACTTGTTTTTTTTTTGTATTGTAATATGCCTGCCAGTATGAGCCACTGTACGTACATCTGTGTTTGTATGCGTGTATAGATTATTAATATGCATGATAATAATGATGACGAAGATGTTAATGTTTCTCCTTATTTTTTTACTTTTCTTGTTGTGGTCTTTTGTCTTCTTTTTGTTGTTGCTGACAATGCCGCTGCTTAGGGCCATACCTTTTGTCATTTTCATATAAAAGGACATTTTTGTAACAGTTTTTAAGCATAATTCATTCGAACGTTCACTAAATAACGTCCGATTCGTAGATACAGTCTAAAGAAAAAAAATATTCTATTTTACTTACAAACACCAGTACCAGAAAGTAGTGACTTTGAATTGTGATCAAAACAACAACAACAACAACAAAAAACAGTCACAGTCTTAATAATTAGAAAAATCCAGTGTCCTTTTGTTAAACTTTTAATTGTACAATAAACAAAAAACAACAAAAAAAAAATATATTAAAAATGAAACCTTTCGCTTGCATGGATTTTCTTATCTATTCGGTGTTGTTCTTTTGTATGATGGGATTCACAAATGCTGGTAAGTGCTGCCTAAGAAATCAGTGTCAGTTAAGAAAGTGCCTCAAAGGCACATTGAAACATCACAGTTCCAATCGTTGCAAATCTATAAAAAAAAGGTTATAAAACTAAATTCATTTTCTAGTACAGAAAATAGTAAATGAAACTAATGTCCAGTTGTAGGCCTGTTCTCTTAAGCTTGAGTTTAAATACATTTTAAGCATTAAAGCAGTGTGTATATCAATATAAAGTGGTACGATAGATTAACTAAAATAATTACCAAAAATTATTTCAAATCGCGAAGCACTTTTATTTTGTAAATGTTCTGTATCTTTTAATTACGGCTGTTAAAATTGATCTGTTACAGTTGTAAAGTTTTAATAAAATTAGAAAAACCCGTGGTTCAAATCCCAGCTCAAACATCTCAAACAAAACGATATATGAAAAAATATTTCTTCGGCTGCTTCCTCTCAATCAGTCTTTTGGCTCTCTGAAAGTAAATAGAATTGCCAGAAAAATTTCCGCCACTCGTGGATAAAATTAACAGACACAACATGGGTCCTGATTGTAATCCTGGATTGTAATGTCCAATTAAGTATGCAGAAGATTGGTGAACTATGAGAAATATATTGCGATTTTAATCACATACATAAATAATCACTTATGTTGTGTGTGTTAATTTTATAACTGAGTGGCGGGTCCTACAGTTTAAAGTTGACTCCGAACGACAGAATTTTGAGAATGTCCAATTAAGTATGCAGAAAATTGGTGAACTTTGAGACATATATTGCCATTCATTAAATTCATTTTGAATGCATAATTCATATAAACACATCGACTTTGCTGCGTCGCAAGATGAAAAAGAACAGGCCAGCTATTGTACGATGCTAAATCAAGTAATTGATAGATTCTGCGAATTCCAATCAATGGAAGCATATTACAAAATAATTATTACCAAAGATGTAAGCAATTGTTTTAAAACGAATGGATAATCAAATTCCTTTTGCGAATAGTAAAAAATAAAATTAATATATTTGTGCCCTGATCATACATTAAAATACAGCAAAATGTTATACAGAATTTATGGTCATTAATAAATGTTAACAACGGCTCAATGTAATTATATCAAGAGAATCCCGTAGTAATAGAAACATTTCTAGAACACTGTTGATAAAACCAGTAGCTATATGGAACAATAAACACCGTATTCTGTCCCTAAGATTAGAAGCTTTCATGCCAAAATCTTTTATAATTGTATTTGCCTGTATAAAGGTAATTTTCATCATGCTGGTCATGCTGCATTAGCAGCTTTTAAACTGTCTTTGGTTGCTCTTCATACCAAATTCGGCAGTCCTATTGGCTGGCGTACTCATGCATTGCTGATGATATTTATCTATTTTTTGATATACAAAACACTTTTGAAATTCCAAAAAATTGTCTTATTTCACTAAGCAATTTTTTTACTGAAAAAATTTACACTAAACCGCCTAAATTTGCTACAATTGTATACAAAAAATGTTTTCAGAATAAGTCTAGTATTCCAGCTGTACCTTGCTTAGTATTGTTATCCTCTTTTCACTTCGGTAAGTTAATAATTTAATTGTCATATGTATCGATTACAAACTTTACAGCTTATCTGTCAATATGAATAATTTTCATCTTTAATTAATTTAACGCCGAATTGTTCAATAAAAAGCATACTTCCTTGGCGGATAATGTTACACTTAAGGACAGTGTACTATAAATAGATTTGTTTTTTTTTTATAGGAAATTTATGTCAACTACTTGAAAATTTAATATTTTATGGAATTATAATTAATTAATGGTAATTCCAAGAATAGATTTATCTGTATTACATTGCAAATATGTTCTGATGCAGTATATTATACCTTTGATTAGTTTTTTTTTTTTTATAATATTGCTTGTTATTGAAGTCACCATAGTGAAGTAGATAGTGTGTTGGCTTATTTGACTAGAGCCAGTGGTTTAAACCCCTGCTCAAGCATCTCGAATTAAACGAAATACGAAAAAAATATTTCTTCAGCAATTTACTTTCAGCAGTCTTCTGGCAAAAAATTTGAGATTAAATTAAATTGCCAAGAAAAGGTTCTCAACAATCTGTCCTGCTATAAAAAACTAACACACATAACATGGGTAGTGCGAAAAACTAGGCCGTTACCTTGACCAAGTATTACTTGCTTAATAAATTAGTTTTAAGCCAACAAGTTGGAAATGATCATAGATTGTGTCAATAACTTGTCAATTGTAAGAGACTGATCAATGTTCGTATAAACCAAGATTCATTATTTCAATTAAATATGCACACACCACTGCCTGTTGTGTACATACATACATACACATGTATATGATGATCTTAACATTCAAAGTCGCTTTTAAAGGTTTCAGATTTCGGAGTTAAAAATGTATTCCCGTGAATCATTAAAATTAATGCACTTAATGGTATTCTTTAAACGATAATTTCGTGTAATCCTCTTAAATATTGTTACAATTCTCCTACGGGTTTGTTGCATGTACCAAACACACACACTCATTACTCTGACGCAAACGGACACAAAAATAAATTTCCTTTTGTATACAAAACATATGTACACGCCATAGTACTAGTACCCCTTGCATATTTACAAACATTTATATTGTTCCCCTTTCTATTTTTAAAGATCTTTTGAAAAAAAAAAACAGAAAATAGGTGGACAGCAAAAGAAAATGTTTTTCGAAATATGGAAACACATATACATAAGCATAGATTTTAATTATTGCCAGAAATGACACGTAACGTAAACTAAAGAAGATTATAGCGACACTAGCTAGCTATTCTATGGGGAAAAGTTTCTTTGGTCGTTGCTAAATATCCTGTGACACCAATTCACAACTCAAATACAAACATACAACATTCCCTAGTGTGAATATTATGCGCAACACAAATACTTATGCACACAAAATGGTGGTATGAAGGGTAAAGTGACAACCGAATTTAATTAGTGTGTTTTAATGTTACAATTATCGACTCAGTCAGTATACTTTAATTTTATTATGCTGCTGCTAAATTTTAAAAAACACAGGCAATGAAAAGTTATGCGGAAAAATATTTAAAAATAATTTAAAATAATTTGCTAAGAATGTAATGCAGTGAACAAATAAGCCCTAATGTCCCTAAACGGAGGTATATTGGAAAATTATGTTAATTTTCTATTTTTGAAAAAAAAAATAAAGAAGAGCAAAAGGAACCACATACAGATTTAGCATGTTCACAGAATCAAAGTGATTTAAGAAAACATTACTTTTGTAACTGCGTGTGTGTGCCTGATGGCATGCAGATTTACGGTAACTTTTGTTATCATGAAGGTGTAGTATTGTTTATTGTTTATACGTATTTGGATGTCTTAGCCTAAGGAGCGATTGATTGCTATGGCTTAATAGACCATTCAATAGATTTATTTCTATATATGTAAGCTTTTATATATTTGTGTGTAAAATGTTAAAGAAATGTTTATTTTTAATAAAATATCTTAGGATTTAAAATTTGTATTGAGGGCATATGACCAACTTTACTTGAAGCTGAAACCATTGTTGATTTTCCAATAAATGACTTTAGTAAACTGAAACAGAAGAAGAGAAAGCTTAAAATATATGAAAAAAGAACGTATTAGACAATAGACATCAGCCAGAAGTCTTTCTTCAATTATAGGACAGATCAATTTTAACATTAACTCTAATGGGTTTAATACTATAACAGACAGAGAGGGAGTATATACGGAATTTTATTTTTTATATTCTCTTTTAACCATCTTGTATTCATATCTGAGGCATGAGAATATTAGCCATGTCATCCTCAATTTAATTTCTCTTCTTAAATTTTTTGTTTTTTCTAAAATTCCGAGAATAGTAAAGGTCCTGTGATAACAATGTGTTTACTTTGAACACAAAACTGTATGTAGTGTAGGGTGAACCCCTAAATAAAGGCTATAATAACAACAGTTTTATAAAGTTGCCTAAAATATATTACATTTGTCGAGAAAGAAAATATGTAAGTACATAATGTTTCAAAAACATTTTCCCACATTTTCATTATCTTTAAATTATTTATTAATTTTTGTTTCTCCAAAAGAACCAAAAACGAAAACAAACAAAAAATAAACGATACCAAGAGATTTCTGTTAATAGTTCCCCAGAGATAAATCTATTTTGCCTTTAAATATTTATAAAGGAATAAAGCAAAGCCTTTCAATTCAATTTCGTACTTTTTAAGCTTTTCGACAACCACGTTTACAGGAAAATGTAACGTTACGTGAATTAAAACTACCAAACCGTTTAAAATTCAATTTGAATATTTTTCTTTAGCATTTATCTTTTGTTGTTGATTTTTGTTTTTTACCTTCCCCTCACCCACTTAGAACTGGAACAAACAAAAAATCGTCGTGGCGGTGGTGGCACATCGGGACTTTTTGCCATTCCCCGTGTAGGTCGCAGTGATCCCAGCCTAAATAGCATTAATTTGCATAACACAGATGCTGTTGCTGACAATGCGGCAGCAGCTGCCGCTGCCGCTTTAGATGTCCTTTACCCCTCGGCTACATTTGATGAATACGAAGGTTTGTACGATTTCATTGCTAAAGTTTTATTGTTTTTCGTTTCTTTTTTTGTACGTTTTTGTTATTTTAAGTTTTTCAAGAAAGATACAAAACAAAAGAAAAAAGAAAATAACACAACAGTGAATGGAATATATTAACCGCAAAATGATTTTTTATTTCCTTTATTATTTGTTATTGTTGTTGTTTAGAATATCCCAAAAGTGATGTTAAACGTGCCGGTTTAATTGTTTATCCACGCATTGGACGCAGTGATGCCGAAGTACGTAAATGGGCTCGACTATTAGCATTGCAACAAGCTTTGGACAAGAGAGCTGGACCCAGTGCCACCACAGGCGTATGGTTTGGCCCCCGCCTTGGCAAACGCAGCATAAATAGCCAGCATTTTCAAAAGAATGCTGACCAAAAGGAAGAGTATTAATTCAATTTAACACTTCAAATGTAACCAAACGAAAAACGGACCTTGGCTTAAACCTCAATAACACTAAAGGAACTACATATACATATGCAATGAAGAAGAACAAAAATATATTCTATACATACATATATAAAATGATAATGAATAATGAGTTTATCCCATAACAAAGACAATGTAATATAAATATTCTAAATCGTATTAAAATCCCTATTACACCATATGCTAATTACATGTGTAATTGTAATTTGCAAAGAGATCAATTTTTGATTTTTTTTGTTGAGTTTTTCCTTTAAAACAAAAATATAATAAATATTAGTATCGTATCTTAGTACCGCATATGAAATGAATTTTTGTAAACCTTGAAATATTTCGAGTTGATGTTTAATAAAAATAATTTCAAATGGGCTGGTGTAGGCTTTCATTCGGTATCATTTGCATGGTATTCAATGAAAGTCTTGATAATAAATACTATTTTTTTCTTTTTATAAACTAAAAAATCTCTCACTCTTAATTTAATGCGTTAATGTTAATAAAATTGTAAAATAATTATTAAATAAAATTGTAAATAATTTATATTTTATTGTATGTCTATTCATAATATATTGCATACAAGTGATATTGTTATTTTGTCGAAATCTTGTAAGAAAAGTTATCTTAAATTTAATATTAAAATTAAAAAAAAGAATGTCGTACATTAAAAATAAATACAAGAAGAAACGAAAATGCTAAAATATCGGTTTTTGTTATTCACGAACTATACAACAATAATTCGCTGCCTGAAAGGATATGATGTAGATGTTGCTTAAAAGGTAGTCAGCAACCACTGTAGTCTTGTATATACATATATGCCCTTTATAAAGATTCCAAAACAGTATCGGAGATATCGGTGACGAGGCTTATTATTTTCTTCAAATGAGCAAAAAAGTGCTTATTTTAATGGTGCTAAATCGGATAAAAAATAGACTTGTAGGGGATTTTCTTCAACAAGCAACTAAAAGTTATAAGATAAATCGGGCAAAATTGTTGCATTGCAGTCGTCTTGTCGATAAATTGATTTTTGGTGGATGTCACCCATTTCTTGGATGACTTGCTTTATTGACCAATGACTTACAGTTTTTTCGACGATGACCTGCACCTTTTTGATCAACCACTTGCATTTTTTGGTTGGATCTTTCGGCTACTTCCTCTCTACAATCTTCTGGCAACATGCTCTGTGATTAAATAAAATTGCCATTTAAACTGTAGGTCCCGCCACTTATGTGTAAAATTAACACACACAACATTAGTTGTTTGAGAAGTTAGGTTGTAATCCTGACTAGAGGATTGTAATGAACAATTAAGTAAGTTTTCTTAAGTCCCAGGTGTATGCGGTCCTCAAAGCTCACATATCCCATGCCAACAATCAAATTCAGCCTGATTTATAAGCCCGTGGCGGGCGTCTGAAGGATGTTATATTCTACACATATTGGAATTACTAGGCCTTTCACGCGAAAAAGAAATTTCGATGATTACTTAAATAAATTTAATTTCAAATTATTAACAATTCTTCTTGCTGCCACAATGAGTTGTAGATCCACCATGAAATCATTTTTTAAAGCCTCTTTCTTGGTCCATAGTGTAGAAAAACCAATAGGGAACCAAATTTTAAATTTTACTTTACTTAAATGCATTTATTTAATATGTTCTTTACAGATAAAATGTTGTATTCAAATCTACATTTCAAAAAAAAAAGCCATTAAAATATTACAAACTAAACATCTAATGTTTTTGTTGTTGCCGATGAAGAGAGCTACTTTGGATCGTTTTGAAACTTGCGTAATTCATTTTGTATTGCCTCTATTAGAGGTGCTGTGGAGAGATCGCGTACGGGACGTGATGGCATATTGTTGCTGTGAAAATCAACAGGTCGATGAAAGGGACCAGCACTCATAGGCCGCACAAGAGGGGAATGAGAGCCATAAGCACTACCACCACTACCCCAAGCGCCCAGTGTAGGTGAAGGTGGTTGTGTGGAATGATTTGATTTCGAGGTTTTTTCGGGTTGGGCTGTGGACGGACGATTATGGAGAGCCGCATTTTTTATGTTGCAACTGTAAGAAACGGAAAAAATCACAAACTTGACTGATAACAATTCGAGAAATATTCATGAGAAGAGAAAATTACTTGGAAGCTCCTGCCGATGAACCACGTAATTCACGTTTAGTTGGTTTACGCTGTTGCGTAAAGTCTCTGTTAGGCAACGGCATTGGTAGATCGTCTTGACTGGAATACATTTGTAAAGCGCCCTCTAAAAGTCCCTCATAATGGTTACGCATTGCAGCCGGATCTCGTGTAGGACTATAATAATCCCTTTTCTTATGTGTGTATGCCTCATTATCCTTTTCATCTACGGAATTAACAAGTGTTGACCGTTTTAACAAATGAAAGTGAAAAGTCGAAAACATTATTTTTGTTGGAAGTTTAATAGGAAAGATTTCAATAACGTTGACGTCGTTCGTAATTACCATTGTCTAGAATATCATCGGCACTCAAGCGTTTCTTGTGACGCTCCCACACAATGGGGCCAACAACACCCGGATCTGGATTATCACTCTGAGAAGCAAAGCGTGAAAACTTCTGTGGAGCTTTGGGTGTGGGAAAACTATCAATGTTTGGTAAAGTCGGCGAGTCCAATACATCTCTCGAAGAATATTTTTTGCTTACAGTTTTTCCAGATTTACCTGTGATTTGATGTACATTTTCGATGTTGTCATAATAGGTAACAAAAACCGGTTCTAAAACACGATTCAATGGTTCTGGCAATGTTGTTTTCGGAAAAGCTTTAACCGATTGCATAGACAAAAATGAGCCTATACTACCGGAATCCGATGATTTCTCAGCTGGCTGCAAAACACGTATAATTTCCTTATTAATGGCTTCAGAAGATGCCTGCAATTCATCACAGTCCCTTTCAGTATAAATTGTCTTCTGATGCAGCAGTTTATTGCGATGATAATTGTTATGATGATTGTAGGCTTCATTAGCTCTCTCAAAGTGGGCATAGGTTTGTCTGTCCGTTCGGACATCAGCTTCATCACCCGAATAACCACCTTGACTTTGAACAGGACTAGTTTCCAAAGATCCTACACGATTTTCGGATAAGTAACGACGTTTAGGTTTTTGTCGCGACTTGTCACGTTTCTTTTCGGAAATAACGGTAGTGTAGACAGCATTCTCTTGAGCTTCTGCTCTATCATATTGATTTTGCCTTCTTGCCTTGTGACGCTCAAATAGATTGGCAGCTTTTTCATCGAGCATCCGTTGAACATCTGCCGTTGGGGGATTGATGGGACAGTAAACCGATGAGTCTGAAGTATTATCGGAAGATGTAATCGAAGATCTACGTGTTTGCTGTGCTGGTGGTCCTGGAAAATGTATACGCGGTTCTCGCGCACTGTGGCCATTTTCGTTTTCAAATGAGAAATTTTGTATGCCTACACTACGCGACTGTGTTGTTGTACGTTCGGTGTCCAGTACTGAAATTGTGGAAGTCGGTCGTGCCGATTGTGTTTCCGATAGCAATTCATTGCGACTAATTGTTCTGTTGTATATAAAAATATTTTAAAATTTGCTTTTTGAATCTTAATTGGAAATGAAAATTACCTGTTGGCCTCTTGATTCTTATGTCTGACATGAGAACGGCCCATTAAAAGTAATGCTATGAGCAGCAATAGCAGTAATAGTATCGCTACTGAACTTACTATCACCAGTATAGGATTATTTTGCAAAGAACCTATAAAACCATCTCTGCTACTGTGGGTTGCAGGTGCTAACGGCGTGGCTTGAGGTTCTCTTAAGTACGCTGAAAATTAAAAAGAAGTCATCAGGACTTAAAAACTGTATAAATATCAATAAACTTACGTTCTGCTTTCATAAAAATTTCTTTACCCATTACCGTCGCTACTTCAGATTCACTGACCAGCTTCATGTCATTGGCGGCCGTAACTGCTAACACTGGACGACCATTAACAAACACTGAATATATCAGTTCAGTCTGATTGGCTATCGGACGTTCATCCCTACAGAAACATGCAAACCAGAAAGAGGTCATTACACTGTTAACCAAATGATGTCATGTTAACTTACAATTTCTCATTAATATCCTCATCATATAAATTATCCGCCATGGTGGGGTCACCCATATGTCCTCTTTGTTGCACATCATCCTCTGTCAGTTGCGTGATATTATGAATGACAACACGTACCTCATCTGCACGAAAACTAATTGCGGTGAGCTTTTGTGGTGCAATTACTGGCATGGCATGTGGTCGATAATCAGGCGGCATTAAAATTTGTTTCTCTAAATCGGCATTCTGCTGTATAAGTTCCCAAGGTATTACTGTTGCAACATGCTCAAAAATATCTGTTGATGCCACATCCATATCGGATGTAGACGTTTCATAATCTGTTGTCGTTGTAGCGTACACCTCAAAGGTTTCTTCTGATGAGGTCATCAGCTCAGACTTTTTATTAATCGGTTGAAAAGAGTGTGGAATTTTATCAAATTGTTGTTTCTCCTGTTCATGCATATCAATCAATTCGGAATCATAATCGGTGGGATCTGTAGACGAAAGGTTAAATATTTTGAGCTCAACATTTGAATCATGAAACAAAGGAGTACCTTTTGTAGTTTGATCGTTATGTCTTCTGTCTCTATTGCCTGTTATCGTAATTCCCGTAGCATGTTGTGCCCCATTGATACCTAAATGTCTAGTTTGTTGCCTAATTTTTGAGGAAATATTAATAGAGTTTAATTTCTTGATCTTTATCTATGGTTTGCTACAATATTTGCATACCTTGTAAAAGCCAAGCGATAAAGTCTGGCCAATTTTTCCTCCAGTATGGGATTATCTTTGTGGGTGTAAAATCCTGACATGACTGTTAACAACCAATAGCGTCTATCGGTTGCCGAGTAATTTAGTTTAGGCATATTGCCACCCAACCAATTACCATCTATTCCAACAGAACCTTCGCCGTAGCAGTCCAGACATATGGGTATATCAACTTCCTGTAAAATGATTTTGGAAAAAGTAAAGATTTATGCGAGTAATTAAGAAAATTATTTCATAATGAAGATCAAGTAGCCCATTAGACTTGAGCTAGCAGTCCCTTTCGTTTACCACACGTTTAAAAAAAATCATCCGTTTACTTATATAAAAATTAATTAAGAATTAATTAAGAAAATTAATTAAGAATGAGAATCACATGCCAAGTTTTATCATCACACTTACATTATTACCATCCACATAAACGGTGGCTACAACGGTTTCAGTTTTCACAACCACATCCTTTCCCATACTTATGCCGGTGTGAACTTTTTTTAAATAATCAGGTGGCCCATCACCAGAACCCGTCCAAAAAAAATCCTCCAAATGTACCTCTTCCCGTAATTCCGGGTAGTCATCACCTAAGTCATCATCTACAAAAGATAACAAAAGAAAATCTCATAAAAAAAACCGTTAGATTGTTATCAAAGAAAATACAGGAAAATAAACAACCTGTAGCTGTTTTATTTTTACAATATTTGCATAATTGTATGTATGTACATATGTACACAAGTATATACGTATTTATGTATGTTGCTATAGAAATTGTGTTTTTTTTTCTTTTGCATTTTTTTCTTAAATTCAGTTTTTAATGAAACTTCTAGTCCGTGTTTATTGACAAATCGTCCATTAGTTTTATTCGTGTTGCCAACGTTATGAAGATAGTTTTTCAGAACATTATTTTTCTTTGTTTTGTTTTATTGCGCTAAAACTTTGTTTGATCAATTTAATAAATGAGGTCTTGTTGAGAAAGAATAGATTATCAATAGACATTTTTTTTCTTTAGAAATATGTCAGACTTTATATACATGAATTAATTACTACACCCATATAGTACTATAGTTGAATAGTCTTGGGTTATACGCTAGGTTTGGGAACGTTTTTCCAACGGACCTATGGAAATTATTTAATTTTTATCTTTATTTCTCTCTTTCGACTATTAGCCAACATTTTTAGTGTCCCAAACGACCGTGGCTATATTTTTCCTTTTTGCAGGATGTTACTAATGTATCGTATACCAATAGCCCAGAAAGCTAGCACACTATAGCAGTACGTTCTGTAGTTTGAAATAATTAACCTCCAGCTTGTGAAATATCTTGATTCTAGCAACCTAGTCACCGATAGGAAATACGATTTCCATACTTGCTATACGAATAACCAGTAGACATTGCTCTCAGAGTCTACCAACCTAGTCACCGATAGGAAATACGAGTTCCATACTTTCTATACGAATAACCAGTAGACATTGCTCTCAGAAAAGTGGATCCAATACATTTCGATAGCTTTAAACAGAGTTCACTGCATCACATCTCGTATATAGGCCTGTGTCACAAAGTCTATTTTGAACCACAGATAACGCACACAAGAGTTCTAAGCTGTTATTAATGACTACTACATTGGTTAATAAATGCACCTTTGCAATGTGGCTTGCGTTTCACTGCTACACGGCGCTTTTTCAAAGGAATATGGTCGATGGAAGTAGTGCTCATCTGATATTTCTCATATACACATTCGTTCATGGTCGATTAGCCAGTAGCTTACACCATACGCTGCAGAGATCATTTGTTCATTAGTCACTCTGCCGTTATGTGGACCGTCGTCCTGAGCATGTTTTTCCTGTCGCTTACAACATGTCGATTACAACATGACATGATTTGTACATATTAACCAAAAGCAACGCTCTCTATTTCCTTCTTCTACACAATCTATTGCCCGAGTTCCAACACAATGCACTGCATTAGTAAGTTCGTCTCCTAAGTGTTAGGTGCGCATTGGAAACTTGCTGTAGTTGTAAATGCTTTACTACCTGAAAGTTAATATTCTACAATGTACAATTAGGTCACAGAATGCTCAAGAAATAGAAGCAGAGGTGTTTGGGTTCAAAATGGATTATTCAGAACCAATAAAGAAACTCATATTGTACTTTGTACAGAAGGTACGGAACACGGGACATTGTATTACTATCTGACAGTCATGCCGTCATCCTAGCACATAGGTTAAACCCAAAATGATTATAAAGTTGACCAAAAATTGAGTGATCAAGCTGCATCAGCTAGGGAGGAAAAATTCTGTCAATCTTTACTGGATACTAGGTGCAGAAATGCACAGCAATAAGCAGACAGATGAGCTAACCAAGAGAGTAGTCTCTACATCGCTAATGAGTTCCCAATCCTTCTATGGAACAGGCAGAGAAATTTTGAATAGTATAATTAGTGAAAGCGAAGAGAAAGAGAGGCAAGTCTATTGTCCATCCAGACAGAATAGAGATAATCTAAACTTTTGCTAGGCATTTATAGTAAGAACAAATTTGAATCATACACATAAAGTATCCAGGAATTGGTTTGGCATAGCAATCGACCTTCTAACTGCAAAAAATTAATTCAAAAGCACTCGAAAACGTAACTTGTACTAGGCCAAGTGGTGCTAGAGATTGGGCTACTATACTATTTGTTTCACTTCAAATAAACATTATTAATAATACCCTCATTAATACTAAACATAAAAAATAAATCACACACGCATAACGACCAAAGGTCAAACTAAAACAAATGAATAGAAAATAAATGTCAAATTTATCAAATCTATTACAATAGAACAACATTTACAATCAACAAGTATTTATAGAATTACGCAAGTGTTATTATTGTTGTATTTATTTGGTCGACCACTTTGTATTCTCCATTAACCTCGAATTATAAGAAAATTTTATGGATTGGCATGTGGTCATGAAAAGCTAAAAGCTGCTTGACATAAAAGACTTTGAACCGTAAACCAAGAAAATCTCTTCCAAGATTTAGCGTTGTAATCCTAGCTCTCAGACATCCCCAACAAAACAAACAGTTTTCTGGCAAAAACTCTGAGAGTAAATAAAATTGTCTTGAAAAGTTTATCAAACCCAGTTTGCCGTTCGGAGTCGACGTTAAACTATAGATTCCTCCACTCAAGAATTAATTTAACACAACATGGGTTCTTTCATTTTTCATCAAACTTTAGTGGATCTTTAGATCGTTACAAACTTTCATAACTTTGGGATATTGCTTATAGTTCCTAATAATTGTTTGTATCATAGGCTTGAAAAAATTTACAATTTTTCCAATTATTGCCAGAGATCTCCCTCCAATTGATAATTTGATGACTAATTTTCGGACGGTGGTTGATATTTCCGGAAGTCGTGGTTTAAATCCGATCTCAGACGTAAAACAAACCCTCTCAGTAACCTGCTAACAAAAACTCTGAGAGTAAATAAAATTACCATGAAAATTTTCTTCAATCTAACGTTCGGATGTCTGACCTGAGGTTTGAACCGAGGCCGCACGTCTAATAAGGAATTACAGAACATGTCCACTTTTATTATAATATAATTATAATTATTATATAAAATAATTATAACTTTCGTTTTAATAATAAAATAAAAAGAAATAATTTTTTTTTAATTTTAAACCGTAGAACTATGAAGAACAAACGTTTTTGTACATACTCGTAATTAAGCCTACAATTTCAATTTCGATTTACATACCGTAAGTGTAATAAATACAAAAATAAAACTGTTTTATATGATTTTATATGATGTTTAACGTACCATGACTTATTTGTATCAGCGGCAAACCAACTTCCACAGCGTGACAATTATTGAAGAATTCCACTGCGATTCCACAAATGACGAGCACTAAAGCTTTCACAATATCATGGGAAAACATTACAGTTCTTTGGCCTCGATACTCGATTTAATTTATTTATTTAAAACAACCGCTTACACTTGAAACTTTTTTGTATTAAAAGTGACGCGTACTATTATCACAGTTGTGTGACGTCAAAAATTTATAGAATGTCACGAAGTCTACGGCAGAAGTAATTGTAGCTGCAAGCGTAACTGTTTGTCGTTTGTTTCCTCAATTTAATTGCCATAACGCAAGTATGTGAATAATTTTTTTTAGCTAATATGCAGACTTCTACACTTCATAACAAAAAGTTCTTGCAAAGAATTTTTGCCCAACACTAGTAAATAATTTTTAAAAAATAAAAAGACTTAAAGTTTTATACAATTCAAGTCGTCAAAATTAATTTAAACAAGTTTTCGCAATTTAGTTGTTCACATTCAGTTTCACATTATTGGTATCAAAAAACAGAACTCTTTCCGATTCCCGTTTGAAATGTTATTTTTCTAAATATTTTTCAATTTCTAACTCTCTCCGTCAAATGTTGTTCGAAAACTGATTTCCTCAATCACTCAATAGTGCACCATTGACTTGTTTTTAGTCGTTAATTCGTTATTAGTGGCGTTAGTGGTATTAGTGGTGGTTGTTTTTGTTTTTTGTTTATTTCCCTTATAGGCTGACTTCCTCTTTCAAATAAACAATAAAGTTTTCGCTCTTATTGTTTGAGTTGTTTCGAGTTTAGAATGTTTCTCTGTTTGGGCCGTATTTAGTGTGGTCAGTTACCTGTGGCAACAACGTGGAAAACAATACAACAAAAACAATTTACATTGAAATACTAACAACATGTTTGCAAATCAACAACAACAATAATAATAAAAACCAACAATTATTTAAATTGTGTGTTTAACTACGGCCAACTTCAGTTTGTTTATATTTTTGTTTGAAAGTTGTTTAGTTTTTTTTTTTTCGAAAGAATTTCACAAATTCAATTATGATACTGTTATCGTTTTATTTCCGCCAAAAATTTTTTTTATTTGACTTGGAAATTAATTAGAGAGTGTGTATTATTTAAAGCAAATCATTGATCGTTGATAGGGTGCAGATACCCTACCGTCAGGTGTGACATAATGTGATTACGTTGGTAATACAAACACTTGTAATAAAAACGGTGATGTTCGACAAGCTGGTATGGTTTTGGTATGACAGTAACAATGAAAAGCTGTCCTACAGCAGCCCTGTCCATGGAAAATGATAGTGACGATCAGGGCTTTGTAACTATGGTAGATAATGGGAGACAAGAAATTATTCGTGACTTAATGATTCGAACGGCTAACATCCCCTTGGACAGAACCATTAGACTCTATGGTTTTGGGAAATGCTTGGCAAAGAGACTAGAGAGAGGAGCTTTCACGCTGTTGATGGGGCTTCGACTTTTCTGTAGAGTGTCAAGATATATTTGGAATGGTATGAAAGAAAGATAAAGAGAGGCAAATGGGCTTAAAACAATCGAAACTTTCGTTAGGACTTTACAATAGGAGGAGATTTGTGTCATGCATCGGACTATCCAAGAAACACCCATAGTTGATAACTAACAGGACACTAGATTCAAAATATACTTGTTCAGGATACGGATTGCATCGAACACAACATATAGATTCAGTGATGATGACAAGGAATCATTAGAATACATTCTTGTACTTTCCATCTCCTACTTTTCCTCTGCAGCTTCTGCAGAAGGCATCGGATATATAATCGAGACCAATACGAATCGCATGGTTGCCCTGGATCCAACGGCGGGTTCCAGAGATATTGACCTCTCCAATAATAAACACGAATGCTTGTGTTTCAAGATTTCAAATCATCGAAGAATCCTTTGGTCAGGCTATTCAACCTCATCCTACTAACGGCTTTTAGATAAACAACAAACCGATCTATTTTCCCAATGCTTCTTCTGCTTCTCCTTGGACAATCTTGCATAAAGATAGCAGATGGAAGAATTAGAAGATGGCAGATAGAGAATTAGAAGTTAGAACGAGCATCAGTCATCTTATTCCCAGATATACCTCCATGTTTAGGAACCCAACGCAAACTGATTCAACCTTGGTTCAAAGACTTTTTAGTCCTTACAATTTGAAGAGGCTATGCTACGGTATCGAGAGCCTCAAAATAACAAATATATGCGTTTGAAAGGCGGTACAGTTATATCAAGAAGCTCCATTTCGAGGTCCTTACAGAAACTTCAACCCCATTATCTCCTGAAGGTTAATACTCCAGCCATGATCAGACGGCTGAAAACAATAGCATTAGGAGATTGGGCAAAAATCAAAAAAATATTCTTCAACAACAACAAATTGCATGTTGTTTTTGTAGTGTTGTATTTATTATAAAATTACGGTCACTTGAAAATTCTCCCACTTATTAAATTTAAAAAGTCATTTAGTATGACGCGCGCCATCTTTTAATGAATAGCAGTTTAACACAATATTTTATTTAACATTTTCGAATAATAGTTACTGTTGGCACCAGTGTTGCAAAATTGAAATTTTGAAATAGTACTGAAATATAATTGAAAGAGTACCTTTTTGCATCAAATGGTACTTTTATAAAAATATATTTATTTATACTTAATACTGTACGGAATGGATTAGGAAAACTAACTTAACTACATGTTTTCTCATATACAAAACAAAAAGAGTTTATTCGAAACATAAAATAAGTTTAGTCAAATGTCGACGGAACGGTTCAGCAACCGTTCTCTCATTGCATTTCGTAATCTAAAAGCGAACATAATACATACGTTTAGCCCCTGGCTAACCGGGGCTAAAGACATTCATTATAGGACATTATAGGCATTTATATAGCCTAGTTGAAAAGCGCAGACCATCTCTAATAATAAAAAAGTATTGAAATATTTTGAAATTGAAATGTTGCCAGGAAACTAAAATCAACTTCTGGAAAAGAGGAAAAATGAATGATTAATTTTTTTAATAATTTTTCCTGATGTTAAATTAGATCCGATATGCTTTTCGAACAAACCACAAAAAATTATAAATATTTTGACAAAGATTTTCCAATTTGCAAGCATTTTGGGGATAAAATATAGAAGAACGAAATTATTCAAAAATTAATTTACAAAATAATTTCAATTTAATTATTTTTTGAATTTTTTAATTTTTTAGAATTTTAAATAGAAAAATAACGCAATGGCAACATTGTTGAGTGCATAATGGTAACCAGACATATCGGTAAATGACTCCACTAACATATCTGAAAATTACTTATCTAGTTACGCACCGTCCAAATCGTGATATACAGTACATGTATCTGTAATAATACAGTACTATGGTGAGTTTCGCTTTTATTCACCGCACCGGATAAATTCACCACATTTTATATAAACTCCCCACACTTCGATTTTATTCACCACACCGGATAAATTCACCACATTTTGTAAATATAGGCGAAACCAAAATTCAAGTTATCAATGGAAAGCATTTCTGAATGATTTGTAAAAACTAAAAAAATGAGAAATTTTATACTCGCCAGTTCAGAAAGGGCTAAAAGTCGTAGTGAAAGGTACTTACTCATATGTTGACCAAGAAAGAGTTCAATTTTCAGTCTGTATATATTAGAACTGGAACCATACTATATATTATACTCTTATAATTCCTCCAAACTTATTGCCCTGACAAACTTCAGAATGCTACTCCGTGTCAACAAGGACAATTCCCTACACAGCACCTGATATGTTCCAAGGATTTTCTTCCTGGAATGCATTAGTGTCTAACAGATTCCCATAATATGTTCTGATGAAACAGTCTTATTTATCATCACAGAATATATGTATGTATTGTTTTCGATAAGACCTTTACTCTGAACTGTACAGAACTTCCCGCTATGAGGTGCGTAGCAGTCGTCCATGTAACACATTTTTACATTCAAAACTTTGAAATTTCGATCCGTCTGGTTTAACTCATATGAAAACGACATTTAAATGTTTAAATAACTGTTAATACAACTATATATACGTACTTCTCTCTAGCCTGTCCTATCATACCTAACACATAACCTAACTTTATACAATACAAACCGAAATAAGTATTAAAATTAAGGGTATTCAATAGAAAGAAAACATACAGCAGTGTGGTAAATCTAAACAAATTGTTGTTTTTATTCCTTTTATTATTTCCAAAGTCAAAAAGTGTTTGATTATGAGCTAATTCGTACAAATTAAAGTTAACATACAAATAGAAAAGGAAGGAAGGAATAAAGCATTAAAAGAATTCAGTAGAAATAATAATTAAAAGATAAAACGAAAACAAAAAAACATACAAGTGAAGTAATTGAGAGGTTTTTTCATACAATATCTGTTTGTTTTTGTTTCTACTCTTTTTTTGTTTTATTTTATTTTATTTTTTTTTTATATTTCTAATCATATGTACGTATATATACGTATTTATATATAAATGTGTGTTTGTGTGTGTACATAAGTAAATAGTATTAAGAAGGGTATATATATATATACATATATAAATATGTATGTATGTATTATTAAACAATTTAAACTGGTTTGTTTTTTTACTAGCAAACATAAAAAAATGACAAACGCGGTTCGACATTCATTTATATTTTGTTTAAGCCAACAACTTCATTAAATGAACTTATTTTAATATTATTTATGTATTCTATCTTAAAAAAGAAATAAAAAAAATAAAAATAATTTTTATTATTTATAATAAATTATAAGAATAATAATTATATTATGTATCAACAAAGTGAATCTTCATATCAATGCAGATACATAGTTTGCAATATTTTTTGTTGCTGTTGTTGTTGTCGTTGCTTTTGTTGACGATGATAATAATGGTGATGATGTTCGATGTTCAAAAGAAGAGCACGTCGCATTATTTTGCTTCTCACTGTACTGGTGTTGATGTTGGCGTGTTATTGAATCAAAATCTTTGTCTTCATTTTGGTTGTCTGCAGTTTTAAAAAAAGGTAAATCCAGCACTCCATCCAACTGTTCAATTATATCATCCATGGTGTCACCTTCATTACACGCTTGATCGGCTAAGGCTATAGCAATGGTTTCGTTGGTATTATCGCCCGACATTGAACCGCCAATTGTAGTGGCAGTAGTGATGTTTTGTTGTTGAGCAGGCTGCTGGACTACGGTACCTTTGGAGGAGACTGTTATTGCCCGTTGTAGTGTAGCGTTGCTGGCATTAAATATGTTAACAAATCCTTTTTTGCCGCCAGCACCTGCCGTGTTTGTGGGCACCATTACTAATTTGCCAGTAGTGCCGCCAGTCGAACCACCTGTTGTGATAATTTGATTCTGTGTTTGCGATTGACCACTGTTGGACGCAACTATAGTTACCGTTTTCGGCACAGCAGTTATTGTAGCCGGATTTGAAGACATTTGTACTGTCACCGCTTTGCCACCTAAAGTTATTGTTTTCTGATGAACTCCTCCACTCGTGTTGACATTCGTAAATTGTTGCGTTTGATGTGTTGCCAATTGTTGTTGTGTTGCATTGTTTCCACCCGCTGTTGAAGTTATTGTTATGGGCCTCACGTTACTGGTCTGTACATTTCTTAACATTTTCATGCCAGATTGTGTATTGACCTTATTGAAAGTAGTTGTAGAGGCTGTAGTTGACGTGGAACCCACTATAGATACTATATTGGAAGATGAAGCATTTGTTACTACACCTCCTGAAGGTATCGTACGTATACCAGCTCCCGTAGTTACAATAATGATTTGTTGGTTGGTTAGCTGTTGACCTTGTTTATTGGTTATAACAAAGGCAGGCTTTCCCGAAACATTCGAAGTCATTTTGCCCACTTGTAATATGTTGGAGTTCTTCATAATGACTTTACCTCCACTTAGCGTATGGGGAGACACCAGTTTCACTAAATTTCCGGGAACGATTTGTTTTTGTTGGCCTGCAGCACCAGCTAAAGACGTTGCAACATTTCCACTGACTATAAACTGAGTTTGTTTGCCTTGAACACCTTGAGTAACTTGGGCACCGCCAGCTGCTGTTGTAGTGCCCTTAGCCATGTTAATATTAATTTTGGGAAATGTTTGAACAGCTACACCACCACTGCTGGTTTTAACCAACTGAAATTGCACATTAGAACCGAGAGTTAAAGGTTTCTGTATAATGTACTGTTTGCCTCCTATAGTAGTTGATGTTGTGCCAGTGCCGCTGGTGGAAGATATTGTTTGATTTCCTGTGATTTGATTAACAGTTGTTACCTGTCCCGGTGTGCCTGCAGTAGTTTTAAGTACGGCATTAGTATTTACTGTGGTAGCTGCTGTACTAAAACGTAAAGCTGGAGAACCTGTTGCCGATACCAGGCGCACTGTACTATTGGCAGAGCTGGTGGCCACCATAGTTGGCTGGGAAACGGTGTTGACTACTCTTAATCCTGCCGTGCTGGCCGTAGCTGGTGAACCGGAAGTTATAACCATTTGTTGGGACGTTATAGGTGATACCATTGAACTGACCGTGGTGGTTAGAGTAGTGACCGGTCTGGAAACCACAGATGTTGGTCGGAATTTCTGCAATATTGTAGTAATATTAGAACTAGTGTTGACTACTGTTGCTTGAGCTGGTGATTGATTTATATTGCCTCCAGCCACAGAGGTAATAGCATGGGTCGTGCTTGATGCTGACCCGGCTGATGCAGTTACCATTGTCTGGGGTTGCTGGGTTTGTGCTATATAAATTCCACTACTTACCGGTTGAACAGTATTAATCTGGGTTTGTTGTTGGGTGATAATTGGTGATTGTACCTTATTAACAACGGCAGGCTGATTGTTAACCACATTATTGCTACCTCTTACAGGTACAATAGGAGTATCAATGGCAGCGGTCGTGGCAATAGGCGTAACTCCAGCTGTAGCTGCTGCGGCTGGTACAATTGGCACAGTTGTTGGTGTTTGTAATCTATGGAATTTACCACTGGATCCAGTATTCGATGCATTTAACACCTGGGCTGCTTGATTACCATTGGCCATTACTTGTGGCGTCGTACTTTGTGATGCTAATGGCGTTTGGTTAGGATTAACTTTGACAATGCCCGAAGGTGGTTCAATTTTCTGTATTTGCAGCTCATAGGCTGAAGCAAATGTGGTGGCCGTCCAGCATATTTCTAGTGCATGAGTCGAAGCTCTCACCAAAGCCACTTTAACTGCATACAAAGGACGATCTACTTCCAAGTACCAAAGATCTTTACAGCATACTTGATTGTTCCACGCCTTCCGATAGCCATCACGTCCCGACCATACATACAAGCGGCTGTGGATACCTATCGCACAATGGCCAGCTCTAGAGCGTGGTACATTCTCTTCCATCGTATCCATGGTAACGTTTTCCCATGTCATCGTATCCAAATTCAAAACTGCCAAAGTATTTGTACACTTCCATTCTCTTTCCGTGGTGGCTTTCGTGTCGTTTACAACCAAAGGCACCCAACCACCAAAAACATACATCTTATTGTTGATCATAGTGGCACTATGCAAAGAACGAGGTAAGGGTGCTCTGCCACGGGTAATAGGTTTGGACCAGGTCATAGTTTCTATATCCAAAAGCCACAAATCACCCAAGCGACAACCACTCATGCCACCATAAATGAGAAGATATAATTTTCCAGTAGTTTTACAGGTAAAACTTACCCCCGTATGGGACTCTCTAGGAGGTGGACTTTCGCCATAGGTTTTCGGCACTATCCACTTTCCATTATGACTGTGAGCTCCTCTAGTCTCTAAAATATACAGATCATTTAAATATTTCGGAATATTATTTTTAGGATCATCAGATTCATTGGCCAAACCACCAAAGAGCAAAATACGCTCTCCCACCAAAGTAAAACTATGGCCCAATCGTGGACAAGGTGCAACATCGTTATCTGGAGCTTCCGGTTGCATTTTACGCCATTCCCATTTTGTAGCTTGTAGCTCATATAGTTCATTTGAATACTTGCCATATTCAATCATTCCGCCAAATATAAACATGCGTGTGCCTTCACAAACAAAACCATAAGCGGCACAACCAGGTGGCACATCACCCTTCATGGCCGGCACAAACCACTGATTGGTTATGGTATTATAAACATGCAATTCATCAACGATGCCTTCATTACCGCCACCAAACACCACCATCAATTCCTTTATGTTTATAGCTCGGTGGCCATGTCTTGGCCGTGGTTGGGGTCCTGTAGTATTGAAAACTCTTCGCCAGCGAAACTTTTGCTGCCACTTATCCATGTTTAAGGATTCGTTTTCCATTGAGGCGTCGTCGCCTATAGTATTCAACTGCATTTCGGATAATTCACTTTGTGCTTCTGAGTTAGAAGATTGCTTCATTTGTCCCTGTTGTATTGTAGTTGTTGTTGCTGATATATCACTATCTTTTACCGCGTTGCCGTCACCATTATTGGAACTTTCCGCGTTCGTATTTATGGCCATATTACCGTTGCCTTGTCGTCTTTTTCTTTCCTTCTATTTTGTCTCTTACTTTGATTCTTCTTATTTTAATTTTATTTCTGTTTCTATATGTGTGTGTGTGTGTGTGTGTGATCGTTAAGAAAGCATAAAAATTTCTCCTTCACTGTGGCGACGCAAATTCTTTTACGCGAAATGGCAACAATTGTAAAACATTTCACTTCTTCTATTATATGCAACGATTAATAAATTAAATATTTTTAATAGTTTTTTATTTTATAAATTTAACTGTTTAGAAATCCATAGAATAGGCACCAAAATCGTTTGCCCCGTTTTACTTGTTTTTTTTTTATTATTTTTTTATCTTTCTTTAGCTCAACTTCTTTTGATTTATGCAAACGGGAAGAAAATAAACAACAGAGTTCAACTAACAATAACGATGTGTTAAAACGCTTGTTAGCCGCTGCTAAATTTTTAAGTCGCTTCAGAGAAAACCATTTGGTGCGATAATGAAGTAAGGTTTATAGTGTTGGTATTATTATTTAATAGTTTTGTAAATATTAAATCCGAAAAACATTTTTCCTGTCATATTTTTGTTTATTTTATAGTCTTCTTTTTATAAAATTTATTATTATTTTTTTAAGTATCTCACTGTATTTTGCCGGTTTACACAGTCGCACTATCTTTTTAACGGCTTCATTTGATATTTCACTGACTTTGTATTATTGGTTAATTGTTTGCTTCTTATTCCGATTATACATTTCGCGTCGGTTTCGATGCCACCATCACCCGTCAAAACTTCTTGTTAGCAATATAATACGTCTATGAGTGGCAATGCTACGAATGACACAGCATGTATCACACAGCTAGGCGTCTCCATCGCTAAATACGTAAAAGACAATAGGTAACGTTTAAATGAATTCCATTAAAACGTCATTCAACAACGTAAACAGGATACTTCAAAAACTGAGAAGTTTAATTAATTACTGAAAAATTTAGAGAATCATTAAATGGCAATGAAATATAAATTTTACAAATAAACGATAATAAAAAACGTTTATAAATATATTCTCTATTTAAAAATTAAAATTGTTATTTATGATGCTGTATCTTTGTCTGCAAAGGCATATACAGTAATTTCATATTACAACCCTTAGATTTTTAAAATTAAGTTCCTCATGGGGTTCATGGGTAGTCTAGTGGGTAGTGTACTAAATCATTAGCGTGAGGATCATGGGTTCGATTCCTAGCAAATACTGTAACTTACTACACTACACTGAACGTAAGATCTAAATTACTCAGCTCGCAATAATTAAATATAATTTGTAATTGTATAGTAATTAATAACCAAATAAGTAAACTAAAATTCCTTATGAACAGAATAGTCGATGTAGTATAATGTAACAAAAACAGCAATTGGAATTGGTATCAATCGAATATATGTATCTATATAGCAAAAATTATTTTTGATACACCCTGTTGTTCAAAACGTTATACAATTACGTTGCATTAGTTGTACTAAACAACACAATGTAGAGTCATTACGTATTTGTATGGTGTATACTTAATACTAGTTTACGTACTTGAAATTGATTTTTTGTTGGCTATATATTTATGGCGCATGAGTGATATTGGCCGTTAGTGTATGTATAATACATATCATCTGACAGTGGCAATAACAACAATTCATAAAAATTGTTGACGTACACACAACCCATTGATAATCATTCACAATAAGATGTTACACAACTCTTCTTACTATTTTCCAAACATATGATATGCGCATATTTGTTTATACAATATTAAAAATATTTGATTTTTTATTGAGCATAGAACGCAAATTGTAGTAAAAATAAATATAACTGAAATGGATGTAAGCACTCATACGTATGTATTATGCATGTGTGCAATATCAAATATACATATATTCACATAGGACTTTATAGTTTAATTAATACACACAATGTAAGTATGTATTTGCGTATGAAAGTTTCATTGTATCGGCAAACAAATATAAATAATTCGAAATTATGCAAATAACAATGAATTTATATTCAAAACAAATAATCGAGACATTTTGCTCTACTCATTCAGAGTTATTGTGAATGGTTGATATTGTGAGTTATAAATTTATGTAGTATTGAATTTTGACATTTATACTATTGATATTGCTCTCCCTATAGGTAGACTCTTCTAACAAATGTCATTTTACAGTATACAGCATTGGAAAACGTAATATGCAGTATAGTTTCATTACTTCTTGAGTAACTGAGCAACTGAGGGAACGTAAAACTTCACAGAATGTTTCAGAGAATTTTTTTTTCTAGTTTGTAAGATTCTGCAATTGTTTTTCTTACATTTCGTTATCGAGTCTTGAACGCTTTTAACATACTGTGCACAGCAATCTGAATCGAATATTTTTTGGGTCTGTAATCATTCTCTCTATATAAATCGAACTTTCTCGGGCATCGCACTTTCGGTTCGTCAAATATGGAATGTTATATACATATATAGTCCAGGCTTAGTTAAGAAGTACGGTGGTATGTCAAGTACCTTTTTAATTTGTTTAAATTCCCTTGTCTCTTTAACTTCCATTCCTATCTACTCGTTTGACAGTAGTTTTTCACATTTATAATTTTTAGAAGGCAAAGTCCTTTGGAAACTTAATATGATGACTTCCGCCAGACCTATACTCAATTTCCAAATGGGGCCGTGCAAATGGAATCGCTTTCAAATCACGACCTATGAAAGCAACGTTAATAATATGTCGTCTGTCACTGGATGTTAAATTAACAAAATAAAATAATAAGCAAAGTTTCTCACTACAACACCTATTTTAGAATATAATGCAAAAACAAAACATTTTCATAAGCTCCAATGACATATAGCAAACCTTTCGAACATTTATTAATGCGCTTAAAATAAATCAACAGAATCAAAGAAAAAGCCAGCCCTAAAAAGAGGATATATTGTTAAAGCCCTATGTTTGTTAAACGGCGTCTAAATAAATAATTATTCGAAAATACATACATACTTTTGAAAACTTATTTTTTATCGCTTTCGCTTTGTTATGCGAATATATTTTTACACTTATAAATGAAATGTGCATGCATTCCGTACTCTGACTTGCCGCGACCTTGAAAATGAGTTTTGACATTTTCTTCTGTTTTCAAATTCGCTATTGCTTAAAATTTTTTTCATATTCTTTTTAATTTGCTCTTGCAATAAAACAACTTGAGGCAAAAAATTACACAGAAAAAAAGCAACAAGCACACAGCACGTGTCTGTCCCAACGAGAAGTATTTCGTCGCAGGATTAAATTAATCAAATTGGAGAAAAGTCGTAAGCACAAGTGGAACCCGTTAGAGATTGTTTGAAAGCAAAAGGAGGCGATAGGTTAGTCGTTTGGAGGAGAGTAGTTTTAATTCAAAATTTTGCACAGAAACAAAAACAAGCGCGCACACATACTTAAACACATCAACGAGGGCAGAGACACAAACAATACCATCGTCAGTCATGTTTTATTTAATTGGTTTGGGTTTAGGAGATCCCAAGGACATTACAGTAAAAGGCCTTGAAATTGTAAAGCAGTGCACAAAGGTATATTTAGAAATGTATACATCCATATTGGGCTGTCCCAAGGAGGAACTGGTAAGTAATTCAAGTTCTGTGTGTTTGTGTGTGATTTTAACGTAATGTTGGCAATACTTTTTTTTTGTGGTACCAGGAAGCATTTTATGGTCGTCCTATACTGTTAGCAGATCGTGACCTCGTCGAACAGGGTGCTGATGAAATTTTAGCTGGTTCTGGCTTAGAAGATGTTGCATTGCTGGTAGTGGGCGATCCATTTGGCGCCACTACACACACTGACTTTATTTTAAGAGCCAAAGAGAAGAAAATCCCATACAAAGTGATACACAATGCCTCTATAATGAATGCCATCGGCTGTTGTGGCCTTCAATTGTACAAATTCGGCGAAACAGTATCAATCCCATATTGGGATGAGACTTGGAAGCCTGATAGTTTTTATGATAAAATCAAGCTAAATCGACTGCACAATATGCATACACTATGTCTGCTTGACATTAAGGTAAAAGAACCAACTCTAGAATCTTTAATGCGGGGGCGAAAAGAATATATGCCGCCACGTTTCATGACCGTAGCCGAAGCTGCCCAACAACTAATGGTCATAGTGGATAAGAAGGATGCACTAGAGCGCAATACTATTCTGAATGAACAATCTCTGTGTGTAGGTTTGGCCCGAGTAGGCCATGACAATCAACGTATTGTAGTATGTACGTTGCGCGATATGGCGTCAACAGATTTAGGTGGACCTCTGCATTCGCTTGTTATACCTGCTAAAGAAATGCATCCTTTAGAAGTTGAATTTCTACAACAGTTTGCCACTTTAAAATTAGATAATTACATTCATTAGATGTGTAATAGAGAAATTTAAGATTTCATTTTTATTTTTCATTGTAGAAACCTAATTGCGTATTCCAAAAAAAAAAAACAAAAATCTGTCAAGATACCTTTAAAAGGTTTATTTACAGGTTTGGTTAAGCTTTAAAAGTAGGATTGTTATCCGCCACTGTCTCTTAATTATAATTTTATTATTTTTCTTTTTTTTCAATGAATTTTCTTATTACATTTTGCTGTTTAAAAAGGGAAAAGTTGGTTACAACAGTTCTGTTTAGCTTTTTTTGTAGTTCTTAACATACTATAGAGTCTAGGAGAATAATTTTATTTCCAACTTAAAAAAATAGCATTTAAAAGTAGTTGAACACAGTTTTGAATTTAATTAATGGTTTTATTAGTAACATTGTGGATCATTTATAAAATGAAATTGACTCTAATATTATATTTTTGCATTGTATGTTGTTTAATTGAATACATAATTAATTGATTGAATCCTTAAAAAAAAAACTAAGAATCTTTTAAAATAGAAAATAAATAAAATAATGTTTGATGTGACATCCTGAAGAAAATATAATTTGTTGAAAATATATATTTGTTGTTATTTACATTCGCCTGAAGTAATCAAATGTAGTTGACAACCAATTAACCGTTACACCCGATTTATGCGGTGCGAAAGAAATAGAATATGAAAAACAAAAATAAAATGAGTCGCAAAAGTTGTCGTGTAAATCGGGTGTTACTTGGTCTATAATGTCTAATCAGAGGGATAAATTTTGTGAGAATATGTATTTACAAACGAAACAAGAAATAACATTAATTTCATATCGGTAGTACTGCACTTATTTCAAATAAGAATTTTATAAAAAAAGAACTCAAAATCTTGCTATCGGGTTCAAATTCTATGATTCTTAACTTTTTTTCCCAGTGAAATTATTTTCTTAAGATATGTATGCGTATGAGCAAAAATTTAGTTGCATATGGACCTGAAGATATGCATGTGGTGATTTTTAAAAAAATTTCTAAGTGAATATGAAAAGGTAAAGAAGCGGTTTTAAAACTATTTTCTAATGTGTTATCTTATGAAGTGATATATTCATTATATTATTAAGTACAACTTGTGGAAATTTATATGGTAAATATGAATATACAATTATAGAATAGGATAGAATAGAATCTTTGGCAAGGTCCAATATATGATGCAATTTTATGAGGACTTATCAGACAATGGTATTGAATTATTTTCATGATATAATATTCTACATCTGTACGCAAATTGCCTGAAGTCGCAGTAGTCTAATAGGTAGTGTGTTGGCAAATTATACGTGAGACCACGGTTCAAACCCGAGGCCAGACAATATTAAAAAAATATTTCTTCGGCGACTTTCAGCAGGTTTATACCAAAAACTCTGAGAGTAAATAAAATTGCTATGAAAAGTTTCTTAAAATTCAGTCGTTCGGAGTCGACTTAAAACTGTGCATTTGCCACTAGCACGAGCTTTACTTATAGATTGCACATTAATCAAGTTATAAGGAAAGATATTCTACCCTCGATTCTCCCGGACTACTTATAAGTTTTTTTCGTCGTTTCTTCTTGCCAATAATACGGTCTAATTCGGTTTCTATCTCACTATCTTGGAAAATATACTTTTCTTCTATTTAAAAATTACTACCAGTTGAAATATCATCACCCACTATACCCGTTTATATTCAAAACAGAAATGGTAAAGTGACATGCATCCAATATATGTAGCTCTACAAACGTAAGAAACACTTGATACACTAAAAATCTGCTTGAATTCTTTCGTTTTCAAAACTAACAAAGTCTATGTAGCTTTTGGTGTTTGTCATTTACAAATTATTTATTAAATATGTAGCATTTGTATACATTACATATTTTGCCAATTACAAGACTTAAGAAATTTTCTTTTCATAAATAACTTAGAAATATAATCCCCTCATACGTCTGCCGGAGCCTTGACGATCGTAGAGGACATTAAATTTATTAACGAAATGATTCATATCGTTGCAACCCTTTGTCATCGAACCCAAATAGCTAATTAGACCCACGTCGTTACATTGTGTGTAAAATTCTTCCTGAAAGGCGGCCCCTTGCATTACCGGCAAACGATGGCTTAAAGCATAAATTTCACGTAAAATTTCTTGATTTGCCGATAATTTACCAGCCTCTACATCTTTTATATATTTCAGAACTATTTTAATACGTGTATTTAACATTTTAATGGCACTTTCTTGAGCCACTAAATGTTCGGCCACATAGGATTTTTCACCAGTATCGTTTGTTGACATTCTTGCAACATGATCTACACCTATGCGTTCAGCTTCTTCCGTAGCCAAGGTATAAGCAAGAGGCACAAATAACATTTTAGCTTCTCCACGCACAATATCAATAACAGATTCGTATAGTTTTAAAGGTAATTGGTCAACGCTGCGCGATAATGGATTCAACTGCAACATTATAGGACATTCATTTATTTCGGCTATTTGATGATGAACTCTTAAGTCCTTATCGGTGGGTTGTTCTCCAGTCGTATACCAGCCAATGAAGTCCAATTCACTGAAAACCTATTTCGATGGAGTTTTTTTTAGTATTAATGTTCGTAATAATTGCATATTCAAACCCACCTGTTTGTATTGATGTTCTTTGGTCATGTAATAGTCACGATTAATGAATACATCTTCCTCTATGATATCCGTTTTCAATTCGAACGAATTCATAACCTCTATATTGCGACCTTTTTGTTTACCAATCAATGCCCCATACACTTTACAAGTTTCGCCAGCTTGGGCTCGTATACGTGTCCAATGCTCTGAGATATTCATTATGACCAATGGATGTAGAGATATTGTTACCGAGGGTACGGAACTCGCATCAGCCATGACATTTTGACCACTGGATACTCCAGAGTTTGCTTTAGATTTTGCACTAGGCTCACCGGCTGTAGTAAGGTTGGTGGATGAGCCAGCCTTAACATCTAAATCCACATCCATTTGTTCCATTTTAATACAATGTTTTGCTGTGACGATCAAATATGAATAAAATTTTAAAGGAATTTGTATTTTTCAAAAACAAATTATTTCGAATTTATTGTTTAACAAATAATGCAAATTCTTTTGTTTTTACTTTTGCTTCTACTTTCCTCTCTCTCTTCTAATGTTAACAAATGTCATTTATTTATCCATATGGTAACTTTATAATTCATGTAATGTGGCAGCACTTAAAACTATTGTTGTATGAAAGTATGGCAAACGCTCAGAAGTAACGGTTTACGTTCACTAATAAAAAAAGTGTTGTGAAATAAAAATACGAAAATCAACCATTTTGTGTCTTTCTTATTGTGAAAAGTGAAATAAATTTAAATCTTTCATGATTAGAATTAAAAATTTAAGTGATTTTATAAATTTATTGATTTATTGTCGTAAAAAGAGAAAAGCTTTTGAAAATGTAATCATTTATCATGTAAGAAGTTGTATTCATAAAATGTGCATACATAAAATGTGAAGTGATTTTAACCCCTGATCCGTTATATTAGTCGATTCTACCAACAGTGGATTTATTTTCATGTCCAGCTTGAACTTTTCTGTATTCCTATACTTTGGTGTGCTGATCATGTGAGCAATCGTACATTCTTGGTAAGTACCACTTATTTTATTAAATAAAAAACTCATGGTAGCCGTATGGACTGTTTACATATATAAAATATTACGGGAATACGAGAAAAGCTTCCAATTCAATACTTTCTTGGAGTGACCCCTTGATCAAATTGGGGAAATGGGGGAGATTGTAAAATCTTTAGGTTACTATTGTCCATTCTTGGCCGTTCTAGGGAAAAATGGGTCCAGTGTCTGAGAAAAAAGTGTCTTAGGGACCATCTTAGACTTTCTGTTTGGGCATTGTGCGCTGAGGGTGAGGTCTAGTTTATCGAACACTGGCATCCCCAGTTTCTGTAGATAATGAGATAATTGAGAGAAGACTAAGGGAGTTGGACACATCTTGTGCGTCCGTCAAAGACTAGAGGCAAAGACTAACGACCTGGAGTTCTTAAATGATCTCAATGAGGTTACGTCTGCTAATGTCTGTTGACATGCATTTCAGACATGGTCATCTCTCCTTCCCCACGTTTTCTCTTTTTCACCTATCTTCATCAGTGTATAAATAACTTTCTTTTATTCCTGTTCTTTATTTTTTCACCTTTGCCTTTGGTTTTATATTTTTGGTTCCGAGGCACAGGAAGATTTTCTCAACGTATCTTTTTCTGTACTCTATCTGGGTGAAAGAAGGATTATATGTTAAATCATATTCGTAACGTAAAGCACAGTAAATGTGAATTAAATTCACAATTTTTTCATGAAATATAAGGGTCTACTTAGCATAGTTGTTATCGTTTTAAATAGAAATCTATTATGCCTGTACAATATAAACTTTCGTCCCATGGCACCGGGATGTACGTTTACCCATCACTCGATTTAAAAAGTAACATTAAGTCCAACATTTCAAAGATCAGTAAAAGTTCTCTCTACCCGCGCTAGGGTTATGACATAGCTAGCGTTTACACTTATCCATCAGATCCAAATCTCTTTCTCAATATAAAGTTGTATGAAATGTGTTAATATAATTACCAAAGCTGTTAAGAAATGATTAGTAATCGTCAAAATTGGTAATTAGATTGTTTTTTCTTGAAGGGTGACCTATAATAATTACGAATACCATTGTTTTTGATGTTGAAAAAAAAAATTTAAGCAGTTTTTTCCCTTTTCCGTTCTATGGGGACTGATTTTTTTGCGATACCTTAACCACATTGTACCATTGGAATTTCCTACAAAAATTGTAGAATTGAATTGTAGTGTAGTTTGTAATTAAAGTGTAGTTTTTTCCACAAGTTATTTACAATTTTTACCTACAGATAATGGCCTTGTAGCTACTGCTTCTTAATTTCCTTCTTAGGCCTTTTAATTCAGTAAAAATCAAATGTATTATAAAAAATATACAAAATGATGGTGTAATGTGTGTAGTATAGTTCTGAAATCATATTTCATTGCACCCAAAAATCATCTCTGTGTAGCTTTATCGAACTCCTTCAATATACAAAAAAACACCTTCCATTCAATGTGTTTTAATTCACTTTAGAACCATAAACTGGAACGTGAAGGACATTCGATTTCTATACCTGTGGATTAACATAAATTCCCTTTCTTTTTTTCAAATGACAACAAAAGTTTATTATTTTTTTTTAGAGTTTTGTGTATTTTTTTTGTAATACATACGCATTTATTTATGTAAATTATGTATTATTTTTTTACGCCTTAAATGCTAAAACAATAAGTGTTAATTCTTATTTACCGTATTTTGTGTTAAAGTAGTGGTAGTAGTATATGAATTAAAATAAATATTTACAGAAATTTAAAAATTTTTCTTAATACAACACGTATTATACCAGGCCATACACAATGAGATGAACTTCAAAAATTGTATGGAACAGTATAAAACAAATCGTATTAAAATATTTTCATTATTATTGAGAGTTAAAGATGTTTATTTATCGCGTTTTAAATTATTTTTCATTTTGTTGTTATTTTTTAATTATACATACATACGACGATATATAAATTGTAAATGCTTAAAAATTATTGTATTTTTTTTCTCTTAGATTTCTTGGTTTATTTTTTTGTGTTTTTGTTTTGTTCAAAAAGAAGCCTTAAATTTTACAAGCAAAACTTATTTAATTAAACGTTAATAACTATTTATGTATAAAAATAAAAGAAAACTAATTTAAATTTAAATAATTTAATTAAAGGGAGAATATTTAAAAAGAAAATTAACAAAAAAAGAAAAAATTAAATTGTTAAATATTAAACAAGGAAAACAGGCTTTTACAACAAGCAGTTATTATTTTTATTTTTTCTTAGTGATAAAAAATTAATTTAATGATATTTTTATAACAGTTTTTTTCTTTCTCTTTAAGTTTTCTAACTTAAGCGGGCCATAATTACATAGACAGTTGGTTATAAATGTGTTTTATAAACTAAATAATAATAGTTTTGATTTCTATTTCATTTTTACTAAGAATCAATATAGAATTTTCTTTAGAGATATATGTTGTAGAGTTTTAATTTCTTTAAGGTTATATTGTGCTTGATAACTCCTTAAACAGTTTTGCTATATCATATGTTTTCTTTTATTCACTTTACGGACAGAAAAAAAAATTTTGAGGAAAATCTATCACAAATTTATAAAATTTTGTGTTATTATTATGTGGTTCATTCATTTATTCTTTATTTACAATTATTATAACTTTATGCAATAATTTTTAAATGATTTATTATACGATTTTAAAATTTAAGAAGAAAAAAAATAGTAAATTTTACAATATAGAATAAAATTGTTTATAAAGATCAAATGAAATAAATTTCGTAAAGAGCAACAATTGATGTTTAACCCACACGTTTCTATTACAAATAGAAAATATGTAAATCATATTTTAAAATGTTATTAAAACAAATCTATTTCCATTAAAAGAGATCTACAGATATTTTCTTCTATAATTTGAATACAATTTTAAACGTCATTGTTATTTTTCTTTTTATTATATTATACAATTCACTGTATTCTTTTTAAAAGAAATTCTAGATTTTGTAGGTTAAAAAAAGAACGAAAAAAATTCTAAAATTTAAAAAAAAGATCACATTCGGAACAAAAAAAAAAAAAAAAAAATATAAAAAATTATTTAATGGGCTTAAAAACTTTTCTAGAGGCGGTTTTTATTTCAACCAAAAAGCAAAATAACTGTTACACCCACCCACTTAATCCGTCTTAAATATTAAATTTAACAAAAATTATAAAAAACAAAATGAAAAATAATTAATAATAAAAGAAGGAAAATATAGAAAAACCCCTGAATACAAATGTTCAATAGTAAGTAGACTCGTAATGCCCAGAATGATGATATAAATGATGTGATGACGTTGGTGAAGGCTGATAATGATGTTGTGTCAGATGTGTATGAGTATGACGATGACAACGTACTATAGCATGAGTAGTAGAGGTTTGTGGTGGATGCGAATGATGATGAAATTGAAACCAATGCGCTGCATAGTGTTGCCACAATAAATTTCAATCTTTTTGCTGATTACCAGCTGTGCCACCATGTTGTGTTGGCTGATGATGGCCATTGTGTGTAGGCTGTCCTTGAGTCGCCGGCTGGTGGTGATGCTGCTGTTGCTGTTGATGATGATGGTGCTGCCCTACATGATTGTGGGCCATAGAACTGGCAGCCACCGTTGCTGTTGTTGCTTGTTGTGGCAGATGATGGTGATGCAGACCAGCCACATGTGAATTTTGTGACATTTGTGGATGATGTGGTTGTGAGCTGCCATGTAAAGCACCATTTGTTTCATTCTTAATGGTCGTATCACGTGGTAGCAGATAAATGGAACCATCAGCGGCTTGTTGCAAACTATATTCAGCAGGTGAACAGGGATTGCCCTCAGAATCACGCAAGTACTAAAACAAAACATACATATAAAGTCTGAAGATTTTATAAAGTATTCATCACTTACTTGGAAAATGTGGCGATGAAGAGCTCCAAACTTATTCGATACCCTCTTACGTTCGTTGAACAAACGTTCTCGTTGTGCTTGCAAATCATCTTTACGGCGACGTACTTGTTTTACTTCATCCTCCAGTGATAAAATTTGATCCAATTTACGTTTGCGACAATTTTGAGCGGCTACTTTATTCTTGCCACGGCGTCGTATATCGCGTATCAACGACAATTGATTTTCACTCAAGTCATATTTCGACAAACGCTCATTAAACTCATCCATGGGTAAATTAATGATATCCGTTACTTGTATGGGAATGTTCATAGCCCGAGCACGTTTCTCATCGCGTGTCAAATAGTTTTCTTCCTCACCGCCACTGCTACTACTATTGTGAGCTGACTTTGACGATTTAGTGGAGGAGGATGAGATGGAGGTTTTCTTGTCACGCTGCTGGGGGCGTGGTAGAGATCCTGTGCCCTGAGGCAAAGTGTACGTATGATTATGTTGCACAATTTCGTGTGGTGTTCGCGGAGTGCGCATAGAGAAATCTAACGAGTAGGCACCACCATATGCATGGTGTTCTTTGCTTAAAGTTGGGCCACCCATGGCACCTCCCTCCAGGCCATTGACCAAGCTATTTTCATGTATAACAGTTATAGACGGATAAGGTTCATATTCATATTTAATTGAATGAGCCGGACCATTTATTACATCGTTGGTGGACACAGCAGGATTAGCATTTGCTGCATTTACACCAGGCTGTTCGTTAAGGAACCGTTTGCCAAACATATGATGTTTCTTTTGGGCAACGGGAGGTTGACGAGTACCATCATTTAAGCGATTAGTAGTGGTGTTATTGTAGCTGTAATCATAGGGGCCGCCATATTTTCCTTGGTGATAATCTTGGGCGGAATCACTGCCCTCTCCCCATTCACCATCCGATAAAGAGGGCACACGTTCCGAACCCATGGAACTAACAGCACTATCGCTGGAGGCATCCAGACGATCAGTGCCACCTTGAGCAGCAGCCGAATTCAATAAGTCACTTGTCATGCCAGAAGCACCAGCTGCGCCAGCTATGTTAGAACTACTCATGGATATGCCGCTGCTCGAACCCGATGCTGAGCCAGAAGCAGTATTACCATGACCACTGGAAATGCCCAAGACCGAAGAATTATTGCTGGTGCTATTGTTGACATCAACCATGCGACAAAAACCTAAAAAATAATGAAAAAAAAAATTATTATGTTGGAGATCACTACAAATTGTAATACTTAATTAAGACTATCGAATTATGGTGGGATTATATTTTTTTTACGCAGATAAGAATTTTATTTATTTTCTAAATAGAAAGATTTCTTCTATTGATTAGACAATCTGGGTATTTTGAAAGTAAAATGCTATAACAAACATAGAATTAAAGTTAATTTGCTAAAGGTAAAGGAATTTTAAAATGTTTCTTATCTTTATTTCTAATTATAATTTAGATTCAGATCTCAAATGACTTGCAAAAAAGTGCTTTCATCACGATTTAAAAATAGTAAGTCCTAGGATTAGACTGAAACAGCAATTTATACATACATTTTATTAAAAAAAAAAGCGAACTTTGAATACATATACATATACATACATCATAGTATATACTGTGTATGTTAGGATAATTTTATAGTTTCCCTTAAATTTTTTTTAACAATTTAAATCGAAGAGAAAAATATATTTTGCAATTTTTATTCTGCTAAAATTCTTAATTTTAAAAATATTTTTTTTTATTTATAATTTTTAAATTTTAAAGCATTTATTTCCCAAATTTCTTATCTTTTATCGTCTATATGTATGTATATAAAAAATATTTCCTCCGTTCCAAATGCTTCTTTATATTGCCTAATCACGAAGTTCAAAATTATGACTTGCGGAACAAAAAAAAAAAAAAAAAAAAAAAAAAAAAAAACAAATTTCGCATATCAGCATGACTTTCATAAATAGGTTGGTGTTTTTTTTTTTCAAAATTATCAGCTTTAAGACATGCTGGGCTTGAGTCAAGATTGTATAGATTTATTTAGAATCTATTTTATTTTTAAGTAAATAATGATAGGAATATGAGGAAAATATTCTCGGAATTTCCAAGCATTTGTAAACGCATATAACTTTTCACTAAATAACGGTAATATATTTCCTTACCATCTATCGGCGTACTGTGACCGGATATTTTCGAAAATTATATTATTATTTTGTATTTTATATTTTGGCCCAAAGGGAGAAAATCAGCAGACTGTTTTTACAAAATTAAAATTTTAGTTATTAAAGCACATTAAATTATGTCATGTCCTAGACATACATACAGTCAGGCTTATGTTTAAATATATATCTGAAATATTTAAACTTTGTTTTATTTTTTATATAATTATTTAATTAAGAAAACTAATAAAATTTCAAAGCTTTAGTTTTCTTAAAATCACAGATACAATTGTTTTAACAACTATGATAACACTAAACAAATATATAAAGAAAAAAGAATATAAATTTCGTTTGGTATTATATATTTTTTAAGAAGCAAAGAGGCAACAATATAAAGTTTTCCCCGTTATACCTATACGATTTAATTTTAATCGTATTTCCATTAGGGAATACCCCTATAAAAGCTAGAAATTAAAATACTTCTTTAGACTAATTCATAGAGAATTTAAAAATTTATTTAAAATTTATGCTAGAAATATGGATTTCAATAAATATCCAGGCAAGTTGCTGTAAATCTTACATTAAGGGATTGTTTTTAACTAAGCATTTAGTTACAAATATATGCAATTTTATAAAAAATATTGCATTTAAATAATGTTAACAAGTAGTTTTAAAAGAAACACTGAATTTTTTTTTTTATTTTACCTGGCCTGACCAACTTGTTGATGTTCTTTTATTTAATCTGTTGATTCTCTTGTTAAAAAAACACTTTTATTCACCACAAAACGTTGAAATGAAAAGAAATTAATTGAGTATTGTTTTCTTTGAAAAAAGAATTAAAAAAAAGAATGACTCAGCATTTTAAAAATAGTAAACAGCGCAAAATAAAGCAAAAAAATATATATAAAAAACAACAAATAATACAATCAGTACTATAACGACGGTATAAAATCATACAAATGAGTAACAACAATAGTGATGCTTAAAATAATAGGTATAGCTAAAAAACAATAAAATCAAGTGTACTTTTTACTTTTCAAGTAAAACTGTATTAAACTGTTTGGTGTTTTCTTTTCTCTTCATTTTTTAAACTGAATTTGTTTAATTTCGTCATGACTAGATATTTTCGCAACACTGTTTACACGTTGGAATACGGTTGTTTTTTCAGTTGTTTTAATTTATTAAAAAAAAATTGCTCTTTGTTATTTTTCCTTTTTAATGCAATATAAATTATTACTCAATACAAGTTGACAGAGAGTGAGAGAGAGAGAGAGAGAGAGAGAGAGAGTAAGAATTGTGTTTTCTACTATTCTACGCTCTAGAATAAAAGTCTTGTTTGGTATGATTAATATAAAAATACACTAACAACAATGCAACATGTTAATATTTTACAGTAATAACAACAATATGATATTAATGAATTATTATGTACAAAATGTGTAGTCTAAATATACGAATGTATGTATGTATGTATATACAATATGAATTAACAAAATCTTAAAGAACAGCAACAATCAGATCATGTACTGCAAGAACTAACACCCGAGAATATTAGAACACTTTGTGTTTTCGTCTTTCTAATATTTCTGCTACGATGGGAGAAAAGATGACACATTAGCAAAAAATTTAAATTTTATTATTATTTTTATTACAATATATACTATGTATTGTAATTAAAAAAATAAACATTAAATGAAATTGTTTTCACATATAAGATGTAATAAAAAGCATTTATTTGTGAAGATAATTCCCCCTTAATTGCTTTACTTATGAAATATCTCGTAAAAAACTGGGGCTAATGGTTTTCATAGGAGAACATGTGGGTGCCCGCGGCCGTTTATTTTCTTCAATTGTAGGCAGCATAGATTCGAAATACGGACTGAATTTGATGTAGAAGAGCAACCAAATCCTCTAAAACACCTATAAAACAGATGTTTTAACTTGACCTTGTCATACAAAAAGTATTTTTTCGGCGTCTACCTCTCAGCAGATTTCTGGCAAAAACTCTGAGAGTAAATAAAATTGCCATGAAAAGTTTCTCAAAAATCTGTCGTTCGGAGTCGACTTTAAACTGTAGGTCCCACCACTCATGTATAAAATAAACACACACAACATAAGTGGTGTGAGAAACTAGGTCGTAATCCTGACTGAAGGGTTGTAATGACCAATTATGTATGTGTCATAAGCGAGCTAATTTTTTACCATCATGAGCATATCCGCAATTCGATTCATTATAATTCGAATATCGAACTTCTTGTCATAGCTCTTTAGCCTTAATCCAGTGGTTCCAAGAGGAAATTTTAAACCATTATTAATTTAAAAAAAGTTAAATAAGAAATAATTGGAATGTATAAAGTTTTTATATTAAATACGAGGTCAGATTCGAAATTAGTAACATTTAGATGACCTGGACATTCATTAGTTGCTTAAAAGCTGCTGAACAGAAATTTTTTCTTTGAAATTTAAAAATAACAACCCTTTAACCTTTGTTTATCCAGAAGCCCAAAGTATCCGTCACAGATTAAACTTTGATTTTTTCAACTGACAGCAAAGTTGAAAAACATGTTTTCTTATGTGCTTTGGTCCATTCGGTACCCTTGCGTTAATACTTTAAAAGCTATCAACTGGTTTGTTTTGGTTTTTTTTCTTTAATTTGTTTTTATTGTTTACAGGCCAATTCGCGTCTAAATACTGATTGTGTCAACTTGATACGTTGTTACTTTGCTGTCAGTTGAAAAAGTTAAAGTACAAGGCTGCTCAAGTCATTCGGATGCTTCTAGAGCCGCCGAGGGTTATAAAACCCTGCTATATTTCGAAAGTTTAAGATGACTTAAAAAGTTCGAAAGAAGCAAAAAATAATAAACCTAATTAGTTTTGCTTAAAGTTTTATTTTTACTCATAAAAGACGAAAATATGTAATTTTTATTGCGATTTGAAAACAAATGTTTAATGTCCACTGTAAACATAATTTTGTCCGGTACTGTAAATCGAATTGTTGTTTTTTCCCGGTATAATAAAACTTAGCAGTCACTGTTTTTTAATTAAAAATCGTTTCATTTTCTACCAGTGCTTCAAACTCTTACGAAGAATCGTGCAATAATTTTCATCTCTTTTTTGTTTTTGTTTTGATAACTGATTTCCTTTTAATAATTACCAATATTTACATTTGCATTTAAGAACAGGTTCTCTAAAAATTCTCTTATTGCTGCTGATTGTACTCCATTTTTAGTATTCTCCATATAACACTTGCATTTTTTACAGTTTCATTGTTTTGCTTTTCTATTTCTCTCAAATAATTATTTTTTATTTTCATAAAACTGGAGCAAAAACTGTATGCACTTTTTACTCGTACACACTCAAATAATTAATGGAAACATAAAAATACAACAACAATAATGATGTATTTTAAAATATTAAAGCTCACCTGTTGATTTTCGTTTTCTTTTTATATGTTCTCTTGTTTGTTTGTTTGTTTGTTTGTGTGTGGTTATAATTGTTGGTGTAGTTGTTGTGAATATGACTTGTTTACGATTTATTTCAAGGCAATTCTCAGCGTATTTTTTTGTTTTCGTTAATAAAAATAAAACATTAATAAATAAATGAAGCCTTTTTTTCTTTTCTTATCTCTGATTCTTTTTCTTTTTATTAATGAAAAGTACTCAACAAAAAACAAGAGCCAAAAAAGAAAAAATTAAGTTTTTAATTTTGTTTTCATTTGCTTCAAGAGTATCAAGTACACTGGCACTTGTTTGTTATTAAATATGACCACACTCAACAATGGCAACACTGTATTATTACTAATTATAAATTCAAAATTTGCGGTGTTTTTCGTTTCTCTCTTGCTGTTATCGCTTTTGCTTGAGTGCGGGTGATTATGTGTTTTTCTTTCGTTTTCTAAATTGCACGTATACACCAAACTCACGAGTGTTTTTCAGGCGCGCAAAGACTAGTCGATTCAGTTAAAATTATGATAATGATGATGATGATGTCGTTACTGACGAAAGAATATTTTTGTTTTAATTCTTATTTATTATTCCCGTACTTTTTTCTTTTTAGTTTTGTAGCTGTAGTTCTGTTGCTATGAGTTAACGAGTATGTTGAGTTAAGTTAAGAAAAAAAAAAAAATAAAACTGCGCGGTCGACTTGCGGTACTTGGTTTAATGTAACGCCATCTTTCTTACTCACTCAAATAACAACTAATTATTGACAAATATATTTAAGCACATTAAAAAAATAAGCTTTTGTTCATATATTTGTATATATATATGTACATATACATATATATTGTTTTTGTTTTCACAAATTATTGAACTTGTTTGCTTTTTCATTTGTATGTATTACGTTTGAATGATTCTATTGCTCACTTTTACTGTTGAGAATAATTCTTGAGTGCAAAACAATAGAGCTTTTACTCATTTTGTATGATTTTTTCTTTGTAAAATAGCTTCAGCAATATTACAACAACAATGCGTACTCTGTTGTGAGCAAAAAAAAAAGGTTTTGCTATCGTTTTTTGCTTTTGAATTCTTATCGCTAGAGTGTATTCTTTTTCATTGTATATTTTTCTTTTATTTTCTTATTTTTATCGAATTTTATTAAAGAAAGAAATTCGCTTCTTTTTAATTATGATCACGTTGCTTTCTTAATTTCCAAGTAGGCAACAAATTTTGTGCCTAAAGTTTAAAGTTCATTCAAGATTTTGTAATCAGTTATCGATAAATAAATTTTTTTTTCAGTTTTATAAAATAATCTCATAAACTGAAGTCAATAAAGTAAATATTTTCTGAATTTATTTTTATTTAAAAATTAATTTAAAAATTAAAAATTCTGCTAGATGAACAAAGATTAAGTTTAGATATTTTCAAATTCAAGTATACCGTTAGATTTCAAATTAAAAATTCAAATGTAACGGTCAATTATATTTTACAAACGATTAGAAATGATGAAAAAACGCACGTTCTTTTCATTTATTCAATCATTTATCGATAACGAATTGTAAATATTAATTTACAAATTTATTAAAAAAAAATTTTAATAAAACAAAAAATTAGATGTATTTAACAAAATAGAAGAAAACTAAGGAAGACTTTCTGATGATTATATTTTTCCGCAGCACAAATGTAGGTCCCTTCATGAAAAAATCACAAGAAAAAAGGTTTCATTGAGGACTGCACTTTTTGGCAAAGTAAGATATAATTTTAACCGTTATACAATAATGCAGTTTTCTACTGACGTTAAAATATATGGTATATAATATAGTTACTTAATTAACTAATTAGTCATTGCAACCCTTTAGTCAGGATTACAACCCATACCATTCATGGTGTGTGTAAATTTTTCCATAAGTGGCGAGGCCTACAATTTAACATCGACTGTGAACGATAGATTTGAGAAGCTTTTCATGGTAATTTTATTTACTCTTAGAATTTTTGCCAGAAGACTGCTGAGAAATTAAAAGAAATTGTTTGTATACTTCATTTTGAAGTATGTAGTGTGACAAGAGTCCAACACACTACCTTAAAGAGACTGAACATATTGACAGTGACGTCTATAGGTTAAGTGTATTACCCTAAATATGGTGATAGAAATCCCTGAATCTGCATTAAAGATAATTGTATTGTCGGCATTAAGATCGTAACAAGTCATTTTCTGGTATATATATCCCACTACCCCACCCTAAACATTTCAACCTTAGTAGGTATTCACCGCAGTCGTTCCTCAACTGATAACTTCGCAGTTATTTAAAAAAAGTGGTTTTTAGAAGAGCTTCGACTGCGGAAGAGAGTGTTGTCACAGGTGTTAAGAAAAATAATAATAAACTAATAAAAAAAACAACCGTTTTAACAAACCTCACACATATGTACGTAAACAGTTTTAAATACAGAACATTAGTGGTACGCAATGATATACAAATTTTTTAAGTTAAATGTATACAAAGTTTACTCCTGTATTCTAAGAAAGAAAATTAACCAAAGAAAAAATTGTTTTTCACTTACTGTCGTTCACATTCATATCCATTAAGTGTAAATCTTCATCGTTTAAAATTGAATTGATAAAACCGTCAGTAGTATGATTCATATCCGAAGAAGCGTTCTATATTAATTGAAATATTTAAAATGTTAAAATAATCGAAATCTTTTATTATTTCATTTGAAAACTTACCGAATAATACATCATATCGTGTTCCATTTTATAAGCGCCGCCACCAACAGCACCAGCACCTACTCCCGAAACATCTGTTTCATGCGAAGAATTGGTCAAATGCATGCTGGAGGAAACAGCTGAACCCAAATTGTGACCATAGTGGGGCTGAGTCGAGCACAAGTCACCCAAAGAAGCGTTAGGATGTAACATAGCGGCAGCATGATGATGATGTGGATGAGGTGGCGGTGGTGGTGGTGGATATTGAGCATGTTGAGGAGCTGTCTGATACGTATAGGGATGGGTGGGATAGTGAGAATATGGTGACATATCGGAGACACCACCAACAACACCCATAGGATTGAATAAACTGGCTATATCCTGAAAACGATGTTCCATTGAAACTGTGCGGCTAAGAGGCATACGACCCTGCAAAAGAAAAAAAATAATTGAAAAAGGAAACATTTAATAAAAATCTCAAGATTTCTGTTGATGTTTATACAACGTGTGGGGGTGAATAATTTTTGTGGTTTTATTTCAATGAAAAAAAAAAAAAACAAAAACAATAAGGAACACAACAAATAATTTCGAGTTCAATAAATATGTAATCAATCATACTGCATGTATTTGGAATATATTGTTATTATTGTTTAAACAATTGAAAATTTTCCCAACGTTTAGCAATACGAGAAACCCTTTTTTCTTTTCAAATTAAAACGTGCGCATGCGCAACATTTGATTCGTAAATTTGTTTGCTTTCCATTTTTGTTTTGGATGTGAAGTTTTTTTTTTCTTTTTCTTTTGAGCATTTCATTCATCTTGTCTACAAACCAGTAAGAGAAAAAAAAGATATCATCTGATCTTTTAAACAATGACTGCACAGTGGTATCGGATTTGAGGAAAAAGGCACGCTCAGAAATTGACTTTCAAAAATTGACGTTTTACATTTTAAACAATAATTACATGGACGTGTCGCCACATAAGTTCTGCAACAGAAATCTTCCAATAGGGCTGGAATTCCTTTAAGGTCTTATCCATACATGGGATCCTTTTCTTTGAGGATTTTTGTTTGAAAAAAGGAAGCTTTTGGAAGCGATTTTCAAATACAGATTCAAAGTCAATAATTTGAAATTAATATGGGTTATGAATGGACGTACATTTCACAAAAATGTTCATGACAACACCGTCCTCAGGATTACGATCTAGCGTCGCCACCCATGTTGAGTGTGTGTTAATTTAGGCATGAGTGGCGGGACCTACAGTTTAATGTCAACTCCGAACGTCAGATTATTAAGAAATTTATCATGTCATGAGAGGAAATCGTCAAAGAAATATTTTCATGCCTGAACTGGGTTTTGAGCCAGGTGCGCGCGTCTAATTAACCAACACACTGACTACTAGACTACAGCGACTTCAATTTGTGAATTAAAGCGGCGAAATTAAATTTACTTCTACTGCCTTATGGATTTCATTCCACTTTCGTTCTGGTTGAGTTCCCAAAAGTACTTTAACACCCTGTTGCCCCTTTTTTTAGAATTCTACGGAAGCGAAAAAACTATCCAATTTAAAAATAATCTTAACTTCTTATTGCCTTACACAATCCATTTAATCCATAAGTCCCATAAAAGAATGTTAGATAAAGTTATTCCTGTAAGTACACTAGCGTTTCCACTGTGCAATGTGTTAAGAACCAACCACAAACATCCATTAAGCGTTCTGCCAGAGACCAAACGAGCAACGTGAACGAACAATGCATCAAACTGGTGAATGTGTATTTTAACGTGGTTTTAATCGTTTTTTTTTTTTTTTTTTTTTTTTTTGGTACGTAAAATAAATAAAACGTCCAAAAGCTGTTGCTGTTGTTGGTGGGTTGGCAATCGAGAGAAGATCGATCGAAATTAAATTGAATTGAAATAAATTCAAATTCCATACGTTCATACATAAAAAATATTGACAAGTGCTCACACAGCTTGGTGTTTGTAACAGACTGTTTAAATACGTATTTTATTTTTTGTGTCTCTTAAAAGTTTTAAAAAATCAAATATAAACCAACAGTCAAGTCTGGCATCCAGTTGTTCTGTAGTAAGACTCCCAGTGAATGCAATAATTTTCTTGTATTTTGTATTTGGTTTACTGAAGGTGCCGGTCTGAGTATTTTGTCTGCCTTAAAGAAAAAAAAGAAAAAAATCGTGTCGATATGATCGACAGCTTTTTTTTGTCTGAATTGTTGTTAAAACATTTCAATTGAAATGTATTATTTTTTTCAATTCGGTTTTTTGGTAGTTTTCATATTTAATATCCGTTGGAACGGTTTGAATTTGCATTTGAGAGGGTCATTTAGGGTTAAAAAGTTGGTGGATTGGTGGGAAATGTAAATGTTTGTTTAAGAGATTGTCTTTTTTTCGTTTCTTTAAATACATTTGGTATTCCTATTAAAATCCTGCTACAAATTGTTTCTAATACTAAGAAAGAAAGAAAAGATAGACAGAAATGTTATATTGCATATGAATGAAAAGGAAGATACAATGGCATCAGATTTACAGAAATAAATTTGTAGAAAAATCGTTAAAAGTAGGTTACAATTTTTGTAAATGACATGGTCCAAGTCCTTAGAAATTCAATCAATAGTTGGGAATTTTTACTAGTAAACCTTCGTGGGTGTCAAGCTCTGAATTTATAGAATTTGGTACAAATAATGATATTGCTTAAGGCCAATTTACACGATAATTGTTTACGTACGTAAGGCCAGAGAGAAAATGTTACAGAAAAATGTGTTTTAGTATTTACAGTAACTCATATTCCCTGAAATTGAACTGTAAACTCGTAACTGATTGAATTACCGTGGCTATATGCATCTAAAACAGAAGGAAGACAAAACTTTTTTCAAATATTTTTTGTTCGCAAGAGTTCGGCATTGTTTATATTTCAACATCAACGTTTTCTTAGTGAAAAACTGATCCAATTGCCTGTCGCAGCTCTCTACAGAATTTTAATTTATGCCATTTACCAAGAGATTTCTATAGAGATCACAACAATTGATAATATGAAGGAAAAGGTCTATACAATATGGTCGATGCTTCAAAACTGGGCTCTTAAAAATGTTACCCTGATCACATGATAAAACACAAAATCTTTTTTGTTGATAAAGTCTGGGCATTTTAGCTGAATCCATTGCTTTTATCTCATTAAATGTGGAAAATACTAGAGAAGCAGCATTCCCTTTCTGGGTGTCAATACTGCCACCGCTTGTGAAGCTTACGCTTTTTTATGCATGTTCTTGTTCGTACACAATGTATTGTCCTACGTGATTCACTTTTTATTGCCTACAATCAGTTGCTTCAGAAATGGTTCGATTTCGTTGCGTTTTAGCAGTGAAAGTGGAAATTGGAACTTGGTCCATTAATTTTTTTCTCTTAATTTATGTGGTTGATAACTGTTTGAATGCAAGATTAGCTAGTAACGTACATGCTGGTAACGTGCAGACTTTTCTCAATTTTGTCATCGATATTTTTAGAGATTGGTTGATCATCGCGATTATCCGATCGAAAGGGAGCAAATCATCTTTCTGTTGATTATTGAGGTAAAACAATATTTCAATAAACTTTAGAAATTTTATTCAGCACCCTGTTATATATTCCTACCTTTTCTATAATACGATTAGAAATGCAAATTATGACGGTGGTTAAACGTAGATATCTTTCCAAACATTTCTAACAAAGTGAAGCTTAAAATGTCACCCTTTTAAACAAGCTAAAAAGCATTTGTGCATGCAGTTAAAATTACCAAAGATATTACATTTTAGAGCTTGTGGAAGTCGATTATAGTACACATTTCCACCACGAGGGCACTCATTACATTGGGTCGTAATCCTTACTGAAGCATTGTAATGCCCAATTATGTATGTTTATGTATGCAAATCCAAATCTGCCCAAATGGTGTCGTATTAAGAAAAAAATTTTCTTAGATAAGTTATGTATGAAAAGCGTCACATATGGAGAAAGTGAGTGAGAAAAAATATTTCTTTCAGCGACTCTCTCCCAGCAGTCTTATGGCAAAAACTTTGAGAGTAAATAAAATTGCCATGTAAAATTTCTCATAATCTGTCATTCGCAGTTATGAGTAAAATTAATACATACAACATGTGTGGTGTGAGAATCTAGGCCATGGTCCTGACTAAAGGGTTGTAATGATCAATTAAGTAGCTTGTGGAAGTCGATTCTTCACACTTGCTTTCAAAAACGGAAAATGTCGAACGAAACACTGGATATTCGTCCAGAATGAGATTCTTCTGTGGCTCCCATTTAATGCAAAAACTTTGATTTTTATTTTGTAAATACAAACTCACCCACTTGGGTTATTAAGAAACAAATTTTGCTCAGATATGAAGAGAGAGAGAGAGCGAAATTGGATTTTTTTTCAAAATATTTTTTCTACAAGAAACAATAAAGAATTTATAACATCCTGTTGTTGTTTTTGAAAACATTTTATCCATATTTTAATGTGAATTATTTCTGTAAGATACATTTCAATTGAGAAATTGAATAAAGTCCATATTAAATTTAAATTTCCAATGAAATTTGAATTGTTTCGTTCGCATGCCGTATTTCACTTGATATTTAATTTTTATTTTTTTTATATTCAATTCTGAATACTTTATTAGTGTGTTTTAAATAATTACTTTGTTTCCGTTTCCATAATTACCTAGAAATTCTAAATTTATAGCAATTATTTTAACAGAATTCCGACAGTTTTATTGAATTTAAGTTTAGCTATTGTATTGAAATAAAATTCGACATTGATTTCAAATATTTCTTTAAAAATTCAAACATTTCACCACTGTTTGTTTAAGATTTTAACGATCTTTTTTTTGGACACAATATTTCGCGACGGTATTTCTAGAAATAATTTGGAATATTTGATTTTTTTAATTTATTATCTTTTAATTTTAAGTTTTTGTGCAATTTCTACTTGAAAACGTATTGAAATATTGAAAAAAAGATTCGTTTTGAAAACGTAACGAGACGTCTGACAAATTATTAAACACTGGCTCGTTCATCAGAAATGCTGGTTGTGTTGAGTTTTAAACGGTAAGAGGAGGTGGTGACGGAGTCGAAACATTTATGACGACTGACTGTAAATGTGACTGAATGAAGCTGACTTTGTGGGACTGAATTGTAGGCTACAACGACAACGAGACGACGACTTACTTCATGGATTGATGGGTTGGTATGATGTTTTATGAAAAGATTAAAACACGCAATTGTTAAATACACACACACACACACAGAGACCCGTATACCCATGCATTCATATAAGAATTGATGCCAAAAGTAAAGTTGTAGTGGTAGTGTTGATGCAGAGCTGCTGTTAAGTATTTTTGACCACAAAATGAAATTTAAATTTGACTTGACAGACTAAACTGCAGCATGGCAATGGCTTCAACAACGCTGTCTGTCTGTGTTATTCTTGGGTTATGTTGCAGTACATACATACATGCAAACATACACACCTGAAGATGCCACATTTTACTTAAGTATTGGGGTATTTATTTTAAAGTAAATAAAACACTTTTTAAAGACAACAGACAGGTAAAAGAAAGGAATCTGTCCTTTGGTTGCACAGACAGGTAAGAAAATTATTATTATTGTTCCTCCTTGTGGTTGCTGATGAAAGTAAATAAACATTGTGGAGAATTATAACAAAAAATCTTTGTTTTTCCTAAGATTTATTGCATTTTTTTCTTTTTACTGTTTGTTTTCTGTATGTATTAGTAGTGTACGTGGTACACACATGTATACACACAAATTTGTACAAGTTTGTCTATTCGGCTACTGGTTTTAGGGAGTCTCTATAATAAAAATCATTCACACATTTGGTATATTCTTGTCACCATTATTACATACTTTTATTACGTTTCGTTTGTTACGTGTTATAAGCCGTGTTATGATGCCCATTATTATATGTGTGTTGCTCATGCGTAATTGATTGCTATTCAATGAAATAACGAACCAAGTTTCAGTATTTATCAACTGTTTTCTTTAACACATGGTATGTTATTAGGCCTTTGAAACGAAAAACTTTGAAATTGTATTGCATTTTAAAATAATTTAAAATGGCTGCGTTAAGAAGTTCGTATGTTTTAAATTCCCAACTTTACGGTCAATGAAGCACTGCACCAAGTGATGATTACTCATTTTTTTTTTTGATTGGACTTGGTTGACATATGATTTCAGTAAGAAGGTGCTACATGTTACAAAGTATGTGATACCATGAGTCTATTGTGGGGTGAGTTTAGGAGCATACAATTTGGTCCAGACTAGGGTTGACATCCGGCCTCTTTTTTGGGTATCTGTCCTAAGTCGCCGTAGTCTAGTAGGTAGTGTGTTGACTTATTAGACGAAAAGCCAGGGTTCGAGCCCCAGGCCAGACATCAAAATAAAATACAAAAAGTATTTCTTCGGCGACTTCCTCTCAGCAGATTTCCGGCAAAAACTCTGAGAGTAAAATAAAATTGCCATGAAAAGTTTCTAAAAAATCTGTCGTTCGGAGTCGACTTTAAACTGTAGGTCCCGCCACTCATGTATAAAATTAACACACACAACATAAGTGGTGTGAGAAACTAGGTCGTAATCCTGACTGAAGGGTTGTAATGACCAATTATGTATGTATGTATATCCTAGGATGACAACAGGGTCCCGGAAAGTCCCATTATTTTTCGGCAACATAGAATAACGAAGAATTTTGATTGTTGGTCACACTAATGTATAGCTGCGGGCATTCATTTCAAACACTTTTTTCAATTTTCAAAGATCAAAACATTTAAAAAATCACCCGCTAGAATTTTTGTAATGTTTTTTGAGTAATACACAAAACATTCGTATATTCGCCCTTAAAAACTGATTCAATATTTTTGCGTGTATTAAAACAGACACACAAAGACGACAGCATGAATTAAATAAAATTATAGTGTTGGAGTAACGAATTTATTGTATAATAAAGGGGTTGGTTGTCAATTGTAAGAAACTTGAACTTGAATTGTACTATTCTGTATAGAATACGATTGTACTACAATCGAATTTTATTACAGCTTTTAATATATACATAAGTTTGTAAAATGAAAATAAAATGTTTTAATTAAATTGTAAAAAACAAAAAAAAAACAAAAATTGAATTACATATTATCCTAAGCTTAAAACAATCACTTAAAATTAATTTAAAAGAAAATATTGCAAATATGAAAGCGGCTTTTTTATTTAATCTTTTCGTTTTAAATTTTTGTTTCAAAATATCTTTTAAATTCGCCGCTTTCTAACGGTACGTTGTAATTTTTAAAGGATTGATTTTAAACATGACAAAACAAATTTTCTTTTGCAAAAGAAATTGCCAAAAAAAAATTTCAGGATAAACAATCATTAGGAGAATTTTCTTTGGCAAAGAAAACATCATTAATCACAAATACCTATTCAAAGTTACACGGTGTACACTAGGTTTTTCTATTTTCAAGATGCTAGACACTTTGATCTTTAAGTTAAAATGAAGAGAAAAACATGCTGAAAATTTCAACTCAGCAAGTGGAAAAGTAAGAAAGAAAAGAAAAGATCAAATGGTATATAATCCCTTTATGGATTTAAACCTGTGGTTAAAATACAGAGTGCTCTATCATATGGAAACATTTAAACTGGAATTTGAATTAAAACACATGTATTTGTACATGACGTATAAATACGTCATTTCATGAAAGAAATTGTTTTCTTCGTGTTATTTCTTTATTCAAATATATTTTTTTATTTATTAAAATTTAAGAGCACGTTTTAATTTTGTAATGCTTAATCTTATCACACGATTTTTTTCTACAACGATGAAGTTACACAGTCTTAAATATTCCTGGTGTAAATATAGATATACCGCGCATTTCACTACTACCGTTAAACATTACCTTTCGCTGTATTTATAATTTATTTATTTTCTGAATGTCAACTTCTAGAAGTTTACTGTTGATTTGTTATTGTTTGTTACTCTTGTTTTTACTTCATGTTTCCAGAATAAACCATAAGAAATTATTCTGTTCCGTTTTATCATACCTAGACGTAATGTGACTCGAAAAACGCTTTATTTTTATATTTAAAGCAGCTGAATATCAATATTTTTCTCACAGTGTAAATTTATATTCTAAAATACTTCCATAGTTATTCCTTGTTTATAAATTTGAATTCTTATCCGATTAACGGTCTCGCAAAGTCGATTAAATTTTTATACAAATAACACATACTTTTGAAATACCTGTCTTCTTAATCTACATATCTAAACAAATTTAATACTTGTATTAACGTGTGTTTATGCAAAAAATTTCCCTGTAGATCCTGTAGACAAAAAAAATTAAAATTCTTTATCATATTTTTCCCTTTTTTCTCCCTCTCTCTCTCTCTCTCTCTCTTTACACGCTGAGCCTGGTTCTGTGTCTGGTAATTACATCGGCTACTGTGACTTTATGACTGTGTGGTTATTTTTTTTTGTTCTTTTAAACTTTTGTTTTCCATGTAAATTCCATTGTAGTGTGGACCTGTAACAGTGTGATCTTTGAGGGATTTTGTTTGTGTATTTAATCGTATTGTGTGTACATTTTTCGGGAGATACCGCAACAAATCATTATGCGGCTACAGCTACATGACTTTGACAGGTACTTAATGACACCCATTTACATGTTATTTGTTTTGTTCATTTGTATGTATGTCTGTCTGTCTGTCTGTCTGCTTGTCTTAAGCTTGTAAAACTGTTTGACGACATTCGTGATGAGAATGGTTTGTAAAAAGACAATCAGCAGTAGCGTTTTGTAACAATTAAACCCAAGATTTACTTCTTGCAGACGTACATGAAGATTACATGTATGCAAGTCAGTGTGTATAAGCGTATGAAGAATTTGTGGTCATTAAAGATTTTTTATTACCGTCAATGTTTTCACTGCCTTTTGTTTCTTTGTACAACGTGTAACATTTTTCGGTTTGTGCCAATTCGTTTGCTAGTCAAACAAGATGTTATCGGGTAAAAATTCAAATAATCATCGATCGAAATTGATCAATTTCTCTTGGAATATTTTTTATGAATAAATTTAATCTTAGTCCCGACAGCAGGTAGGATTTGTGGGTGTAAAAAAGAATTGCAAAAGACTTGAGCAACTAGTTTACGCTTGAGACCAATTGCTTTAACTGCGGTAAAAAATTGTCTTATATGAACTGATTATTTGCCGGCATAACTATGCACTGCAATTAAAAGAAAATTTATAATACTTTTAATTATTTCGTATCTCACGTTTTATGAATCCGATTGGATGCGCTATACAACGTCAGAAAGATAAGATTATGAACTTATGATCCATCTTAGAACACGGGTCTAAAATTAACAGCATCAAAAAGAAAATGCAGCATTTTTATAACGATGACAGAATAAATAAACAGACAATAAGAACCAAGAAATTACGGGAATAGTGCTAAACACAGATCAGATTCTATTAATGAAACTTCAGAGAAAGAAAAATCATAACAACAATAAGTTCTAATAGATTTCTCTTTACTATGAGATAGAACCCTAATGGGAACCATTATGAATTATTATACGATTGCAATAAAATTAAGCTTAGCTTTTTACAATTTTAAAAGTTTTATAATAAAATTACAATTTTTTTTTTTATTAATTTTGTAATTTGTTTATTTATTTTTTCCTTCCTTTATTAATGACTGTCTGTTTCAATAAAATTAATTTAATTTTACAATTTATTAACAAAAAGATAAAAAACTTTATTGGAAAGGCAAATCGGACATGTAATCAACAACAAACAGTACCTGTATTCATTTACAGTAAGTGTTTCTTTTTATAGAATTAAATAAATTGAAGTGTCTCCCCTTCTCTTACAAAAAAAAAATCATAATTATTACGATCAACATCATTTGGTGCATTGGGAAATCAATTGTGAGCGTTACCTCTATGGTACGGCACACAGTTGCAGTGGCATTTTGCATTAATTGCATTTGCCTGTCAACCTATTTTGTTGCCTTTCGTTCGTTTTATTGTTCCCCTCTCCCCAAAACATTTCATTATAGCCAAAGGTTTGTCAATAATAAAAAAAAACTACTGTGATATTATGATGGCTATAATAATAACTCTTGATTATTTCAGTCTGTCTGTCTGACTGACTGGCTGGCTAACTGACTGTCCCCAACTATATTCGTTTATTTCTAAGCGAAAGATTTTTTTCTTACTTAATTTTTTTGTGACGCTTTTCGTAATTAAATCTCAATTTAGACGTGCTGTGGCAACAAAAAAAATGAGAAACAATCAACAATATTTTCTTAAATCTTGGCTTTATCGTTTAAGCCATGTTCACATTTTGTTTTTTTTTTGCCATACAGTTGTTTGTTGTTTTTAATTTCATTCAATTTAACTTTTTTCTTCTGTGTATGCCCCTGCTTCAACTTCCCATAGAAGATGTGACATGAGAGTGTCCAGTGAATAAATGATTAACATTCGTACGATTTATGATTTCTTTTCTCTTTTTCATTTTCAAATTTTATTTTGTGTTGAAAAGGGGGATTATTTTTCTTATGTTTGCTTTATGAATGGAATGAAGACTTTGTTTGTGGCTTCTTCAGTTATTTTTAAAACAATTACGAAGTTTTTGTTTTCCTGAAACCCATCTGTTTGTTGTTCCCTGTCTACTGCATTTTTTTTAGGTGCAAAATGTACTTAATGAACGTAATTCAATTAATTGAGTGTATTAAACGACATTAATACGTTTTATGGTTGCCAGAAAAATAACAAAAAAAAAAAAAAATTAATAAAATTTTTTGTATAATCCGTGGAAAAATTAAAACTTAATGTTGGTAGGGGAAAAACTACTTATTTAGGGGACGTATTAGCGATCTTGACTATATCAAATCTCCTATATAAAGATGCCTTTATACTCCTTTAACTGCTAAATATTACTTGTTTCCGGTTTAACTTTGTTAGTTCAATGGTATTTAATTATAACCATAAAAATATATTAAGAACTGTATGTTGAAATTTATTTTAATTTTTAATCCAAATGTGTATCTGATGCTTCATGTAACTACTAGTTCTATTTCACTGTTTTTTAATATCACTTACTATACTGGTAAATACAACCCTTTAGTCAGGTTTTCAATCTAGCTTCTTACACCACCCATGCTATGTGTGTGTTAATTTCATCGATAAGTAGCAGGACTTACAGTATAAAGCCGACTAAGAACGACAGATTTTTGAGAAACTTTTCACTGCAGATAAATACAAATTCAATTGCAATACAAGGCACTGTTTTTTATTATCACTTACTATACTGGTAAATACAACCCTTTAGTCAGGTTTTCAATTTAGCTTCTTACACCACCCATGCTATGTGTGTGTTAATTTCATCGATAAGTAGCAGGACTTACAGTATAAAGCCGACTAAGAACGACAGATTTTTGAGAAACTTTTCACTGCCGATAAATACAAATTCAATTGCAATACAAGGGAAGTATTCCCGGGATTATCCCGATGTAAAGTCCATAAAGTAAACGAGTTTACGTTACGAACAACACGCTTTCTTCTTTACGGATATAAATATTGCTTTTAGCGGTATAAAGACTCTCTTGAGTTTTAATACGAATATAGGGTTGTAACAATAAAGCTGCCCCATCTACTAATATATTCTTTTCACTTTGTTTTAGCTTCTTTAATCATGATAAGCTTCAGCTTTTAGGTAAGCTGGTGATTTATCTACCATAGAAGGTTTTTAGATGGTACAGCAGTTCCATCTCTCGTTGCTCATAAACAATTTGTGCCATAAGATTACCAATTACCTACATATCTAAGAAAAATTTCATCTTCATTTATCGTTATTAGGGTTGTTTTCGTAAATACTGGCAATATCTGCCTGCAATTATGTATCGAGTTCCGACAATCTGTTGTTGTAGAACGTTATGTTAAAATTCACTTGTTTCTCAGAGTTTCCGTGAATCATAATCTAACAAATATTTGACTTCGGATTCATGTCTAATCTATTGTCCAGTCTTATCCATTGTTTTCCAGATGACAGTAATATTTGTCATCATAAAACAAAATATTGTTTATTGACTCAGAAGTGCCATTGAGTCAGCAGCTTTTGATATCCTACACATAATAATTTAAAACTATGTTCCCAGGAACAAGCATATTCTCTATATTTTTATATTTTTTCAACTTGAGATTAAAGTGCATTACTCGTATATTAAAGATTAAAACTAAAACTAGCACAGTTGTTAACCATTTTGAAACAAGCAAAATAAAAAAATTTAATTAAAAGTGCTTTTATTTTATATCTCTTACCTGATGATGTCCAGGATGAAAACCACCCGAACTGGGTTGACGATGAAAAGCACTATTTACGCTGCCATAATTTTGTACGGCCCCCACACCACCTGCTGCTGCACCAGCACCACCAGCACGTGCATGCGCATGTGGATGATGAGGATGGTGTGGATGATGATGATGCGGTGCAAAGGGTGCTGACGAATGTAGCATCATACTTAGATCGGCGAGTTCTTCTTTTGCTTCGTCATCTAAATCAAACAATGGTGAGGGCAGAGAATTCACTTCAATCTCCGAATGTGGCAGATCACTGTCTTCGTCGTTGTCGTCCTCGTCGTCGTCGTCAATTTCTTCGTCGCTATTAATGTTATGCTTGTTGTTGTTGTCGTTGCTTTTATTATTGTCCTTTTCGTCGTCTATACCGTTGTTGTATTTTTTCTTATTCTTCTTTTTCTTTTTCTTCTTATCGTCTTCACCGTTTAGATCGTCTTTGAAACCACCTTCACTTTTAAATTCTTCGTCAAAATCAGTTTCACTTTTACTTGCGACAGCCGTTGAATTGGAGTCTTGATTGTTGTCTTGTTCTTCTTTTTCCGATTTCAAATGCTTGTTGCTATTGGCCGCAGCTGCTTTGGAAGTACTGGCACCAGTATCTTCGCCCTAAAAAAGAAACACAAAAAAAACACGGACATTTTAGAACAATTAAAAAAAGAAAAGAATTCTGTGAAAAATTAACGCTCCAAAGGCGAATAATGAAAATTGAAAGTGATGAAAACATAGTGCCAACAAACGGGAACACATTTTGCAAAGAAAACTAAGCACTTGAATTCTAAGGACCGTTCTTCAGATGGGAAAACGAAACATGTTTTCTATTGAAAAGGTATCCAAAGTACATTTCCTGTACAAAAGTAGAGGAAGAAGTGTTTCTCTTGGGATGCATTTATGCCCCACAGATTCTAAGAATGTGTTCCTATAATTCATCCTCGTTATCACAGGATCTACATACATGTTGGGGTCGAGATGACCTACATTCTGAATTGAATTATCAACCTCTTGTTGTTTCTTGATAGTCTGATGTACGACTTAAACCTTCCCTTATTATTATTTGCGCACAAAAATTTTGTTTGCCTCAAATCCACCACTTGGTTTGAAAAGAGTCTGCCTCTTTTTATCGCCCCTTTCGTTTGGCAATTTTTTCCAACATCTGCTCTCTCTCCACAGAAGGAGTTTAGCACTGTCAACGGCGTATATACTACCTTCCTCGCAAGCCAATTGCCAAGAATTCCCACATGACCTAGAACCCAGCTGAGGTTAATCAATCTACCTTCGATTTAACGTCATAAAAGTTAAGCTCAAATTGCGAAGTGGCTGTCAGATAGTATTGTTATATCCTCTTGTACTTTCTATCTCCAATGGCTTGCCAATACACGTCGTTGCTTCTGATAGAAGGCACACTGAAAATCTTCTCAAATTCCAAATAAACACGGTCAACATAGTGGACGGAGTCATTTTGGGTACTCATGGGAGACTGATTGGTTTTGGTAAAATGGTCAATGCGTTTTACAGAATTTGCGGAGACGAGAAAGAGGAAAACTGTTCTTCACCATGCCCGTCATTATCTCTAATTTTCACTGATCTGTTGGGCATGGATGTTGGAATATTTTTAGTAGCATAGCCAATACCTTCTGCAGGAGTTGCAGAGACGAGGAAGAAGAGGTTACTGTTCTTTATTAATTAGATACATGCCCATGCTGTAGAAGACGGAAGCAACTGCACTTCCTTCAACCATGCATATGTTTTACACTGATCTGTCAAGCCTAAAGGAAATGAATAAATGTGGTACTATAGTTGCTCTATGTGTGTGCTATTCTCTTGGGGTGATGGCTACTTTAGGTTCCTCTTTTGCTATAATTTTCGTTGCTTTTCTATAGAAAAATTGTCTCCAATTAGTTTTCCTATGAAAACTTTGCTTTTAATCAATTTTTAAAATATTTTTTATTAATTTAATATTTAGTTTTCTGTTGGAAATGCCTTTGTTTTGTTATTGTTTATTGGCCAATATATGCCATTAGATAGAATTGCAGCCTAGCTTAGTTGCTTGTATTTATTTGTTCTGCTATTTTTATTGGTTTTCTATCCAAAAAGAGTATTCGCTTGCATACATTTTGAATAACTAGAGTACATATTTCTATAGAGATACAGATTTTATATACGAAATATTTTTAAGCGTTGAATTGAACTTACCCCTCCAGCCAATTCAGCAAATTGTATTACGTCGTTAAGTATCTCGTCCAAAGGTAAGCGTATATATTCACCTGAAAAATAAAAATAAAAAAATTTTCCATTAAAATGAGAAATATTTTGTTTCATAAAAATCTTTACAAATTCCAAAATTGTTAAACAACAAAAATGTTAAACATCCTTCTTGAAAGAAGAACCGACAGCATTTCTTAGAAGATTCTTGACTTTTTTTTTTGTTATTTTCTTACAACAAAAGAGAGATTGACGGAAAGAGTTGAAGAGCATAAGAATAAGATAAAATTATGACTTTTGAGTACAAAAAAAAAAAATCCTTTTAAAATTTAAAAAAATAAAAACAAGAAAAACTGCATAAATATTTTGATTGACAGCCTTTTTGTGCATTAAAAAAATATAAAAATTGATTTTTAAATTTTATTTTGATTTGTCTTCAAAAGAGAATTCTTTCTACAAGAATTTTATTTATACCCCTGGAGATCAATCAATTTAGAAATATTAATACACGTAGAAATATTTATAAAATATTTATTATTTGAAATTAAGATTGAAATTAAAGCATAAAACATTAGCATTTTTAAAATCTTATCAAATAAAATAAAATACATCATCCCTAAGGTATTTCGAAACGATAGTTGGAAATTTATTTTCTTTCAATTTGAAACATCTTGCTTGCCTGCTGCAAATCTCTTGATAATTAAATATGTTTACCTTTTGAAATAGAAAAATTACTTTCTGAATTTTTTTCTTTTTTGTTGTTTGTTATTGTTACTGTCGATCATTAATTATAAATATTAAAATAAATATTTATTTTGAAAATAACATTTACAAAAGCATCATTAATCATAGAAGGTAGTCATTGTAATTTAATAATTTTATGGTTCTGGATCTGCTTATATGTACGTACATACATACAGCAGGAAGTTCAGCTCTAAAAATTATTATGAAATTTTAAAATTTCTCAATAAAATCACATTTTTTTTAAACAAAAAAGTCGTGATAAAAATATTACAACAAGAAGGTGTTAAGGGCGACTTGTCTATATTCACGTATTAGGGTTCAATATGTACTACTGTGAGTGTCAAAATCAAGTCTTGTCACTTCATTAACTGTATATAAAGTATAAAAAATTCTTAAAAACAGTACAAAAATTTTACAATAGTAAACACAAAAGGTGAAAGAAAGTTTAAAAAAAATTTTAAAAGAAAAAAATGTAAAAAAAATTTTTTTTTGTCAGTTTGTTGCAACAAAATATTGTTAAAACAGATTTGGTAATAATTTTCTATTAAACTTTTGATAATAATTGCATATTTTATAAAAAATTGGGGAAAAAAAATCTAATGAAAGTAACGACAACACAGGCTGACAAAAATTAAAAAAAAAAGAAAACAATAATAGCCCACAACCCCAACCTTACTTTTTTTTAAGGTTTTTGGTGCGCTGAATACAAATCCGATCATATCTTCGAGACAAAAAATATCACATAAATTCAAAAAAAGGTTTTGAAAAGTATGATTAGCACTTTCAAACACTGCAATGGTATTCCAGATAAATCAATTTGCGACGTAATATGCACTCAAAGATAGCAAAAATTGTGTTATTTGCACTTTTAGCTTAGGATATCTCGAAAACTTAGAATGACAGAGCTATTCTTGATTCGGATTTAGTGCACCGAAAACCTTTGCAAACAGAAAAGGAAAGTAATTAAAAATTTTCGTTTTTTACTCTATTTTAATACCAGTATTCTCCTACGCTCAAGTCGCCGTAGCCTAGTAGGCAGTGTGTTGGCTTATTAGACGTAAAGCCAGGGTTAGAGCCCCTGGCCAGACATCAAAACGAAATAAAAAATCATTTCTTCGGCGATTTCCTGTCAGCAGATTTCTGCCACAGACTCTGAGAGTAAATAAAACTTGCCATAAAAAGTTTCTGTCGTTCAGAGTCGACTTTAAACTGTTGGTCCCACTACTCATGTATAAAATTAACACACACAACATAAGTGGTGTGAAAAACTATGTCGTAATCCTGACTGAAGGGTTGTAAAGACGAATTATGTATGTATTCTCCTACATTTAAATTCAACTATTTTTGTAAGGAATTTTCTTTTATACATTCTCTATTCCAATTAGGTGATAGTTTATTGTCAATGGTTATCAAACACAAACTAAACGTCGCAGTTTGGTGTGGATTTTTTTAATATTGGTTACAACTTAACCTTAATTGGTTATTAGAACTCTTTAGTTAGTATTGCAACCTAGCATCTCTCATCATCAAAGAGTGGCGGGACCTGCAGTTTGAAGTCGATTTTGAGAAACTGTTCATGGCAATTTTATTTACTCTCTTCATTTTGTTCGATATGAACAAACTGGCTCGCGTCTAATAAGTCATTACACTACCTACTCGACTACAGCGATTTTATATTATAGATTACTAGGAAATTAATCAAACAGGAATCAATGTATTTCCTTTGAAAATTCTTACATTAAACTACAATTGTTCTGTTTTAGCATAACTTTTCTATTGATAAACTGTCTTTGTTTAGTACAATTACCTCCCTTTTTGTACAATTCTTATAGAAACAAATTGTTGTTAATTTTGACATCATTTTAGTACCACATTTCGATGTAAAAATATTCCATTTATGATGTGGCATTTCATTTTTCTTTCTTTTAATTAAAACAATTTGAATTTGTTTTTGTTTTAAAATATTTGTAATACAAATCGGTTTTTAATTTTAATAAAAAAATTATTTAAAGTCCTTAAAAATTTCTTAGAAATTCCAGAAATACAAAAGATACGATTTAAGTTCAAATCAGGTAAAAAGTTTAACAACCTTTTTCAACTGTAGTCTTGTAATGTTTCAAAATGTTTATAAAACCTGGAGCACTTGAAATGGTTTCGAAACATTTTTTTCTCAAATGCTTAAGAAAAATTCTTGAAACGAAGAAAAAAAAGGTGGCTGTCTGACTGGCTGGCTCATATAAATGTTTATTTAAGCAACTCCGATGGGTAACAGCTTGGCCAACGAAAAGAAAATCAAGAAATTGTTAGAAAAACATGGCCTTTTATTATCGTTCATTTTTTTGACTGCCTTTTTTTAAATTATTCATTTGGGCCATATTGTGTACGTACGATATTTGGTTTTCTTGTGTTATTTTTATGCTTCAAATATTTTTCGAAAAGAACAGAAAATATTTTATTATTATTAATGCTGTTATTATTGCTGTTATTATTGTTGTTGTTATTGCTCATTTGTATAGCATTTAAACGTATTTGGATTATTTATTTAAGACATTGGAAGTGATGATCATAATCAGAAATGTTGTTGATTCTTGGTTTTAGACTCGACTGTTTTGGTGGTGTGTTGTTTTAGGCTTAAACTAACTGTTGTTGTTTTTCTTTTAATTTTATTTTACTTTCTGCTCTTCTGACCATATTCAAATGGTTATGCATTCTTGGTAACATAATTCACAGACCATGAAACTCTCTAAATAAACACAACAACTCACAAATTTGTTTCATTTCGTATTGTTATTGTGTGCTGATCTTTTTTTTATTTGTTTTGTTGTATTACATTGTAATTACAAAAACAAATTGGGAGAAAAAATGTTCATTTATTCACCTTTTCTTTACCTTTTCTATAGAAGACATTGCGGTTATAAGTGGTAAATGTCCTCTAAAGGCCACTGAACATTTGTCACTTCTTTTCAGCATGCTTCTGCTTTTCTATTCCCATACAATTAAGGGCGTATTTTCTTTATCATGTTTTTCAATTTTATTTATTTTCTAATATTTCCTAAACGATGATTACCAGTTACAAGTTTCTATTCATATTTCTTTTTTTATACTTTCCCTGCAGCAGTTTATTTTGTCCATCTGCAACTAAGACTGTGGGGTTAAAAAAAACTTGGGTGTACGTACATATGTAGGTGGAGGTGGAGTTGATTGCTTTGAAACCCATTGATTTCATGTTTTTTTTTTCTTTTTGCTTTGTTTGTAAAGACTTTATTCATTTAGGGTTGTTGACAGTGTCCTACGTATGGATGAATGGATGGATGGATGGAGTATTTTTTCTATTTAACTATCGAGTGGAGGTCATGTTTGTTCAATTTTTCGGGTTGGGGTTAATTACTGGCTACTCAAGGGTTCGTAGATATGTAATCAAAGCATAGGTAAGGCAGGGTAAATTATATAAACTGTTCAATAAAAGACAACCACTTAAACGTATTTGTCAGGATTTCAATAACACACATACATAGTTTCTATAAATATATCGATAACAACAAAATCTTCTATTAAATAGAAATTCAATAAAACAAAATTTGTAAAGAAACGATTACAATAAAATTTGTTATAAAACTTTAAAAGTTTTAGAAAAAATGTTTGTTTTGCTAGGATAAATTCCATACATTTCTATAATGAACAGATAAAAACAAACTTAGAAACATTGTTACGATAGCTTGAAATTTTCTATAAAAATTCATAACAAAAATTATTAAATAAAAATTTATTGGAACAAAAATTATTAAATAAAAATTTATTGGAACAAAAATTTTTAAATAAAAATTTATTGTTATCAGTACCTTAATTGTGGTGTAGATGTGCTATATACTGCGGCCTATCAAACTTTTTACAGTATTCCTACGATGTCCTCAAGTCCTCCCAGTCTATTGCCCTGACAAACCTCAGGATACTAGTAAACTCTATAATTTCGGGAAATGCTTTGCAACCAGACAGTGTAAGAAGAGTAAAAATAATAATTTGGCTGCTGCGCACTCTTTTAAGAGAGGGACCATTCAGTAGTATACTGAGAGGTCAAGTCTGTAGTGGGATCGTCCCAGAGTGAAATGTTAATTTTGCTTCCAAGCGAAATTTTATATTATCGAAAGATGTGCTCATTTTAACTTCATTTGGCAGGAAGTATATTAATCAGATAGTAATAATCGCACTCTGCTCAGCTCTTTTGAGGCAGCGGCAATAAGCAGACAGATCTGCCTGCGGAAGCCTCCACTCTGCTGATAAGGCCAGAACCTTTAGAATAAGGATTTTGAAGGGTATTCTTAGCGAAAGGAAAGATGAAGTCAGGTGGACTCCCTTGTCAACACGAACGGATTTGAGATAATCTTAACTGAGGAACAATTTGAATTCTCCACGAGACCTTCGAGAAGTAGCATAAGAATTGTAATTGAAATTTGGCCGGGCCTAGTAAAATCAAAGAACACTTGTTTCTGAATAGCGAACGATTCAAGACCAATATAAAGACACTGTGAAGAGAAGAACAAATAACCAGAACGTATATGTTTGAAATCTGTGCGGATTAAATTAATTTCAGGCATTGCGGGGGACATGTAGGTTCCCTTTCCAAACTGGAAAGAAATCGAACCATTTCTGAAGCAAATGATTACAGGCGATGGATAGGGGAATACGGACGATCTTTGATGGGGGCAAAGCTAGTATTGTTACTAAGAAAGTTAATGGTGCACGTTTGCTGTGATTGGAATTGAAGAATTACTCAACTTGTACAACACGGTTCAATGATTGTATCTGATCTTAATAGTTATGACATTGAATGCAATACTTCAAATAGAACTGCTAGAATTGATTAATAATGGCACGACACACATGTCTGTGGGAATCTGGCTGAAACTGAAAGAGCTTGGCTGAAAAATATTTTTGTACCCTATAGGTTGGATCTTGCAGTTTTAGATAATTAATTGTTTCAATCTCTATAGATGACACTTTTGCGTAAATTTTAGTTAACTACAATTCGCTCGGCTTATAGCTCAGAAAATAAAAAATTTCTACACTGAGCGAATGCCAAATTGAAATCAATAAAAGCGCCACAAATTTGTTGTAATAAAGTCAATTTCGAATATACGAAAAAGGTATTTCGTTGGTCATATTTGTAGAAGACCTTCTCTCGAGAACCCCAACATATTTTTCCTTATATTCTAGAATATTAAATAACTACAAACCTTTTCTTAAGTACTAGCAAAAGTAATCCAATAAATTGTTAAAAATGTAATGCTGCGTGTTTTAGTAAATAATTAAAGTTCGATGGAAAATGATTCTTCTTTATTGTCTTTTGGAAGCGTAAAACTTTTAATTTTTTTTTTTTTAATAAAAATTTGTTAAAAACTTATAATTTTTCTGTAATATATCTGCAATAATGCTTTTCAACGTTTTCAAATTGTAAAAAAAACTAACTTTTTGCACTTTCACTTGTTTTTTTTTTTTGTTTTCTTCTATTTTTATTGTATTTCTATGAAGAATAAAGACAATTTTTGTTATTATTTCACTTTGTTTGTAAAATATTAAGTAATAGTATTAAAAATCGGGGTTTTTTTTGTGTGAAAGAAGTGACACTTTATTTTCATAAATTTTACGTTTTTTGGTAATATATTTGAATAACTGTTTAAAATGGCCACTTTTTTTTTATAAATTTTCAATATTTTTTGTTTTTGAAATAATTTTTCCACAAAATTTTTAATTTTTTTTTCTTAAAAAATCATCTTTTTAAACGCGACTTATTCTTAAAAAACAACCGTCGTTGTATGGAAATGATTTTTTCCTTTTTTTTTATTGTTTTTCTTTTTTATTCAACTTCGGGGTTAAACGTAACGCGTCTTGAAGCGTTCAATGTGTGTTTAAGTATAAAAATTCAAATTCGATACAAAATTATCGGGCCATTTTTGTTATAAATGGCCGATGTATTGAAAAATATCTCCTTTTGAGGCAGTGTGTTAAACAAAGAAGCCACCAATAACCGAAACGAATAACCAAAACTCTGTTTTAACTCATACTCTACAGCAACACTCACTCACTAACATACTCTGGCACCAACATAAACCGGTATCCATTTTTTATTTAGGCAACAATACAGCAACAAAAAAGGAAAAAAAGAGAGAGAGAGCGAGAGAGGTATGATGGATATCAACAAAATATTTCCCTAATTTATTTACCTACACATGCACATAGATTTCAAATTTTCAACACAATATCCCCTTTGCTTATATACATACATTTAATGGCTGAAAAGAGCAAGCGCAACACATACAACAACAATACAATACATGCTTTGGTTTATTTCATCGTATGAAATAAAGGCGGAGTTTAAAGAAAATCTCTCTTCGGTTTATAGTGGCTGTTAGTTAGACTCAGAGTCTGCATTTGTGTGTGTGCCTGTGTGTAAGTAAGTAAGCAACTTTGTTATGCCAGAGTAGCCAGCCAGTGTTTTTGTAAATTATACAATGTGGTGGTGTCGTTGTGTTTTTTCCTTCAATATAAGGTTCATTCGCACCATTTACTAGAGGATTACTGGTTTTGAATGTTTTTACAACCACCACCACCATCGCAACCATTAAAACTTGTAATAAAAAAAGGTGGCTTTTTATTGTTTCAATTATTTTTCGTTTCTTTTTTTTGAATTTTTCTTTAAACAAAACAGGTTTTCAATTAAATTTTTAACGAATTTTCTTAAGCTTAAAAGGAAAACAAAAAAGGTCGAACTAATTTTGTTATAAAGAAGCGTTTTTAAAAATGTAGCGTAGAAAACCAAATATTTCTTCTAAAGCTTCAATTAAAAAACAAAATGACAGCCGTACATTGTTTTCTTTTTTGTTTTTTATTATTTGTTTAACACGCTCTGTCTGTATTGCTTTAATAATCCACTTGTTTTAAATCGTACGCTCTCTTAAGCGTACATTTACCTTCTCATGTGCGTTACGTGTGTGTAGTGTTTTGAAAAAAATTCAATTTGTACAAGAAAAAGAAAAAAAACCAAGAATTTTTTTAATTTTGAAATTAAAAAAATTATTTCATTGATTACATATTATAATAATCGATATTCTGCATTGACCTAATGTAACCTGCTGAAAGAAACGCTATATGTTTATGAAGAAATGAAAATAAATTGAAGATTTTATATTGGAAATTGCATTTTTAAGCTTCAATTCGTAGTACGTACATATTTATTTCGAAAACTATAGTTTTGATTATAGAAATTTTATATTCGCACAAAAGATGCAATGCATCGCAAGGAATCATTGAATGTTTGCTGGGCATCGAATGATTTTTGTAACAATGCGGATGGAGGTTTTATGGAGATACTAAACGATTAGAGGATTTTATTGAAATGTCCTTAACCATATAATATCTCCCCCAAAATTTAGAATGCTTTTGCCAACAGTGAGAATAACTCGCTACTATTATTTTATAAACAACCAGAAGTTCCTTTCTGACATGCATTCATGTAGAACTTTTTTGAAGTATCTATGATGGAAATTCGTTCTCTTCATCGCGGAATTTTCAGATTAAGCTTGAAAAAATCTCTATTCTAAAACAAGTGCTCTTTAAGTTCGCAGTGCGCTATCAGATGGCCGGTTACTATTCTCACGCTGCTTATGGATAGTCTGATATACATATAAATCAAGTATCTTCTCATTACCTAACAAAGTTTAGATTGTCTCAAATGAATTGGGATTGTTTGCCTCTTTTCATTTACCCTTAACCGAATATATATTTACAAATTTCTCTTCCTATGCCACAGAAAGATTCTCGCACCATCAGCGGCATAGAAGTTACGAGCAATTTGCTCATTGCTGCGAATTTCAACAGGATATGGGATCCAGAAATGAGCGAATGTACTTCGCGCTTGCCTATATGTGTTAACTTTCTTAGACAGGCCCATTATAATTTCATGTGAACCTCATTGCTTAAGAGTTAAATGCTCCGCCTGACTGTCAGATAGTACTGCTAGGTACTGTTTTCTATACATCCAGTTCAAATGGAGTGGAGTAACTCTGCGCTTAGAAGAAACCCGCGCGTTTCTTCATGAGTTCTAAATATTACACCCTGGATACGAACACCTCCTCTCCTGTCCCACTCCTTTACTAAAAAGTATATCTAGCAATAAAATAGCTTCTTTTACTCTGTTTATATTGACATGTTGAAAATCATTGAATTTACTACTTCTGTCAGGTCATGATACACCCTGACCCATTACATATTCAACTTGTTTCATGTCTAAGGAAGCCATGGCTATTATTTTTATTGATTAACTCGGTTATAAGAAAATCGTTCTTCAAAGCTCGTGTTTAATGTTTGAACAAATTTCAAACTGTACTCTTATGAATCTCGAATACATTGCTAAACTTTTTTGAAAAAGTTTTAGTTTCCTTGTTAGAAAGTTAGCATGTTAGTATGTAAATTAAAAAAAAAATATTTTTGAATTTATTTTGGTTGAATGTACGATACGATTAACCCAGTTTAGTTTAGTTTTAATAAAAACTTAGCTTTCCTTCTTAAGTTTTTTTTTCTGTTGAATCATGTTTAAACAACTTTATAAAAACATTCCAGCAGTTTTTTTCTTTTTCGTTTTGCTTTTAATTAATCAAAATTAAATAAATTAGTTGAAATTGTATTTTTTTAAAATTATAAATCAAAGGGAAAACAAGCAAAAACCGCCGTCGCTTTAAAGAAAGCATGGTTTACATGAAAAAAAAATAACTTTAAATTGGAAACAAAAAACCACAAAAACATGACTTAATAACTCAATTACATAGTGGTGGCGGACTTTATTAACTGGGCCTTACTGTCTATCCAATCCAACAATGTGAACACAGAACAGCCATTTGTCTGTGTTACACTCACTCACGCTTTTTCTCTCTCTCTCTCTCTCTCTCTCTCACATACTCACTGTTTTTTTTTGAATCGAAGTTTCTTTGAAGTTTCTCTGCTTAAAAAAAAAATAATGGCCGAGTTGCCTCTGTTATTTTGTTACATTATCGCTTCCGGTAACCGGTTACTTTTCGAAAATCATAAAGGAAAGAAACGCTTTAATTATGAAATTTTTTTAATATTATACGTTCGTTCGTCGTACATTGCAAAACGCCAAATAATTTAAAATAAAACACAAAAAAAAACACAAGAATTGGCGCTTTTTTTTATATAAATTTTGCAATTTGTTTCGTGTTTTTTTTAAATTCTTTTTTTCATTAAATAAACTAATTCCGCTCTGGTGTTATTTTGTCTGCTCTTCACAAGCAAAATTGGTTCATTTTGATTTAAATTTTTTTCTTCTATTTTTTTGCGCTATTCATTGTTGTAAAACCCTATGGCTACTAACGCACTGATACGGTACGTCATATTTAAAATGAGTCTGTGTGTCTGTCTGTCTGTCTAGCTATAATTGAATTCATTTTCGAATGACTATTCAAAATATAATTTTTAAAGTCCAACTGCTGCTACTAGTCAATCTACTACTAGAGAATAGAAAGAGAAGATGATCCGTCATCACATCGTTGTATAGTAAAGTATCGTCATTCATATTCCAGTCAAAGTGTATAGATTTTTTAGGTATTATTTGGCGTTTAAACTCTTCCATTAAACAAATCCCAGTCAATGAAATGAAATAATTGCCATTACCAACTTATTTGAGTGTTATGCGGGTAATTTAAGAACAGTGTCATGAAACAAATAGAAAACAAAGAAACTGTGTTGAAATAAGAGTTTTAATTGCGATTTCTTTAAACACATTTTAAATGCCAGCCAGCGACCTAGTCATGAACCCGCCAGCTAACTACCACGTTAGACAGCCAACTAGCTAGCCATCTAGCCAACTGGCTAACCAGCCAACTACCCAGCCAGCTAACCAGCGACCTAGCCAGTTAACCCGCCAGCTAACTACCAAGCTAGCCAGCTAAGCAACCAGCTAGTCAGCCATGAAGCTAACCATCCAGCTAGTCAGCTACCAAGCAAGCTAAACGGGCTGCTACCCAGCCAGCTTGCTAACCAGCCAGCTAGCTAGCCAACTACCCAGCCAGCTATCCAGGTACTCAGCTAGCAAGCCAGCTAGCCAGTTACCAAACCAGCCAGCCAGCTAACCAGCCAGACAGCCAGTTACCAAACCAGCCAGCCAGCTAACCAGCCAGACAGCCAGCTAACCAGCCAGCCAGCCAGCTAACCAGCCAGCCAGCTAGTCAGCCAGCTAGCCAGCTAGTCAGCCAGCTAGTCAGCCAGCCAGCCAGCTAGCCAGCCAGCCAGCCAGCTAGTCAGCCAGCCAGCCAGCTAGTCAGCCAGCCAGCCAGCTAGTCAGCCAGCCAGCCAGCTAGCCGTCCAGCCAGCTAGCTAGCCATCCCGCAAGCTAGCTAGCCATCAAGCAAGCTCGCAGCTAGCCATCCAGCAAGCTAGCTAGTCATCCAGCCAGTTAGCTAGCTATCCAGCCAGCTAACCATCCAGCCAGCTAACCATCCAGCCAGTTAGCTAACCATCCAGCCAGTTAGCTAACCATCCAGCCAGTTAGCTAACCATCCAGCCAGTTAGCTAGCCATCCAGCCAGTTAGCTAACCATCCAGCCAGCTAGCTAGCCATTCAGCCAGCAGACTAGGCAGCTAACTTTCAGCCAGACTCGGTAGCTAGGCAGTTAGCTAACCAGCCAGACTATCCACCAGTTCGTTGCAAAAATATAAACTTGATTTATACTTGAATTGTTCATTGTTTGTTTAAATTAGTTATGGTAATTTAAAATATCGATTACAATTTCAGAAAAATGTTTCACAAATTATTTTACGAAATCATCACAAAAATTATATTTTTTTATTGATATTAAAAAACAAACAAAAAAATAAAAAAATTCTTGACCTAAAGACTACGATAGTGTTGGATATGATGATGATTTTGATGAATTTTTAACAATTCACCCCCAATTATGATGACGTTGGATGACGCTGACAATAATGACGAAAGAAATGAGTTAAAAAACAAAAATCAAGAAAACAATAACAAAATAGACAACAAATACATAAAATTTAACACTATTTAAAATGTCGATTTGGTTTTATGATGACTACCAAATTATTTCACAAAAAAAAATTTTTTTTTTTAAGTCTAGTTTTCACATCAACAATAACAACAAGTGGGAAGAGCTTTGGCGAGTCGTATAAACAAACATTTCAAAATTGAAATTTTAAAAGCTAATGTTACAGTTTCATAGACATTATTCATGTCAAATTATGTTGTTGAACTCTTGTTTTTTAATTTGACAAGATGTACGTAGCTTAATACGTGATACGTGCATGATTATCAAATTCCATTTGCCGATATTAATGAGTGATAAACATTTGTGTCACAAAAAATCGCTATAAGACAGGTGCGTTACTACCTGTGTGGCTGGTAGTCCTATCAAATTTTTGCGCCAGTTTTGCAATTGATGCCTTAGGTAAACAGCGTGCGGTTTAATTATTTAAAAAAGCGGCAGCAACAAAGTATAAGTAAAACAAGAAACAAAGAACATGGTGTCAACAAAATGTTTGATTTCCGCGTTTTTAAAAGTTGTATTGTATGTATCGCGTTTGTATGTTTCATGTATCTTATTGTATTGACAGCACTGCTGCAGGGAAAAATAGAAATTTGCATAAATACGTAGCAGCACTAACATCTGCTGCGTATGTATTCTATTTTTGATAAAATAGTCGCACAGCATTTGCTGCCACTTATGTGTTTATAGCATCAGTTTTATTTACTTTCAACATGAGAGCAGTGTTGCCATAACTACAAAGGATATATGTAAGTGTTGCAAAAAACTCTTGAATTTAATTTATTTGAAATAAATTTAAGGGGAAAAAATAAATCCATCCAATTACATATCACAGTCAAAGTAACTGTGCCATTGGCTGTTAGACTTTACAGACAATATTAGTGTTCTATTCAATAATAATGCCGGCATAAATAAAAAAAAAAATAAAAAAGAAAACTAAAACTAAAATTGTAAACGATACACCAACAGCATTATGCTGCAACATTTCATACGTTGCGCTATTTCTTTAATTTTTTTTGGTTGAGTTGGCTGTTAAGGTTTTTAAAAAAAGGAATAACTTTCCGTCTCTTTTTTTTTGTAGTAAAAAAATTGTAATTCTGTTAAATTAATTTTGAATGTAATGATGACCAAGTAAAAATCTAGATGCGCTGCTGGTGTAACCATGCAATTCTTCTTTTGAATACAGAATTTACCTGCAGACAAAAACTGACCCAATAAGCATACGCAATATAAAATGCAGTGGACGAAAAAAAAAAACGAAACCTAACAAAAAAAAAAAAAATACAAATACATGTACCGGCACTAGTTAATACAAATGAAGCAATGAACAGACGGATTACATACATAAAAAGATCCTTCAAGTAATATTGCGAATAAGGGATACAAACAAAAATAATTTGAATTTATCTTTCCTTGTAGATAAAATATTACAAATATTAACTTTACGCGATTAAATTTGACGCCGAGCAAACTTTATAATTAAATCATAATGTTAAATTATTGCTTAGTCTTCTAAAATTCCTAGGATGTCAATCAACTTTAAAACAATTTTTTTCTCTTAAGATTCTTTAGTTTTAATTTGTCTCTACGTTTACTTGTATTAAAGCATAATTGGCAATAATCCCCGATATTTATATGGCAACATAAAATAACATAATAACAACGACGGCAACATAGTAAAACATTTATCTTCAAAATAGAGTTGCCAACACTTTCATTTCATGCTATATCACAAATTAACTACACATAGTAAATGTTATTTACAGAGCATTTACGAATTCAAAATCTCAAATGTTTACAATTTGACAATCGTAGTTACTTTTAACCCTTTGCGCATCAATGACAATTTAAATTCGTTATGCTAAGGCATGGAACAAACATAATAGATTAGAATTACGACCTAGCTTCTCACACCACCCATGTTGTGTGTTAATTGCATCTACAGTTCAAAGTCAACGCTAAATGATAGATTTTTGAGCAACTTTACATGGCAATTTATTTACACTCAGAGTTTTCGTCAGAGGACTGCTGAAAGGAAGTCGCCCAAGAGATATTTTTTTATTTCGTTTTGTTTGACACGTCTGAGCTGGAATTTGAACCAAGGCCGCGTGTATAATAAGCCAACACTGCTTAATTGACTACGGCGACTTTACCGTGGAAAGTTACGCTAATTTTTATGACTCACAAAACCTGGTATAGATCATTTAAGAGGGGAGCCACACAAGCCTGTATGTAACCTGTTATCAAATCTATCTAAACTCATCGAGGAACCACTAAGCAACAAAAGTTGATCTCCATTCGAAATGGCGGCGGGTGTATTCAAAATCAACAATTTGATTTTAGAAAAAAAAGCATATCAGAAACGAACAGACACAAATATTGGCGAATGCCAGAGGAAAAGCTCTTCATCATAAGCTTTATAAAAATACTTATTAGTTTCTTTTATTGAAGCTTCTCAGATGTTTGATCATGTATTTCATGAGCAAGTAATCTAGAAGTCGAGACAATATTTGTCACCAAATGACAGTCACCTGCGTTTCCTAATTGAACGTAAGTTTATGCTTAAGGAAGGCGATTGCGTAAATGTATCACAGGCTAATAAGACCGGGATACCCCTGGGAAGTATCGTGGAACCTATCAGAAAAAGCCAAATTTCGATTTGACTGATTACATGGCGTTGTTAAGCATCGATAAGGACACGTAGAATTTGAAGAATTTAGGTCAACACTCAGCACTGTAAGACCACAAAGTTACTTGTAGGAGAAAAGAAAGGGAGAGTAGTGTACGACAATATGCTAGTGAATTATTTTTTTCAATGGTTAGTTAATTATTTCGTCATCATTTTATTATAATTGTTACTTTTGCTTGAAATTTCCTACAAATAATGTAACAGACCGCAAACACAGACAGAAATTGAACTTCCAAGTCTTCCCACAAAGATTATCACGCTACCCATTAGACTATCGGGGCGCTGGATGAAACATTGGAGCATAAAGGTAGAGGGGCATAGTGTACACATATGTATAACATTCACACGTTCATATAATTCTCTAACAATCTGAGTTTCAATACTTGAGCAAAAACATCTCGACCACCGGCTAACTTTAAAGACATACAGATAAGCCAAATAAAGTCGATAAAGGTGATTTAGTTCAATTTGCCTATTAACGGAAACCTGTTTATTAGCTTTGAATGCAAGCTTTTTCTCTAAAATGCCACTTGGAACTCCTCTGAAGTTACGATTTCATCTTGTGAAGATCAAATTTAATTTTAAGTGCTCTTATTAAATATGATTAGATTGGAAGGAAATAATTATTTATATATATACGCAAATAATTATTTTCATGAAATAGTCGACATTTCGGAACATCACAATCACATGCTTTGTATAAAACACGATATTAAAAACATGTCGTTAAATATTTGTTAGTAGTTTTGGCAACCATAAATCTTATTTTGACTCTCAATATTGAATTGTTTTCTTATAGAATTTCAAAAACCAAATAAAAACAGAAAAATCAATGGGCAATTGAACGAAATGTAATTAAACAATAAAATCTTTTCAATTAAAATGAAAATTTTTAATGAGAATGATATCCAATCCAAACTGAATGCTTAAACAGATTAAAAGTTATTTTTTGTAAGAAAGATAAACACAAACACCATCAGCCTTACAAAAATAATTGAATTTGAAAAAATGAAAACGAAATGAGTGCCTACAATGGTAATGCTTATAAAAATGAAAAATTTAATTTCTTTTAGTTAAACTTAAAAATATATTGTTTATAAATAAAGTTTTTTTAATGCAATTAATTAAATTTAAACAAATGAATAGAACTGTGATGGTGGTAGCACTGTTATTGAGGGAAACAAAAACATAATGGAACTAAATTGAGTAAAATTCACCCACTGAACAGACTTGTTTGACAACTTGATAAACAATAATACCCCGAAAAACAATAACAATAACTGTATGATTGCCAACAATAGACAAAAAAGAAAAAAAAAAGAAGCAGATCGATTACAATTGGTAACTTTAAAATAGAGAGACAAAATCATGCGCTGGTTTAAAAAGGGGAGCAAAAGAAGCTGAGAAAAAATGAAAATAAAAAACTAATAATCAGCCATGGATGAAGATATACGTGAAAAAAATAATAAAAACAACACTGATAGTAATAATGGGAAAACAAATACAACTGTGCTGTATTGATTACAAACAAAATCAAAAAAATAATGAAAAATACCTACTGAAGTAAATATTTCTCCATCAAATAAGAAAGAAGAAAAAAAAAAGTGAACAATAATTCCATTTTTTTTGATACTTAATTATCGTTATTATTGTTATTTCTTTAAAGATCTTTTTTTTATAACCATTGTATATATATAAAAATATACACAATATGTACATACGTATACGTATACGTATGTGTTCAATAGTTATGTAAAAAGATTTATTTTTTCATGATTTTCGTTATATTTTTGAGGATTCTTTACAAATACCGAAATTATAACGATCAACACAATTTTTTTAAATTTTGTAATAAGTTTGAAAAAATACACGTTTTTTTATTTTTTAAATCAAATATTGCTTGTCATTGAAAATATTAAAAATTAACCAAAAAATAAAGAGAGAAAAAAACAGAAAAAATTAAGAAATCTACTTGGAAATGTAATAAAAATCCCGTAGAGAGGTTAGAACGGTTAAAACTAAAAAGTACGGAGTAATTCAACCCAAAAACAACAACAATTTTAATTAAAATCAAATCAAAGGTGAATAAAAACTACCAGAGTAGCTTAAATTATGAAAAACAAAAAATATTTCAAGAGGTCAATTTTTATTCTATACTACACGATTGGAAGTACCAGTAAAATAAGAACCCGAATATGAAGCTGAAATATTACAATTTTGCAATCGAATGCAACCACAGTAATAGCGGAAACTGTACTGAGAAAGTATGCTATTCTATAGCAGCATAAGTAGGGTCCTTAACGCGCCATTAAGCTTTCACAACGGAGCTATGTACAACATAGGCTGGGGTCAACAACTGGTGAAAATGGGAAGCAATTTTTAGCGGCCTGTGCTAACAATAACTTCGTTCCCACGACAATGGGATTTACCCAGCGAAAGTTGCATCCACTGGAAGTTTGATGGCAGGGCTGTTACAACAGCAGTAACCAGTAAACCTTTGCATGGCTGCACATAACTTCCCCCACAACCGTTCACATAAGGTCACATCGTTATCAGCGCAATTAACCACATTGACATCTGACATTACTTATGTTTTGTATGTTAATTTTGTCTATAAATAGCGATACTTGCAGTTTAATGTCGACTCCGAACAACAGATTTTTGAGAAGCTATTCACGGCAATTTTATTTTACTGTTAAGCGTTTTTAAGGGAAGACTGCTATAAGTCGAAGTCACCGAAAAAATTATTTTTCATATTTCGTTTTGCTCGAGATGTCTGAGCCGGTCTAATAAGTCAACACACTACCTACCTATTAGACAACGGCCACTTTAACTCTGGTGAATAGCTTTCAATTACAAACTTCATAATATAAAACTAGAAGAATAATTTGGTGCAAAAGCTTGGCTGCATAAAAGGGGTACAGAAAACATTGTAGGAAACCATTATCTGGTACCAGCCACGATCCGTTTGAAATTACCATTATCCATTAAAGTTAAAAATCCTTCCAGCAGAAGTAAGCATATTAATGGTGCTAAGTATTGATAGGATTAAAGTCAATTGCCCTAAAGAACTCCAGTTAAAAGCGGAATTTTTATGAAAATAAGTGATGCGTATAGTAAAGTAGATACGTAAACAATAAAGAAAAGTGCATGTGGTTAAATAACATAGCAATGGAAGCACAAGTAGCTGCGGCCATGAAAGGCATCAGAGACCTGTAAAAAAATATGTTGCGGAACTAACGAGCACACAAATGGAGGCATTCAGACAATCCTTAGCTAAGAATGGTATGCATAGCACTTCACAACAGTGGCAACTACAAATTTGGATCCAGAACTACCCCAAAAAGCTATCAGTCTATTATACAACGACTGTGTGACTACAGTGACCATGGAACCAAGATGTAACATTATACCGCTGGAACTATTAACAGAAAACTTCCTAAGCAGAATATAATCTTTAATTTGTTTACGGAACTGTATTTGCAATTTTAAACGTATATATTTCAGAACGAAATATGAAAATAAGGGAGACCTCCGCCATAATTTCTGAGGGTAAACTAATTGCCATGAAAATGCTTTTCGAATCTGTAGTAAGGATTCGATGTCAAACTGTAAGAACCGCCATTCACATATATGCTGTTAGAACCCACGCTGTAGTCGGACTAAAGGGTTGTAATAGCTAATATTTTATTTTTGGAATTTAAAATTTTTCTTAAGGTTTGACCACAAATTTCCACAAGCACATAATATTTACTACAATTCTGATGATATTGTAATAAAGGAAGAAATTTAAAGTTTTCGTTTTCAAATACATAGTAAAGGTCATATCAAACGATTTATTTATGTAAACAAACAAATATTGTAAGTATAATTATTTGCAAAACTTACATGGTCCGTAAGGTTTTCCGTCTGTTAAATTTTAAACTTTGTCGAATTTAAATCGCGTTTGTAGTTCACCTTTGTATCACTCGAAAGAATGTTCTTAAAGTTCAATTTCTTAACTATTGCCATTGAAGGTTCAAAAGACAAGGCAATAAATTGTATGGCCAAGCTATGTATTTATTATCATTTTCTTTTGCGTACGGCCCCACAGTGCAGAGTGGCCAGCACCAATAAATTATGATTTTCATGTTAAAATTTTAATTGTTTCCAACAAATTGAAGAAAACATTTAAATTATGATTTTATATTTTAATTTATAAAAACAAAAGAAAAACAAATATTATGTTGAATAAATTACTTTTTTGCACTTAAAATTTCTTTTCGGATTTTTTAATTACGTCACTAGATTTTAATTTTTTTTTTTTTTGGGAATAAAATTTATCAGAAATTTCCTTATCATTGTACGTGAGTAATTATTAGAGATACGCGCCGCTTATTAGCGATTTATTATAACTGTTTATTAAAAAACATTAAGAATTTATTAATAAATTTATTTACAACAAACACTAGGTTTTATTGTTAAAATTTATTAACAAAACACAATTGAAAGAGCTTTAAATGATGAAATTTTTTATCGTAAATATGAACAGGGTTACCATAATATCGCAGATTATCTAAAGGAAAGTTTAAAGCTTAAAAAGACATTTACACTCGGCGCTTTTGGTTTATTAAGTCATCTCAAATACTGGCTTGAATAATTTAACTTGGAGCCTCATACCTTGGCGATGCTAAAATTCAAATTCCTACAAAATAATGATTCCAGAAGTTGTCAGAAAATAAATGAAGTATAAATAGAGCGCAGGGCAACGTTACCAGTGTGTATAAACGCGTTGAACAGTTTCATTGGTAGTTTTCAAATGATTTTGGAATTTGAGAAAATTAATCCAAAATAATTTTAATTTTAAGGATGGGTATCTGAGGTATGGGATCTACTGCAGCAGGTATTCAACTGTATACAAATTGGAGTTTTATACTCAATCAGTTGTATATTCCAAACAATTTTGAAATTATAATGAATCATGTGGCAATTATGAAGTCGAAAACAAAGACCAATCATTCTAAATACAATCGGTTTTCTTTTAACATAGTATTACAATGTCATTTAAAATCGCCGTAGATGTGAGGCCACGGTTCAAAGCCCTTGTCAGACATCTCCAACAAAACGAAATATAAAAAAAATATTTCTTCGGCGACTTCCTCTCAGCAGATTTCTGGCGAATTTTCTGATATCTGAGTAAATAAACCTGCCATGAAAAAGTTTCTCAAAAATATGTCGTTCGGAATCGCCTTTAAACTGTAGGTCCCGCCACTCATATATAAAATTAACACACAGCACACAAGTGGTGTGAGAAGCTAGGTCGTAATCCTGGCTGAAGGGTTGTAATGACCACCAGTTATCTATGTACATATGTATGTATGCATGTATGTATGTGTTACAAAGTCATTTGCTCAATGAGAGTGTTTCAACCACACTATAAAAGCGCAACAAATTTTTTTCCAACTTTGAAGAGAACAATGAATGAACAGAGATTCATAGGCCTAAAGCTGCACAGTTGAAATACGACGGAGATTGAGAAGAACATTTATAAATTTGTTTTTTGGTAGGAATTTAAAATATTTGACCAACAATACATAATTTTCAAATAAAATTTGTAGATGTTTTAATTTCTTCTTTTTTTCAGTTTTTGTTTAAAAAAATTTTTGTTTTTTACCAACTTTCATTAAGACAAACAATTTGTTTCATTGTCATGTACGGAAATGATTTGAAGCAAATCGATTTTTTCAGAGTTAAAACATGTCCTCGTCCTTAAATGACTTGTATTTCAATTATCAAACAGAGAAAAAATAAAATAAAATAAAAGTGAAAATCATTTACTATCAATTACAAAATCCCATGCATTTTTTTTGTCACTAGTCGTCTCTAATAATGATGACATTTTAATATTTTTTTTTTAACTAGAGAATGTTTTTAACACAAAAACAATGTAACCTTTTTAACATCTTTATTTCAATGTAAAAATTGAGAAAAACAAAAACAAAACAAAAAAAATTAATAGTTTTACACAAAAATTTACGAATTAAATCATAAATATAGTGTCGTGTCCTTTCGTATTCAAGGTGTATATTAGGCAGGCATCCAGATGCATTTCACTTACAAAAAACAATTGAATTTGAAATTTGAAAATCGTGACCTAAGCGGGCATTATATTTTAAATTCAATACGAAGGAGAGACAGATAGAGAGAGAGAGTGAAAGAGAATTTTGAAACGTTTTCGTAAAACAAAACTGTATGACTTTCATATTTTGTCGGCGGTGTGGACTTTTACCCACAGCATATTGCAATTCACTCTTTGGGGAATTGAACATGACCAATGAGGAGTTATGAAAAGGAGTTTGTTTTATGCCTTCAAACACAAAAGTTGGGAATTAAATTCACTGGACTAATGCGGGATTTAATAATTTTTGTTCTTCATTTTATTGTTCATAGTTTTAGGTGAAATATTGTATGCGTTTTATATTTATTGAAATCAATAATTATGCAGCATTGTTTGTGAAAATAAATAAAACGTGGAATACAAAAGAAAAAATTTCCTGGGAACTTAAAACAACTTTTAAATGAATGTCCGTATGTATATACCATACGTACAGGATTAAGAATTTTGTTTGTTTCGATATTAGATAACTGAAAGGGCACAGGAAATTCTGCTTTCTTTACAATAAATTGAATATTTTTGATTAAAATAAAACGACACATAAATTCCGTAGATCTGTAGATCAATTTGAAAAGCACAAAAATTTTTATACTGTGTGCATTTTATTCGAATCTATTGCTTTCATTGGCTCCACTAAAGCCAAAGGAATGCAATTCTCTAAAGTAGAGCAGTAGATCAGTTTTTATAAATTCGTGATTTCACATTTCTAGCCTAAGCCCTTAATTTATGCAATATTGTTTTGCTATGGTTTTAAGCCTTTTAATGATCCTCTTACTACAACATTGCATTAATAGAAACGTTGGCTTCATGGCAATAAAGCTTGTTTTAATTTAATAAGGAATCATTAAATTACAGGCTATGGTATGTTTTGCTAAGCGGAAAAAAACAAACTAAACGAAAATAAGTAAATAAGACAAATAGACAACAACGAAATACACACACCGTAAGGTACACAGTGGTCGCCGCAGTCTAGTAGGTAGTGTGTTGGCTTATTAGGCGTGAGGCCTCGGTTCAAAATCCAGGTCAGACATCTCCAACAAAAAACCTCCAGTAGATTTCTGGCAAAAACTCTGAGAATAGTTAAAATTGCCATGGAAAGTTTCTCCCAAATCTGCCGTTCGAAGTCAATTTTGAAATGTAGGTCCCGCCACATATAGACAAAATTTAACACATGCAACATGTGTGATGTGTGAAGCTAGGTCGTGATACCGACTGAAGGAACACATAATTACATAAACAAATACGTATAAATTTACGATAAGGGAAGAATACAAAATCCCTCAATAACAAATCATAGGGACATCGTAAAGTTACCGGACTAAATGAAGGAATATAGACCTGAAGTGCATACTGAAAAATTGTTCAGTGATGAGACGGGTGTCTATCGAGACTTGAAATAGTAAAACTAGATTGCCAACAAAAGGTACAAAAGGCGAATTACAAAGGACATTAAGAGAGAACGTCCACAACGAGCTATTGACATCAATGCCTATGACTTTGAAGAGTATAAGGAAAAGAAAGTCTGTATCACCCGTTCAATGGCTAGCAACTTCAACTTTACGGTGATGTTAAGTGCAATAAAAGAATTCCAGGAAATGTTGGAAAAGTTATTAGAGTCTATGAAGAAGGATTAAAGAGGCTTTTGTAAAGAAGCTGGCATCGGAAATAACAAGGAAAGAGGAGAATAATGAAGTCCAAGAAGCGAATCGAGTTACACCTGCATGCGAGTAATTCAGTGAAGGCATTACAGGATTTCAAATGACAATTTAAATATGATGGAACGGAAAGCTTAAACATTTTTCTAAGTTATAGAGCATTTATGGATTCGATTAATTTCTGTAATATTTTCTAAAACTCGATTCAATTTGATTGGTAAAACGAGATAAACATAAGGGGTGAATTAATTTTGTATTACAAAATGGAATTTAAACTCTTAAACTCTTAAATAACATCCCCATTTTTTTCTTAAAGGAAAAAAACATTTTTTTTTAATGGATTTCTAGATTTCGAAGAAAGAATTTTTCTTCGTTAAGCATTTCATGTCTTCTTTTATTAACAAACGACATGATTAATAATTTCTGTTGGTTTGTGTATATTTTCGCTTCGAAAAACTTCAAGAAATTTGACATTTTCAGTTGACAGCCTGTGTTACAGTATGAAAAATAAATGGAAACAAACATTGCAAAAGGATATGAAATAAAGTCCTACAACTCCTCCTTATACAGCCATTTACATATGTATGTATGTATATGCACCTCTAAATCAGTTGGCAATCTCCTCATTCATCTATTCATTAAATTTCTATTTATTTTACTGCCTTCCTTTCGTTTGCATGTTGTTGATGGTAAACGTGCTTAATACCCTGGATCAATATAATTTACAAAAAAAAAAAAATGTTAAACTGCTAAAAAGATGGAAATAATGGAGAAAAAAAAAAGTTTAATTCATTTATATTTTTTTTTCTCTCTCCATTTGAGCTTTACTCGATGTTATGATAAAACCTTAATTTTTTTTTTCGTTTATTTTCATTTTACAACAATTCGTGCTGCTCTGAAAGTTTGTTTTCTTTCTTTATCAGAAGCCAAAAAAGAAGCGGCAACAGCAGAAGCAGCAGTTGCTGTTAAATGTAACACATACAACACCCCAGCAGCAGCAAGCCCACTGTTTGTGCGTGCCATTAAGTTAAATACTGCAGGTAATTTGAATAGGACAACAAAAAAAACAAATCTTAAAAATTTTAAATATTATTTGACACAATTTTTTTTAATTTTAATCATTAAAAAAACCCAATAATTTATTTTTATTAGAATCTAATTTAAGTAGACTGGTAACCATTCGTTTCGCTCTATTTATACTTCATTTATTCTAGGTTTGGCAACTTCTAGAACGTTCCCGTTGATTTGTTATTGTTATTGAAATTCTTTTTTTTGTTTTTTTTTTTAGATGCATGGGAACTACCGACATACATACATAGATAACTATGGTTTGATAGCTGAGAATGTCAAATTATTTTGACATTTCTGAATCAGTAAAATTTGGCAAGGCATCATGTATAGTTTAAAGCCTCAACACAGACTCCAAATTTTGGAAACATATGTACTTTGAAGAACTATAAAAAACGCAATTAATAAATAAATTTGTTCGTGAATTTTAAAGGGTACGTCTTTTGACTTGCAGTCATAACACAATCAGCCTAGTGAGCAAGCATTTCTTGCAGTTATTGCTCATTTTCTTCTCGATTCAAAACCAACAACAACACAAAGAAGGGAATATTGTTGCTGTACCGTAAAGGGTTCTAAAAGATGCCCAAATTTCGATTCGTTGTCGTTTTCAACTTGTTGGCCTTTATCCTTACATAGCACGCACTTCTGCTGATTGGGTTCATTTGGAACTGTTCGAAGTTAAAACTTTTATCAAAGAATTGTGTTTAGTGATGAACCTCATTACTGGTTAAATGGTAATTTATTGCAAAGACAATTGTAACGCGTTTAAAGTATCACCATTACTTAATAAAAAATTACAATGTAGTCAGATTTACATGTCGTCAGCATCATCAATATTTATTTCTTTCGAAATGAACAAGAAGCTGCCGTTGCTGTGAATGGCAAGCGCCATCGAATAAGGTGGACTGAATTTTAATTTGCAAAAATTAATCAGCTAGACGTCAACGATATGTGGTTCCAAAATGACGTCGCAACATACCATACACACGTTTAGTACAAAATGAATTTGGTGGCGACTTTCTTTCCAGAAGTGGTTCTGTTCACTGGTTCCCCAGTTAATGCGACTTAAAGCGTATGCATTACTTTTCATGGGGCTATGTTAAGTTATAGGTTTATGCCGATAAACCAACAACTTTGGTGGCATTGGAAGCCAATAATCAAACCAGCATTAACGCCACATGGCCAGAATATTTGGAAAAGTTAATCAAAAATGTATTTTCCCTTTACTTTATTTATTTTTCGTGGAGTGTATTTACAATCACTTTGGTTTGCTGTAAAAATTGGTCTTGGTTTTTAATATCGCTTATTCCCCCACCAATACGACCATCATTATATACAAAGAATAGACGTTCTTTTCGTCTTGTTTCGTATTTTTTGTATTTGAGAAATGATCGGAGCATGATTTGCTAAAAATGAAATCTAAATCGTATTGCATGTATGGAGGAAAGGAATATGTATTGTATTGTATTATATCCCCCACAACCCATATACATACATACATGCATGCATACTCTATAGCCATTGCATACGTGTGAGCGCGCGCGTTGTATAGAGTAAATAGCCAGGCATATTGCCTGCCTATAGGCGTAAATGAAAAATCACATGAAAAAAAAACGTCGTATATATACTCAAGGATTTTCTTTTTGTATATTTTCCATGTTGTTGGAATGGTGTGGTATGAATGCAGTGGGGTCCTATGCCGGGACACAACAGGGCTTTCTAATAAAAACGGTGTGGTGTGGTCGCTGATGATGGTGGTTTTTTGATGGGTAATTTATTTTCTATACGAATTAGGAGGGGAAAAAACTCCTTTTTTACATTGCCTTACAAAGATGTAGAATTATATGTACGTTATTTCATTTTCTCTTCTATTTCTAATTTTTTTTTCAATATAAATTGAAAGCGTGTTTTTCTATTTATCAAGTAGATTTATCGTTGGCCATATCATTTTGGTAACCCCCTCCCCTAAAACCCGATATCCATTACAGTTTGTTAGTATTTTGTTGTAACAGTAAACAATATGGGATATAAAGAAGAAATCTTCTATTAAAACATTATTTATGGTTAAATATAGGTATATAAAGAGAATAGAAGATTAAATATAAGGTTATTTATTTAGGCCTGATTATGGTTCATTCGATAAGATGCAAAGCAGTTGAGCTAATTACGATTTAAAAAAAGAAAGAAATTGAAATAATTAGGTTGAAACCAAATGCACGGTAGGGTTATCATGGCTTTGTGATTTAATTTTAAGCAATTGAATGAACATTTTAAGGATGTCACAGTCAAAATGAAAAAATATTCCAATTTTCGTTCGCTGTATCAGAACCTAAGTTGCCATAAAGCATTCCCAGTCTAAAAATTATCGTATCTTACAAGCATTCGGGAGAAATTAGTGGCAATAAGAAAAAGAGGTAAAATCTTATGTATAATAAATGAAAGAGCCTTTCTTCAGGAGTTCTATGTAGGTTAGATATCGTGGCTTACTTCTAATTGATTTAATGCATGATATAGAATGTGTTTACACTCTGCTCTGTCTTCTCTTTTTGTTTTCATTACATAGGAACCAACACAAGAAAATTACTTGATACCCTCAGTCTTTTTGACTAAGAGTAGATTAGTCAGGAGATCATATTGGATTCGATCGATCTTAGAAAATTCTAGTGTTATTGTTTCTACACTTGGACAAATATTTTGTAATGAAAAGAAAATGCCACCACTACACTTAATACATTTTCATAGAGAGCATTGTTCCTAGACAACCACAAATGGCAATTCTATTATAAAATGAAGGTTGACAGAAACGGCAAACATCAAAAACATAAAACCGTAAAGTCCCAGGGCATTGTATTGAAACGATCAATTAATTACTTCGAATTGTGATTGCTGCATTTCAAAGCTCATGCTGACCTTTCTCGTATGAGCCAAATATAGGAAGCAGTGAAGAAAAAAGTGGATGATTTGTCGAGCATGTATGCAGTACTAGCAGGGTCTAAAAGCCTTGAGATAGAACAGAAAACAGAAAAAAGAGAAATTACCATGGGTTTACAGCCTAATCGCCTAATGCTTCCATCGAGCAGCCTCTAAAGATCCCCCCAAAGTCCAATTCCAATAAAAATTTTAACTGAAGAGGCGAAGAAATTCTACGAAAGATCTCGAATGTTTTATGTGGAGACTTATAAGCTGATAAATCCATTGGAAAGAAAGTGTAAAGAAACGATGAATGATTAAAAATGTATAAAGGTCAGACTAATTGTAAGCTCATTCAATTTCGTAGCGTTCATAGTGCACATCGAAGCTACCTACTACAAATATAGACTTGCCAACTCTTTCACCTGCTCGATCTACTCAGATTTGCCCGAAAACACTCAAGGCTATTACGATTTCATACAACAGGTTTAAAACAGACGAGCTGCAGCTGGAAGCAATCGTAGTAAAGAAATTCGAGCCCCCTAAATGATAGAAATAATGCTTCAAACTGAAAAGAACTGTTGGAATGTAGCGAGTAACGTTCGAACAATTATTTGCAAATTAAGAATAGAGATTAAGGAAAGGAAATATTGATAAGGCTTTAGAGACAGTATAAGTTTCTTACATACTATGGCGTAAAATCAGTTACAGTCTCCTATGTGTTGGCGATGAAATAGTAGAACAGAATCCGAATCCATTAACAACTGGAGGTTCTCACCTCACCTCACCTTAGTGAAAAAGGACAAAAAGGACCTACTATAGGCTAATCACCTGCTTAGCAGGAGAATCGATTGATTAGTGAAGTTGAAAGTAAAGAAATATTAAGAAGTGGGGGGGGGGGGGGTGTTAATAGATAATGGTTTCAGTCAACTACGAATAAAATATAAAGAAATACAATGCATATAATCACTATTCCTTATTATATTTTCCAATTAATGTTCTTAAAGTTAAACAATTCCAATTGCTTTTATGTATTTTTAAACAGCCAATGTACCTAAAAATAATAATTTTTGAGTTTTATCTGAAATCTCTCAACAACAAGTTAACATCTTATCATAATTTATTAAGAAAAAGAAGAAAGTCTAGAAAAAAGAAAACGAAAACACAGTAAAGAAATCTTATCAACCTTATTTGGGAGAGGGGCATAATCGGCTGGTGGTGATGGGTAAATGGTTAAAGATAATACCTGATAAAATACAACAACTACAACAGAAGAAGCTAAACACGCTTTCCTAGACACCTTTCCGAATGACAACACATTAAAAATTAACATGTTTGATATGAAATTGTTCTTTAATGTTGCCTTTGGCCATTTGTTATTTGTTTTCTTGTTTTTTTTTTTTTTTAATATTATTTTATTATGAATTCGTTTAAATGATTAGATTGCAAGTGGACGACTAATAATGTATTCGTAGTACATCCGGACAACACGTTTCGCGAGAAATCTAAATGCTTTTATTTCTAATAATAAATACATATAATTATTATTACTATTCAATTATTAATAATAATTTTTATTATATATAAACTTTATTATTATTAAATAATGGCTTGGCGGAAAGGATTCTAAATGTATAGAGTTCAGAAGGGGGACTTATAAACAAAAAAACTTGCATTTCATTCAAAGTTCACAGAATCGTAGGTAAATAATGTCGAACTGTTAGGAACTCAAATATCAGAGTTTGCAGAGAAGAAAGACCAATTTTTAATACAATTTTATAAAATAGATTATGTTTTAATACTTAATAATAATATATGTACGTTTAAAAATTCTAAAGAAAGATTATAAGAAATAATTTTTATCAACTTACCGGTTTCATTATCAATTGTAAAGGGTATGCCAGCCCATTCGTCTCCCAAATGGTCATCACTGTCAATATCTTTCGGATCATATTTGCCCTTTTAATTAATTTTACGGAAGAAATAAAGAGGAATATAATTTTAAATTAAATTTTCTTGTAAAATAAATGCAATTAATTTCAAAAACACAAATTATAACTTTTGTTTTGTCTTTGTATCGAATTTTGACAAAATGCTGGTGATTGATTTAAGATTTTGATTTGTGAATGGAATTTCAAACAAAAAAGGAGATAATTTAATAATGAAGTATATTGTGTACGTTTAATGATACCAATGAAATTATTCCTTTACACTACTGTCTATAATCTAATGATAATGGAAATATAAGAAGGCGCAGGTAAAATCTAGTGCAAGCAGATTCTGTATTCTATTATCATATGATGGTGAAATAGATTTTTTTACTGGATATGAATTATTTTTTTTTTTATTTATTTTAATTGTGTTTTTATATTTGATTTCACACTTACATTATCTAATTTTAAAGCTTCTAAAGCTTTCAATTTTTCAATATCGTCATCATTAACGGTAGATTGTTGTTGCAAAGCTTTAACTGAAGCATCGGCTTCCGCCAATTGGGCCGCGGTAAGACTATAACCCAAATCAACATCTTGCTTCCATAAAACTTCAACTATTTCGCTTTCCTATATAATTATTGTGTTTTGTTTTTGTTTTTTTTAAATTTTAATTTCAATTAATTTTTTTTAAATTTTAATTTTTGTTTTAATGGAAATTTACAATACGCCACCATTAAAGAGTTGTTTTTATTTGGTTTTGTTTTATTTTTTTTTTTTTTTTGTTAATAAATTAATTGAGATAAAGAAAGAAAGAAAGAAAGAAAAAAGAAAGATATAGAAATTAACAAAAATTACGTATTAAATTTAAATATATTTTTAATTCATAATTATTCAATTAATAATAATAATACTTAAACAAACAGAGATTTGTAATTTGTTTCGCGTACTTTATAAATGTAGTGCTTCATTTTGAATCACAATTAGTTGTTGTTTTCGCTTTTTAGCTTCTATATAATCGGTTGATGAAATTGTAATTATTTTGGATTTTGTTGAGGTAGTTTACTAAATAAGTAAGAGCGATAAATAAATATACAGTGTGTGACAATATTAAATTAATTCCAAGGCTTTTTTTTTTTTTTTTGTAAAGAATGTTTATCAAAGAAAAAAAATTGATGCCGGCACTTGGCCAGTATTTTTCAAATACTTCAACATAGTTCAACTTCAACATAGTTCAAGACGATCTTTAATTCTAAAAATCGAATTTATTCATTTCAATTCAATAACATTTGAGAGATGAATGTTCTGATTATTTGAATGTTTTGAATATTTCTAAACGACATTTGTATATACGACTTGGCTCGCTACTATCATTACCGGCACTTAGAAAACTCCTTTTACCTCTTTTAGTGGTAACATTTTAGTTTGACTGGTTAGGTTATTTAATAGCGATTTTCGTTCATCAACATCTTAGTTCTGTTTGAGCAGCTACCATCATGCCGATTTTAAGATAGAAAAACCTTTAAAAATAAAGACAATCATGTCTGATCAAGTTTAATGTGATACCTATTTGAAAAACCTACACTCTCTCATTAGTGATGCCTGTCTAAAACATGTTTTCCTAACAATTTAGAGGACATTAAGGTGACAAGTAAAATAGTTTTAAGTGCAGTCTACATTCCTTTCAGTTGAAAAGCAGACTGATACCGACACCGTGAGCGGCGTAGACGCATGGTTACTAGCTTTACTATTCACATTACCCTACCTATAGTTGAACTCTCTGTAGTCTAAGTAGGTAGTGTATTGGCTTATTAGACGTGAAGCCACGGTTCATATTCCAGACATTCCAGTCAGACATTTCGAACAAAAAATATAATTCTTAGACGACCAGATTTCTGACAAAAACTCTGAGAGTAAATAAAATTGCCATGAAAAGCGTTTTAAAAATCTATCGTTCGGAGTCGAATTTTTAAAATGTAGCTTCCCGCCACTCATGTGTCTCATGTATAAAATTAACACACACAACATTAAGTGGTGTGAGAAACTAGGTCGTAATCCCTGACTGAAGGGTTGTAATGACCTCTTTCATGTACGTATGTATATAATGTTACTTTTTTTTAATTTCTACTTTAGACGGATTATTTTAATTAACCCATGCATTTTAAGAGCACATTTAATTTAAAATTTTCAAGAGATTGTCTTAAAACTGCAATATTAACTTCAAAGTTCTTTTAGTGTATAAACAAGGCTCTTGGGCCATACATTGGAAAATATGATTTTATTTTGTACTACAATAAATTATTAAAAAAAAAACTTAATTAATAATAGAAATATATTTTTTTTTCATTATTGTATTGTCACCCACTGTATTTTTAAAATATTGCTTGTAATTTTAAAAACCTTTTTTTTATTTTTAATTTAATTTTATTATTTTTTTTATATTTTTTATTAATATTTTTAAATGATATTTTAAATTTATGCACTTTAGAATTTTTTTTTTCAGATTTCTTTCCCTTTGTAGATATATTTTCTGTTTTTCAAACTTTTAAATACAAATAAAATAAAATTTTATTATTTGTATTTTAAAAATTTTCAAACAAATTTTTCTTTTCAAAGAAAAAGAAAATTAAATTTGTGTTTTTTTGTTTTTGTTTTAAACCGCCGTTTTTCTATTTGTTTTTATTAATAATTTCGAATAAAAAAAATTGCAAAATTTTATTAAAAAACGTCTTTAATTGTGAATTGTTTCAAAGAGACTACTTTTCTATTTGTCCCCATTAGCTCATATCGCCCGCTCTTGATTCTGTTTTTTGTTCTTGCTTTTGTTTTAATAGAGATAATGTTGGTTAACATTTAAAAAAAGTAGTTCAAAATAAATTATAACCACAATATATTTGTGTCTATGGAATATTTAAGAGAATCGAATGTTTTTCTCAAGTTTTTTTTTTAAAATATTTTTTTAGCAAAAATTTTGCAATTGTTTTAAAGTGTTTGTTTTTAGCTTTAGATTCTATCTTGTTAATTTTGCCAGTGAAAATATAAAATTTTTTCTCTTTTTTATTATTGTTTTTATTTTTACTCACTGATAAGACAGTTTTTTTATATATTTTTTTAAATTTCTTTGCCTTTTTATTCTGTCTAGATAAGAGACTCTCATTTATTATTCGCTTTTCTTTTTAGTTTCATTTTCTTTTAATTTTGAAAAGAATTTCTATTAATAAATTAGATACTGGTTATATGGATTTCAAATTAAAAACAAATCAATATTAAATATGAATAATGAAAGGTTTGGAATTGAAATTATACAAAAAGAAAGCAATAAGTTGTTTAAAGTATTTAAAAAAAAATTCAATTATTTTAGACAGCGTCACCATACCATAAAAATAAACAAATTATTAAAATTTGATTTTCGAATTTTGAACATAAAAATGATTGAAAAAATTTATTAATTCAATTAAATAATGATGCCGTTCCATATGTACAAATGCCATGGCTCTAAGTGTGGCCCCACTACATGCCTTATTAGATCTATTCTAACTTATGCTTACAGTAGAGTGGTAGCCATCGATTAATAGTAAATTCAACATTAACTATTCCAATTTCAAATAATTCATCACCTACAAAAACATTGGAAACATTGCAAGAGATGAGAATTCGATAGGAGGCGACCCTTATGACGTATTGTCTCTAGGCTATTAAAGAATGTATCATCTTGGGCCACAAGTCGTATCACTAGGGTATAATTAGAAAACTGGATGGATATTCGCTTGACTCAGAGTTATGCAACAAGATGCTAAGCACGTCAGTTATAACTAAAACTGATAACAGATCGATTATCTTGATAAAAGTATGGCACAGATCCCACGAACTTATTGTTACACGAATTGCTTTAAGCTTGATGAGAAAACGGGACTGGGCCTCTATATAGAAGAACCAGACACCAGACTTTGCCTTAGGCTATCAGAAAACAATATGGGTTTGCTAGCAGAGATACGCGCGATCATGAAATTTATGATCTGGGCAAGTGATCGTCTGGTAAATTTAACGTATAGGAATTCGAAATCTGATAGTTACATGACAAGGGCAACAACGTAAAGTAATACGGGATCAGGCTTACTGTTCTGTGATTTAAGAAGACATTTAACAATTACTCCAGGCATGGCATGGTACACATTGTAAGGGCACCTGGCTATTAAGGGACGATAGAAAATGAGAAAGCGACTATGTGGCTAATAGAGACAGAGGTATTGCATAACATAACTCGAAGCTTTTCTGCCAAACTGAAAAAGAGAGGCGGAAATATCATATTTACTATTGTGGACAGTCGAAGGAAATGATGCTCTGGGTTAATCCCTTACGCATACATCTGAATCGTATTAAGCAGCTCGTCACTTTCGTTTTTTATAGACACTTATTCCAGCATTGTCATTCAGATAATCATCTGGCAACAGGTAAATAATGGCATATTCATCTCAGTTCGGCTAAAAGTCGCCGTGGTCTAGTAGGTAGTGTGTTGGCTTATTAGATGAAAAGCCAGGGTTCGAGCCCCAGGCCAGGCATCAAAATAAAATACAAAAAGTATTTCTTCGGCGACTTCCTCTCAACAGATTTCTGGCAAAAACTGTGAAAGTAAATAAAATTGCCATGAAAAATTTCTCAAAAATCTGTCGTTCAGAGTCGACTTTAAACTGTAGGTCCCGCCACTCATGTATAAAATTAACACACACAACATAAGTGGTGTGAGAAACTAGGAAGTAACCCTGACTGAAGAGTTGTAATGACCAATTATGTATGTATGTCATCTTAGCTAATTAGTTGACAGAATTATATTAAATTGTTATTGAAACAACACTAGGAAAAAATGCTACGGCCTTATCAATTGGAAACCATTCTACCCCGCAAAAACCCAAGCTGAACCTGCATCTATGATTATCTGCTTTATATTTTCCAATTTAAATTTCAATTAAAATTTTAATCGAATATTGTATTCAATGTGATGAAAATATTTAATTAAACATTTTTTTCTGTAAACCACTTTCTACCTCTAAGTAAAAAGTAAGTCATGGCAACAGGTTCCTTGTTTCACAAATGTTTTTGGGTTTTTCCCATAAGACTTTTAAATATTTTTATAATCTTATGGCTCATCCCACTAATGGCTGTGATTATCTTGGTTTTAATCTTTTGTTAGAATCAAATAAAATTTTGTTTTCAAAATTTCTGTTTTAATCCTTTGCATCTTTTGTACCTGATCCATGCGTTTTTTCTCTCTTGGTTTTCCGTTTGCATGGTTGCGGTTTACTGTAGTTTTAATCTGTTCACAAAACGTGTGTTATTTTTACTCAGAGTTTCTTCATTTTTATTTTGGTGGCATAGCTTGTTGTCTTGATCTTTTGTTAAGTTGTTGACTTGTCAAAGGATTAAAAGAATGGTTTCGTTTCTTTGTTTTCTGTTGTTGTTTCTTTTTTGTTTTTAAGTGAAAAATTCAAAAATAAATTTTTGCCAAACTGCAAAATTTGTTTTACAAACCACGTCTCCTTCTTTTTGGTTTGTTATTTGTAAAGAAGCGTTAATAATGCATCATTAATGCTTTAATTTGTGGCATCTTTTTCGGCATGATTTGGCAGAAAAATATTTTAATGAAAACTTAAAAAAAAATAAGCACTTACAGACAGTTAATGATTAATTTTTTAAAAATTTTTGTAGTCAAAGGAGAATTAATTTTTTTAATTTATTTTTCAATTGTTTAGATTTTTATTTAAAATTTTTTAATTAAAATTTTAATTGAATTAAAAATAAAATTTAATTAATATTTTAATTGAATTTGATGAAGCACGGTGATTGAAGTTAGCTGACTTAGATTTTTGATTTCTATTAAAATTTTAAAATATCATGATAAATTCACACTGGGTAACATAATGGGCCACACAGGCCACCAAATGAACTTGCCCGCTAACCTAATCTAACCTAACCTAAAAGAAAGCCGAAGAAATTATTGAAAAAATGTGAAGGACGTTGCTGATGAACTGACCTGGATACACAAAGTGCTAAATTTTTAGGTCCTTTATACATATATAAAGATTTTAGAACTAAATGAACCGAATTACCATTTGCGAATCACTGCTAAAATTAAACAAAATTGAACCGTTTCTGAAGCGCATGATTTCAGGCAATGAAAAGTGGTTCACGTACAACTAAACGACAAGAAACAAGATCATAGGTTAAGTACACTGAAGCTTTGCAGGTGGTGGTAAAGCTAGAATTATACCAAGAAATATAATGTTATGCTGCTGGTGTGATAATAAGCTTCTACAATGTAATCAATCGATTGATTCACGATTGATTGATTGATCACGACTGTTAGCAGAGAGATTGAAACAAACAATTCAATTGAAACAGCCTTAATTGATCAACAGAAAAGGTGTTGTGTTCCACTCTGACATCGTCAGATCACACGAATTTTTAACAACCCAACTGATCGGGCTTGAAAGAGAAGTTTTGATGCATCTATCATATGCTCGGACCTTCCTTCCTTCTCATTTGTTCCGATCTCTGCAGATCTCTCATAATATTGTGAATTTAAATTCTGTAGAAGGCTAAAAAATGTACTTGGATAGGTTTTTCGTTCAGAAAACTGATGCCATAAAATGAGGCAAAGTGTTCGACATATATTTGGTTTAAAAAATATCTTTCGAAATGTGCTTAATTTTTGCTCAAATTTTACACTTAAATTTACCGAAACACAGAGTTGGAATAAGTAGCTTTTAAATAATTTTTTAAGATTATTTTCTTCTTAAAAACAAAATTTAAATGATAAAAATTAAAATTTTATTTAATGAAATTTTAATTGTATTGAAAACTGTGTTTAATTAACATTTTAATTGAACTTGTATTCATGTACTAAATGAACCCCGTCCAGTTCAAAGGCATTACAGTTATTCTAATTAAGAATAATATCGTAGAATAGTTTTTGAAAGTTTTTAATAACGGTTCATCAGTGTAAAGAACAAGTAGCATAATTAAATAATCCAAATGTTAAAGAAAAAAACTATTGGAAATTGTATTGAAAATTAAAGAAAAAAAAAAAAAAATAAATTAAATAGCTGTCAGCTTTAGCATGACATAACAAAAAATATAGACAACAAATACTGTCACAATGACAGTTGGTCTTTTTTTTTGCTCTGTCTTTCTTTCGCTCACTTGTTTTTGGTAGCTCTGACAACACAAATGTCTTAATTAAAATGTTTTGCAGCCCAATAACCATCATCTATCTACTGCTGTTGCTGCTGTTGTTGAAATGTTTAAATTAAAAACAAAAACAAAAAAAATAAACAAAATAAAATAAAATGTTACAAAAGAGAGAGAGAGAAAAAAACACAAACAAACTGTATGAATAAATGTTTGGTTTGGAACGGTTGAAAGTCAATTGAAGAGTCTTTTTTAATTCTTTTTTTTTTGTCATTTTATTGTTACTTGTTGGGTTTCAACAGCTACTGATGATTGGACCTTTTACTTTTGCCCCTTTTTTAATTTCCTTATAACAGCCATTTTTCTTTTTTCTTCTGCTTCTTCCTCAAATTTCTATTCAACTGTCAAATGACAGTTTCAATTGGGAAAAAAAAGAAAAACTTTTTTCTAATGAAATTGTTAAATGCATGGACGATGATTAACTACAAAAAACAATCGGTTAAAGCGATCTCTAAGATCACTACAATGTTCGCAAAATTAGGAAAAAATAAATAAAAATTGAATATACTGTTGCGAAGACAGGATAATTTGTTTATACTTCATAAAAAATAACAAGAAGGTAATTACGAGACTAGGGATAAACAAAGATGAAATTACAATAGCATCGCTCGCGGCCATCTGCGTTATTTAGTGTCCTTGATGTTAAAGCTTAGCATTGTCGTAAATACGTCCTAGGAGTTCTGTCCATTTCACCATGTCCTCATCTCCTTCACAGAGTTCCAACAGCTCATTATTACTTCTTTAGGCAAAAACACCAATAGGCATCGTCTCGTATATGGCCAAATATTTTTCTTTCAAATACTCTTAGCCGGGACCTACAGTTTAAAATCGACTCCGAAGGAAAGATTTTTGAGAAACTTTTCATGGCAATTTTATTTACTTTCAGGGTTTTTGCCAAAAATCTGCTGAGAGGCAGTCGGCGAAGAAATATTTCTTCGTATTTCCTTTAGTTGGAGATGTCTGACCTGATGTCTTATAAGCCAACACACTACCTACTACACTACGGCGAAGATTACGGTCACTTATTCCGGTCACTTGGATGCTATATTTTTAGAGGAGTGCCTACAATGCCTCTTACAATTTCAAAGTTGTAAGTTTCGACTCGAATATATTGTACTTGTTGGTCCCACTCACTGATATTTGGTTTTGCGTTCATTTATGTTGAGATCCATCTCCTTTGCAAACTTTTGTGAGCAACTCTTCCATGGTTTTAGACCCAAGAAACAAGGTTACAAAAGCAACTATAGAGGATACAAAATGATTGTTTTTTGACGATTGAGTAAATAATGGTACAGTTGTACAAGACTTTAATTGTAAAAGGTTGCTGGGGCTCAGAAAGTTCGCAAAAGTGAATGAAATATTTACTTGAGGTTATAAACAAAAGCCTCCCGTTTAATTTTTAAATATTATAACTGTTGCCTGCAGCTACGTCATAGGCGGTAAATCCGTGAACTCCAATTATGCCAGACTTTATCCAGTATTTTGGCCTGCATCGCATCAATGGCAGCTGTAATGTTAACTTCCACTGCTGAAACTGTGCCCTGCACATAAGAGACTTTACATATCCTCAACAAAAATAGTCTGCTGAGATCAAAATGCATAATCTGGAAGGCCTATGAACTGTACTAAAATGTGAGAATAATTCTCACAATGTTTTTCAATCTTGGGCAAACAACAATCATAGCTTGGTACCTTGCCCCAAGCATTTTTTGTGATTGATCATAACCTTGTTTACTTAATTACTTCTTCTTCTGTAAGGAAGAAGTGGTACTCTATACTCCACTGAAGGAAAAATAAATTTCCTTTCGAATCAAAATGTTGGCATGTCCTTAAGGAGAAATGTATTCCATCATAATGAGAATTTGATTTGGTTTCCAATAAGGAGATTATAAAACGATTACAGGGAATTGAGTTGCCTGTAACAAACATTGTGCTGCAACCGAAGCTTTCAATCTCATTTAAGTATTTCGCTTTTGTGTTGTTGTTCTATTAGAAAAACGTTAACAACCTATTGTGACGGTCTTCTTGATGTTGGAAAATGTTTTCTTTATTGGTTTTTTTTCCTTTTTTTTTTTGTTTATTTACAAAAAAAAAAAAACGCAATCTATAGAGGGAAATTGTAAAACGTATTGTTTAGATTAATTTAAAACAAGTCGAACGAAGAAGAGTCGTGGAAAAACACAACATACAGCAGGGAAAAACACCAGGCGGTTGTTGTAAAAGGAAAAATCGAATTACGTAGGGAGAGTGAAAAAAAAAATCTAAAAAAGAATTGGAAAAAAAATGAAAAGAAATAATTGTAAAACGAACAACCGAACTAATGAACGAGTGAGTATTACACAAAAAGCAATAAGAAAGCAATGAAACAAAAAAAAAAAAGAAAAGAGAAGCTGTAATCAATCATTTGCAATGGAACCACGCCTATGCAACCCGGTGATTAGTCAGCATAAAAGAAAATATGGCTAAAAACGTATCAAAACTTACATACATATGCATGTACGTACGTAGACAGCGGCATCAGCAGCAGAATTTTTTAGTGGCGGCCTGGCGGCTTCATTTGCTTGAACAAAAACGAAAAAAAAAAAACAAATAACAATAAACCACCACCAAAAAGTGTGATGCTGCTGTTGTAACTCCCATCTTATCATGATGGGTTAGACAAGGAGGCCTTATATACAGAAATAACCATCATGACTCCTTCTACAGCAGCAGCAACAGCAACAACAGCCAGATGTGAAACACCCCAATATGTTCAAAACAGAGATCTGATCTCATTTTTTTACTACTACACTGCGCATGTTCCCTACACATTGTAATGGAATTTGTTTGACTCTGTTTGTATTATTTAGGGGTTGTTTTCATTAGGATTTTTATGAATACATATGTAGCTTTACATATATACTCTAGTAGTACTCTTCTTGTATATACTCCATCCATGTAGTTTCAATGTATGCTGTTGGATTATACAAGAATTTTCTTTGAAAGCAGTAAGCATGAGTGAGGGCTTATAATGTGATAAATTTAATTTAAAGTTCATCAATTTATCTTTCGTCTTGGTCTAGTGAACCAATAACTTGGCATAGAAGTTTAATTACATTTTATATTCAATGCACGGAGTTGTATTGGATGGATAAATTGTGTTTAAAAAAATTATTAAAACATTTAAATTCTCTATAGAAAGATCATTGGGAAGCGTCCATTTTCTTTTTGTTACATATGAAAGACGCGGTGTAAAGGAAATTTGGTAACCTGAAATGAATTTATAAATTTCCTTCCACTTGTAAGGAAGAGAATAGATGAGTGAATTGTAAAAGGGATTTTTCTTTAAGTTATCCTGGGAAAAGATTCCTTTCAAGCTTCCTGATCTAAAACTGAGGTTGTGAAAACGCTTTTCTGAACTCTAAAACATCAAATAAAACCCAGTCAAAATTGTGGAATTTTAAAAACTTGGAAGATGTAATATGTTTTGTGTTTATTACTTCAACGTGCTGTGATACTAGTATAGGTTTAAGATGCATATGCATATACAATATGGTTATTATTATTGATTTTTAGAAGTACTAAAATACTGCTACTAAACGATTTATTGTAACGACCCTCAACCTATGTAAAGCATCCCTCTAATGTCTACCTCCACACTGTTACCCTGACAACTTCAGGATGCTGCTCGTTGTCAGTAAGGATAACTCCCTGCCTAATACTTGCTTCCATCTGAAATGGATTAATGCAATTCTACTTTTTCGTTCTCCTTATCCTACTTGATTGATCATTACAGCCCTTGAGCCAGGATGACAACCTAGCTTCTCACACCGCTCATGCTGTATGTGTTAATTCTATCCATGAGTGGCGGGACATACAGTTTAATGTCGACTCCGAACGACAGATTCTTGAGAAAATTTTTCATGGCAGGTTTATTTACTCTCAGAGTTTTTGCCAGAAATCTGCTGAGAGGAAGTCGCCGAAAAAATATTTTTTTATATTTCGTTTTGATGTCTGACCTGGGATACGAACCCGGGCTTTAAGTGTAATAAGCCAACACACTACCTACTAGACTACGGCGACTTAACGACTTCGCTTCATCACTGTATCTATATGGAGACTGAAGCGATTCGCATTCCGTACAGAGCCTGGTTCCTTTACTATACAATACTCTATAAGAAGGCCGGTTACTATTCACAAACTATTAATAAATAATCGAATACAAGACTCAAATTTCTTCCCTCTATAGTAGAATTGCCTAGAAGAAGTATAGAATGTTTCAAAATGGTCTCCGCTTGGGCTTTATCTTCCCTTTAACCAAGTACACCCTTACATACTCCTCGCCTCATTCTAAAGAAAAGTGGAATATCATCTGCTGGGAAGCATATCTACCATGAATTCTCTCCTATGACCTAGAATGAGAAAACGGGAATCCCTTTTCCTTCCATATACCTGCACAATGCTGTTAGTCAAGCTCATTAAATTTGATAGTGACAGTACTCGACATAAGCTCTATTCTGACCATTACCAGTTATGAAATTGTACGGAGAAGTGTTTGAGAATGAAAATTGGGCACCAGCAGATCTTACAATTCTATTGTGAGACGGTTGTCTGAAAAAAAAAATTATGTGGCAGCGTTGTCTACCTTAGTAAGCTTCTTACTTAATTATAGATAAAATAAAATGATGACTGCAATCGAATGAAAATGGCGGTTTAATTTGCTGTCAAATCTCTACAGTCTACCTAATTCAGAATTCCATTTCATCATCATCAATTCTATTTAAAATATTTGCTCTACTGGCCCCGGAAGAATTTTACATCAAGTTGCGTCAAGCAATACAGTGCCACACACATTGACGATGATCAAATGAAATGAAACTTTGAAGTCCATTTCAAATGCAATTGATCACATGATTAATACTCATAAAGAGAAACCCTTAAATATTGAACATTTTAGTCTGACTTTAAACTCCTGTTGCTAAACGCCTTCGAAGAATTTTTATGCAATTCAAATGAAACAAACAGTTGGTGGTGGCTGCCACTGATGGTGTCAACATTGACTTTTTTATTTTAGTTTGTATGATCAATTGTTGTTTGTTGTGGGATCATATCATTTCGTTTTATTAATGATACCACCACAACCACCAGTTGAAGGAAGAGCAATGAAATCTTTCTTGAATTTAAGAACAAAATTTTGATTGTTGATGGGTTTTTACATTCGATTCTTTTGTTAATTTGCCTTGTTTTTTAACTTGTGAGCTGACAGATAAATGGACAAACTGAGGCACTTGTTGTTAAATGTGGCATTCATTACAGCAATGATGTGGCTGTTTTCATTTTGTATTCTTGTTTCAATTTTAGCATTACAATGCTTAGCATTTTATGTGGTTTTATTTCTTTTGAAACGGCGGCAGAGCCTCAAATAGTCAATAAGAATAGAAAGTAAAATGATATTTAGTACATATCTCCGAAAAGAAAAAACTATTTGTCAAAAACAAATATCACAGCAAATAAAAAATAATTAAATCCATCATCAGTGTCAATGTTTTTCTTCGCTTTTTTAGAAATCCGTTCTAGAATCTGGTTTAATAAGGTAAAATTAGAAATTTTTTGATGTTTTTGAAACGATCAAAAAACCATTTATTTCGGCATTTTTAAGCGCTCCTTTTGATTTATGTTCGTTTTTTTTGTTAAGATAAATATCTTGGCTTGTATACTTTGGCTTATTTTGTAACAGATTTAATCTGTTAAAAGGCTTATAATAACACCATCCATTGATCACACCTTAAGTTCTTTCTCTTTTTTCGAATTTATTTATAAACATTTCACTTGTTTATGATAAAATAGAAAAAAAAAATAACAGAAAAAAATTTATTATCTTCTGCTGTTATTGACATACGTCTTTAGATTTTGCGGTCTTTGTCATGTCAAAATATTTTTCAAATTTCGAAAAAAAAAATGTGAAGCAATAATATCACCCAACATATCATGAAATCTTAGGGGAACACTTTTTGACAGCCGACAGATCCATTTCTAAATGTTTGGGTACGTGAACAAACAAAAGTGACGAATTTGGACAACGACATCAACATGAGAACAAAGAGCGCTCAATTCTGACGACATCATCGGTACATATTTATTTGAGAACGACTTTGACCATCACTGTCAACGGTAAGCACTATAAGTTCTTTTGGCCTGAATTTGGTGATCTGGATACTAACTATATGGGGTTACAACAGAATGGCGCTACGTTTCACATAGCTCGTGCCACATAAGACATTCTTTACGAGAGATTTGAGGGCATGGTGATGTGAACCGCCCACCAAGTTCGCACGATTGGACTCTGTTAGATATTTTCTTGGCGAGTTTTCTTAAGTCGTAGGTCCTGAAAGCTAACATAACTCATGCCACCGGTCATTTATGTGTCAGAGTCATGGAAAATTTTGCATTTCGATTAAGTCCACCTATTGAAGCAGTGGCGGACTGTTGACTGCTGTAATATTCTTTGAAATGAATAAATATTTTCGATTATATCACACACATTTTGTTTTATTTTATATTTAAAGATGGGAAGCACTTAAAAAAGACCATTTATTATGCGATACCATTCCTTGCAATGCCTTACTTCTAAACCTTCAATTTTAGCCTCAGCAAATCATTGGATAAATTGACTCCAACTATCGCAAAATAATGCCAATAGGCTGTCAGAGTGTGCAGAACATATTGCTATTAAGCTATAGTTTTTCTTTATATTGATAGAGGTTTAGAGATTAGCTAGCAAGCCAATGAATACTGTCTAGAAACAGTGTTAACGCTTAGCCCGAAATGCTTGTTTACATTATGATTTGTATTGCAAAATAATATGTAAGCCTAACAAAAACAGTTCACCTTCATTAAGAAATCAGCATTCAGTCAATATATTAGTACAACCGGTTACCGGAATTACCCGGTATTCCCTTAACGTAAGGTTTCAATGCACAAGCAACCACCTCGTCGTCAAACTCGAAAGTCTCTACCAAAATGGCATCCAGGACTTTATTCTATTGAATCATAACCTCTTTAAAGGATGTGCCAAAAACTCGGCGCCACTTCTTACGAGCTCCTCCTGTCAAAGACAATACTTATCGTAAAAACTGTATTTCAGATTTCTTTTTAATTCAAGCTGCAGTAAACAACTAAAAAAACAGGGTGGCATTATTGTTGAAAGTTTATTGCCATATTTAATGCAGTTATTGTGTTACATACAACACAATGTACATATTTTGCTGAATACCATAATATTTCTGATTTCTGATTCCTTTTTTTTTGTATATTTGCAATAAAATTATTGCGTGCGAAACAATTGAAACAATGACGTTGCAACAATAGTGGAAGAAGAAGAAAAAACAGGCAGCAATAATTTATTAAATTTATTCGTATTTAAAAATTTATTGCAAAACAAAACTTTATGGACGAAACAGAAATTATTGTTAATTTTAAATTTTTACACCATTTCTCATTAAAATTATTGGCTATGAGAAATAGACTTCAAGAAATCGCCAGGAGCACTAGTTAAATATACATTAAAGTCGTTAAGGATGGCGCTAAGGTAAAATACTGGAAATTTGATGAGAACAATATGGTCCTATCTGAATGGACTACTGAGAAGTCATACTATTTCATCATGACACCATGTCACCACAATGCTTTTTAGAAAACTTTGACTGGTAATGTTTGCCAGAAGACAATTGAGAGAGAGAGAGCAAGTCACCCAAAGAAATATTTTTTCAGTTTTGTTCGGGATGTATAAGCTGGGGTTTGAACCACGGGGTCGAGTCCAATAAGCCAAGACACTACCTACTAGACTATAGCGACTACACACAATATTTTTTTTTTGGAAATGGTGGAGTAAATACTTAAGTATGAAGTAAAATTTGTGTTGGTCGATTGGTAGCAATTAACGGTAAGTTTTCTTTCAACAAAAAGAAAAAAAAATGTTGTAAAAAACAGTGAGATATGTATAGTAAGATACAAATAAAACTCAAACTTTATTGTTTAGGATTGAATATCGGATTTAAAATGCTTGTCATATTAGATAATTTTGCTGAAATTAGTCTAAAGTTTTTGATTTTCAAAGGTTTTCTGACGTCAGCTGACAAGTAATTTCTCTTAGAAAAGACATTCAATATTCATTTATATATTTTACATGATATGCATAGAACACCCTATTTTTAGTTTGAACTAAAGAACTTGTTTAATGCTCTGTTTAGAGTGCTGTTTTAAGTTAAAAAAATAATCACGTACAACGACGTAATATCAGATGCATTATCGTCATGCAGAAGCCATGAAAGCTTCTCCCTTATGGTAAGAACTCCTTGAGCACTATACCACGGAATTCGAAGAAGTTGGAAAACAAAACTTTTCATTTTATTACACTTGTCTTTGCGGGTGGGGGTTATTTTTGAAATCATAAAAACATTATTAATCACAGCTTATTACACCGTTTTAACGAATTTTGATTTTATTGCCCAGCATTAACACAGTTTTCGCTTGAATGTCTGCTAGCATTCCATTCATGTGTGTAGTCCCGGAAGTTACCACGATGAAAAGCACAGGAGATAGAGTATAAACTAATCTCACCTCTATGTTGGCATCAAAGGGTCCTATTTTCTTGCCTTCTAAAGCGTTCTTTATAAGGCGTGTTTCTATATACATCTTTTACAATCAATATGATGATGGATGGTGTCGAAAAGACCGCTATCCTCGAAGATGAAAAATCTATTTTTCTTTTCGAAATTCATAGGTAACATTTAATATTTGTCACTCCATATACTATGTTTTGCAAAACTCTCAACTGTTGTTTAATAAAATAATCGTCGGAATGGTGATGGCTTGGGCTACTGAATTGCGCACAAATTATAGAAATTAATTATTAAAACAAAAAAAATTGGAAAATAAAACATTTTAATTCACAAAAGAAGCAAACAAAAAAAATTGTAAAATAAGTACAAGTCATCTTGAGGCACCAAGAGGCGTTTTTTTTTTATAAAATGTTTATAAATATTTTGTTTTCAAAGGAATTCAAAAGGTAATTAAATATTTAATATTAAAATAAAAATAATAAAACAAAACAAATTTACGCAAATTATCATTTTTATTAAATGTTTTTTTTATTGTCGCAAGATACCTGGTGCTGCATAGGTTTAAAATTTAACTTCTTTAAAGAATTTCAAAAAACATATGTACATATGTCTGGATTTGAAAGAGAAATAGAGAGAGAGACAGAGATCAAGAGAAAGAAATAGACACGTTTTTTAAATCTGTAAATATTTTTCCCGTCTATTTTTATTTAAATTATCAATTAAAATAATTAAATTTTTTTTGTTTGAATAACAACGACAATAGTAACACACAGAAAGTGATAAGTAAACAAAATAAAAAAAATTTAATTCGTATATTTTTTTTCTATTTTAGTGATTTTTTCAAGAGTTGATTACAAATTTTTTTGATTCCTGGCAACACCTCTAGTTGCTGGAAAAATTCGTTTGTCCGTTCGTGTCCGATTTGTATACGTGAAAATTAAGCCCTATTGTCGTCGTGTGTTGTTTTGTGGTGGTCTTTCTTTTTTTTCTGGAATAATGTATGATTTTGTGTGTAGGGCGCGTCATCAGGGGGTTGGTTGTTGCGTGTATTGTTGAAGTTTGGTCAGATTTGACCGGCGGTGTAGTGTGTTTCTAACGTGGTGAATTTTTGCAAAGTGCGCTAAGTTTTTACAAAACATAGTGAATTTGACCGGTGTGGTGAATAAAATTGAGCCATTAAAGTACCGTCATTCGAAATATGTACAGTATTACCACAGATCACTGTACTATCAGTGGTAAATTAACCGGCCTGTGTCTAGAATATTAGTATTTCCTGACATTCTTGCGCCATCATTATTTTTTTAGAAATGAACTTACTAAAAGGTTTTAAGTTTAGCTGAATATACACCTCTTGTGTTTTAGAGTGAAGCATGGTTACAAACCACAAAGAATTGAATGTAGTTTTAAAAGCACCATATTTTGCTAAGCAACATAAACGTTTGTTTACAGCAACATGTTTACAGAAAGCTTTCGGTATTTTTTGAGTTCCTTATTTGCATTTTATTTCTTTTAGCCTCTTTCTCTCACACGATTTCCTTTGCATTTGCTGTGTTTGCTTTTGTTATTCCATTTTACTTTGCATTTTATAGATTTTTTTTACTCAAATAAGAAAAAGAAAAACCACAATATAAATGCCGGTAAAAATCATATGTTTTCTTAGTGTGGTGAATTTTGTTTTGTTGTTGTTGGTGTTGTTACTTGACACGAGTCATTTGTTGTTTATTCAATGGTGAGTAAAGGTATAATTTATTTGTTTACATTCTCTACGTGGCCTTTGTAAACGAGTGACCGAGTAGTTAGTGTGTGTAATTATTTGTTATTTTATATCACGATTCAAAAAGGAAAAAAATAATAATAAGAAACGAGTATTTTTATTATTCGTATAGTAGAAGTATTATTAAATCATCTAATTTTTATAATGACCAGGCAAAATAAGCAAAAACGTCATTTAATTTAAATTTGTAAATGATTTAAGAAAATGAAAATCAGTGAAGCAGAAATGTAAAGGAGTAAAATCGTTAATATATTTAATTTTTACGTGATAATTTTTTTCTAATTTTAATACCCAAGACAAGCATTAGAAAAACTCCATAAAAACTCAATTTGTAAGGGCTGGCTAATAACGAATTACATTAAAGCCAAATTTTAATTTAAAGTTATCATTGGTTTGAGACCGAAGGGACTTAGTGTAGTGTGGTATTAAAAAACCTAAAAAAGTTTTGAACTCATTTGCAATAACACCATATGGAATTTAATTCTATTGGAATTAAGTCAAAAATATGAATTTTAAACATTTTTTAAGCCGTATAATAAGTTTTTGTAGCAAATTTGTAAAATATACATGATAACTTAACTAAGTCATATTTTATATTGATTTAACTTTAAACTAAAAATTGTTCTACTTTTAGTATTTTTAAATCCTTCGACTAAATCAGTGAAAAAAATCAGTAAAAGTTCTTAGCTAATCTCAGATTATATTAGGTTATGTTTAAAATAAAAACCTTGATTTCTACTGAATGTGAATGAAACTCCATTTTCTTTAACAACTTCTTTGATAATAACTACAAATAATACTTTGCTTAACATAATTTATAATATTTTACTTCAGTTTGTTTTGTTAAAAATTGCTTTCTCTAAAAATAAATAAAAAAAACCGCAATTGTTTGCTGTTCTACTTTGTTAACAAATTTCGCTAAAAATTATTTTTTTAAAACATAATTCGAGTTTAAAGTACGGAAACAGACGCACAAACTTTAAAATTTAACACTAAATCTACCAACCACCTGCCAAAACGACTGGTTTGTATAATTTTAAGCTTTATAATGTTAAAAACGTTAAATGGACGTTTCTCGTTAAGAATATAAAATAAAATAATTTAATATAAAATTTTTAATTGAATTTAACACAATCTAAGCTTAGTGTTGTCCTATTACCCAGTGCTCCAATTCAACATATTTCTGGGCTTCACAAGGGTTTAAGGCCTAAAAAAAACGACGACGAATGGTTTTTAAAGGTAGATTCGGCTAGAAAAATTTCACGTGAGGGTGATGTGGATTGGCCAGTGAAATCGTCCGTTAGACTCTTATGTGGAGATTTCTTAATTCGCAAGTGTATGCGAAATAGCTCTTGGTTTCGTTAAAAACAGGCATTATAGAAATATTTTTGGTATATTTAGTGTTAAAATAGCCTAAAACATACGCGAAAAGTTGACATAAAATATGAAGGAAAAAAAAACCAAAATGATTTCATTTTGTTAAATTTGTTAAGCAAAAACTGTTTCTTAGCAAACTATAGCGCATAGAGTGAGTGAATAGAGGCTTAAAGTTGTTTTATAAGATGATGACCTTATATAGTATATACAAAACTTTTTTTTTTGTATATTTTTATATACAATTATGTAGTACACATTCATTATTTAAGCTTTTCGTCTCGTATTTACCACATTCGCATTTAGCCAACAACAGTAATAAAAATTTTACGTTTAAAATAAAAGTGCGAATATTATTTCAATTTTTCTCTTTTTCATGGGCCTTATTCACAAGTGCGTGTTGTATTTTAAAGTTCAATTCACACACCACACCACTTACACACGTATTGCGTTTGAATATTTTGAAAACAATTATGTTTATGGCGAGGTACATATAATAAAAACACATTGGAAGCGATTAATTGCAAAAAACTTGAATTGCAAAGTATTAATGAAATAGGACGACTGTGTTAGTTGATCGAATCAACTTTGAAACTAAAACGTTTGTTGAGGAGATTAACCTGTTGAAGTAACAGTGTTTTCAAAGAGGAGTCATCAAAAATCTCTTTTTAAATTCTAAAATAATTAGGGCTGCTTTTGTACAGGATGTTTCAAGTTCTCTTTTCCCTTTCGAGAACCATATAAATAATTAAAGTTCACTACCAAATTGGTGGATTTGTGAAAAGTATTTCGGTTCCACTCTGCTTGAAATAACAGAATTAATTGAATTTTTTTTTTGTAGATTTGTTCCTGACAACGTGAACTGCAAAGATTGCCTCAGTCTGGCAAAGCATTTTATAGAAAATCTAATTTGGTCTATTGAACAACGTTCTGAGAACTTCATTTTATCGGCGACGATCACATGAAGTGTACTACGTAAGGATTTGGTTCTTAATTTGTTATACCCAACTTGATTGGTCATTACAACAGTTTAGTGAGGATTACGACCCAAGCTTATAACTCAACCCATATTGTGTGCGTTAAAATGTTATCATTGAGTGGCAGTTTAAAGCCGGCTTCAAATGACAGATTTTTAAGCAACTTATCGTGGCAATTTTTATTTACTCTCAGAGATTTTGCCTGAAGACTTCGAGAAAGTGGCTTTTTTTTATATTTCGTTTTTTGCGAGATGTTTGAGATGAGATTTGAACCACGAGCTTTCCTTTAATAAGCCAACACACTATCTACTAGACTATGGCGAGTTCCTAAAATTTATTTACCATTGAAAATTATGTTTTTAGTATTAATATCGTAGATAATAGGCCTACTTATCATGTTAGTAGATAAAAGTCCTATCTATATGCTTACAAACTCTATATTCTCTCTCAATAAATTATATTTTTTTATCTTTTATTCCAATTTCAAGTGTTAATTTACACACCATAGTTACTGTAGTTTGTTGCTCAACTCTTTGGTTCTAATTTCATAGTTTTCTCGAACATGAAAACGAATTCTTGTTTACAAGAACCCACAATATGGCAACATAGAATAACAAAATTTCAATTTTATAAAATAAAAACAATAAGAAACATAGAAAAAAACAATATAAAACGAAATAAATAAATGAATCATTGAACTTTTTTCAACGGGTTCCTCTATTGTTTCAAATTTAAAACTGAAAAGGTACTCCATCAAATACAAATGCGAATGAAAAACAAAATAAAACAAGACTCTTTCACTTTGCGTCATAGTAATTAGAATTAGAAAGAGAACACAAATGAAATAATCAAATTGAAATTCAAAATAGAAGAGAAATAAGGTGAACTACAAATTGTTGTTGTTATTGTTATTATTCAATATTTGATTTGAAGCTTCTTCTTATCTCTTGCGATACTCTTTTGTTTTTATTTGAACGATTCGTTTGCAACAAAAACAATTTGTTTTTTCTTATTTTGAAAATACAAAAAGGAAAAACACGCGATATTTATTTTAATTTCTTTTTTTTTTTTATTCATTTATAATGTTTTGTTTGGGCAAAACTCAAGTGGAGGTCTTTCTCTTTGTTTGGTAGTAAACAATTTTGTTTTTGTTGTTTTATTAGAAAGTTTTAGGCAATAATAATGGATTGAATTTTATAATTTCTTTGACAATTAAAGAAAAAAATATTGTTTGGCCTACACAAAGTTTAAAGAATTACAAATAATTAAACAAAAGTAATACTTAATAAAGAAAATAAAAAAAAACCAATTGCTTTTTAATTGCAATCATAAGAAGCATAGGAGGAGAAAGAAAAAAGAAAGTGTTTATTTAAAGAAAAATGACTCTTAGAGTGGATGAAGCGACAAAGATGAATGGTCCTTCGTACTAACTGATTATGAAATTTAATTTTTTTTTAATTAATAAGGCACAGATGTAATTAATAAAGCACAGAATCGAAGTTTTGATGATTTCGTAGATTTACTGGATCTGATTCCTAAACAACATAATTTGCATGGTACGTACCACCAGTCAACTGCCTAGCTCGAAAAATGTAGACTATTTATGGTTACTTAAAAATGTATTATTCGAGACATTTTTTTTTTCAAAATAGTATTCGTTATCGATGTGAAACTGTGTTTCAAACCCCAGGTCAGACATCGCGAAAAAACGAAGTATAAAAAAATATTTCTTCGGCGAATACTTCTCAGAGAGTGAATGTAATTGCTATGAAAAGTTCTTCAAAAATCTTTCTTTCGGAATTGATGTTAAACTGTATGTTTCGCCATTCATGGATAAAATTAACACACACAATAGGGGTGGTGTAAAAAGCTTGGTCGTAATCCTGACTAAAGTGTTGTAATGACGAATTAAGTATGTAGACTTTGACAACATATTTGGAACCCGTGAGAGTTTAATGCATTTCAGAAAGACCTGGTTGCTTATAAATTACAATTTGTATACTTATGACATCGAGTAGCATCTTATTAGGGCGTTATAGGGAAACGAGTATTTTTTTTATAGAAAATCTACAATCAGGAAGTGGCCACTAAATAAGTACAGTATTGTATTAGAATCTAAATCTGAAAGTACATATGTAAAATGAAACCCCACACACAAGTTTCAGAGTTACACACTATTATGTACATCATACTGCAATGCTTCATATAAAAAGGATTATTTTAAGTTCCGTTCAATTTCCTTCGGAAATTTAAATTAATCCGTATTTTAATGTTTTTATTTAACGATTACACTCATATGTTTTAGTTTAGACAATAAGTATATTACGAGTTCATTAAAGAGAGTTTATTCATTAAATCTTTAAATACGAGATTACGGCATTAAATATGCTAACAAAAAAAAAATATAATTGAATATGCAAATAAAATTAAATTATGCATTTCACATATAGAAACTGGATGGTCTTGAACAAATTTATAATAATTAAGCTTTTCAGTTGTTATTTTCTTTTTTAAATTTCGTAAAATATTTTTTTAATTAAAAATTTATTTTTTGTTTGTTGTTGTGGTAAGAGTATTTAAAAGAACAACATATTCGTTTTTTCGTTGTAATAAATTGTTTATTTTTAAAATTTATTGCTAATGACCTTAATTGTCATCATTTTTCTTTTCGTTTCAATATATTTTTTATGAGTGCATTTGACAAAAAAAAATATGTTTTATTTCTCATTCTTATTTTTTTTTTTTTTTTTTACAAATATTTCATGAGTTTCACTGTACTGTATTCGCCATAATGAGTCAAAATTATTTTTTATAAATAATTTTTCAAATGCAGATATAGATTGCTGTGTATACAATATTTCTTATAAGTCTTATCTGTTTCAATATGCTTTAAAAAAAAACAATATTTTAATAAGTATGGTTGTGTATATGATATAAAATACCACATTTCACAATTTAGCTTTTGTTTTCAATACTTTAGACACTTGATCGGTGTGACAATTTGTTGCTGTGTTAATGTTTAATAACAAAATAAAAGCAATTGACAGAGATTGGTTATCAAAGGTTCGATACCCTTGATTTGGTTACAGCTAACTATATTAATTTATATCGACAGTTAGTTTAATAATGGAATTGTTCACCATTTAAATTCAACATTACGATAATTTCTGCAGAAACTTTTTTTATCAAAACCATAAGCCAAAATCCAATCAGTTTATTTTTATATTTTTAATTAAATTAAAAATATATTATTAAAATCCCTATATCCGTTGAAACTAAGAAAACCAAATGTTTGCATATTTGAACATTCAAAACTGCTAGAAATAGTTCGATAATCCACTTAAAGCTCAGTTTAGTGGCCCAAAAACAAATTAAGACTATTTATAACCTAAAAAGTACATACAAAATTGAACTACAATTGACATTTTAACAAACGAAATCAACATATTTCAATATTGCGGCAATAGTCAAAAAAAAAAATTGGTTCTTAGAAATATCTCAAGAAAGAAACCTCATTAGAAAGTGAAATATGAAGTGTTTTTGTATCGTATTCCAAAGGTTTCAATAAAGCTAATGAAAGGATTCAATAACAGCTTCGATGATTGTTGAAACATAACGAAAGGAAGCAGATACTGTACTATCAGTTCTCACACAAGCAATGTGTAACACCAGTAATAGAAGCCCATAATAATGAAAAAGCATGGCGATAATATTGATGTTTGAAGGTAATCCTCCTTCTATGGTGTTACGTGACTATATCGCATACAAGGCAATTATTTTTGAAAGCAACGGATTCCATGCTACTTTACATATATCGAATATAAAAAAGCCACTTCGATGCTTGTTCCAACAGGATAATTACCCTAATAATAGTGCAAATTGCACTCTAAATTAATTCCAAGTTAACATCAATGTATTATTATGGGCTGGAAGAACTTCAGATCCAAATCCAATTAAGAACTTGTGGTGCATGGAAAAAACAGCAATTAAAGGAAAGTGCCTCACACATTATGATAAGCTTTTGGAATTAATTCAGGCTTCGTGATATGATACTCCAGATTTGGTATGCCAAAATATTGTTGACCATATGCTTTTAAACAACATGAGAAGCTTTACAAAATATTAACCGCTCTAGAAGAAGATCAGAACTTAAATTATTGTAAATGTATTATAAATGAAGTCGCCGTAGTCTAGTAGGTAGTATGTTGGCTTATTAGCCGTGAGGCTGCGGTTTAAACGCCAGGTCAGACATCTTTAACAAAATTAAGTATGAAAAAATACTTCTTCGGCGAATGTCTCTCAGCAGATTTCTGGCAAAAATTCTGAGAGTAAATAAAAATTCATAAAAAAGTTTATCAAAAATCTGACGATCAGAGTAGATTTTAAACTGTAGGTCGCGCCACTCTTGTATAAAATTAACACACACATCATAAGTGGCGTGAGAAGCTATGTCGACATACTGACTGACTGATAATTATTTGTATGTACTATGTATTGGATTATTATTTTTTATAATTGTTTTAAAAAGAAAATAGGGTGTCCTTATTTTTATTCACAGAGTGAATTTTTTGTTATTTCAATTTAATAAAAATTTTAAAATAAAAAAAGAAAAATTGTAAGAAAACACTGAAATCTGTTTTTGTGCTATATAAGCTGATAATAAATATCACATTGGTGTCCGCATAATTTTTTACATCACTGTATAATTATAAATCGTATTAAATAATATATTAATTTAAAAGTAAGTGAAACTGACTTTAAACCCAAGAAAATAAATAAATTCATTATGATTTTTGCGGAAGTATTTCGCATAAAACATTAATCCATCCAGGAAGCTTCCAATCTCCTCAAAGAGGATGATTTCAGTATCATTTGGAAAGTAAGGAACGTGAGTTTTACGGAAGCAAGAGTAAGATAAAGGAATTTTGTGGTGTCCTATGCTGCTTATAGATACTAAATGGAAGTAATAATAATAAATTTACACCATTTAAGCTAATACAATGTGCTTCATTACTTTATTCAAAGTAAATTAAAACAGTATTTCAAAGTATGAGAATGTGTTTGTTCATTTTTGTTTAAAACAAAGTATTTATAAACAAAATTTTAAATAAAAATGCACGTTTCAATTTTATTATAAGCAGAAGACACACTTTTTAAGTGAACATTGCCCTCAATTTATATTTAAATAATAATTTTTGCATTTTTATTTATAGACATTCTATTAAAAACATCCGTACGTTATATGTATGTACGTACATTAAAATAATTAAAATGCTTGTGCAACAGTATGTGGTATATTTGGTAAATGTTAAATAAATAGCCACTAAAAATATTTTTTAATTTATTTTAGTAACTTTATGGAATATAACTCAAGTATAGGAAATCTTGTTAAAATTAGAAGCCATCTTTTAAAATTGTGATAAATTTATTCGATTCAATCAAATCTATGAAATGTTTTAATTAACTGTTCAATATTAATTAAATCTGGGAAGATTTATACACATATTTCCATTAAGTTTAGATACTTTAATTATTAAACAATTATACGTATTTCAGGTATATAATATTATAAAGACATACGTAAATACCGGTGTGGTGAGTTGCAATAACTGGTGTAGAGTATAATTATTGATTTTTAATATAATGAAATTATAAAATCACCTTGTATTTGCAGCAGTACCTACTTTACTAACTATTTGTACACATACAATTAATATATGGTAGATTGATTTGTATTTGTTGGTGGTAAAATTATTACAGAAATAAACAAATTTACATAACGAAATGGTAGTCTAGATACTGACTAGCGATATGCAAGTGATTGATAGATAGACGAGTAAGTACTTCATGTTAATTTCAATATAATTATTGATTAGTAATTGAAGTACTTATTACAGTGTTGGAAAAAATAATAGAAACGCATCAAAAAACGTTGAAAACATACCCATATCATTAGGGACCCGCCACCCTGTTTGACTGTCTTTTTTGTGCATTTTGGATCAAACTCTTTATTGGCAGGGCGACGTATGGGGAGTATACAGTCTTGGACAAGAACATGTCACAATAACTATTTTTAATTTTATTTATAATAACTGGCACTTGATCACTACCCAGGATGTGGTGTAGGATGATCCCGAATTCTAATTGGATTATAGCTGATAATACATGTTGGCAATAGTAAAAATGTGTCGAAATGAAACCCTAACAAGATCCATAGAAGAGTCAAGCTCGATCAAAGTTGAAAAAGATAAATGAAGTATAAAAATATATCAAAAAACTATTGTGTGATCGAAAAAGTTCAAAAAACGCTAACAAACATATTTTTATTTGATTAATACGGTTGGTAAATAATAGTTTGATGTTTTTAAGCATCCCATTCGAGGGCAACCAAAGCAAACCTAATTTTTGATGTTTTTATGCATCACCGAAAGTCTGCACAAGCGTTGGATTGGAAGCGAACTTAATTTTTGTAGTCTAGTAGGTAGTGCGTTGGCTTATTAGACGTAAGGACGAGGTTCAAACCCCGGGTCAGAAATCTCCAACAAAATGTGATACGAAAAATATTTCTTGGGCGACTTACTTTCAGCAGATTTCTGGCAAAAACTCTGAGAGTAAATAAAATTGCCATGAAAAGTTTCTCAAAAATCTGTCATTCGGAATCGACTTTAAAATGTAGGTCCCGCCACTCATGTATAAAATTAACACACACAACATAAGTGGTATGAGAAACTAGGTTGTAATCCTGGCTGAAAGGTTGTAATGACCAATTATGTATGTATGTATGTAAATAGTTTAAACGTTTATTATACTGAGATCTCAGTCAATTATTGTTATGGTTATGGAATCAAATTAGAGAAGCCTAATAACTTTTTATAATAGCAGTGACGGACTAATATTTCTTAGGCTTGCCTGACTATCTTTTATAGGGAAACCATGGAAATATAATTCTTTGAAAGCGTCATTATAGTTTAAAAGCATTTGCTAGCATTCTATTTCTAAAGTGGCATTGTATTGTACAATACTGTTCGATTTCATTTAATAAATATCTGTGTTACAAATTGGTTTATATACCACACAAAGTAGGTGTTTGATGCTATGCAAGACCCTGTAATTATAACTTGAACATGATAATTTCTAAAACCACAATAATAATTAACAGAAAATATTTGCAATTTCTGTTTAAGTAGGTATTTTTATATGATTTATAAAGAAAAAAGAAACAAGAATTACGAAAGATTCTAGTTTTGGATAATTCTTTTAAATTCATCACATTCATGTAAAGTGATCAATCCGTTTTATAAATCAAAAGTTATAAATTTGGTCTCGTATAAATATATTTTATAACAAAGAAAGAAAGAAAAGAATCGAAAAAGAAACATTACCTCTTTGGTTAATTCCACTGTATTTATGAACGGACTTAGATCCACTTCAGAATTATTAGCAGTTGTATTGTCATTTTCACTGTTGCTATCTTCAGGTTCTTCTTTTTTCACTTTAAGCTCGGCTAAAGCCTGCTCATCCGTTGATAAAGCTGAAACAGTACGGGTATCTATAGCACCCATTAGCAAGGCCTTATCATCTTCATCATCCAATTGTTCTAATTTAATGCCTGCACCTTCATCGGGATTAGGAAAAGTGTCATTTAAAGCTACAGCGCCCTCTACACTTGTAGGGGCTGTTGATGCCGAACTACCGAATGTGGGTAGAAAGACATCCAATTGCAAATCGAAAAGATTGTTATCTTGTTGGCCATCTTTCAATGGTAAATTGCCATACTGACTATTCATTATGGGTAAATCATTGAAATCATTGAGATCAGCTAAATTTTGTTCCCATACCGAACGTTGATCCTGGAAGTTTTCTGAATTCAAAAATAATTCTATTTCGGAAGTAGGAAAATTATTCAAATGGCTAGCATTTGTAGCTCCTGGTGCTGTAACCACAGAACTCACAGTGACCGTACTGGGATCAAGGGATGCTGGGGCTGTTGTCGTGGTAGTCGAGCCACTTGCCGCACTATTTGTGGAGGGCGTACTCGGTAATTGTTGCATTTCCTGCAGTGCCGCTGTTTGATTGGAGCTCTCGTTGGATACATTTAACAAATAGGCTGTAATATTATATTGTGTAGCAAGATGATCGTTTTGTCGATCAAATCGTATTAAATCTTCAATTAAAGGCATCATAGTTTTACGATTGGCATAAGGGTACTCCACCATGGGTACCGCTCGCAGCATTTCCAATTCCCAACCGTCGCCATCTCGCAGCTCTAGTTGGGAATCCCAGTTGCGCAGTCTCTGTTGCAAATAATTATCGGGATCTACATGCAACAGGCTCAAGGCCAAAGCCAATTGTAACATCTTCATCGCATATGATTTTTTGTTCGAAATCATTTTGCCAACAGTATAGTTGAGATCAGCGGCTAAAAGAGATGAAAGAGGTCTACGGAGGTCGTTATTTATTTATAGTTGGTGCAGCGTTTGGCGCAAAATGTTTTTCAGATTTGGTTATTGTTCCACAATAACAACAATGTGGCTATGTGGTTGTGGATGTTGTTGATGATGTTGATGTTATTTAGAGCGCGTAGGCGCTTTCAACAAAGCCAAATTGTATGGAACCGTAAACTGACCGACCTCCTACCCCTTAATGAAATGTGTGACACACACTGTTTTGGTTTTTGCAAACTGGTCTACAGTTCAATAACGTCGTTTTCGTTCGTTGTCGTTGTTGCTGTAGCTGCTGTTGTTTTTGCCTTGTTTGACTGTTGTTGTTCTGGTTTTATGTGCTTTTGACTGCCGTTTAAAATTTTCTTTCAAGCAAAAAAAATGTTCTTTCTCAACAATTAATTTCCAATTGCTGCAACGATGGGATGTGACTGTTGCTTTGACGCGTTGTACGGGTTCTTTCTTTGGAACGCAATTTATTTGTAGTTCCTGTTGCGTATGTTTTCTTCACTTCCTAAAGAAGCTTTAATTTTTATAAATTTTTATTTTATTTTTCTTCTTCTTTTGTTTTTTTGTTTTGTTGCTGTTGCTGCTGTTTATTATTTAAAACAACAATGACCTCGTTGGCCAATAAATGGCCCCGAGCTGTATTCACCGTCTGTGTTTAATTATTTTCACGACGTTTCTTCTTCTTTATTTGACTGTTTCTTAAATTTATTTTGGGGGTCTATTATTAATATTTTTTTATTTCAAGTTTTACTGTTGCTGGTTTTCGTAAAAGTTTGCAAAAATTTATTAATTAGACACTCAAAAATCTAAAATGAAACAAAAAAAGAAGACAAGACAAAATAAGTAATTACGAAAAACTGTATAAAAGATAAATTCGAATACAAAATCAATAGATTATATGGATGATAATGAAGTATATTTATGCTTAGAATTGCTAAAAAGAAAGAAAAAGAACTAATCTAAGTTTTAAAATGTTTGTATCTTTAAGACTTTGTTAGAGTTAATGAGGTTAAAATTTTTTTACCAAAATTACGTTGACCCTTTGATTTTGTTAATGATAGAGGAAAATATTTAAAATTTAAATAAAAATACATTTTATTTTCGATAAATTTCTCAACACTTAAACGTAACAGAAAGTTGTAAGACAAAGTCTAATTTTGTGAACTTAAGATATAGATGTAGAGCTATCGTAACGACTCTGACGAACCATCATTAGTCGTATTTTGTTGACAAGTGTTTTCTTTATCGATTATGAGTGTTTTATTTTTCTCTCATTCGTGCTAATTAATTTAACTCTTAGTCAACGATGGCACTTTTCGTCGTTGTTACTTTAAATTTAGCAGACAATAACAGTAATTTCGGATACCTACTTCGAGGATTTAAACTGATTACTTAGAGATATTATTTGCGCAGTAAACTACAAATCGATTATAACTTAGCATGTTTTAAGGTTGGGTCTTTGATTATACATACATACATATGTTATACCCTTCAGTCAGGATTATGACCTAGCTTTTCATACCATTTACGGTGTGTATAATAATTTTATACATGATTGGCGGGACGTACAGTTTAAAGTCGACTCTGAACGACAGATTTTTAACAAACTTTTCATGGAAATTTTATTTACTCTCAGAGTTTTTGCCAGAAATCTGCTGAGATGAAATTACCAAAGAAATGTTTGTCATATTTTGTTTTGTTCGTAACGTGTGGCTCCACATCTAATAAGCCAACACACAACCTATTAGATCACGGCGACTTTAAACGACTTTAAACTGTTAAGAATGTTTGAAGGAAAAGTCAATTTGAAATAATATTACACAGAAATTATTGGGAAAAAATTAACGGGGAAAAAGTCTACATACTCTTTGACTGTATAAACAAGAATTGTAAACATAATGATAATTGCAATCAATTCAGGAAGATAAAAGAAGAAATCATTAATCTACTTATCAGTATAGTATTAAAGAAATTAAATAAATAGTGAACGTAATACAACTAAAATATTTGATAACGCACTGTACGGTTGAGAGAACATTTGTACGAGGAGATCGTATTTACTCTGGTACCTGACTGACTGAATGGACAAAAGCAATTTCTTATCAATTTTATTTATTAATTGCGTTATTCAAATTTACTTTCGTATTATTTAATAATTAACACTTTCTGGCTACAGTTTAACAAATAAAAGTTAAACTTTGTTTCAAATATAAAGACGCAAATACTGTACGGCGAATTAAAAATAAGATAATAAATAAACTTTCAAACTTTAAATAATTCAATTGACCGTATAATTTGTTAATTCGTCTTTTTGCAGCCTGAAAAACTTTCCCAATTAGTTAATGAAAAAATAAATTAAAAAATATAAAAGTAAAGACTGTTCATTTTATGGCTCATTGTAGTTGCATAGCATTTTACTTTGCTGAAAATATATTTCGCGTAGAATTGCGTTTAAGTTTATAATCGTAACAAGTGATTCAAATACATTGACGGCCTGCCAGCCACATTAAGATAAAAAGAAAAACCCATAAAGTCTGTAAAATTAAAGGCATTTAAAAATAAATCATTTCGTCACAGAAAAAAACCGAGATAAAATGAAGGAAGGAATGTAGGCACACATCTGAAAGTGAAATATTTAAGGCCTTGTCGTATTTGTAATTGTTCGAAAAATGTAAGAGAATAAAAATAAAAACCATCATTGTATTAAAACTTAATTTCAGATGTCTAAAACAAAGAGAAATGACTATACTACTTACAATTCTATTAAGAGAATCACACAGCAACTAGCTATCATTATCAATTATTTATCGGTTCATGACTGTCAGCATAAATTCGGGTATCCCTCTCCAACGTATGCAACAGACAACTATACCATACCATATTGGAAAATATCAAACTAATCGAATACTACTCTTCCTCATTTAGAACTTTTGCTATCGACCCAGCATAATGAGTGACGGAGCTTCAACTATGAATCGAGAGTGCACAGTCTGGCACCGCCAGGATATTCATCGACTCAGAGAATATATTTACTCGCCGTTCATCTACTACCATATTGGACAATGAAAAATTCACAATTGCTGTTTGCAATTTAGAACTCCGAATATTGGCGCATTACATTCAAACTCCCCTTTGGTATTCAAGTGAGCCTGTATTATTCTTATAGATAACAGGGATACAAAGATGATAATTCTCCCGTAGATCATAAAAGTCTTTTATAATCAATGCAGGCCCCACACATTTCAAACTGATATTTAAACTTCATATCGCCTATGTTATGGCGCATTGTTTAATACTTTGCATTTAGATTTGCACCACTATTCACATAAAGTTCAACAGGAAACCAAGGAAATTGATTTAATATGGGACTCAGAAAATTTAGTAGCAGAATACAGTTGTGAAAAACCCATGGTGTATAAAAAAACTGATTCTCCCGTGAGCAGTATGATAGTCGTCTTTTTTGCCTTCTTGTTTAAAATTATAAACTGGACGGTATTTAGATTAACAAGGCAGTGTCACGATCCACACAAGAAGACCAGTTTTGGCTTTATTTTATTTATTTACTAGCTGTACTCTGCGCGTGTTGCTGCACCACCAACTAAAATAAATTTGAAGGAAAGACATTACACAAATGTCTAATTAATTTTGAATCATTTTATTGATTTTGTTTCCCGTTGCCCTGATGATTCAGATGAACGGGCCTGAGTAGTACGCATTCGATCAGTTTCTAATCTCACTTCTCGTTGTTCAAGTGGTTCAAGCGAACGAGTCTCAGCGGTATATACTCGAAGATTTTCCAGTCTCAATGTGCGTCTGATTCTGAGGCTCGTAATGCTCTTTCCTTCCGTGCTTGAGATGTAGGTCGACCAATTGCTTGTCATTCCATCCATCGGAAATTAATCGCACCAACCTCCGTCGACTTATGCGCAACAACTTTGTTAAAGAATTCACAGTTTACGGTTTAATTCATTTTGAGTAATTTTCAGTGGCACCACCACTATGACACACCCACTATAGCCAATCCGCCCATTTCGTTCATATATACGTCAAAGTCGTCCATACAAAATTGGAGGACTCTAGCTGTTGCAGTTTATGATATATGCGACATTAAATACTTATTGGGTATGTGGGCGTGGTACCTCGCCTACTTGAAATTTTAAAATAAAAAGTAGCCTATAGTTCCTTCCAGACAGGAAGGTACTGTTAAAATTTCATGCAAATCGGTCCAGCCGTTTAGCCGTCTATAGACTTCAAACAAATAAACACACATTCATTTTTATATATAAGAAGATTGGTTAAATCCAGTACTGTTTACACAATGTTATAATGATTAAATTAATTGTATATATGTATGTAAGTTTCATAAAAAAGCTTTATTGCGTGATAAGTTTCCAAAAGAGTAATTTCACCGCTTGACGACATCAATTGGTCGCTAGTGTCATGCGATTTGACGCCGATAAACACGTCAAAGACCAACTGCATACGAATAATTCCGTAAAGTTGGAGCATATAAAAACCAAAGTTCAAGTTATTGCCAAGATACCGATCGACACATGAGAAAAAGTGGTCGAAAACTACCTCAAAACGGTCGAAGCACATTGAAAAATGGATAAACTTTTAAGGACTTTCATTTTTGGCGTTAATCAGTCATCACTAACCTACACAAAACTTTTATACGATATGGAATAAATTTATTAAGCTGTACATACATACATGTTGTTGAAGAATAATTTTAATGATTATAAATAATTTAAAAATTTATTTATTTAAGTATATACTATACATGTATGTATGAGATAATATCCTTGTTAAAAATTTTCATGAGAAATTTTACAAACTGAAAACGAAAATTACTTTATAAACAACATTAAAAATGAAATTAAAAACAACAAAGAAAATTCCTTAGAATTTTAACAAACAAAACGTACAACCATTGCATTTAAGGCGGGTTCACCCACAAGTTTCTGAAACATTTTTGGTTCGCACAAAATTATTTTTATATGGAGTTTGACGTTTCTCTCAGAGAGCGAGAGAAATTATTTTGTGCGAACAACTCTCAGTGTGAATTAAATTAATTTTAAATTTGGTCCGAACCATTTTAGAAAAGGTTGCCACACAATATGAAATTTATACAATACACAAATATTTCCAGAAGTTCATCGAAAGTCCCAGGGTCCATGCGATGAAAATTTATAAATGAATCTACGTCATTTAAACGCATTTCGGGAACTAGTGAGTGAAAATACCCTTTGGCTTCTCTTTGTTTCAAAAGTGGTCTTACAGCCGTCCTCTTTTTTATCTTTGATTTTCGTTTTTCATAAATATATTTTGCAAGTAATTTTACTTTGGTCACTTCAATGGCGAACAAGAGTTGCAAATGATTTATATCCATTTTATCCATCGCAGAACAAGATGTTTTTATTCTTACCAAATAATTCACCACAAATACTGTTTATTTTTTGTTATAAATATAAATTTTTTTATTTCTTTATTTTGACACAAATATAATTAACTTTCTTAAGGTTATGCACATATGTATTTACGTCATTTTCAATTAAATATGGCAGCACTGTTTTTACGAACAAAGTTTCTGAAATGGGTGAATCATGTTGCAGAAAACTCTCAGTAAACAAGAAATTTCTCCGAACCAAAAATGTTTCAGAAACTTGTGGGTGAACCCGCCTTTAGCGTTTAACCAAGCACATGATCAATTAAGAAAATGTTTTGAATTCATTTTTTTTTTGTTTTTTTTGTTTTTTTTTTGGAGGTAAGTAAACTTTTGCTGCAAATGGCCAAAGAAATTGCTAAACAGGGTTAAGGTCGGGGCGAAAGAAATGAGAAGGAAAAAACTGAAAATATTTCAAGGACAAACAATATTTTTATTTATTATAAATAAAAAAAAATGTTTTTTTTTAATTATTTTTGCAAATTTTAACACAAAAAACAAGTGAAAGATATGTTTATTCGTGTTAAAATTACTCGCTAAAAATAGAAATGAACTGAAACATAAATGATGCCTTACAGACCGAAATTGGTGTTAAAAAACGTTAAACTTTTAATGGACGTTTAAAATAAGAGGGAGAAAAATTGGCTGCCAAATTAATGGTTACGTTTACTTTTATAGTTTTTTTTAAGTTTTTCTTTACATTTTATTGATATTATAGACATACATACATATAAACATAAAATAATATATAAATATAAAATAATTAATTTCAAATAGTTACGAAAAGAAGATTCATATTCACACACAGCTGTTAAATGAGCGGTAGAAATGCTGACAAATTTAACTTTGACTGGTGAGTTCGATTGGAAACAGCTTTTTCTACGAATGTCACATGATTTAAGACACTGTATAAAAACAATTTATGAATTACACTTTTTTTGTGGCATTGTTTTACACAAACTTTAACGACACATTGGTATTGGAATTTTCTCTTAGAGATTACCAATCACAGAAACAATCTTACTAATTTTATGGACACGAAAAAATTAGGAAGACTTTGAAAGCTGAAGCAGAAATCTTTTATCGTTAAACCAATTCCTTGATACAATTTTCAACAACAATAGTTTACTTTGCTGCTTTCAAAATTTTGAGCAGCAACAGTCCGGGGATGATTTTTTGAAGCAGTTAGGACTCGCCTTAGTTTCGAACAAAACGAAATATGAAATTCTTTCAACGATTTGTTCTTAGCAGTCTTTCTGCAACGAAAAATTTCTGAAATCTTTTGTTTGCAATCGACATTGAGATGTGTATGAAGAAGTTAGCTGCGAAAGTTATATTCCTTTTTTTTACAGCAAATGGTAAGTTAACGCATACTGTTTAGTTAACATAATCAAAGAATTTGAAAAATTGAAGAAAGTAAATCTTAAATATTCACGAACAACCTGTAAACATAATCTGTTAACATAATATTAACTGTAAAAAAATTAACATAACTTTCATAGTGCTCAAAGGATTTTGAAACTTTACGATTGGAGAAGAATGTCCAGTTACTAAGGGCTTCGATAGAGCACTAATTCTTTCACCATTCTTTTTTTTTTTTTACTAAATTCACGAAGTTTAATGAAATACTGCTCTTGAAGAACAAATGTGCTGCTTTTGACAAAGAAAATCGTAACAAAATTTTTAGGCATAAGAAACAACATAAACACAAACACAATCAATGCTACAGAGAGTAGGGTACACAAATATAAGCTCTTAAAAAATGTCGTGACAGGATTTTAAAAGGCTTATAAGCAAATATTTTATTTTATTGTAAAATAAAAACGATATTGTTAAAATGAAAATTAATAATTTGTTGAATGGAAAAATAAATATGAAAAATAATATGAAAAATAAAATAAAATTAAAAAAATACGAAAAAGAGTTCACTCACCTTAATTTTTATTGTTGTATTTGCGACCGCTGTTAGCAAAATGGTGATGATGATGTTGGCTATAACGGTTGAAGGAGAAGTATTACAAGCTGTAGACACGCTTAATTTTTTTTATTCTTTTTATCTTTATACCAATATACGAATTGGTATGCCAAGAAGAAAGAAAATAATATTGTTATTGTTATTGTTGCTGTTGTTGTTGCTGATGATGATGTTGGTATTGGTAAGAAATTTTGTTTGCAGAAACTGCGTCGTTAAAAAATCTTGGTCTGTTGGGTGTTTTAATTTATTTTTTTTGTACTTTTTTTGTTATATAAAAAAATATGATTCTATGGTTGCAGCAGTTAAAATAAAATATAACGTATTAATTGTTATAACATCACAGAGAATGAAAACAAAGAGTGTAGAAAGAGCAAATAAACTCATAAACTCTCTCTTCTCTAATTAATTGTTTTTATTATAATTATTAAAAAACACTTTTATTATGTTCTTAAAATTTGGTTGTTGTTGATGCTACCTACTTTAATTGTTATTGTTGTTGTGCTTATTTTATATTAAACAAAAAACCTTGAACTTGGTTATCAAAATGTTTTCATTTATCGGGTTAAGTTTGAGAAGCAATACATTTTTTAAAGCAATCAAAAACAGTAAAGGGGTATAAATTAACAAATTTCGGTATCGGTGCTGTTGGTAACGTACAGTGGTGGTCATTTAATTAAACACATCTATCTATTTTGATATGTTTTTTTAATATTTGCAGTAATTTTCTATTTTATGTACTTATCGTTTTTCTTTGTTCGTTTATTATTAACAGTTCTAAACATTGAGAAATTGTCTAAAACAATCAGAAGAAATTGCATTAAATCCCGTCTAGATTTTGGAAAAGTAATGGCAAGACAGAACATGTTTAACTTCACATTCATGAACTTCACATTGAGCAATACCAGCCGGCTGTTGTAATTTCTATGGCCAAATAGATATAATACGGTATTGCAACTGGAGTCCAATGAAAGCTACAGTTTTAATTAATTTAATTTTAATTTAATATGACAAAAATGAATGTTAGCGAGGATAAATTCGAATTCAACAAGCAAAGAAAAAAAATCAAAAATTTAATTGAGCCAGTCTTAAAGTTAACAGAGCAATGTTACCTGTTTAACAGAAGATGCAAAAAATGTTCATGGAAGAAACCAACCAAATATATGTACGATATCGGAGAATGGAAGGGAAGTTACTTCAATATGAAAATCTTATCAGATGTCCACCACTGTATATTTATTATTATTCTACTTTACTTGTGAATTATGACGCTGGTGGTGAATTTTTGTTTGTTTGTTTATATTTTTCTTATAAACAAAAAATAATCAATAAAATTATTTGGTTAGATTATTCATTTCATTTGTATTATACAAGTGTATTCAACGTATATTTAAATCACAATCATTTTAAGTTTTTTTTACTGCTTTTTAGAAAATTCCGGTTTCGCATAATAATTTCTCTTAAAAGTAGGTATATCGCGATCATTTTAAATGTAAGTAATTATCACTTTGTTTTAAGGCTTATAAAGGCCATTTAGGCCATTAGATAATGTATATTCGGGAATTGAAAAATATTCAGGAAGTTGAAAATTTCCGACAACTAAAAAAATCGTTTATTCGGTTTGCGATAATCGGCTTAAAAACATACTGAGTCTTACGTGTTTTTATTCACAATATTTTTTCTTTATAATTTTGTTTTGCTTCTTTATTCATTGAACAAACTCTTTTTTAAATTTTTCATAATTTATTGAAATAGATTTTGTTATTGTTTGCATAGAAATTTTTTTGTATTGCCTCTTAGAAATTGAAATTTTCATCACTTTTCTTTTCCTATAATTTTATTTTCATTTTAATTGCATTGGTTGCGAGCGTGAGTTCTTGACTGTATGCACATATGTATGTATGAGGGGCGTGAGTTTTCATTTAACCCATTATGGTTTTTAAGGCTAGTTCGTTCCGGAAAATATTCTGAGTGAAGGTCTTTTGGTAAAGTTAAAAGAAAGCTTTATTACGTTTTAAATTGCACAATGTATTGTGTTTAATTAAATGAATTACATTAACCCATAAGTTAGGCACTTTTTCAAAGATTTCAAATAAAACAAAAGTTGGAAAATAGTTAAAATAATAGAATACTGAATTGAAGTCACTGAAAATGGTAATGAAAATGCTACGTTACTATCATTGGCAATTTTTATAGAGTTTTAAGCGATTTTTTGGGCAAAGTAGTACTAACAACGTAATTTATTAATTGACCTTTTCTATGATACATTTTACCTAATTAAGATCTTAATTGCTAGCTTATGTATGAACATGGTATTAAGAATAGATTTGCTAGCTACTTTTCCAATTTTCGTTAACCTGCTTTAACAATATCTCTCCAACCTTAATACTTCCAGACCATAATGGGTTAAAATATTGGTATTCTTTATGAATCACTCTCGCCATTAAATGTTTTAATTTGACAGATGTTATGTGTTGTTATTGTTGCACTTATTGTCTGATGAATTTATTTTTTCTTTCAAGTTTGTTTTTATTTTTTTTTCTCTTTGTTATAATGCTTCAATAATAATTTTTCTTTGTTTCTCTATTGCACACTCACATTCTAAACAAATTTAGGCGTACATATGTATGCACATACATGCCCATATATAAATTGTTGTGAGTATTTATTATAATCACAAAAAACAACTTCACTTTAGTTAAACAAATAATTTATTTTATTTAAAATTATTTTTTTAATTATTTCTTAGTCATTGTGACAAGCTAATCAGAGAATTTCATTAGATTTCAGTTTTTTTCAGATTTATTCACCACAAAACAAACACATACATACACACACACCCAGGTTTTAGAGCGACAAATCACAAAAATAACAATTTCCCTTAAATCTTCGAATGTATGCGTGGTAATAATAACTAAACCACGGGAGGATGGTGTAATGGGTGTATTTACTTGATTAAATGTGCCTTCCAATAAGTACCAAAATATGTAACATATGCACGTACATATGCATATTACTAGTAATACGGCAATAATCTCGATTTTTTATTTGTTAATGAAACAATAACGTGTTTAAGTTTAAAGATAAATTGTTTTAAATAAATTCTTTTTAACTTTGGTGGAATAGACGTGTGTGTTTCACTTTTCTCCTTTGTATTGACGAATGCATTGATAAAAAAGAGACTCAGAATAACATATGCTAAGAGAATGGTGTGTTTCGCATATAATAGTGCTGCCATATTGCAAAAAAATAAAGAAGGCATATAGGCCTCACTTTACTATCGGTACAAAATTTAAAAGGATAAAAACCATAACATCAAAATATTCGTTAATAAAATTAAAATATTAATCTAATAATAGTTCAACTGTGTAAATTGATCTAATTTTTCAAATTGAAAAAAATTAAATACGACCCGTTTCAATATAATAAATTATTTAAACAAGCATTATATTTGAAAAGCGAAATTTATCACAATGTACTATATACTTTTTGTTTATTAATTACAATTTAATTAAACATTATTTTCAAAACTTTAAAATATTATTCATTTTATAATTTAATTTTATACACATATATTGTTTATGGCCCATTTATATTCCAAATTTAAGATAACACTATTCTATTACTATTGGCAACACAATTTTTTATTTTCTTTTTTTTCTAACAAAACTTCACCACTCAATAGCAAGAACAATTTAGAACGTATTTTTGTTGTTGTTGCTGTTTTTATGTTTTTTTCTTTTTCTTCATCATGTTCGTTTGTGTTTATTCTTTTAGTCAAAATGAATTTGAAAAAAAATCTAATTGTGAACAATTAATTATGCATTTAAGCCAACAAAAAAAAAACAAAATAAATAATTGAAATAGAATAAAATTAATAGAAACTTTTGGAAGCAGTAATACAAAAATAAAATAAAATTTAAATAACAAAAATACAAGAAGTCTCTGGAGGGAGACAATCATTCTTGTTGGAATAGCACAAATAACAATAAAGACTAGCAGGCAGCACCTTGACAACACTTTTTATGGCATAAATTGCTGGTAAATAATGGTAAGTTTTTAGCATATTTATTTATTTATGACGGTGGTTAAATGAATTATTTATCTGACAGGGAAAGGAATTTTTTTGCTTTTCATATTTAAAGTAAATCAACAAATTCTCTTAAAAATAAACGTGTTTTCTTTGGGATTATTTTGTTGCGTTTTTTACATCTTCTTTAGTTAAGCTTTCTTTGCTTTATTTTTTTATTCACTTTGCACGTTGTTTTACATTTTTTTTGCCTTTTTCTTCACTCACTCTCTTTTCAAATTTTTTTGTTTGCTTTTGACTTTGGCTTTTAAATTCCTTATATGCGACGTTTTCTCCTTTCTTTACTTTTTATTTTTGCACTTTAAACCGTAATTATCGTTTTCGTTTAAAATAAAATTTAGATTTTTTCTTTTGTATATTATTGTATTGTGGTTTTTTCTAATTTAACGTTCACTTCTGAATATATTAGAAACGCGTTTTAATGTTTGCTTTGCTAATATTTGTGTTGTTTTATTCCAAAAAAATATCGGTCGACTGACTGATTTTCCGAACTTGTCCGTATCTCTCCACCAATTGTCTTGCTTCGTAATGTAATTTCACCATACTGACGCATCTGTTAAACAAAAAACAACTCAAAGGCAACAAGAAAAAAAGCAAAGCAACCAGGGTTGCCGGTTTTAGCTTTTCTAACCAGAATTGGTTATTTTTGTGTTCATTTTTGGTTTTGGTTGTTTTTTCTTATTGCTGTCAAAAATGTGAATAAATTATTGTAAACATAGTTTAAATTTGAAAAAAATAGACAAGCTATGATTTTAAAATTTCTATACATTTTGTCCTAATTTGTGACTAATATTTCAGAAGTGGTTACAAAATTTTTTTTGACTGTCCCATGGGCAAAAAGGTTTTTGTGTGGTGACATTCACCGGAGAGTTGGGTTTCTCCGGTTTGTGAATAAAAATGAAGTGCACTACTATCCGCTACTGAAAATGCACGGCGTTACCGATACTCCGTACTATCAGTTTGCTTTGTAATATCCACGTGTGGTTTGTGTCTAGATTAAGTATACCTAACCGGAAGTAGTGGAGCCACAATTACTAAATAAAAAAGGTACACTCAACAAACGCAGTGTTGCCATTCTTTCAGTAAATCTATTTCATAGTCATTTAAAAAAATTAAATTTATAAAGTAATGTGTACGTAACGTATAAAAAAATAAAATTTTAATTATTTGTAATTAAAATTTTTACTAATTTTTCGTACTCTAAAACTATTATTCAAAAGAGTTTGTGGATATGAATTAATTGCGAAAAATAAAATCATCTCTTTGGTGATTTCTTTTTCAGAAGTCGGTTACAAAATTTGTTAATTCCTGGTAACCATTGAAAGCAACAGGAAAATATTCTCACTCTCTGATTGATTTACAAAGACAAAAAGCTTTTCTTTAGTTTTGCTCTCACAACAAAAGTTAGTAAATGTTGCTAGTAACCTGAAACAAGTGCCTAAAAAATACAACTGTGCCACCGCCACAATCTCAGTTTATTGCAATATTTTAACAAATTACAAATTCTCTGTTTGTGTTATTTAATAAATAAAAATAAAATAATAAAAAGTGTTGTTCAACAACAGATTGTCTTACCTGTGATATATAACGTAAACCACCTCCAATTAGCATACTTTTTGAGTTATTACCTGTTAAAATGTTGCCATTGGAGTTGGAATTAGAATGGGAGCTGATGTTGCTACAGTTTCCAACGCCATTAATCAGTTGATCACTAGTTTTTCGACTAATGCTGTTAACAGCCATTGTATTCATATTACCGTTATTCAGTGCTTCACATAATGTTGTTGGTATTATAGTCATGCCAGGTGTTGCTGCATGTCGATGAAAATCGTCTTCAACATCCCTGATGGGAGATAGGGATTCAAGTCGTGGTAAGTCTTCTAAATCAATCATTTTGTATGAACATTAATATGAAATTGCTGAAAGGGAATGCAAAAGATAAAAAAGAACTATTAATTGTTGTATTTTACAAGTCATTCTATAAAAATATTACTATACCTAAAAGTAATCTATTCCGATATTTTTAAACTTCAATATATGGAAAAAAAATTGTTGCCCAAGTAAAATTAAGTTTTCGTCTGTATCGATAATGCCAGGAATGTATATTTTGCGAAGTATACGCTACTGTTTTCGCCTTTTCAGTAGATTATTCATAAAAGAATTCATAATTGTAGTATTATGAGTATTCTAACGTCATTCCGATCGCGTGTTATTTAATGTAAACACCTCCTCATACATATACGTAAGAGCGTCCGGTAAGAGTGACAAGACTGGAAACTCTTATTTAAGAACTGTCTTGTGACATACTAGCCTAAGAAATCATGGGCTGTTTTGAGAACCATCGAACAGTTGACCTTCATACTACACTAATAGTCTAGCACATAACCCACTGGGCTACCAGGGCACTCAATTTTTACATAATTCTTAACTGTCAGATGAGCGCTGATCCAGGTTTAATATAAATTCCAACGCCAAGCAAGCCTAACTTTCCAGGAGACCAATAACATTTCATACTGGGTTCCGGCAGTGATATTTGAAAAGGATCCTAATGAGCTGATATATATATATGTGTTACAATTAAATATACACATCTGTCTGTGTTTTAATAAAGTCCTTAAATCCTTCTATCAAAACATCATAAGATGCCATAAAGTGGAATCCTCACTGCAACTGCGCCCATTTGATTTATCCATGGAGGAGTCAAAGTGAAGCAGACAGAGCCAATACTAAGAAGCTTGAGTTAAGTAGTAAAGACAGGAACACTTTTAATCAATTTATTTAGTATTAAGAAGAACGTTACACACACTGAGATTCAAGCTAAAGTTTGAATTTTCCCTGTAATGCATTGTGCGATCTACTAGCCAATCGACCATGAACGTATGTGTTCTACGGTAAATACGTAGGCAGGCTTATATGTCTACTTACTGCTGTCAATTTCCACATGACCAACCAAGCTGATTCATTTTGCCATACTAATTTCGAATCAATGTCACGGAAACTAAGAGTTCACATAACGGTCTGATAAGTCTTGGTATTGGTACTTCTCTCTGTACTTTCTGTGCAAGTCGAATTGGGTAGGACTTTCTATGGCACAAGGTTCTGCTTGTAAATTACCCACATGTTTTCCTATATGGTCCGAATATTTTATTCCGTCTTCATAATGATTCCGCCACATAATGATTCCTCTCTCAGGAGAGTTTAAAGCTTCAATTCGTCTTTATTACTCAGTCTAGTTGCAAAGCTCTTTTCAAAATTAGTGAGTCTACTGTTCTGTCCAAGAGATAGGAATAAAAACTGGCAGCCATTTGGTTTGTCAATTTCATTAATTAGCAGCTAAAGACTAACATTTGTTATACGTTTTAGCAAAGATAAATCAGAAGTTTTCATTTTGTTCGCTTCTTAACATCTTATATCTTTGAATACCAAATAACAAGTGCAAGGCGAATTCATTAACGAGGTGGGTTTTGTTTACCAGCTGATGTAAGTAACAATGTCAAAAAAAATGTTTGTTTTTTGTGTATTTTGTTTCGATATTCAATTTCGTATTCATATTAGTCATAAACCCTCATATGTACTGCATGTATCCTTAACGATACGCACTCTGGAAATTCTTTAGGATTACTATTTTAAAGCCAATTATATATTAGAATTAAGTCGCCGTAGTAGGTAGTGTGTTGGCTTATTAGACGAAAAGCCAGGGTTCGAGCCCCAGGCCAGACATCAAATTGAAACACAAAAAGTATTTCTTCGGCGACTTCCTCTCAGCAGATTTCTGGCAAAAACTCTGAGAGTAAATAAAATTGCCATGAAAAGTTTCTCAAAAATCTGTCGCTCGGAGTCGACTTTAAACTGTAGGTCCCGCCACTCATATATAAAATTAACACGCACAACATAAGTGGTGTGAGGAACTAGATCATAATCCTGATTGAAGAGTATGTATATATTAAAATTGTTGCAAGATGATTAACAATATTTAAGCCTTTAACACTAAATACATATATTTATAGTTATTTAGGTAAGAGTGATGAATTACCAAAAAAAAAAAAATTCATGTCTCCAACTAGGTGCCTAAATTATGACTGAAATAACTTGTGTGTTATTTTTAAAACAAATTCTCTTTCTGAAGATTGGGATATAGGGATTAAAACAAATTGGACCAATCTTCTGTTGAAAATTTGTTATTATAAGAAATAACGTTTGCAGCTGATATTTTTTTTAATTTACAGGTTACTGCAGCACCTTATGTAATGTAATAATAAAATTCATAAGAATTTTCAATATATAAAATTTATTTAGTTTTTTTTAATTGCTTTAACTAATTTCCTATGGAGGTTTGAGGGTTAATTTTTTTGACAAGATGTGTACATTTTTACAAAAACAAAATCCCTGTTGTTTTTGTATTGTTGTACTTATTGTAATACTATTCCCACCTCGTTAATGAATTCGCCTTGAACAAGTGCTTAGCGACTACAACTGTCTTCAGTGTTTTGATTACAAAAACAAATATAAACGCGTTTAACAAATTTATCGTTTCTTTTAACGTTTTTTTTTCATTTTTTTTTTTATATTTTTTGCCGTCATCTATTTTTGGGGAATTTTGAAGCGATTTAATAATGACTGTCGGACAAGCGTACCCATAAAAAAGATGCGAATGTTTTTCAAGAGTGTGCTTTTGTTACTCATGTCTTGGTCGTACTATGTACGAGAGTATAAAAAATAGAATAATAAATCTACAATACAATACAGGGTACTAATAATTAAACCTGTTTTTTTTCGATTTTTTTTAAACAATTTTAAAATGACTTTGCATTTTTAGTTTAAACATTAATTTGCATAATTTATTGAAAGATATTTCGATTAGATGAGATATCGTATGTGATTACCATGCAATATTAAGTTATCGATGTTTGTAGAGGAAGTATTGATCAATAAATCAATTAAATTAAGAAATTTCAAATCAATTGCTAAGATTTGGGAATAAAATTTACATTCTTATAGCCCCTATAGGCAATGTCTTAAGAAAATAAATTGAAAAAGAAAACTGCAACGCGGTAAATTAATTTAAAATAAATTTTTTTTGGAACTTAAGATGATAATGAGTCCGATTTTTGTTTACTTTTTTAAATAAATCTGATTATATGGCATCTAAAATTAGCTTCCAATGCTTTAAGTGTTGCAAGTTCGACCACATAAACCAAAGACTTAACATTGCCCCATAAAAAGTAAAGCAGAGGCACAAAATCTAACGAACAGGGGACCAGTGAACAAGATCAATCCTGGAAATCCTAATCAATCATTTAATAAGTGCCTAGTATGTCAAGTCTTGTTGAAAGCAAATGTCATTGATGTTTAGCTGATGTTAAGTTGGCTTGATGGCGCTCGCCACACATACTAAAGTCAGCTCATTGCTCATTTCGAAAGAAATAAAAACAGAAAATGCCTACAGCGTGCAAACTATTTCAAAGCAAATAAACAAAACGCGTTATTTATTCAACAAGCCCTCGTATTATCGTATTGATTTAAAATCAATGTTTGTTAGCGTATCCATCGCAATTGTACGTGGTTTATAAAATTACAAAAAGAGTTTTATCAAATTTTGTTATTTACTATTCTAGAATATTTAATTTAAACAAAAAACATTAAAGTTTGCTAAAAATTCTTCCTTATCTTTGCTTAACTTTGTTGAAATACTGAATCATTACTTTTGAATGTTAAAGCGGCGGCGTTATTTGAAATTAACGATATGGCCAGTAAACTCTTTGGGCTACTGTTTGTTATTTCTATTACCGCTTAGATAACAATAATTTGTTGAAGGTGATCGTTCGATCAATTGATCTATTTATATGTTTTTTTCTTCACTTGAAATTAAATACTGATCAGCACATTTCTGTGTTTGAGGAAAATGACTTGACACTTCACCCACTGAGAAGTGGTTGATAAAATTAAATTATTCTTTAAGTTAAAGCTTATGAATAAGAATTTTATGTACGATGTTTATATTGTCCATCAGTTGTATGATATGCGAGATAAAACGTAGGGGATCTGTTATCTAACTGAAGTGAAACAAAAATTTCCATTCAATTTACATTAACAAATAAAGATTCTGCAATAGGTTTGGGCTACAATTCGTGTGGTGTTCAGTTTCCAATATGCCAAAGAAACTGGATCTTTGGTTGGATATGAAACTTCAATTATAATCATCCGAAATTACTTTCGATTGCTCTTGGTTTCAGATCGTGTGGCATCCAAATTCCAATTGTTGCTTATTTATTTATTGATTTATGTGGTTAATGCTAATAAAATATTATCTTGACTATTTCATGGTTGAATGGACACGAAGAATACGTCATGTTTTGCAGATTTTCATGAATCAGAGCAAAATCATGAGCCAGCCAAAATGTGACAATATTGTTTATGGCACCGTAGCCGTCATTTGAGCTCTATTTGGTTTAGTAAATTTCATTTTTCTAGTTTTAGTGTTAAAAGTTTAGTTGCCTACAATATCTGTCAAAAAATGAATACTGTCGAGTGTAGGGTGTATAGGTAGGGTTTCGATTTCTCTAAAACCTTGCAATGAAAAAAATATTATGGGACCACTTGAATAAGGTTCAATTCAAAAAAAAAAGTCGAAGAATGGGTTCCATGCGAGTTAATCCAAAAGAGATCATTTCTGTATTGCAACGAAATATAGACATTTGTAGGGTAACTCCCCAAAAAACATGAAGTAGATAATGTAGTCAGTGTTGAGTGTGAATTAACTGCAATATGTTGTTCCAGAAAAGTCGCCGTAGTCTAGTAGGTAGTGAGCTCGTTCATAAGACGCCAGACTGTGGCTTAAAACCCAGCTATGACGTTTCAGAGGAAACGAAATATGAATCGGTGACTTTCCTTCAGCAGTCTTCTGGCAAAAACTCTAAAAGTAACAAAATTGCCTTAAAAAGTTTCTCGCAAATTTGTCGTTCGAAGTTGTATTTGAACTATAAATCCATTCGTGGTTAAAATAAACACGCACAACATGGGTGGTATGGGAAGCTAGGTCGTAATACTGAATAAAGGATCTTAATGACCAATAATGAACGCAATTTCATCATAACATCTCTGAAAGAAAAACTAGGTTCCGGAACTTATGTCACAAACGTTAAAGACGAATCTGGTCCAAAGGCATTCAAAGTTCCAGAAATGCAAAAAAAATTGGAGGTTAAAAAAGATCGAGAAGTTTTTAAAGGATTTTGAACATGTCTGATGCCTGACTTTTCTCAGCTTCCTGGATAAGAATTCTACGTTGCAAGTAGAATAATTCCACGTGCAAAATTATCGAAATATCGTGAACAATTTTTATTATTTAAATAAGTCGAACCGAACTCAAAGAAATATTGCATTTGATTGCCGTTAAATAAATTCCAAACACGGCCAAAGAATTTCTTTGTATTTACAATTATTTTTTAAAACACCCTTTTGAGTTTCTTTAATTTTTTCTAGCATATTAGAAAATATATTTTATTTGCAAATATAAAGGGTATTAAAGATTAAAAAAGCGTCTTAAAATAGAAAATTATTATAATTATTTATTGTAGTCCAATTTGGTCGGAGAAAATTTCATAACTTTGTATATAAAATTTTTCAATAATTTTTAATGGCCATATTAAATTACAAATGACAGGTATAAGTACTTATTATGAGACCGCAAATTAACCTCACGACCACAACAATGTGTAAGCTTTTAAATAGAGAAGCTCTTCTCCCTTTTTTATTCTCCCTTTCTTTATTTTGCAAATGTTTAAACGAATATAATAATACGAATAAGTTACACCTTTTGTTTTCGTTATTTTCATAATGGCAAGGAAAATTATAACATTGGCATATGGTTGGTACAAGTATTTTGGATTAATTTTCACAGTTTTCCCCCTTCAGTTGCAAAAAAAAAGACCAAGCCAAACTGTAATTAACACATCGTCGTCATTTGTATTTCCAATGAATTGTGACGCGGTTGAATAGATATTAATATTGTATTTTTTGTTGTTGTTGTTTTGTTTTAAACAGTTTTTTTTTTGTATTATATTTGCTTGGTTTAAATAATACAATTATTGCTTTTGTTATTTGTTTATTGAGAATTTAGTCTTGTTAAATATATGTATGTAGGCATGTACCTACGTGTACATAGATATTGAGTAATTGAGAATTCTTAGCACAATTCATATCAGGGATGGTAAATGATATTGTTGTTTTGAAATGTTTTTTTTCTGTTTGTTTACCTATTTGAGAATAAATATTTTTACTATATGGTCTTCCAACAGATTAGTCATTTATTCAGTTTGTTTTTCTATCGGTGACCGTAGACAGGGACGTCTGTTCTGTGAATTGGCTCTGGAGGAATTGGCGATTGATCGCAATTTTTTATCGAAAAATTATCTTCAGTTATTGAGGCCTATTTCTGGATGAATGGGTATGTGAACAAACAAAATTGTCAAATTTGAAACGATACCAAACCAATCCAAAGCGTCCAATGCATCCTGATAAGGTCACTGTTTGGTGTAGATTTTGAGCTGTGGGTTCATGTTTTTTTGAGAACGACTTTGGTTAGGTAATTATAATTACCAACCTTTTTTGTCCCGAATCGAATGATTTGTATACCTATGACATGTGGTTTTAATAGAACAGCCCTGCCCCCCAGCTCATGCCACATTAGATGTTCTAGACGAGCACTTATTACATGACAGAGTTATGGAAAATTGAACATTTCAGATGCCTCTTACCACCCAGAGAAGCAATTGAACGAAATAATACTTAAAAACTGTCTTTTACGATAATTTTAAACGACTTCACTCTAAAGGATTACTTTCTCTGCTCCTTCTTTATTAATCACACAGTTTTCTACACCGCCATAGATAATATAAAAGTACAATTATATCATATTTTCCGTCCCTGAATTGAGTATTTAAATACAATTTTTAACACATTTATCGTACAGAGAGAAAAACAAAGATAAGAATTCGTACTACAAATCGTTTTGTTAGCATATGTAGCCGATGCCAATAAACGATGTTCGTCAGTTATTTCGTTATAAAGAGGCAAAAAGTGTAATAACAAAACGAGAGTTTATTCTCTTTTTAATTAATTATTTGCTACTCACAGAGGTATTTTGTTTTTTCTTCTTATTTATTTGTTTTAAAAACAAAGAAAAAATAAAAACAAAACCCTCCACAAAACAAATATTCCCGCAGAATAGGGCGGGAGCGTATAATCATCGTATGTTTTCGATTTAAGTTTCTTAGTTTTCGTATGGGAATATACTATGTATGTACAAATTCTCTTATTGTTTAATATTATTATTATTATTATTGTTTGTTGTTGTTGTTTTGCTTGTTTGTTTTGTTTTAATAAGAAGAAACCTATCATTATTAGTTTATTACGTTGTTATTTAAATTGTATTTTAGTTATTTTATTTCTAAGATTTTCTAATAAAGTTTTCTTTCTACGGACTGATAAAAGCCTTGGCTACTGTTGCTACTTGAAATAGTGGAATTATAGTAGAAACTATTGTAAACCATATCATTATTGAGATGGATATTCAGCTTCTATGAGTCATGCTGGAATGTGCATGCATTGATAAACAATTTTAATATTTTGTCGCCACTGTTTTATAAAAGTAGTCGTTCACATATGGATCTATTTTTTAATGCGTTCAAGTTTTAAAGTGATAGGCTTTTGAAAACAATTTGGAATGTCAGTAACCTGATGCCTAATTATACTGTTTTGAGTTTATGCGCTATGATGCTAAAGGTAGTTAAATCTAGTCTAGTAGTTAGTGTGTTGGCTTATTAGACGTGAGGCCTCGGTTCAAACCCCAGTCTCCAACTAAACGAAATATGAAAAAATATTTCTTCGGCGACTTCCTCTCAGCAGATTCTTGGCAAAAAATCTGGGAGTAAATAAAATTGCCATGAAAAGTATCTCAAAAATCTGTCGTTCGGAGTTCCACCACTCATGTATAAAATTTAACACACACAACATAAGTGGTGTGAGAAACTAGGTCGTAATCCTGACAAAGGGTTGTAACGACCAATTATGTATGTATGTATGATTACGCCATACACGGGTATTTTATTGATGTAATTTAGTTTACAGTAGCATATTGATTGACCTATCTTAACGTGATTTTTCTTCTTGATATTATCATTGTTTAGTCAAAATAAATGTTAAATCTTTCTGAAATCAAAACCTTTTGGGTTTTCCTCAGATCTTACATCGAATAACGCATATTAATCTTGGATCCTTGCATTTGAAAAAATAAAATAAACCCCTCTGGGTATATTTATTAGTTGCAGAAAACTTTCATAACCATTATTCATTAAATCTCAGTGAATAATAAACAGATCATGTGACGCTTATATTGATTTTATTTCAAATTCGTTAAAACATGTGCTATTACTAGCAACTTTTGGTAATCGGGTTCGAAGCTAAGCTAAGTTTACATTCTGGTATTTAAATAGCTTTAGGCTTGATTATTCTCTTTAATAACTTACAAATGTTGGCTGACAACCCAAACATTATAACAGGATTCTAATGTTTACCGCAGTTTTGACAAACGTTAGATATGAACAATGCCAATAATAGCTTTGGCTTCAAGGACATTAATCGTTTAGTGTAGAGTAATAAGTTTAAAAATTATTTAAACAGCACAAGTTAAATCAGTTAATTAACTCGTCTATAGCAATCATAGCCGCATAATAAAAACTATGATACATTGGCATACATTCACTTTAATGGGCCTGCCTGAAAGTCCTTCAAGAAGAATGTAACAGTATGCGTCACAGTAATGCAACTTGATGAGACTAACTATCTTTTCAGGCAGTCCTTTGTCCGCTAGTACTCCCCAAGATAGCTCATTTGAAGTCAAATAAAGACGAGGATTGTTCGACAGCGACTCTTGATATGGTAAATGAAAGATTTATTTCGTCTAAACCCAGCTTGTTCTCTGCATAACTGTAATGCGATTATCTTGTTGAAGATGCTAAGGAATTTGATAACTCTTCAATTAGAACTGTCATACAGGTTACCCTTTTTAGAAGGTTTATTCTGCGACCTTTATTAAGAATATGTTACCTGTGCCAAATAAATTTATTTTTTCATTTAATTATTGACTAAAATCTTATGCTCGAAGTAGTGTAACCGACCAAAGTCTCTGATGAAAATTGAAATTCTCACACTGACAGACTAGCCCACTTCCCACTGAATTATGGCCAAATTGGAAAGTTTTATTAAAACCAGATTTTAAATCACTATGTCGATAACAAATCAAATTCCTAAATCACTAAAACTAGAGACTACTGTGACATACACATGTACTGCATGTTACTTCTATTTGACGTGCATTTAATATTGTTCAGTTGTTTCAACATGTTTAGTTGATGGACTGACTACATTTACACAATAATATCGCATGGCGATCTATTGCTCTTAAGCGAAAAATATAGTCTGCGTAATTCCAATTATACATTTTTTCTATTTCACAATGCTTAGCCTCAAATATAATCGAACTATAAAACATTTTCTCTTAAAGTGTTTCAATTCGATTACTTCTATCAGATAATCGACATAAATGGCGGGACCTTTTCCAGTGATACATTTTGTCTAAACTACTAAAATTTTTTCAGAAATAAGAAAGGAAATAAAAGCTTGAAACAAAAGCAAAAATATAACAAATTGGCGTAAAAAGTTTGCATGCCAATATAAGTTTTTGTAGTAAACAATGCAATGATGTAAACCACATTCATAAAATAATATTATTAATGGAGTATTAGATTTCGTAGTCCATAAACAATTTATTTTAAATATTATTTTATGAATATATATAATTTCCTACTTACTCAATTGGTCATTACTAGCATTTAGTCAGGATTACGACCCAGCTTCTCACACCACCCATGTTTTGAATTAGAAAACGTGTATCTTTAAAACAATTGCCCTGTACTTATAATAAAACTCTAGAGAGCCAATGCTTGGAAAACAAATTTTACATCCGATAAGTACATATTTACACTTCTTAAACGGGTGTGCAGTGTGCTATAACGTTCGATTGTTTGATTTTAAAGATAATTCATAATGTGTGGTGTTCGAAAAATTTAAAAAAAAATTCACGTAATATCCATGGTAATATTAATTTTAATTGCTTCAGACAACAATTTTAGCTTCGTTTCGTTAGAAAAATTTCTTAGAATTACTCTTTGCTGTAAATATTCGAACCCTATTTTTTCCCGATTATAGGAATGGTAAGAAAATGTCGCCGGAAGTTAAAAAAATTTGTTACTGAGATGACGCTGTAACACGAGGAATCGCAGCCCAGTGATCTGTTCGTTTTCGGTCTGATAATTTAGAACTCAAAGATGCAACTCTCTTTTGGTCAACCAATCACTAAAATATCGATAAAGTCAAGAAAAAAATTGAAGAACGAACGGCACATAAGCATTGTGGATGTTGCTAAGACATTCATTACCAAACCGTAATCAATCAATTGAAGGGTGTAGGATACAATAAGAAACTGCATGTGTGGGAGTCATATTAATTAACAGCAAATAGTTTAATAAGCCGAATTTTCATTGGCGATTCGCTGAAACGGTATCAAAACATTTCCAAAGCGAATGATTACAGACAATGTAAAGTGAATAATATACGATAGTTAAGTGTCAAAAAGATCATGCATGAAGCACGGTACTGTGTAACGTATACGAAAGGTAGTGCTGGTGAGATTGGCTTAAAATTATTCACTATAAGATTCTGTAATCTTCTTCTATCGTTTGATATCTTTTGCCAACAAACGTCCGGACTTGATCAATAAAAAATGTGCTCTAAACCATCATGACTCGATGACAGAACTTGCTTGATATAATCCGGACCGTGCACTCTCTTAACTGTGTGAATTTAAATTCCGTAGAGCCCTGTAAAATGCAATTCGATCAGTTTTTCGCCCAGAAATTCTACTTTAATGGCTTCATCCCAAAATGCCACATTTAAAATAGAACAAAAAGGTGTTTCATTTTTGGTCTAATTTGTGACCTGTCGCCGTAATCTAGAAGTTGCTTTGTTGGCACCGTAGTTCAATAAGCAGCATCTTGTGTTCTTAGACTGCAGCCCACATGGTTCAACCCCACTTCTCGAACAAAACGAAATGTGGAAAAAAATATTTTTTTCTTTTTAACAATTATCTGGCAAAAACTCACCGCTCATGGATAAAATTAAAACACGCAACATGAGTGGCGTGAGAAGCTAGGTCGTAATCCTGACTAAAGGGTTGCAATGACCACTTAAGTAAACAAGTTGTAACCGAATTTGTAATCGAATCTAATATTTTGAATATGTTTGTTGCCAATTCTCATATAAGCACGCGTTATATTTGCACTCACTTCTGATGGCTTAGAAGAATATTAAATAAATTAAACATACATACTTATTGTATGTATATATGTAAACTAGTCAAAAGATCAACTTCTATATCAGTTTTCTATGTAGAAAAGAAAGAAAGAATTTAAATACGAAATATAATCGACTAGAATTTAAATTTTTTCAAACTTTTACCATTTTGTATACGAAAAGAGAAAGAAAAACAGAATGAAATAAATTTTCGAAATAAAAATTTCAATTTTAATACCGGTTTAATGGAGGCGGCGCTTTTAAAACGCCAAGCTTTGTTCATAAAATTATTGATGTACGTAATTATTAAATTTTTTTAATTTTTTTATTTTGTTTTTTTTTTATTTATTTCTGCTTTAATGGAAATGATTTAAAATTTTGCTGTATTCTTGCTGTATTTTTTAAATATTTTATTTTAATTTTAAATATTTGCAATTGTTATTAGTGGTGCTGTAGTATTACATACATACATATGTTTGTACTTATTTGCTACTGTTGTTGTTTCTGTTGTATTAGTAGTTTAAAAATGGACTTTGTATCTAAATTTAATAATTTTTGTATTGCTTATTAATAATCACCTTTAATTTTAATATTTTTTTATTTTAATTTCTCTTTGTGGGATTTTTGTGTTGCTAAAAAACAATTTTTTCTTATTTTCAATATATAATGATGACCACTGTTGTTGTTGTTGTTATCGATATTTTTTTTTTTGTTTATATTTCTAAGATAACAAATCAGTTTGTTCTTAGATTTTTGATTTGTATTATTTTTGTTGCTGCTTTTTTTGCAATAATTTTAAGAAAAACACTTTGTTTATTTATTAATTTATTTATTTATTAAGTATTCGTTCTAATTTTTTTTCAAATCTACACAAAATAACGTGTTTACTTTTCAAGAACACTTAGTTATTCACTTGTTTTTTTGTTATTTCGCTTTAAAACGAAATAATTTGTATTTTTCAAATGCTTAACTTTTGATTTTTTTTAAATTTTTTTCAAATTGTATTTGTTGTTATGGTTGTTGTATTGAATTTAATAGTTTAGTATTATTAATAAATACCACTATAATAAAAGTTGTTGTTGTTGTTATTTATTTATTTTATTCTTTTCTTCTTTTTTTGTATCGCTTTATTTGTTTGTGCCACTATTTTCTCTGGTTTCTTGTATTTTTTTTTTCAATTTTTGAAACTCGTGTCACTCTATCTGTCACTGTATTTAATTCGAAAACAAAACACAATAGAAAGAAAAAACAGAATATAAACGATATGACTTGGTCTACACAAGAGCTGCCGTAGTACTATACGCTCAGAAAAAATAATCAACAACTAATTTGAAAAATTTTACTCTAAACGACAAGTGTTTACCGAAGCGTGTATACTTACGAGAGTGTATACATATGTATGTATATACGTAGGTACGAAAGAGCTTCAAACGTGTTGAGAAACTGATAAAAAGTCGTCTCGTTTTGTTTAAATGTTTTTCATTTCGAAAAGAAAAATAATAACAAAACAAAAATGCAATGCAACCACATATGTTGTATAGTCAGTCTATCTAATTCGTTGTTGAATTACATTCATTCATTGCGATAAGAATTGATAACAATTTTTATTACTTTACTCTCAATCTCTCACTCTCAGTCTCAGTCTCAGTCTGTGCTTCTCTTGGTTATTTGCTTTCACTACTCTAACATCTATGAAATATCGCTAAAAAGTTTCCTGCCTGTCCCAACTCTAGGGCCTCATGCACAAATATCACAACTAGTGTGGTGACGTGTGAAATCGATGGAACTTATAAATTATTATTGAAATTTTAAATAAATTTACAAAATTCACTCATTGAATTGTTGTCCATCTGGTTTGTATAAAAATCAGAAAAAGTATTTTTCATAGCCTATCAAACTATACTTGCACTAACGAAAGATCTTTAAAACGATTCGGTTTTGAAAAATTATTTGAATGACATTTCTATCCTGTTGGCTACGCCGTATATGGCCCAATTTTGGTATACTTTTTCAAGTATTTTTAGTTATTATCTCACTGATGATAGATGTCGTCTATTGGTTGATCCACAACGGATCAAAAAAAGAGACTTAAACCAAAGTTTAGTGAGATCAAATCGCATGACCTTGGCCATTAATGCTTCAAAACGTAATATTAACTGATCACCAAGTTCATAGCATCGTTTACCGTCTTGTTGAAACCATATGTCAACAAAGTCCAAATCATCCCTTTTTGACAAAAAAAAAAAAAACAGTCTCAGTAATCTTTGCACAGTGCGTTGATCTATTGGCTATTTCGCTGCTGGTAAATGACGTCACTGGCCTATAAATTACACAAAACAATGCCTCTTTCAACTCTTGAACAACCTCTGGCTGTTCCTCACGTCAAATTGGGTCCGTTCTCCGCTGAAGATAATTTATCGATTTACGATACTTTGTTCTAACTCATGGTGTATTAATGGTCAGACAAATTAAGATCCTTGGCGCCATTGAAGGAATGGTTGTAAAGACTAACATGGAAAAAAATTCAGCTAAAGTTGAATATGACGCACAGAGTGACATGATTCAACAGAAACGGATCGATCAGAACGTATCGTATGTGGCCCTACAGGCTCCTCTGCATCTGGTAGTGAAGACCAGAGGCATGGAATACGAGATTCATCAGAAATTATCATGATCTGACGATCTGCCCTTTGGATAGAAGCTGTAGACCCCATGACTTTGGAAAGTATATAACTAATAAATAGTTAATCGGGTTTTATCTTAATACTGTAGTACTGGTACAGGGGCGGGGTACCTTTTATTTTTTTGAATAGAATCTAAGGCAATAAGAGAATTGATAATTCGGAATGGTATACTTGGCGGAGGTATATCATGGCTTATTATAGGAGGGATTCAATTCACGGCTCAGACTCCTAGCCCAGAACGAAATATGAAAAAAAATATTTCTTTCGGCGACTTCTCTTCAGCAGTCTTCTAGCAAAAACTCTGAGAATGCAATAAAATTGCTATGAAAGATTCTCAAATCTGTTGTTCGGAGTCGACATTAAACTGTAGGTTCCGACGCATTACATTAACACATAAACAATATGAGTGGTGTGTGAAGCTAGGTTGCAATCCAGACTAAAGGTTTGTAATGACCAATTAAGTAAGAAGTAATATATGGATGTACATATGTATATGCATGTATATATGTATGGTTGTATTTTTTGGAAACATATAATCGATTCTTAATTATTAAGAAACAGCGTATGTAAAGTTTTAATGAAAAGAAAAAACAATTTAAATTTAAGCAAATTAAAAAAATTAAAAAAAAAAATCATCTTTCAATAATGCCCTGCAAAAATTGCCCTATCGTGGTACAACAGTTGAAAACCCAAGTGTTAACGTGATTATCTGAAGAACAAATGGATGGATTTGCATACAGTTAATCTGGACACTAAATCGTCTTAGAATCGTTTACGTTGCCTTAGTGGTACCACAGCATAAATCAAATTGGAACTTTATGCAAGTAAAAAAACCTATCCAAGAATGGAGTACTTAGATGATACGGATTAATAACATTTTCTAGGAGTAATTTTTGTATGCCACCTAAAGACTGAATGTGTTCCCTACACATTCTTTTAGTGTTCCCATAAGTAACGTTTAAATGAAACTCTATGCAGGCAGCAGACTCTATTGAAGACTATTCCTTTTGGATACTGCTTTGATAAGGTTCTTTGAATTTATCAGAATTGAAGAAACTGTTAGCTAGAAAAAATGTTGACCTCATCTTAGGGAATGATTTAAGGAGATTAAACCAATGCATCAGATGCATTGCAAATAAAACAAGATGATGTTATTTTTTGTAGAGTTTCTTTCTTTTATTTAATGTTTCTTTTTCTGTTTTTTATTATAGTTTTCTGTGTGTTTTTGTTATTGTTTTTTATTATTTATATTTTTATTACAATATACACTGTATTAAATTTAAAATATTAATTTTATTCCCTTTATTAATTTGTTGTTGCTGTTGTTTAAACTAAGTTTTTCTTACATACATTTGAAATTATTTTCTTTATTGTGAATTTAATATTATTTTTTTTTTTTTTTGTTTAGATATACAATATAATTTTGTTTTTAAGAATTTATTTTATTGCTGTTAACCAGTGCTTATATATTATATATTGTATATCAAGATTAAATAAATTAAAACTATAAAATATTATACATTTAAATATGTTTTAATAAAAGTTATTTTTTGTTTAATTAAATTAAATTTTTAATAAAATTCACTAAATCAATTAACTAAATTTATAGTTGGTATAACTATACAAAAAGGCAAATAATAATTTTTTTTTAAGTAATTAATACGATAAAATTTTTGATATTTTTTTTTAAAGGAAATTGGAATTTAAATTGTTTATTTTATTTTATCAAAAAATGGAAGATTTATTAATATTTTTGGAAATTGAAAAAAAATTAGTTTTTTTTCACAAATAAATTGGACGGACATACCTTAAAAATAATATAGAATTTTGAAAAGAAAATGAATGAAGAATGAAGTATTAAGAATTGAAAGGAAACATTGTTTTATTTGAAATAAGGACAGTTACTAGTAAAGTGTTACTCTTTTTTTAAACCCAAACCGAGTTTTTTAAATTAATTTTTCAATTTTATAACGTTTCATTGTAAAATGTTTTTATTTTTCATTTATTTTACTTGTAATGACTGTAAAATGTCGGTTATAAAGTTTTCGTTTAAATTTTTATAAAGATTTTTATTTTATATTCTATTGTTTTTAGCTTTAATATTTAAATTTTTGTTTTTTTATTCTTTTTAAGAGTAAAATGCATCCAAAAAGTTTCTTTTTTATTATAATTTTTTGTTGTCTTTTTGTTTTCCTTTTAATATTGTTTTCTGTTTCATTAAATGTTGTTGTATGTATACTATTTTTTTTACTAATTTTTTTCTACGATTGACATTTGTTTTTAGTTGCTAAAAAAATATCTTTTTAGATAGTCTTTCTGTAATTATTTGTTATATTTGTTATGCGATAAACAATACATTTATTTGAAATGAAAAACATAAGGATTTAATTTTTAGAAGAAAAAAAATTAAAAAAAAAAATTGTTATGAAAACAAGAATTTTAGCACAGAAACTGCATGCTTACTTTCTATGTGTTCTTGAGTTTAATAGCATACTTGCCCAATTATATACATGCCTACATATATATATTTGTTCATTACAACCCTTCAGTCAAGATTACGATCTAGCTTTTCACACCATTTGCCCAAATACAAACATTTATTCTTAAAATGCTTTAAATAGGTTTGTGTCTTGACTATACAATTAGAATAATAATGTGAAAATAACCAATTTTAGTATGATTAATTTATTAAATTAGAACTCTAACCCAAATGTTAGCTAACACCACTTTAATTTCGAGGACAGAATATAGTTCTTAAGCCGTATATTAACAATCTATGGTACAGAAAATTGATTTCTTGAAATTCAAGAAGAGCTAACAACTTTTTAAAGTAACTTTTAGACTTTAACATTGGGAAAGTTTCACCCTCTTAAGTTTTGAAAGTTAGTATTGAAGAATACATAATAAATAGTTATCAATTTATGTCCAGATATGCAAACAACTTCGGGGAACATAATTGTCATCATTTGAGGAATATTTTTTAAAGTAAAATTTGAAATTATTTGTGGAAAAAAATATTCACGATAAAACTGAAGTATATATAATATATCTGAGATAAATAATATTTTAAAAATTTGCTAAATAGTAAATATATAAATATTATCGTGTTGATGTTTTTGTTTTGTTAAAAGAAAACAAATTGGAAACAAAATTAGATTCGCTGTAGAATAAAAATTTTGAATGAAGATCTACAAATAAAAAACTCATTAGAAACAAAGAAAGTAATAAATAAGATAATATAAATAACAATATAAAGTATCTAAAATAAAGTATGACATATTCATTCACAATACATTCACTTTTTTATTAAGTTTTTAATATTCATTTATTTTTTATTTCTTTAATTTCAATTTTTTATTATTATTGTGTAAAACTTCATTTTTGCAAGTATTCCAAAATATATGTATACAATATAATATATATATTTTCTATTTATTATTTTATTTTTTAAATACAATATTTTTTTTCTTTTCTGTTCTTTTTTTTTTTGATTTTTATATAAAAGTATTTATTTTAATAATAATAATAATATTTTTCTTTTAAATATTATGTTTTTAATTTCATAAAGAAAAAGCAAGATTTTAAAAGTAATTATATATATTTGATAAATTTGTAATTGAATTAAAAAAGAAAGGAAATTATTAGTAAAAGTTATTACAGAATAAAACAAGGGAAGAGGCTATGGATTTTAATTATTTAAACTTTTGTTTACTATTAATTTCTTTTAAAATATACATTTCAGTTGTTATTTGTTTTTCTTTTTTAATTTATATTTAATTTCTTTATATATGATTTTCTTTTCTATATATATATTACATTGATTTTGTTGTTGTTGTTTTAAAGACATCTATACAATACATACATACATAAATTACACAGTACAATTTACTAAATAATAAATTTATTAAAAAAGAAATTTATTTATGAATAGTTTGAGGAAATATAAATTAAATCATACATACATACATGTATATGTACATACATATGTACATATATATTTTTTATAACTTCCAATTGATTCAAAAGAAAAATTGCTGGCAATTATTTTAAAAGTTTTTTCTGATCATCCATAAGCATTATTTTTTAGTTTTTTTCCCAATCAGTTTAGAATATGTTGACAAATACAGTATCAAACAAAACTAATGCAGGGATACCTGTATGCTATTAAAACATGTAACAGGGAGTTGATAATCTAGAGAATGACTAGAAGAAATAGAAATTATTATTTTCACATTTGCGGAATGTTAGCCTTTTGAACGATTGTAAAATAGCCAAGATATTAGCCAGTGTATGACACTTTTCTTATTCGATTTGAGATACATACACATAACATATCGACGCCTCTATTCTATAACGTTCTAAGTACACTTAGAACGTTTTTAATGTTTTTAATGTAAATTCTACGTTCTCTAACTTAAATACTGTCAAAATTTGGTTAAGATGCGCCCATCCGTTCCGAAGTTATAGGGAAACATCTACTTCGAATACCCATATAAACGTATAGCGCGTGAAAACTTTGAGAGCTCATAACTTAAAAAACACTTTTTCGACTTAGAATGTTATAGAACGGAGGCGTCGATATATAATTGATCGTTACAATCCCTTTGTCAGGATTACGACCTAGTTTCTTACACCACTTATGTTGTGTGTGGTAATTTTATTCATCAGAGATGGGGCCTACAGTTTGAAGTCGACTCAGAACGACATATTTTTGAGAAACTTTTCATGGCAATTTTTTTTACTCTCAGAGTTTTTTGCCAGAAATCTGCTGAGAGGAAGTCGCCGAAGAAATATATGTTTTTCATATTTAGTTTTTTTGGAGATGTCTAACTTTTTCGAAAATTATTTCTTTTGATTTGAAATACTCGGTAACCATTCTTGTAATAGAATGTAGGATAACTGGAAACGAGGTGAAGAAACTTTCATGAATTTTTCTCGCCTGAATATTTAGACAAGCTCAATGCCTGCCAATTCAGTTGTTAACGGGCGGTAAACAGTCCTTCTCGTGGACTAGATAGTTGATGTTTCATTTGCCTCTATTGAAATTAAGGTTTATGGTGTGCCGAATAAAAGAACCTAGGCAAGATGATCGGTTAAACCGATCATATTTATATTATTCTCTAGGTAGCGCAAACGCCACAATACTTAACGCAGTTAAAAAAATTTCGAAAATAAATAATTTGAAATTGTTAACATATTCTATATAATAGCAGCTTTTTTAAAAGGAAATTAAGATTTCATAATGAATATATTTTGCTTATTGTTTGATAAGATTTAAAAATAAATTTAAGAATATTCTATTCAAAATTTATTCTATTTAAAATTATGAGCAGTTGTAAGACATTTTCTTAATTATATAATACGACGAGTACATCTAATATTAGTTACTCGCAACTTATCTTAATAAAATTAAATTCTAAATGAAATGTTATGTTTTTATTAATGATTTTTTCTTAATATTATTAAATTGTTAAATATAGTATATACCATATACTTAAATATTTAGCTATATTACACATATAAACTATGTCTTTATGAGTTTTTAATAAAATTTTAAATTAAGGAAATTTCTTAAATAAAATCAAAAATAAAATTTTCCTAAATTAACTAATAATTCTAATATAAAAAAAGGAAATATTTTATAATTCCTATAATTTGTTCTTTTTTTTTGTTTAATTTTGTTAAGAAAACAAGTGCAAGTAATAGTTGATATATAAATTAAAAACATACATACTTTACAATATTTTTTTCTTTTTTAATTTCCTTTTTTTGTATTTTGTTTTTTTTTTTTTTGTTTTTCTATGCATGTAATACATATAAAATATAAATATAATTAGAATATAATAATTAATAATAAATATAATAATATGATATGATAAATTTAAATTCCAACTACAAGAAATAGTTCGTTTGTCTTACCAATCAGCCCTAGAGTGTATAAAATATTTGAAGTATGATCTCTCAAAATATTTTTTATATGTTTTGTATGAATTTAATTAACGATATAATGAAAAGAAAAATTAAAAAAATTTAATTTTAAAGAATTTTAAAGTGTTTCCAAATGTAATTAATTTGGACAATTCCAATAAAATTCTTTTCAAAAATAAAATCGTTTCAATGAATTCAGTATAATTCTTTATTTTGCACACACTTCAATGATATTTAAACAACCATTAAACATTAATAATATATAATTTAATGATCGTTTGATTTATCACATCAAAACGGCGTTTGAAATCCCCTGCTTCATTTAGTACCGCGGATTAGGGTTCTGTATAAAAAAATATAACGTTCTTCATATCTTTAACATATCATGGCAAAGTGTAATTTTTGTGATACAGTACTTAACTACTGAGCACTCCTCTAATCTACTTGAGGTTTACCAGGTTCTGAACGAACAGAATTTTGATAGAAAATTTCACACTAGGATTTAAAGTACTGGAGCTCAGACATGGTCGGCTGGGGGATTCAGTAGTCTACACAGACGGTTTTAAACTTGAGAATAAAGTAGGGTGTTAATTTGCCTCCGTAGGGCTTGATCTTAGTAGGCGTACACTCTGACTACTGCAGTATGTTTCAGGTCGACATAATTTTCATACATTACGCATCTAAACTGAGCCTGAGTAAGGATTCTCTCTGACAATCAAGGTGCAATCTGGTTTCTTTCAGCTGCAGCCCTCAGGCCTAAACTGGTTTGCATTTATTGTAATTTATTTGAGTTTTGTGTTAATTTCTTGCGAATTCCAAGACTAATGCCGGCTGTGTTGCCGATAAACTTGTCGAGTCCTCCCAATTCACATACAAAATAGGTACATCTCTGTTTGTCGATTTGACAAAGAAATTTATTGTCGATTGACAAGTCCTTGGCTAAGAACAGGCTTCATAGCCAGACTCCTCTGGTTTAAATTGGATAGGATCAATTAACAATTTAAATTAAATCGTAAGGAGTTTCCTGTCAGTGTATCGATTGTCACGGTCTTTATCGGATTATCGGAATAGGAAAAATTATACCGCGTGTACCAAAGTTTTCAAATCATTACAAACTACAAATTCCTGTATCTCACTTACGTATCGTATCGTACGTACGTAATTAGTCATTACAACCCTTCAGTCAGGATTACGACCTAGTTTTTCACACCACTTATGTTGTGTGTGTTAATTTTATACATGAGTGGCGGGACCTACAGTTTAAAGTTGACTCCGAACGACAGATTTTTTGAGAAACTTTTCATGGTAATTTTATTTACTCTCAGAGTTTTTTTTGCCAGAAATCTGCTGAGAGGAAGGTGCCGAAGAAATAATTTTTGTATTTTATTTTGATGTCTCGCCTGGGGCTCGAACCCTGGCTTTTCGTCTAATAAGCCAACACACTACTTACTAGACCTCGAGCACTACGAAAATATCAGCGAACAGGATACAAGTTATAGGGGCTCCATTAATATTATAAATCCGCATCTGGAGACATTAAGAATCACAAAGTATTATTTTCTCAAAGAGGAGTGTGGAAGAATCAGTCATGAGCAGACCGACCAAAATTTGGTTCTCAAGCAGATCTTAAGAGTAGCAACTGATATATTTTGTCACAACTTCAACCTTACGGAAATATATCCAATTATCTCTCTAATGAAAGTGGCTGCCATCATGATTATTTATTAAATGTTTTAAGAATTTTAAGGGTATTTATGAAATATCAGGAATTTCTCGTAGTTCACAATGTATTCGGTTAGTTTCGAAATTCTTAGAACGAAATTCTTAGAACGAAATTTTCTCGATATTTGTCTACAGACACAGATAGACACGCCAGTTTATTATGCAATTTGGAATCCTTTCATATATTTGAATGCTATCGAACACTTATTGTTTTAGAAACTTTCTGTGTAAAGTAAGAAACGTCAAACTTCTCAGATTCGTTGATTACACGTATAAACCGTATATGCAAAGGTGGGTGTTCTGTCCTGGGTTGTAGTTGAATTGAGTTCTTTGAAAGAAAGCCCGTTCAGGCAATAGTTAGACATTTTAAAATCACTCTCTTAAGTCCGAATTTTTTACTGATAAAACTATCAAGCAAAGGGTTTGTGTTGAAAATTCTATTGAAGAACAAGCAAAACGATTATTTAAATCAAATCATTTACATTTGGAAACAGTGTAAACTTAAATTGTTTAATATTTTAAATTATAATTTTTGTTGTTTTAGCTGTGGTAATTTGTTGTTGCTGTTGTTGTAAATTACAAAGGAACACAATTACAAATGAGGATTTATTATGTATTAATTTGTTTAAATTGTTCGTTTTTTAAAAAATATATTATTATTATTTTCCTTTTCTTTATTTTATTTTTATTACTTGTTTTGTTTTGTTTTTTAATAATTATTGAAGTAGTGTTTTAGTGTGTTTGATTCAAGTACAAATAATGATTCTTTTTTTTTAATTTCTTTTGTTTTTTTTTTGTTTCTTTTTTGTTTTTGTAATTATACTTTTGATTGTTTGTTAAAAAGATGATAATAATTCTATACAGATTTTACAAGTTTTTTGTTTTAATTTTGTTTTTGTTTAAATTTATTCTTAAACACCCAAAGTAAATGAGTGACAGAACGCCCGAATCAGAAAGAAAGTATGAGAATATGAAAGTTTTTTTTCTATTTTTTTAATGTGGATTTCTTTTGTCTTTAATGGGAATGTAAATTACTTTCAACCCATTTATACAGTGATATTTGCGAACGTGCTACCCATTCAACATTAGAGGCTACGCTACTTAAAGTCATATTTAAGACGTCCATGCCAGGACCTCTACCAAAACGATGCACTAAAGATTTAAGCTGCACAAAGACACGTGAGGATTTGAAAATATTTTTTTATTTATAACAAATATGACAATATTGTAGAACTTACCTCATCATAATCAAACTTGGTAGCACCATACTGTGTTATGGCGGATATAACTTTTGCAAAAGCTAATGTACCTTGACCCATACGTGATTCTAAATCAAACCATTTGGCTTGCAAAAATCTACAGGCCATAGCACCACCTGTTGGTGTGCCCGCTATAGCTTGCAGAACTTGCACCACTTCTTTGGTAGGCAGCATGGTAACATGTGACAACAGGCGATTTTGTAGCCAAGCGTCTTTAGTACGACCTAATGCTCTTAGTAATTGCATGCGTTCCACATAACTTTCCGATGTACGCTGTAGCGTTACGAAACGTTCCCAACAATGTTGCCAATAAATGTATTCGCCCGATAGAATTGAACCAGTGTAAACGACCTTTTTGTAATGCATATAAGATAAGGAAACAAATTATTATTTTCTTATGCATTGTGATGGCCAGACTCTTACCTCTCTTAGATTAGGTGGTATTGCTGTTCCATTGTAGTAGAGAAATTGATTCAGCATCTTTTTTGAATTTGTTATGCTATCGATATCTTCCCATAAAACAGATGCCAGAAGAACTTCAGGTCGCATTAATCTATTGTGGAAAAATAAAGGAAATTATTAAGTTTTTATAGAAAACAGTTACACTTTTCATGATAAATGCAATTCAATAAGTCTACAAAAGTTATCTATCACATGTTATTATTTCAAATATTTCGTAAGAAGAAATTGAATTTATTATTATGGATTAGACACCTTTTCGTCTGCCCTTGTCTACGTAAACTACAGCACGAACGTGCTTTTTAATAAAAAAAAATCGATTCTTACCTCGTCGCGTCATCGCCCTCATCATTCCAGCCGATTTTCTCGATGACTGTTGACAATTTCATTTTGATAAACTCAGAAAGCATGAGAAAACATTCTGAATATTTTAATATGCGACGCCATTTTTCTAAGTGACGCAACGCCAATGCCATTGGACCCCAATTCGTTTCACTTGGTAAATACTGGACCATGTTCATGGTTATTTCGCATGGCAGCAAATTAGCGTGGCAGAGTGTAAAAGCATCGGATAAAAAACCCAAACGATCCTATAAAAAAATAATTCAAATTTTAAAATGTAACAAAAATTGCAAAACAAACTTACTTCACTCGTAAATTTTTCAGGATCATTTAATAGATCCTCTATGATATTGGCCCAATTATCGTCATTATATAACACGCGATAATAGCCCGTTTGATGGGCATTCACTTTTATCCATTTGACATTTTCGGCTACATTGAAGTTGACTGCAGAAAAAAATTGTTTTTCAATTATTTCACTTTCATTGAAACAAATTCAGTATAAACTGACTGACTCACCGTCTATATTTTGCATCCACAAGGTTTCACTCTGATTATTAATATCGGTTACATAGGTTATGGGAAAAATCCATTTCATTTGTTGGGGAGGTTTCGATTTACTAGCTGTAGTAGGACCCACCGTTGTTGTGGTTGATGTCGTTGAAACGGTTTCATTAACCGTTGTTTTATTGTAATTATTGCCATCATAAGTTTCGTCATGTATTGCTAAAAATTCTGCTGGTTTAAAGGGTTTTTGGGATATGGTGACTTTATTGCCCAGCTTTGTTACCGTTAACAAAGGGAAACCAGATTGATGTGTCCATAGAGACATCATGTCCTAGAAAAACAAAAAGGAGACAGTCACTATTAAAAATAATTTCTATAATATTTTCATAAAATCGGTTATGGGCTTAATTTATAAAATGTGGACATAAAAAAACAAGTTTGGCTCATAGGTTTCTCTTCCGAATTCTCATGTTCGATGATCGAGATTTTTTGTTCAGATTGCAAGGCCAACAGCAAACAAAAAATTGCAATACAAGTACCCTATACGCGGTAGATTTTTTATGAATATATATTCAAATCAAGGACCATAAAATAAGTTCCCATTGGGTTGCTATAATACCCTAACTGCTATTAATTCGTTTACAAAGTATTTTTGCTGCTAATTGGGTGCTAATGCAACAGGTTTCCAACAATGATTTATCGAACAACATTTTCTTTAGCAATGAAGCTCATTACTACTCGGTCATATGAAGAAGATAAAGTATGAATAATGATACGTATTCTAGTCGTGATCCCGTGGTTCAAACCCCAGCTCAAACATCTCGAACAAAACGAAATATGAAAAAAATATTTCTTTCGGCGACTTCCTGTCAGTAGTTTCTAGCAAAAACTGTGAGAGTAAATAAAATTGCCATGAAAAATTTTCTCAAAAACCAATCGTTCGGAGTGGACGTTAACGCCACTCATGGATAAAACTAATACACAATATGGGTGGTGTGACAAACTAAAAAATTAGTTTGTAGTGCTAATAAAATAATTGTAAAGGCTTATTAAGTAAAATTTCATGTGAAAACAAATATTTCGATTGAAATGACAGTGGGCGTTGGGCGTGGCTTATTTTGATAAAATTTAATTTCTTTTCCTTGTAAGTTCGTAATAGAATTCTCATCGTTAACTTTCAATGCTCCAGCACCATTCCTCATATTGTTTCACAAAAATGTATGAAGCCACACTACTGTGTGGAACAATATGTGAAATGCGATTTCACGTCGTTAGACTTATTTTGTGTGGTTACTTTAGAGACCGTTTGTTGAGATAATAATCCCTTAATGTTGGCACATTTCTATCGCATTCGTCAAGTTATCGCTGACATACCGCCCGAAATTCAGACCAACAAAAAAGCGATCATTTCGTGCACAATGGCACGGTGCAAGCTTAAAATGAAATAAAAACTTTATCAAAGTCACAGTTTTATGTGTGCTTCATTTAACTTTTGAAACCGAAAATTGGAGAACCCTTTACAATATATTTTCCTGCAATTTTAACTTGTCCTTAATGTTAGCAGCACTTAAAAGTGTCGTTTTCTTAACGTTAATACTTTTTATGTTTTCTTTTTCAATAATACGCATCGAAATACGTAAAAGAGTTCTTATTTCGCCAGTGGACTTAGCATTATCTTGCTTACGTTGGATTTCCTCATTCTACAATGATTTCTTTCTGATTTTAAATTTAATTTAATTTTTTAATTTTTTTTTATGATTTAATGATTTAAAAAAGATTCGATTAGAACTTAAATCGTTTGAATTGCACATAATTTATCGCTTACCTTAATATTCTTAGCACCATTGGCTTTCTTTGTGCATATAGTCCACAGGTCTAAGGGCTCCGCAGTTTTGAAACGATTTAATTTAAGAAAACCTCCCAAACAACTTCTGAAACGATCTTCTCCTATAGCAGTATGTAACATGGAGAATATAGCGGCAGTCTAGAGAAATAAATATAAAATTTATTTATTTTTACTCAATTCAAAAATTTGTTTAAAAAGAAAGAATCTACACTTACTTTTTGTATAAAGAAGTCCTCATTGTTGCCATCATGACTGGTGCCATTCATTATGCTGTCCCAGCCCTGTATGGCATCGATATCCAAAGCGGCTGTGGCCATATTGAGTAGATACATCTCCTTTAGAGGCCAATTCTCTTGTAATGGTGACAACGTATGAATACCCAAATATTTGATGAGACCCTCCCATAGCCACACATCCTTGAGAACTTTCCTTGATGTTATGCCACCAAAAAATTGGCGAACTATTGCCTCGGCCACCAAGAGAGCACTCTGCTGATATTGTTCGGTTGTTATAGACTCGGGTTCAGTGAGAAATGAAGTTTTCAGGGTAACCAAACCCAAAGACGATATTATATTACGATCTAATGAGGGTAAAGCAACAAAATCGACCTTCGTTAACGGATAACTGACATCCAGCCAGGTTTGCATATATTCCAGGACATCTCTTGAAGTGTGCAAAATAAATGACGATCTGGGCAGTAAGTCTCGCGGAGCATAAAATGTATATGAAGGAGCTCTTTTAATGGTAGAACCTGTTGATTGGCTTAGGGCGGTTAGATTTTTGGTATCCAACTCCTTGGAGGGTGACACTGTCGTTGTGGTAGTTTGATTTCTACCCAAAATATTCATATTTAAAGAGTGCGTTAAGGCCGTTATATTACGCACTGGCGGCTTTTTCTCCTTCTGTTGGGTGTAATTGTTTAGTTGTGCAGATTTTTTGCCACCCGAGCCATAGGGCGGTGTTGGTGTGGTGGGCAAGTAGGCCGCAGAGGGCTGCAATGATTCCCTTTGAAAATCACTAACAACCCAGGCAACGGCATCAGCTGGCAGGGGTGGTGTTTCTATAAAGTCATCACGTAACTGCAATAATATCGGATCAATCATTCGTAATCATTTATGTTTACTTTTGAAAACAATTTCGACTTACCAAACCTGTTCCCATATAGAAGCCTACATCTTCTGTGGTATGTACAATGGAATTGGAGAGGCCTATATGGAAACGATCTCTAAACACGGACACCCTAAAGGGTGCACGTATATGCGGCTCATCGAAACAGGGGAAGGCTTTGCGGGCGCCATTCGGTCGAAATACTGTGGCAGCTAATAATCTACAACAAAAACAATATTATGTATAATAAACAACAACAACAATAATTGTTAGAATATTTATCTACCTCTCAATGCCATTTGAACTTTCATATTGATCCACATAGAAACCTTCTGGTTCGGGACTTAATTTTGAATACCAACGTAAGTTGAGTGTATAATTGGATTTCTTTTTAAGTTTATCTTTTACTTCAATATACAGTTGCTGTCTAGGTGGGTATTCTAAGAATTTGATGATTTTAATGACATTTCCTCTATTGCCCAAAGGCACGATAGCCTGCAATGTCATCACATCACATACATAATAAGGCAACAAAAAACGAATAGAATTGAATACAAAAGATAGTAAAGACAAGAAGAGAAAGTCAAGGAAAGAAACAGAATAATTTGCTTAATAATCAAATTGCAAAAATAAATCGAATGAAATTGACCTTCTCTATGTCATTTAGATGATTATGATTGTATTAAAAATATTGAAAAAAAATGCTAAAGAACAACAAACCCACCTTCTCTGTGACATTCAGATCCTGTATATGTAACACAATAAAATGTGTTTCCTTCTCAATAAATAGATCGATAGTCACTTGACCTTAAACATTAGAGAAAAAGAAAGAAAAGAAAATAAGAATAATTCAAAGAAATGTTAATATTTAATAAGAGTAAAACAAATAATCATTTACAGATATTTGTAACTGAAATTACTTGCTTATAAGTTTAAATAAATTCAACTTGAAATTTTTTAAATATAAGGTGACCAACATACATACATAATTGGTCATTACAGCTCTTCAGTCAGGATTACGACCTAGTTTCCCACACCACTTATGTTGTGTGTGTTAATTTTATACATGAGTGGCGGGACCTACAATTTAAAGTCGACTCCGAACGACAGATTTTTGAGAAACTTTTCATGGCAATTTTTATTACTTTCAGAGTTTTTGCCAGAAATCTGCTGAGAGGAAGTCGCCGAAGAAATACTTTTTGTATTTTATTTTGATGTCTGGCCTGGGGCTTGAACCCTGGCTTTTCGTCTAATAAGCTAACACACTACCTACTAGACCACGGCGACTTCACTATAGGAATATAAAAAAAATAAGGTGACCAACCCTAGCAGAAATATTCACCCGCTATAGGGTAAAAATTTGGAATCACAAATTGTAAAGGGTCCGCCAAATAACTTTTTTTTTTAAATGTTTTAAAAAAAAAGTACTGAATATTTTCTCAAATTTCTTTTTTTATTTGAAAGTACAATCCCTCCGGTTAATAATGGAAAATAATTTCATTCAAATGGTTGCCTCGGCTGGCCATGCAGTAGCAGTACAATCAGTATAATATAGGACCCATGAATTAATTCAAAATAAAAGCAAATAAAACAGTGAATTGGTATAGAGAAAGGTAATGTTGTGCATGGGAAAGGCGAGTTTTGGAAAGGAAAGGCTAAATAGGCAGGACCTTTAAGAAGGACATTCATACGGTATCCTACTTTTACCAATTTATGGTGCCTTAACTTTATGTTCAAATTGATTTTGATAATCTCCTGATTGGATAATCTGCCTCCTGCAGGTTAAATTAAAGTGTAGAGCATTAGGAAAAACTAAGAAACATGGATTGATTATCATCAACAGCACAAGGATTCCAAATTTATTGCGGCGCGTACACTATAGCAATTGTTTAAGTCTACTTTGAGTAAAAAAATGCTGAAATGAACTTTCGAGAACTAAAAAAAACCGTAACACTCTTTGGATTTCGTTTAAATACCAATTTCGATTACTAACGCGAAAAGTATCACAAAGTCGTACAGTCAATAACAAGTGTTATCTTGAAAAAACCGTTTGCCTCCAGAGACTTTGTTCTTCAATAAAGCTTATGAGTTGTGGACTTCAAGTTAACGTTTATTTGTAGGTTAAGTAGGTTCAGAACAGTTTATAAGCCTGAAAATTGTAATTTCTTTAGTAAGATGAATCCTATAGTATTTGCAGATACTTGTCATTTATTGTAAATGCTGAAAAATTTTGATTTTAACACTTTTTCTAAATAAGGCGATATTTTCACTTAAACAACGAACCCAAATGAATCGACACAAATTTTTAAAATTGAATCAGCATGCTAGTGGATTTTTATTATCCGTTGCCTCATTGCAACTCTCTTGAATTTCAGTGACCCTACTTAATTCTATAACAAATAGATCTTTCCGAATATTGAAATATTTTCATTAAATTTCCAATTGTTATAAAGAGCCAAAATTCCTTTTCAAATAGCAATTGACTTACCTTTAACGTCTAATGTTGTCAGATTCGGATGTATTGTGACCATATAGCGTAACGGTCTTATAAATGTTGGCAATGATAAGTTTAACCAGGGGAATGGTTCGCCATTAGTCGCAATCGGATTAAATGGCTGTGTTACATTTTCTTCATCCGTTTGAAGACCAGTGGGCAATTTGCGGGCACACGAACAATCTGAAAAAAGGAAATTTTCAAAAAGTTAACTCTTTAATCCTAAAAAAAATCCTTTCTATGTATATTAAATATGTATATAAATTAAGATAAATAAATTAATGAGGGCTACAGACAGTAATTATTTTGGTTTCATATGTTTTTTTCTTTCTTTCTTTATTTAAATTTTTAAATAAAAATATTTATTTATACATACATATGTATATAAAGAATTAAATTAAATAAAATTGAGAAATTATTATGCGTTTTATATTATTATTACAGAAAAAAAACATTGTTTTGAACTAAAAATGACATGAATAAAGATTAACGTTCAATTAAGATTGTAATACCATCGTATGAAAATTAAAAGGAAATACAATTGAAAATTTCACAGAAGAAAAAAAAGAAAACATTAATTAAATTATTAAATTATTAAACAATTATATACAAACGCATATATAGATAATAATCCAGCAAACATTTATGAACATAAAATTTTGAATTAAGCGTATAAACATATGAGATTCAGTCCATCAATTAAAAAAGTATTAAAAAAGTGTTGTTTTATTTATTTATTAATTATATTGCAATTATTAATTATATTCTAATTGTTACTCGACTAGTAAGAGTAACAAAATCAATATTCTCCGTGTAGTGAAACAAACTAGAGTCTCTGGTGGGAATCAAACCCACTACCCTTATACTAATATACTACACACACTACTAACTAAACTATTAGGGCACATAAGGGGATTATTTGATTAGATATCTTTAATTTACAAATACATTTTAAATCACATACACACATTGTATTTCAGAAATAGTAATTAAAACTGTTGAGGCAGTATTACAACCTAGCTTTTCACACCACCAATCTGTTAATTTTATTTATACATGAGTAGTGGGGAACCTATAGTACAAAATTAATTCCTAACGACAGATTTTTGACCAAATTTTCATGGCAACTTTATGTACTCTCAGAGTTTTATGTTAGAAGACTGGTGAGAGGAAGCCACCAATGTAATATTTTGTCATATTTTTCGATTCTAATAGTCCAAAACAATACCTACTAGACTATGCCGACTTGTGGTTGCAGGGATATTCTACCCTAGAAATGCAAAAAACACGGTCATTAGTTATACACTGAGCGCCAAAAGTGAGTAAATACCCTGAAATAATTAATTTTTTTAGAATAGCGAGAAAAGTAAATAAGAATAGTCGAATAAATTTCCAAAAATAAAAACGTTTATTTATTACTTATAAAATGTTAAAACAAAAATAACAATTCATGATAAAGGAACTTTTTTATACTTAAGAACAAAACTGTTTTATACTTAAGAACAAAAGTGTTGTCTCACTTATGGCCCCTCAGTGTATGCCAAGTAGATTTTCTGAAAATCCGTTGCAACAACTGAAAGTTCGAATTTTACCACTTAAAACCTTTTTCGAATATTAACGAAATCTGTTTTTGTCTCAGGCCCAATACGTGAATGAAATATAATTATACTTCATACGGTTATAACAATTATAAAATGGGGATGACCCCTAACTCCTTGTAATTTATCTCATATTAAAGAAAAATTCAGAAATGTTATCTTTATTTATCTTCCATTAGTTTTGCTCTCCAGATATCATGACTCAATATTTGCTGGGTTACTTTCAAATAAATATTATTTAAATTCAATAAAAAAATAAACATACATAAATATTAAAACTACTTAAAAACATACACGCTACATTCATACAGACATACATGTACAGTAAATAAATTTACAAAAAAAAAATAGCTAAAGTTTATTAAAAGGATTTAAAAAATAAAACAAACAAACAAAAATAAAAACAAAGTAGAAAAATAATTGATTAATTGACTGTAAGAGAAAGGGTTGGGTTGTTGATGCAAATACTTTATACCCAATCATACATACATTCATATGTACATGTAATGTATATATTAATGTAGGTATTAATGTATATACAGGTACATGTACGTGTTTGCATCCACCATCTAAGGGATGTACACACGTTGTATTTATTTATGCTATGTTGCAATAATTGTAAATAAATCGTACGGCGAGAATTATGAGATTTTTGCAATGACAGTCAGTGTGTTTACAAACGAAATTGATTGGGGATAACATGAGTAAAAATGTCAATATAAATTGTTATACGTTGATACGTTTACATATGGAATTAATAAATCTTTGAGCAGATGTAACGGATCTGCCAAAAGGGACTTTTGAACTTTGTCAGCAGATCTAAGCCATTTTGTTGAAGCTGCATGTGTCAAATTAGTTGTAATGAACAAACAAAATATGAGGAATTTGGAATGTATTCCGAAAAAACACTGTTTGACGTAGATTTTGGGCTGACCGCGTCATCGGTTCATACTTTTTTGATAACGATATTTGCCAGGCCACTATTGTCAATGGCAAGGACTATAGATCGACAATTACCAACTTTTTGAGATTACTCTGAACATTGGATATTCTTTTTGCTAATATATCTATAATAGATATCCAATTTGCTTTGTTGCGAACTGATCATCGAGATATGATCTCCTTAGATTTTTTCTTATTCAACCAACATCTAACCGTTTTGTCCAATAACTTCCTGCTAATTTTTCGGGGACTTGTTTATAGAACTTGTTTATTTTGAGAATATAAAACTGATTCTGTTCCATTTGGCAGGGCTCTTACTTTACTTAATTGGTCAATGCAGCCCTTTAGACAGGCTTACGACCTAGCTTCTGACACCACCCATGTTGTGTGTGATAATCGACTCGGATCGACAGATTTTTTGCGAAACTTATCATGGCAATTTTATTTACTCACAGAGTTTTTGTCAAAAAACTGTCGAGAGGAATCCGCCCTAAAGTCGCCGTAGTCTAGTAGGTAGTGTGTTGGCTTATTAGACTAGAGCTAGTGATTTAACTCCCTCGAACGAAACAAAATTTGAATAAAATATTTCTATCGGAGACTCTTAGCAGTCTTCTCGCAATAAAACTGTTCTTTCATAAAACTGTTGTTCGAAATCGACATTAAAGAGTATGCTCCGCCACTCAGGAATAAAGTTAACTCACACAACTCTTGCTGGGTTGTAATATTGACCAAAGGGTCTTGATGACCAATTAAGTAAGTAAGTCTACATATTGTGCCCGCCGTGTTAAGCGCCTATTACACTATCGATTTACGCCTGAGAACTCGAACTGATGAGAGAAAGTTTTTATTCTATTTTCATATCATCAGGTTAGGTTTGCAAACTTGAATTCTGGCCTATTAAACGAGATGGATGGTTTGTCATCAGGTTGTGGTTGTAGGCGAAGTTTTCTAGTTTAACAGGCTCTTAAAAGAACTTTAAATCATATTCGCTACTGGCATTGTAGTTTAAAAAATGTTTCATTAGTAAAAATAAAATTAAAAATTAGCGAAATCATATAAAAAGTTCCATAAAAAGTCTACGGCCAGAAACAAAGTCATTTCGAAATGATTGAAATGATGATTAAATGTTTATTTCTACAATAAAATTTACTAAAAAAATTTCAAAAATATATTTGTATGGTAGTCTATTCTTTGTTTTCTTTTTCTTTTACTTTGAGTAAAAAAAAATTTATTTTAATGGAAAAGAGATTTAATGGAGTTCTCTTATGGTAGGGGAGGATACGAAATGATTGACACATTTTATTGATACATCAAACATGCCATGTAGGAAATATGTTTCTATAGAATAGAATATAATGGAATAAGAGTAGAATAGTCTAAAAATAAGAAGGAATTAAAAGCAGAGCACAAAGAAATAAAAGTTCTAGGAAAATATTTTATCGGGTTGATTTCTATTTCTTTTTTTGTTTTTTTTTTTGTAATAAAAATACAAGGAAATGGGTTACAAGTATAAAATAAAAACAGTTAAAGGGAAACAGAAGATGAAAAAACTAAAGATTTCATTTGATTCCATATTTTTGTTTTTTTTTGCTCGATTACAATGATTATTGTGAGGATATTTCGATAGTTTTGGTTTGGTTTTACTCACAAATAAAGAAAATGTACTGAACTCAGCTTTTACTCACATTTTTACCAATCAAACAAGCATAATATAGAGATATTTATTTATTTATAGTTTTTTTTTAAATATTTTTTGTTTTGTTTTATTTGTAATAAAAATACATAAAATATAAATAAAATACGAAAAAAAGAAGAAAATTATGTTCTTAAAAAGTAAAGCGATAATAAGTATGTATATAAAGTTATGTACTTTCTTAATATTGAATGTATAGAAGTAGTATTTCAGTAAAAGCATTACAATATTTTGTGTATACAATGTGAAATGATTTAATTTTTGTATTTGAACGAAAAACAGAATTTAAAAGATTTTCATAAAATAATATAAAACAAAAAAAGAAAAATATTTGCCTATATCTTAAATATGTATGTATGTATGTGTTTTAATGAAGTGTCCTGTTGACAAACACAATATTTAAACCAAAAATTGTGAATTGCAATGCCAGTGCATTCTTTGAAAAGTTTGATAAACAGTGAAGTTGTGGTTTTTTTTCAAAAAGTTATTTACAATGGAAATAAAAAAAATTATAAGAATTTCGAAATCGGTAAAAAAAACATAGTCCATCACAATACAAGTTCATTAAATATGTCCTTTTATTAAAAAAAAAATTACATTATGTGGTCAAAAATAGTTTAAAAATAATTTAATTGTAAAATGATTATATAACAAGCCTTTTTTGAATTCAATGAAAGGAAAGTAATCGTGTTTCAAAGTTTTACCAACCCAACACTGTTCATTGCTTGCCAAGTGTCAATCTGTAAAAAAGCCTAAAAGCATATCGCTTAACGTCCAACTTATTCAAATTTATTGTAATAGAAAATTTACAAATTGACTAATTTGCGCAACCTGTATCGAAACTCCTTTTTAAAACCGTTGCTCAATTTTTAATAAATTTTAAAAACAAAGATTTAAAAATTTTTTTTATTTATTTTTTAAAATTGCAAATACTGCCTAACGAAAGCCTATACTTTTAAATTTATTTATATAATCCTTTATTCAGGATTACAATCTAGCTTATCACTTCACTTATTTTGTTTGTGTACATTTTATGCATGAGTGGCAGCACCTACTGTTTAATGAATGGGGTTTGAAGCACGGGTTTTCATCTTATAAGCCAGCAAACTGTCTACTAGAATATTATTATTTTTTTTTTTGGTAATTCGTTAATAATATCGTGAATTCTTTTAGGAGCTTGAGAACTTACAATGGGTCAATTTGACCTCCAGCTACTGTACTTGTCTCATTTGACAAGTACACGTCCTCTGAGAACTTAAAATGATCATTTTAGGCTGAAATATTTTCAGAATGATTGTTTTTAATCTGGTAAATAACTTCAATGCATTAAAACGCATTTTAAAATATGATTTCCGCCATATATTCGCCGTAACTACGAGTTATATGGTTCATCCGATCAGTTCCATTTTTATATCACTTTTTCAAATAAATCGGGTTGTATCGCATTAATGGTGGCTTGATTGATTATTGGTTTCCAGTACTTCAAGAATTGCTGATTTGGCTACATATAACAGTGACTTCACATGGTGTCATAAAAATTAATACAGAGCCGCCGAATGGCTGGAGTATTGCGGTTTATGAACAAGAATTCTGAAAAGAAAATTGTCTTCAAACCTGTCTTCTAACAAATCGATTGTTAATCGTACTGCATGGCAAGTTGCCATCTTGTCGGAACCAATTTGTCTTTTTAAAGACAAAAATTCAATCACTATGGACGATAATGCTCACCATTTACCGTAACTGCATTATCTGGCTCATTTCAAAAGAAATAAAGGCCGATGTTAACGGCATCAAATAGTCAATTTTAATACATCTTAAGGCCGAAATTGAATAATCTGGACATTACGGACATGTGCTCTCAACGGAACAGCGGTATGTGCCACACAGCTCATGCCACATTGAATATCCTACACGAGTGCATTCAGGCATGACCATCTTACTTGAAGATGTTGTCAACTATACACTAAGATCATGCGATGTCATCCCCGTTCGACTTTTTCTTGTTTTCGTAAGTCGCAAGTATATCATATGCGAATAAGCCACAAACCACAACAGCAAACTTAACCCATTCAATCGGTGAAATTCTACCTGATTTAGGCGCCAGTGCTATAGAAAATTAGTCATTTCGGCGTTATCATTTCCATGTTATCTCACATGTTATCTTAGCTTTATTTAAATTTAAAGGTAGGAACTGTTCAAAATAAGATCCTTGTGAAATTAACATCTGTATACACTATCGACCTCAATACATACAAATGTTATAATTTTCAAGTAATTTTAAATGCTTTTAAATAAAACTTAATTATCACACGGCAGGATAATCAATTCCGATGGCACTTAAAGCTTTTTCAAGATTAGTTTCTCCACCACTACACCAACTACAGCCAATAATTTATGCCCAGAGCTATTGCTCCACATTGCAATGACATTGGAAATATTTAATCTAATAAATGTCATAAGAGACCATCAAACTTACAGGAGGCAAATGGACAGACCAAAAGGCAAACAGACAGACATCTAACGAATGCATTAAGCAGAATTTTTAATTGAAGTGTCTACACAAACAATACATACGGCTTGCAAATGTCCACCTTCCATCACTTTTAATATTTTTTTCTTTCTTTTTTCTCGATTTTTATCTCATACTCAAAGGCACAACGACCATTAGAATTATTGCATGTAAGACTTATAAATGGCTTTGAAAGCCAATTACAGTGTGTTACTGCCATCTATACACAGGGCATAGGAAAGTGCTTTTAATGTATGATGTATAGTACAGTCAAAGCACCCTGCATTTATGGTGTGTTGTTGTACACCTATTGCCGCCTATATTAACATCAAAAGGATGTAACTTTAGCACACACAGAGATCGTTTTATAAAAACCAGAAAAAAAAATTACAGAGCCATAGCACAACAACATGAAAACTACAAAGGATGCCTATAAATTCCTTTTTGCAAACATTGTACCCGGACTATAGTTTGAAATCAACATAAAAACTGCATTAATAATGCATTTATAAGGTAAATAACAAAACCAACAACAACAACAACAGTAACAGTAACAGCAAAGATAACATTAACCACAGACCTCAGGAGTTCAAATAAAAAAAATTAAAAATAAAAAGAAAAAACTGATTAAATACAATAAAAATGTAAATATTGTCGTTATCAGCATCATATTGCACGAATACAGCAAAAATTGAATTCAACTCAACTCAACTCAATTAGTGTACAAATAATAGCAGCCATAATGAATGAAACCCCATATTATAATGGCTGCGATGCTCACCGGAGTAATACAGAGCAGCACATATTGAATTCACGTGATATCCGTTTGCCTTTACGCCAGGATATTGAATAATTAAATATTAAAAAACCGCAAAAATATAACAAATAAAATTGAGGTTATGTTTTTTAATTAAAGTACAATATGAATCCTTACCAAATGGTAAAGAAAAAAGAGGTAGAAAAAGATTTATGTACAATGCTTAAATCATATTGGCAAGAAAGAACAACTGTTGAAATTTAGGTTAGGTGCGGTAGGCTGGCAGACCCCCTTTTTAAGAAGGCAAGCATTTAGGCCCATTGTGATACTACAATCAATTCCACCCGAGAATCAAACATATCCTAAAGAAAAGCATCCCGAGTCCAAAATAAATCTTGCTATTGCAGCAATCCTTATATTAGAGAACTCGGTCAAAGATGTAAAAAAAAGAGCAGGACACTGACACATGAGGTAAAATACAGTTTCTTCCTCCTCCTCAGGCCCAGAGTTTCGGCAGAAGTCATTTGCAGAATGCCAAGTCTCTTGGCATGCCTACCAAAGGAACAGTGACCCGAAAGGATAGTAATTGTGAGATGGATAGCCTTGCGATTTAAACTCTGAAGTGAGTGGGTTCTTTTCCAGCCCATACGAGTCCAGCAGAGTCTATCAATATTGTACGTACCCTCCTGCCGCCGACGAGATTGAGCCTTCTCGTAAAACGAATGGACAATATTCAAATTAACTGAGACATTCTGAATACCTATGCCCTGTAACATGTCGAAGATAGCGAACTCCGTGCAATTTCCAGGGATATCCCGGAACCCTTATGAGAGTTGCCTTTGAATAATTGAAAATTTCTCTCAGAAATCCTAGGTATTCATTGACAAGGACGGACGTTGGAACTACATTCGTTAGGGACTAATGTAAATCAGAGCAAAGCAAGGAATTTTCAGGATAAATTTCAGGACTCTGCAAGTAATTCCCCGCTTTTAAAAATTTCATAACCTCTGATTGGAAATTTACTTAGAAAAATATCTGTAGTCGTGAATTCTACCAGATTATAATAAAAAATGTCAATCCAAATATATTTATATCTTGCGAAATCGCCGTAGTAGATAGTTTATCGGCTTATTACGCTAGAGCCTATGGTTCAAATCCCAAATATCCCAAGATATTTAAAACAAAATGAAATATGAAAAATATTTCTTTCGTGGTTTTCTTCTCAGCAGTTTTCTTCTGAGAGTAAAATAAAATTGTCATAAAAATTTTCTCAAAAATTTGGCACTCGAAGGCGGCGTTAAACTGTAGCTTCTGACAGTCATTGATAAAGTTAATACAAACAACATGGGTGGTGTGAGAAGCTAGATTGTAATACTGACTTAAGGTAACCTACTTTGTCCCAAAACTTAAAAATACGAAACAAAAAGGAGTCCGTGTTTGTCGAGAGCGTTAGGAACGAAAATGCAGTCTGTGAAAATAACTTTGGATCGGGTAATAAATTTATTGAAGCCGTTAAAGAAAAAAAGTAAAGAGAAAATAATCGGGTATATATGCAATGTTTAACAACGAACAAAATTTTGTAACATCTGAAAGAAAGTTTATAGTTTCTCGATGCAAAACTGAAAAAGAGTTGTTGCCAAGCAAAAAGGATTCAAATTGTCATTATATTCAGAATAAATCACATAGTCTAATGTCAGTTCAGTATTCGATTCCAAAAAAAATCCTTTTAATTAAATTAAATTTAGTGCCAGTGTTTTTATTATTTACCCTCGTAATCACTACAAATTTAGAACAAATGTTGTCAAACCCTTCCCCTTCATAAAATACCGTACAAAAAAATCAAAATTATAAAACAATTGTGAAGGGTAAATCAATGTCAATGTCAATGTCTGAATGAAATTTATTGACCACAATTATGTGCATCAAATTAAAAATGGAATCAAAGAAAAAACGAAAAAATCTATTGTCCTGCTGTCACTCACAAAATAAGTGCTTGAAAGTTATTGAACATAAAAATCGTATTTTTTTAAGTTTCTCAATTAAAATAAAAAAAATTAATTAGTTTTTATATTAACCATTAAATATTAAAGAAATTAATTGCATTTGTAATGAAAATTATGTTGAAAATTAAAGTGAAATTGAAATGAATGCAAAATATTTTGCAGAGTGAATGTCAATCATGTTCTCCTTTTTTTAATTTTTTTTGTTTGTTTTTTATTGCTTCAATCATTCTTTACTTTGTTATTTTCTGTGTACTTTTTTTGGTCGATATTTATGGACTGAAATATAAAATCTCTTACCATTTGATGGTCCAGCATAGGCAATTATTAAAGCAGTCAGCAGGAGTGATCCCAATACAATGCCAGCCACTAGGAGGGCACGTTTTTGTGAACATACGGCGACACCATTGCGTGTTTGTCGTCCACCACTTGATTCGCCACCTGAAACAAATGAAAATACATTCACAATAAAACAACTGAAACGCCAAATGATGAATAAAAACGGACAATATTTTTAATTAAAAATTTATAAGAGGGGGACGTATGGTATGGAAAAAGATACTACAGAACAGAACTTCATTTGATTGTAACTTGCATATGTGGTGCAATAAAGGAGATAAAATTCAATTTTATTAAATTCAAATGGTTTTCACAGTTGAAGTGTTTAAAAAATTCTGAAATATTATTTTTGTCGTTAGAGTTATGGGTTTAAAAGATCAAAAATTCATTTGGCCATTAAAACAGATACGCAAGGCAGTAACTGGTAGTTTTTTTAAGTGAATGAAAGCAAAACATCAATTGTACCAAGTTTCGGTTTTCTTTCTTCTGCAGTTCGATTATTATCTTACCCATAACAGCTGATATTGACTTTCAAGGTTGACATTTTGGTTGCCTTATCCCTGCTCAAGAGGTACATTATCTATCTCCAAAATAAAGTCTAGTGAGGTTAAATCGCACAATTTCAGGAGCAAATGGACTGCCACAAAACGTGACATAATTTATTCCCCAAACTAACATATCAATAGCTTTATAGTACCGCCTGCCGTGGACATCCATAGTTGGTTAGGTTGGCCTTAACTGACAGCCATTATAACTCGTTCCATTGTAACACCGATATTACTTATTCCGTCATATAATTACATCTCCTGGTTTTCATCTCTCAACTATCTCGATAGTTCCAAGAAGAATTTTTTTGAATTTTTAAATTTTTTTCCAATCACCTTTGGCCAGACATGTTTTGCCACTAAATTCGGGATACCCAAGTATTCTTCTTAGGTTCTCAATCGCCGCACAATGATTGCGAAAATAAATCGAATTCTTCTATTTTAGGAAACAAATAGTCGGTAATCAAGCACGGTTTCATGCTGTGATTTTTATCATTTTCGAGGAAGTATCGTCGAATGATGCTTGCCGTTCGCAAAACGCACGAATCAGTGCATCTTTGAGATGTATTCGCACTAAGTTCGTCAATTTTGTTTGTTGTCGTACCCACTGAGAACAAAATGAGATTCGTCTGCCAACATAGAAATCCACAAAATTTAATAAAAAAAAAATATTCATTGATTTACAGGCATTGTTCGTATGTATTTTATACGTATTTTATAATGTTTTTTTTATAAGGTACATAGTGTCGCTTATGGTAGTAGAATATCGAATTTGCATAATAGAATAAACAAAATAAAATTTATTTCCTTTTCGCTTGAGACAAACTCTTATCATCTATCTTCAACAAATGATTTCTTTTCTATTTCGAATCATTTTGTTCGTTAGAAATATTTAGAATATCTGTGATCAAAATATATATGGAGTTTTACCTGATAAAAATGCACAATCATCCAGATCAGGATCATTTGTCATTTCGATACGTTCACGTCGCCAAACTTTAGAACCTCTTTGGCCACCGCCAACGATCGAAATCTTAACGGGGCCACTACCGCTTTGTCTTCCTGCCAATACGTTCGTTTATAATTTTGGCCAAAATGTGACAATTTTGTTCAACTTATTCACATTAAATCTCAAACACACACTCGCACACACTTTTCACTTCTAATTTCAATGAATTTTTTAAAAATAAAGATTTTTTAAGCGTTTAAAATATGTTTTATTGCATGAATTATTTTTGTTGTTGTTTATTTCGTTAACACCATGTAAGAAGAAAAAAACAAAATTTATTTTAAGAATCCCTCATCGATTTTATTTCTTCTTTTATTTTTTTTCCAACACGACAACAGACAATTTTATGATTTTCAGGTTTCTCATTTATTGCCATAAATTGTCACATGAAGTTAGCAATTGTTAAAAGCCACAAAATTGGAAAAGTCTTGCTGGTGATGGTGGTGGTTTGTTATAAATAAAAAGCTAAGGAAATCAAACTTTTATGGATAGACCATTGACAGTTATTTACAGTTGATTTTTATTCTTTTGTTTTTTTTTTTCTTTTTGATTTTCTTTTACGACCATATTTACTAAAGATGTTACCAGCAACCACCAATAATCAAAATGCTCTTCGTAAATTATTCATGTTATCCACACCCCTAACTGAAAAGAAAGTTTTCCATTTTTTTTTCATCTTTTTTATACCTTTAAAGACGCATCATTAAAATCCTTTTTTGATAGTCTACACCCTATACTGGGACATAGTGTGTTTGACTTGTTAAATGACTTAAAATACTGTTTAAGGTGAAAGGTTTCGCAGTCAAGAGGGTTGTTTAATGGTAAGATTATTACTATTGATACCCTGATAAACCAATATTTTTGAATTATATTAAATGAGGCAAATGCATAAGACAAAGCTTTCGCAGCTCCTTGCGAGTCACTAGCGTAAGTCATGGTCTGGTGTTGTCCTGATAAAATATAATTCTTCGCGATTGGTGGAAGCATGCCTATTATGAGCAACTGCTTGCCTTATTAATGGATCCAATATATATATATATATATATCTAGGCCGCCGTGGTGTGTTGGCTTATTAGACGGTTCAAACCCCAGATAGAGATATCTCCAACAAAACGAAATACAAAAAAATACTTCTTCGGCGACTTCCTTTCAGCAGATTTCTGGCTAAAATTCTGAGAATAAATAAAATTTCCATGAAAAGTTTCTCAAAGATCTGTTGTTCAAAGTGGTATAACATTACCACACACAACATAAGTGGTTTGAGAAGCTAGGACGTAATCCTGGTTGAAGGGTTGACCAACTATGAGTGTTATGTGCATATACTCTAGGTACAGCCCTAAACAAAATAAACCCTTATCGATCGTGAATAATGGATTGCCCACTATTTGCACAGTCTAGTAGAGATTGTACATCATCCGCAAACAAATTACCTTTTGCTTCAGAAAAGGATACTTGCAGTCATCAGCGATTCTTAGACAGAAATTCATTGCATGAAATTTTGGACGTTTACTCGTTACATCAAACTTTTGTATCACATCTATGCATGGCTAAGGAGAATGGATTTTACATCGATTTATTACAAAACACATCGCGTTGTAAGATTTTTGTAACAAAATCGTAGGAAAAAAGCTGAAAATACTCGTATTTATTGCTGTGTAAGGACAGCAAAGTACCACATTCAGACTATTTATTGTACTATTCTCTCCATCTTTATTAGATATCCGTAAAATGTTTTCCACAATCCTGTAGATCTAATAAACTTCGGGGTGCTATTTAGTGTCTGTATTTAGTTCCAAACCCCGCTTCCTACTTTAAATATTTGTTTTTCAAAGGTTCTACTCTCATCAGCGGTGTCCTCTGTCTGTATTTCCTGTTCAGACTGAATTGAGCACCTATTTTGATGCTTTAAACTTTCGCTGGGAAAATATTCGTGAGTTTCCTCATGTACTCTTAAATATTTTACTCTATGGCCGAATACCCCCGCTTCTGTCCCACTACATGTTCTTGGCCCATACTACAGAATAGTCCGTTTCTTAAAAGCTTACCTACGTTGAAACCAAATTATTCCTTTCATTCATTCTCGTTGCCTAGTATTTTTCGTTTTGACGTATATACTCGTACTGTCTCGGCCATTGCGTTTATCAGGCCACAATGCCACCTGCTGAATCTCTCGTTAGCCTTATTACCTATTATACTAATCATAGCTCTGATCCTCAACGGTCTTAAATCCAACCTAGCCTCTAGCGCCGTTTTAGAACAATTTCTTATTGCCCGCGAAACCGATTATTTTTTGTCGTATTATGCTAACTTGTTGCATATAAATATTGGTTACTTGCTTACTTATTTCGGTCTTATAACCCTTTAGTCAGCCATGTTGTACATACATACATACATACACAATTGGTCATTACAACCCTTCAGTCAGGTTTACGACCTAGTTTCTCACACCACTTATGTTGTGTGTATTCAATTTATACATGATTGTCGACTCCGAACGACAGATTTTTGAGAAACTTTTCATGGCAATTTTATTCACTCTCAGAGTTTTTGCCAGAAATCTGCTGAGAGGAAGTCACCGAAGAAATACTTTTTGTATTTTATTTTGATGTCTGGCCTGGGGCTCGTACCCTGGCTTTTCGTCTAATTAGCCAACACACTACCTACTAGACTACGGCGACTACAGCCATGTTGTATGTATTAATTTTATCCAAGATTCGCTAAGCCAACAGTCGGCTCTTCAGTGAAAATATTTTTCGTATTGTTTTTAATTTCTGAGCTGGTGTTTGAGCTACGGGCTCTCTTCTAATAAATCAAGACACAACCCACTAGATTACGGAGACTTTAATATACATTAACAAGGTTCATTATCAATTCCAATTGAAAACCAGTTTCCTTTCGAAAGAAAAACAATTTTAAATACATGACTCTGCAGATATCCCAAAATTAGTTACGTAGATAGTGTGTGGCTTCGTCTTTCAAAACTGAATATTTTAATTCATGGTCAGCATTCAAAGGCGTCGCTATAATTTATTTCTTTTTTTTTGTAAATTTTCTTAATTCTTAAGTTTCGATTTCGAAATTTCGACTCTACAACGATTATCAAATTCCTCACTTTCTTTATGTTTTATAGTTCAAGAAGGACAAGTTTTTCTTGTGTCCAAAAGTTTTCCAAACTCAATAATTTATTACCGTAACTACATATTTTCAAGGTTATTGGCAGCTGCCTTAAACTGCAATGTTTAAGTTCAATAAAAATACAAACAAAAACTTGTTTTAAAAGTTAATTATCGAATTAAAAAGTTAAAAATAAAATCGTTTTACATCATCAACAACAAAAAATGATGGTGCAAACCTTAGGGATACTCTCTGACAAGCCCGTATAGACCAACGAACGGCCATCCCTGTTAAGAGTTTCTCTCCTTGTTTTTTAGCTGTCTTAATAATATTTGTGCCGGTTAAAGAAATAAAAAGAAAACGGTAAATACTAGAAGAGACGACAAAAAATGTGCTTAACTTTTATTGCTGCAAGTGCATGGTATGTGTTTAGTCATAATGGTCGGAAATGTAAACAAATACTACGAATAACGTATAATAGTAACAGAGGGAGAGACAGACAACAGTGTCTATAGCACTGGCAGACGGCCAGCTGTGCAGACACAAAAGCAGCCAGTAGACAGACGATATGCTCCTCGTATACCATAGTGTTCCAAAAAAAATGTAAAAAAAGTGAATCTTTTTTTTAAATATTAAACAAACATACAATCATTATTTAAGCCTTCAACTGGAACAAAATATAACCGAAAATATCAACAGAAAACTCTCAAACCTCTCGACTACAAAGCGTGTCTCGCCCGGCAATGAGAAATATTCAACGAACCATCTCATCTATGCAGTCAACTTAACTTATCCATCTCTAGCCCAAGCATTTATAATATATTGTCTGTGATATTATAGTGTGGCACTAATGGTGATGCCATTGCTGCTGTTGCTGTAGCTGTTGCTGCAGCTGCAAGCAGCAATCAAAGATTATAAACGTGGTTGGTATAGTGGAGGTACAACCACCACACAAATACATTCGTTCGTATACCTTTTTCCCCCAAATGTATACGATTATAAATGGGCATCATGTGAATTGTTATTGTATTATGCTCTCATTTAAGTTTGCTTTTTTTTGTTGTTGTTATTGTACAAGCAAATATATCCTTGTATCCATTGTGTGCAGTGTATCCTTGCTCTTGCCATCAAATCCATTGCCTGGTTTTTCAATGTCGTATTGAATTGGTTGTCGGTTGTTTGTTTTGTTTTCTACATTTTTCGTTTCTTTTTTTTCTATATTTTCTTTTTCTGTATTCGGTATTCGGCATTCAACAATACGTATACAAAAACAACAGCCGGGTTTTTGGGGATATTTGGTTGTAACGAGGCAGCCACCCAAATAGTCAGCCACCCTTTTATGAAATCCTCTATACTTTGGTCTCTTTTGAATGATATTCAGATCACCGTGGGTTAGTATACAGCTTTTGCACTAATTAAACTGTTTTGCAGCCAAACGTTCAGTGCTTTAAAGAAATGAAGGTCAAAATTCTCTGTAATCCAGGATAAAACAGTTCATTTCCATTTTTTTTTGTTAAATGTCTATAAACTTAAAATCACTGGGACCAAAGCCGGTTCGCTTAGCAATTGCAAAAGTTTTAAATGACATGCACGTTCAAGCAAACTTGACAATTTGGCTTTTTCAGAGCATAACATTTATATGCTTCAGCTGTTTGTGATAAGAATTTAAAACAGATCGCAATGATCCCTGTATGGCTCAGGAAATGAAGAATCATGATTTTAAGTGACAAAAAGAGCTCTTAGACGTCTGTTTATGGTGGTAGAACTGAATCGCTGTTGAGGTTCAACGTACTTATCGTTTAACTGGTAACTGACTTTCTAACGGGACATTATGATGTCAGGTGGCTCATGAGGATGTGAAATAAATGCGGACTTCTGCAAGCTATATCTGTGGTAGTGGAGAGGAAGTTCTTATTAGAAGAAGAATACTCACAGGAGGTGAGATTTTGTTGAGAATTTTCTGTCAAAAGTCGGTAATCAGGCTGCCCTGAGGCTTATTATCAGTTTACCCTGGTTGAAAGGTTAGCGCGTAGCTGATCTCACTGCTTTATTCTGTATCTTTCCTTTCACTTTCCCTCTCCATGCTCATTCTTTTACTTCTCTCCTTTGCCTCTTATAGGACGATCAAAATGGATATGCGATCTTAAGCTTATTTGCATACCTAACGCATATATGTATGTATAATGATTTCCTTCAGGCATATCAAATTGAAGTCACCGTAGTCTAGTAGTGAACTCACGGTTCAAACCCAGGTCAAACATCTCCAGCAATACGCAATATGGAAAAATATATCTTCGGCGACTTCCTCAGCAGATTTCAGGCAAAAACTCTGAATGTAAATAAATTTGCCAAGAAAAGTTTTTCGAAAAAATCTGTCGTTCGGACTCGACTTTCAGCTGTATGTCCCGCCACTCATGTGTAAAATTAACACACACAAAATAAGTGGCGTGAGCTAGTTTGTAATCCTAACTGAAGGATTGTAATGACCAATTATGTATGTTATGTATGTATGTGCATCAAAATACCACTAATGTCCAGTGTGTTAAGCATTCTCCAGAAAATATAAGCCTGTGATCATAAGTCTAGAAATTACTCCTATCTAGATTGAAGGTTGACTTCTATTATTTTAAGGAAAATAAAACGAAATCTGTGCAAAAAAATCAAAAAGCTTTTGTTTCGAATTGCTCTCTTATCTCTAATTGTACTTTTGCTAAATTGAAAAATTTATTTAAAAAATAAAAACTACTAGGACCACACAACATTGACAACATTGCCGTCAGCAAATATAAAAACGTCATATTCTGTAAAAAATAGATCTTGACAGTTTCAATTCAATTTATTATATAATTAGCACCACTGTGCAGTGGTGGTATGTATGCATGTATGTACGTTTGTATATTTAAATTTTATTTAAGTTTTATGTTGCCGACGACTGCATCACTCTCTCTTTCCATTTCCCTTCACTACATTATCAACAACCTGGTAAAGCAGATAACGGGGAGATGAGGGTGAAGTTAAATAATTTAATGCCCGGTAACATGTATTCAGAGAAATTCATATTATTTTGGATTTTTTATATGCTGATGATAATAAATAGAGTTGAATAGTGGAAAAATAAAAGATCAAATAAACCGTAACTAATGCCAAAAAAGAGAACTGATTTCGTTATTTTTTATTTTATTTTTTTAAGTGTTAATTATAAGTAATTTTTCATAACAGTTTCTCTCCTACTTCTCTATGTTTTCCACTCATTCATTCTTTCTCTCTCTCTCTCTCACACTCCTTGGAACAACAGTACGTATTATCAATGTTTATTCAAGCCATATTGCAGCAGTGCACTGCAGTTTAGCTTTGATGTTTTTGTATGATGTGTGTATATATGTATGTATGTATGTATGTATGTATGTGTATGAGTATTAGAGAATTTTATTTTTGTGTTTTGCTCACTTAAGTGGTTGAAATTAATTGGTATATGCAAGTATTTAAATTTTGTATTAGTTTATGTGCAATTTTGAGAGATTTTGATTTTAATTAATTAAATTCAAAACTGTAAATTGTAATAAATGAAATGTAATAATTATTAAAGTGTAGTACAAGGATATCCATAATTTTACACTAAAACTAGCAACAAGTTATTGAACATCTGCAGAAATTTAAGCAAGATTTCTCCAGTTACTAAATTGGGTTGATTTACCATTAAATGAGCAGAACATATTGTTGGTGGGTAGCACTATGCAGGATTAAATAAAGACTATTCTTTTATGAGGCGCATTGTAGTTTCAGAAAAAAGGAAAATACTGGCCTGGTATTTGGACTCTAAAGAGAACACTGTGTTATGACCAATAATGATTTACAGTTATAGCGCAGACACGTTCAGTGTTTATTACGGAAACTTGAACAAAAAACTTGAAAAACAAAAAAGAAATTTCTTTAGTAGATGTAAACAAAAACTAATTAAAATTTAATTACCAAGCAACATAAAAATACCACAAAAGTTGGAATAGAATAACCATAACAAATCAACAGCGAGATTCTAGAAGTTACAAATACTAACTTAATTGGTCATTCAAAGCCTTGAGTGAGGATAACGACCTAGCTTCTCGCATCATCCGTGTAGTTTGCGTTAATTTTATACATGAGTGGCAAGACTTTTTTTGAAAACTTTTCATGGCAAGTCTTTTTTTGAAAACTTTTCATGGCCCTTTTTTTACTCCAGGAGTTTTTGCTAGAAGGCTGTCGAAGAAATATTTTTTCTTTTCTCGTTTTGTTGGCGGTGTCCGAGCTGGGGGTGTTGTCGAGTAATAATGTACACTACCTTCTAGACTACGGCGACTCGGCCTAATGATTACCTTTTTAGCTACTCTAATAAAACTTAAAATCTGTTTTACATTTTTTTGCATTGTTCAGGCGATATCGTAGCCGTTGGTGAATTTCTAAATTACGAAATGATTGCAGAAAAATTGAAAAATTCAAATTGCAAAAGAAACAAAGAAAATTACTTCATGCTTTCCAAAGGAGCATAATTACGACACTCTTTAACATACGATATAGTGGAAAAGTGATTGAGTACTATGAATAGCTCAACTTTGACTAGGTATTTCGCAATAGCAATAATTTCAGCGCTATAATAGCTCTCAAAGAGCATACGATATATACAGAAACTGGAAATAATTAAGTTTTTTTCATACTTTTTTATTTCTAGTAATATTATCCATCTTTACTGAAATTTAAGTCGTACGTTTGAAGGCACATTAATTTTAATTCGAATATGTTGCTTTTTTCTTTTGAAAATTCCATGTAAATAACCTTGACAATGGCATACCGTGTTAAACAGTTACAAAATGCCCACTTCAATTAGCCGAAAACAATTAAAACAACACGAACGCAACACGCTGTCTTGCCAACAGATAGTTGCTGAATGAATAACAAACAACAACAGCAAATTAATTATGCGTTAATTGTTCTCATAAACACACGACAACATGGCATGCATGTATGCGTTCATGCAATGCATAAGTACATTACACGAGAAGATAGTGTGTGCGATAAAGTGGTACACAAACAACACATATGTATGTACATATATGTACATGTTAATTTACAAACATTTACTATATTAATGTCAAAGTCAATAGGATAATAGATACAACAAAATGCTGTTATTGTCTAAAATGTAATGAAAACATAATAATAATGACGACAACGACAACGACAACGACAACAACAACAACAAAAGAACCAAAATAATCTTTAGAGTAAAATTTTATCTCTGTTTTCATGTATCGTAACGACATACATATGTATGTACATACATACATATTTCATGTTCATGTAAAATATAAAAACAAAGGCGGGAAAATGTTGAGCAAAGTGTAGGTAAAGAAAAAAACGAACGAATCAAAAATTCCATGTAATAAAAGTTAATAGAAACAGCAAATGTTTAGGCGCCTAATTGAAATATTAAACAAAATTTATGTACATATATACACACAGAGACAAAACATATGTATATACAGTATTACAGTGTGTGAAAGTAAGAAAAAAAAGAGAAAGTTGCTATTTTCTCTTAAAAAAAAAAAAAGAAAACTATACTAAAGAGAACAACATCAATAGTTTTAAGTGTACGAAAAGAGAAATCTTCAATTTATATAAAAACAGAGACGAGAGAAGAGAGTTATTTAAGAGTATTAAATTGTAAGGAAAAGCTATCTTTGTTTTTCCTTATTATGATGTTCTATCGAAAACGAAAATTTATGTTCAAAACAAAAAATGCAATTGATAGATTTTTCTTCGCTTTTTTACTTTTCTCCACATTTTCTTTAACTCGGAAACGTTATGAAAAGCTAAGTGTAAATGAAAGTAGAGAAGTAGAGTGAAATAAGGTGAGAAAATAAACGGAAATAAGAAATGAAATAGAAACTGGCATACAAGTTAACCCCCTATGCGTAGGGTAAACAGTCAAATAAGAATTATTCACAATATGAAATGTGAACGAGTGAGAATTCGAATCATCAATCAATGTTTTTAAATAAATTTTTCATGAAAATTTTTTAAAGATTTTTGTGTGAAAATCAAATTAGAAATAATTTCATAAAAATAAAATCTGCGAATCATCTGAATGAAAATGAACTGAGGCTGATTTAAATAAATCAATTGAAAACTTCAGATGTGTCGACTATGTACCTACATACAGCTACACCAGGGCATATTTAGTTCTGGTCGTGGCAAGATAAAGCATTAAAGAATTTTGTCGATTAGGTCCGGCAAATTTATTCGAAGTGTTGCACTCACAGAGCAATACAAACTTGACGTTTAAGCTGAATATATGTTAGTATATTGGCCTAATGCCTATTTATTTACTTCTTCTTTTTAATTGGTCATTACAACCCCCTAATCAGAATTACGACCTAGCTTCTCACATCACGCATGTTCTGTATGTTAATTTTATCCATAAGTGGCGGGACCTACAGTTAAAGGATGGCTCCGAACGACAGATTTTTCACAAGTTTTTCACACTAATTTAATTTACTGTCAGAATTTTTGGCAGAAAACTGTTGAGAGGAAGTCGCCGATGAAATGTTTTTTCATATTTCGTTTTATTCGAGATGTTTGCGGCGAGGAGAGGCTACGGCGACTTACTTTACTCAATTGGTCATTATAGCTCTTGAGTCAGGATTACAACCTTGATTCTCACGGCACCCATATTGTGTGTGTTAATTTTATTCATGAGTGGTGGAACCGCTGAATCGCTGTTCGGAGTCGTCTTTAAACTGTAGGCCCAGTTCCTCATAAATCAAATTAACACACACAGCACGGTGGTGATGAACAATCAATTAGGAGTAACTCTAGTCCGTCCTATCTAAAGTTTTATTAGAATCCAGCCATATTTCAGCGATCACAAACGCTTTTTTTGTTTTTCTAAACAATTGAAGTGAATTTTTTTGTATTATATACAGAGGTCAAGTTGAATAGAATTGTTTATTCGAACAATTGAATCGAATAAAATTGTTTATATTTAGTTATTTATTCGAATAAACTAATAAGCTTAGAAACCAATACATATGTATATACTCAAGTATTCCATATATGAATAAACACATACTATTTCCCTTTTAATACAGCATGGAGAAGCAGAGGTTGGAAAAAAACGACAACACCGACAACAACAATAACAACATGTTTATGCATAGAAAATTGCTCATCCCTTAAATAGAGTCGAAAAAACAAAATTGACAGAAAAAATATGGCAATAGCAACAACAACAACAACAACAATAAAAAGTAAAAAAAAAACGAAGCAAAAAAGAAAATAAATGAGGAAACCCCTCTACTTAGCACATTACCACTCCACTACAGCACCCTGAGGCCCTGAAATCCTATTACTTTTTTCCTTTCATTATAAATTTTTTTTATTTATTTTTGTTTTGTTTTGTTTAAGTTTTTGTTGTTTTTGTATCTCAATGTTACATTTCACCTCTTCCATAACGTTGTTGTAGTTGTTGTTGTTGTGTAGCATTCAATTTATGAATTGTTACGACTCAACTCAACTCTTTTTACAAAACTCTAGAGAAAGCAAAAAAAAAAAAACAAACGCAACGCAACACAACAGTCTAGTGTTGCCTTTTCTTTTCCTTTAATTCTTTCGGTTTTTTTTCCTTTCTTAATATGATATTATATTGTATATCCTTTAACATATACACTCTCATATACGTACTCATGTATATGTATGTATGTCAATAGTGTAATTTCCAATGAATCTTTTTTTTTATTACTTCTTTCTCATTTTATTGTATATTTACACGTAGGCGTACTGAAAAGTTTTAGGTCATGACTTTATTTGTTTCTATTTTTAGAACGAAAACGATGATTTATTTTCAAATAAAAAGATAGTTGCCATGAATAACTATCGATTAATTGGCCAGCGACAAAATTTGTGTCATGAAAACAATTGTAGCGAAGTCGTCATAGTCTAGTAGGTAGTGTGTTGCATTATTAGAAGCGAGCCCGTTCTACTAACTCCAGTTAAGATATCTCCAACGAAACCAAAAATTAAATAATATATCTTCGAACACTTTCTATTAGTCTTGCAGTTGTGTTCTGGCAAAAACTCTGAAAGTAAAATAAAATTTTCTCAAAAATCTGTCGTTCGGAGTAGACATTAAACATTAGGTTCCGCCATTCATGGATAAAGTTAACACATACAACATAAGTGGTGTTAGAAGCTAGGTTGTAATCCTGATTAAAGGGTTTTAATGACCAATTAAGTAAATAAGTAAGTGTAAGCCCAATTACATTATTTACATTGGAGCGCTAACAACAACAATTGCACTCTTGATTTTATTTCGACACGCCAGAATATGGGTTTCGTTACAAAATGCATTAAATTCATTATTTTCATTGCATAAATTCTATCTCACTTCCGCCACTGTCAATTTATTCAAAACATCCGTGACGTTCGTATTCTGTTCTTCCGTTAAATCAACTGTCTGTCAGTCAATTGACAAAGAAAACAAAAAACTTCTTCTGAATGTTTTTTTTGTTTGTTTCATTTTTACACGGTAGCACCACAATGTGCACAATAATAAATTGTAAACCACTTCCCAGCCTGCCTACGCATTACAACACCGTTATAGTTAAAGAGTGTATCCTTATTTTTTTTCTTGTTTTTTTTGTACTTCTTGTTAAATAAAGAAGTTTTTCGTTACAACTAATCCAGTCGAAAAGTAAAACAATTAATGTTGCCCTTTCGTGTCTGCCAACAGAGGAGAAGGGGTGTAGAAGAGGCTAGGCCAGCTGAGAGAGAAAGGAGGTGAAAGAAAAAACAAACATGCTAACGGTTATATAGGCTAAGGAAACTTTCGTAAGAAAAACGTACACAGCAAAGAAAAACAATAAAAAATAAAAGAAAATAAAACGAACAACAAAAAACGTTAAAAAACAAGGTATGAAAAATGTTCACCTTTAGCATAAACGAAAGCAACAACAACAATAACAACAAGAGGAGTAAATTTAATGATTTTAAATGTTATAGATAAATTTCTTCAGTAAGTATACGTCTACGTACATACATATGTATGCATGTACGTGTATGTAAATATGGAACAAAAGTTTATAAAATTTTCTTAAGAATTCATTCAATTTAAGCTAAAAAAAAATTATTTTTAAGGAGGTTTTTCCTTTTCATTTTCTTTAATCTGAACAAGGTGACCAAACACGAAAAAACTGACATAAAATTCTCACTTTTTTCTTTGCTTTTTCTCTAAGGGTGTCATTTGTTTCACAAGATTTTCTTCATGGATTTTTTTTTTATTAATTTTTTTCTATGATTTATAAGAAGAAGACACTTTTTAGACACTTTTTTAATCGTAATTATTTACACATATTTCTTTTTTTAATTTATTCATTTATTTATTTATTTTCTTTTTTATTTTATTTAATTTTATTTAATTTTACTATAAAATGATTTAAATTTTTCCTTTATTTGTGTTAAAATTTTCTTAAAAAAAAAAGAATTTTTTTCTAAATTTCTTTTCCTTTTCTCTTGTTCACTTAATATATATTGTAAAAAAAAAAGAAATCTTTAGTGTTGTTTTTGCTTTTTTTTCCCGTCACACTCATTAAATAACGGTATCTCTGTTTAGCTGTTATTTTCTTGCGGACTTGCGTTTCCCAACTGGATGCTGCTCACAACTTTGCCAAACATTGTACTCAATTTAGTTAGAAAAAGCACTCTGCTACTGCTACAACCATCACCCGTGTTGTTGTTGTTGTTGTTGTTGCTATTGCTGCTGCTGTTATTGTTATTCCTTTTCCCTTTTTTCCAACTACGAAATCCAAACTGCCCCACCATTCTCTCCGTAAACATACACATACACACAAACGCACGCATACCCGTTTATGCCGTACTTGTATTCCCTTTTCATTTAGAAAATAACTTTACGCTGCTTGAAGAAAGTTTTTTTCCTTTTCTTGTTTCTTTATATTCATTCCACTTCATTTTCTTTATTTCTTCTCATTCATTTGCTCTTCATAATATGCAATATGTAAGTTTGTATGCATATATATGTGTGTGTGTGTGTATGTGTATATATGCACGTTTTTTTTATTTATTTACCGCATGTTATTTTAAAATTTATCGGTTTATCTGGGATAACTAGCGCATGCGATATTGGAAAAGTAAATGAGAATCTATAGGAAACAATAACAACAACAATAATAATAATCAACAACGTGTGTGTTGTTAATCAAAATAAAAATAAAATATTTCTCCCCTACACACATCCGTATATTCTTCATGCATACATGCATACTTTTAGAATGGAAATGTGTCTCTTTTATCATGATTTGATTATAATCGAAAACATCATCATCAACATCATCATCGTCGTTTTCTTTACGTTTCTGGAAATTCTCTTAAGAGAACTTCTCTTATTATTTAATTACTCAATGCATGTAAAAATTAAAAATGAGGACATCAGCCACGTTATACTCATAAAACAACATCAGCTGTAAAAGGCGGAAATGTCTATTTAGCTGTTTATCCCACAGTTTACTGCTGTAAAAGCATGGATAAACTGAGCTTTGGCGTTTTTTTCATATTCAAGAATTAAGACTAATTTCCATGAGATTTTGCACTTTGCTTGACTAGCTCCTAGCAGAAAAGTCAACAGATGAATATTCCTTTAATCGCTACATCTTATCGTACTAATTAATAAAGTAAGATTTTTCTTTATATGGCGAGATTAACTCTTATTCAAGTAAACTATTGACCATCTGAAAGAGGCAGCCGCCAAATAAGTGAACAACAGGAGAATAATCGCGTATAATATCGGGCCAGGATTCTAATATGTCCTAATCTTGCATATGGAAATGAGTTTCAATCCCGACAATTTTGCAGCATTAAAAGCTTGAGAAACTCGCTTAAATCACTTTACCGCCAATAAGGACTAAGACTTCTAGACGAAATGGGTCCACTTCACAAATCTCGACAAGTTAACACACAATACCTTGCATATTTAATTTAACAACTTAATTAAACCTGGCTTTCATGCAAAACAAAAATTACTTCCTTTTTACTACACCTTTATCATTAATTAGCATGTATATTTTCACGATTGCCGTTTTCTATTTTTTCTTTAAAAATGTTGGCAACACTTAAAACTATGTAAGTATTGTTTACATTTCGGTGCGTGACTCTAACAATATTTCTCTATTTCTGTTCCTGTCGCCAGTAAATACGAACAACAATAACAACGATAACAGTGCGGTTGTTAAAATTTGTTTTCCGTTTTACCATCTTCTTTGCTTCACACTTTTGTTGCTCTTACATTTATACAAACAACAATGACAACACAATTTCCTTTTCTTGTTGCCATTTCATTTTGCCTTTATTCTCTTGCTCTCTCTCAATCTGTCACTGTATTGTTGTTAAAGGTATTGAGTAGCAATATGGAAAAAAGTAATGGAGAGAGAAAGGAATTACATTTTCTACCGTTATATTGATATGCCATGCATTTTGTATTGGTGTTGTTATGTTTTGTTTTTATTATTCTAGTTGTTGTTATTGTTGTTTTATTATTAGTATTATTCAACTACAACGCATTATTTTTCTACTAACTTATGCATACATACATACATACGCATACACTTATACAAACACATGCATTACTGTGCATGAATATTTTATTAACAGTGTTACTTATCAAGTGTTGCTAGCCGGTATTTTTGTACATTATCATTCACAACATGTGTCCCTGTCAGTAAAATTATTGTTATTGTTTTTTCTTTTTCCTTTTTATAATTTCCTTTTTAAAATTTTAACATCCCTGCCACCCTACTGGCAATGTTCTTAAAGTGAATAAGCAGGTTTCGTTAAAAGTTTCTTGTTTTCATAAGTGATAGGGAGATAGAGAGAGAAAAAGGAAAGAACACACAGAATATTAGCGTGTGTTGGTAGATTTAATAGCTGAAAAAAAGGTTTGATTCAATTTAACTTTTTTTTTAAAAGGAGATGCTGTTTCAAACAGCATTTTACAGGAGTACATATGGTATGTATGTGTGTGCAGCAAGTGTACATAAGTGGGGGAATCCCTTTACAAAAATCTGTCTGGCATTAAAACCATTAAGTCTACACTGATAGATATTTATTTATTGAATGACTTTGATTTTTATGCTCTTCCCTATTCGATTTTAACCATCATCAGGGAATTGGTAATTTGTAGACAATTCGATTTGAAACAGATTTTTCGGATGTAATGCCATGAACTGAGTAATACAAAAAGAATGGGCGAGTGTTATTGTACATAAGGGATATATACTCTATTGTGTATTGCAATGTAATTGTGCTTTGAAGCAAAATGTTGCAACACGAAGTGAGTTGTAATATCTTAAATCAACGTGTATAATACGTAGAGATTTTTAAAGTAAAGTACAAATTAAATATATCTGAGAGAATAAAATTTATCGCAAAAGTTCAAAATAGGTTTTGAATGATAAGATGAGAACCTTCAGAAGCTTCAACGGGCCAATTAGAGCCAATGACTAGTCTTATATGAAGATAAGAATATCCCTCTTTTGCACGCAAATGCGTCCACGTAGTTCAAGACGTTGCGAGTCTAAGGATTTGGGTGGAGTTGCAGTTTTTTCAAGTATTTATTACAATATTTTTCAACCGATGCTTTGACCGATAGCACATGCTGGTCCTAATGAATATTCCAGTTTTCAATGTTCGCGTTAAAATTTAAGTGAAAGAAAACGTGTTGGAGATCTCATTGAAATTTCTTATTCGTTTGAAAGACTAGTCGATAGCCATACTGTGCGAATTGAATTGTTCAAATATCCGCCACTGCTTATTTAGTTGGACAACATCCGAAATGGCAAATATTCCAAGACTGGCGTATAAATCAAGCTAAATTCGATTGATGTAATGTTAGCTTTGGGGACCATTGTACTTTGGGATTTATTCGCATACACTTGCGATTTCACAAAACCCCAAACGTAAAAGTCGAAAGGAATCAAATCGTGCAATTGTAGTGGCCAGTTCACATTACTTCCATATGAGTGTGCTCCAATCACTCGTGCTGAATATCCAATGCGACAAGAGCCGTGCAGCATATAGCGCCGTCATGTGACTATAATTTGACAGTTGTAGCTTTAGCAAAATGGCCGCTCTCAGCCATCAAAGTTCGGAAGTCCCTTTACCTTCATTTAGCACAGTTACAAAAATAGGCTGCTTAGGTAGAATATTAACACCAGAACCAAATTTTTTATTTGAAATATTTTTGAGGATTTAATAAAAAAAAATTTACCAAAAATTTTGTATTCTATTTGACGTTCTAATTACTATTAATTAATACTTAATTAATTAAAGTATTTCTTGTATTCTAATTTTTTTTTAAATATTCTTATTAATAAAAACAAAGGTTAATTAAAAAGAAAACTCACTAGAAATTATAGTTCCATGCTGAAAGAAACGGTCACACCAGGCGCAAAAAAGCGGAACTGGAAGAATAAATTTAAAATATTGTTTTCACGTTATTTTCTTAAAGAATTATAAAAAATTTGGCAAAATGCTAAAGGCGCATAATGGTTCTGGATATGATTTACCAATTTCGTAATGGCTAAGCTATGTTCAGCTAATAAAAAATGAAAATTTATTTTGATGTTAAGATTGATATCAATGTTAATGGTACTATTTACTACTTGATAAATACTATTTTTATTTTCTAGTAAGATGACGTAGAAGGTTATTGTAATAAATAATCAAATTTATAGAAATTAACATTGTTCAATACATATTTGCACCGAATATTTATTCAATTGAATTTAATTTAATTTTATAAAAAAGTAAGTCAAAACAGACTTGTTTAGTCTTGATAGTTAAAAGGTTTTTTGCCGGGTAATAAACATTTGAAAAAAGAAAAAAACATCACTGAAAAGTGGAAAAATAGCTGGTGTTGATGAAACTACAGCAAAAGTACTTAATTAGACCCAACAACATGTCGATATGTTGGGATTGCATTCCCAGTCATCTGCTATAAGATTAAAATATGTATGTCCAGCACAATTTTTAAAGTAGTGAACGCGACGCTTCCTGCTATCGTATGATAGCCAAAAATGAAAAATCGTTCGAAAGCGTAACTTGTAGAAGATTAAACGGATGTGTCGTAGCAAAAGGTAGTCTAGACGAAACATACATGTCACCAAAACACTTTAGGCATAATTCCTGACACGGCAATTCTAATTGGCGAAACACCAACATGCTTTCGTAATCACACCGGCCCAAACTTCTAACTTCACATATGAAAGAGCTACTGGCGGACCTTGTGAAACTTAACGTACAAAATGCCTTTGCAACGGTCAATCCTCTTTAGAGACATTGGAAGTTTCAATCCCAATGCCAACACGAAGTGGTGGATTGTGAATTATATGTGTGGTAGACATTCGTTCATGGTGTTAAACAAGAAGTACTCGAAGAAACTTCCGATCTTATTATATTTTTACTTTTCTAAACTCCTTACACCATTCGATGGTATCCAAATAGTCTTATTTGCTGATCGACACGCCATAATAATGCAGACTTTTTCCTAAACTCCCTCCAATAATGTCTTCATAGATCTCTGTTCACAACTTGGAGTGAAAAAGTAGGAACAAAGCTATCAATTCGGCAGGACTTATGGTAGGGAGAAAGGAGTCCATTTGCCTATGTCTTGTATAGAACTATTAGCCCTCCGGGGGTGAACTGCGCTCCTTCTGTGTGAACATCAAAAGTAAACAAAAAAAAAACGACTTAGCTCGACTGGGCATTCCAAGATACCTGTTGACGATCATCCACCATTTCTGGAATAGGTGACTGATTTACGAGATTAACGCTTATTCTAGAAGATCACGGTTGAAACACATCATGTATGTATATGGCAAATACTTGGTCTACTATTATGGAATGTAAAGTATAATGCAGTACCCAGCAAGAATTGCGATAGTTCGGTGCATAGGAGTGTGGAGTTCGTTGCACAAGATTGGCTTTAATTCCTGTATGATCTGTATTTCATTGGCACATAAGCCAAGATATTTACGTAAAATTTTCCACGTAGTTAGTGGGCAAAGGCCAACAAGTTGAGAACGACAACAAATCGACATTTCATCGTGATCTCTAAGACTTTGCTTTACAGCAGAAATACTCCTTTTTGGTACGTAATTATGCTTTGTTGCGACAGCAATCGATAACTGCATGAACTACTGTATTACGAGATTGATTTTGTTGACCGTAACTCTCCGTTTTTTTATTTATTTTTTTTATTTTTTCAGGCATGTTCAGGCGTGGTTTTGACGTTAATCATTGCATGATAAATTCTCAGCTGTCAAACCATAGTTTTTATCGTTATCGATAATTCTAATGCAACTAGAAAAACCCGCCCGATATGTATAAATTTATAATTTTTAAATATTATGGCCGTAGGCATTAACTTTTTGGCAATGCTTTCTATAAATGACAAAATGATACATAAATAACTCCACTAATATGAAAGACTTTTTGCACATCCAGCCATCCTTTTCGATTACAATCAAAAAAATAGCTTTAGGGATACATAATGTACGGCAAATTACACGCTTACAGGACAATGAACATTCATTGCTGTTTACCCCTGTTAAATATATATATGTACGTTAACATGTATGTTTCGGTGTACGTGTGTGTGTGTGTATATTTGTTGTAATATGTCAGGATATCTTTTCATTACAGTCATTCTCTGTTCTCGCTGTTGAAAGTTGACACACGTTCATCATCAAATGGTATAATTACTCAACATTAACAATGTGATAATGAAGTATTTGTGCCATTTTCTTATTAAGCAGGGATGGGAATTGTTAATGTTCTCTCCACTGTATTGGTTGAGTACAATGCAACCGCAAAAATAATAACGAATAACGAACGAATGCAACACATTTTGGTATCAACAACAACCAACAAAAACATGAAGAAAAATTAAATGAAAAATAAAAAAACAAAATGAAACGAAACGCAAATACAATGACGAAGAAAATGGGAATGTGGGAACATGTGCAAGTGAAAAAGTCTGGACAAGTTTTATCCTAAAGGAAGTGGAAGCAGAAAAAAAGAAGAAAAACACACAGGAGAGTGATAAATTCAATTGAATTCAACATTTTGTAGAAAAAGTAGAAGAAAAAAAAACTAAAAGTAAATGCCCTTAAGGCAAGACAGACAAAAAGAACAAGAGACCGTAACATGACTAACAAGGGAGCTTTAAACTCCATTTGGACTGTGCTTGACAGGAACGTAGTAATAAAAGGGGAAATTATGTTTAATTGAACGCCTTCGGATGAAAAATTCTAAAAATTCTGTAATTATCTTAGCCATGTGGAATACATAGAAGGAAAACTGTAATGTATGCCACAGGCTGGATGGTAAAACGCAGCATTTAAAGTCCGAAAGAAAAACCAATTTTTAAATACAGTTTTGGCGCTTTTGGTTAATTCTCGAACATCTTTCTTCCTATCTCTGATGCCAAGTAAGAGGACATTCTATAGATAATTCTGAATACAGATTTTGAAGGTGCCAACAACTAGGTTTTGACGATTTTATTCCATGTTTTCTTTTTTTTTTAGTAAAAAGTCATTTGCTTCCATACTCCCAAAAAGTTATGGAATTTTATCAAAACGTTTAAGCTTTTGTACCATAAACGTTTACTTTTCTAAATCAAAGATTAACTAAAGACAAGTTCTGCAATCTTTTTTCGTCATGCCCTTTTGAATTGCCGTCATTCTACGCCATTTGAATGTGTTATTTAGCAACTCCAAAGGACAATGATATTGCCAACGTTGAAAAACGTACGTGTTCAATTGTTTGTGTTACTTCATGCCAAATACACCACAAAATTATTTGTTTGTTTACTTTGTTTGTAAACCTTCTAGAAATTGCTTCAATAAATTGATTTAATGAATGCAACAAATCGAATTCAAACAAAAAAGAAAAGAAGCAAAATTTATGCCCCAAGAATATAAAATAACGTAAAACGTAGACGAAGTCTTATATGAACAATATATGGGCTAAAGATTAAAGATTTTTTGCTATCATTTACTAATTTGATCAGGCTATAAGGTATTTATCGATAAATAAAATCCATTTAATAGGATATAAAAATGATTTATATAACAACACTTGGCTAGTAGTACCAATTGAGATGAAATATTTCATAGCAGACAATTTCTATAATTACTGAAAGACATTTTACCAATGGATTATATCTCTTAATTAATTAATCGCTTTCCTTAACTATATTTCAGATTTGGGTTTGGCCTGCCAGCTATGAAGAGAGTTTTTGAATGACTTTTTACGCGATACACAACGATATGGTCGTAGATACTGTTTATCAATATACGATGAATATAATATCAAACCTCTCTAAATCAAATCAAAATGTAGCACAAACTTTTTTTGAAATCGCTTTCGGTAGCTAGAATTTAAACTACGTTGCTGTACATCTGATTTAGAAATATGTTGCACTGGCTAGTATGGATAGTCAAACAGATGAGCTGCCGCTTTACGTGGAGCCAGTGAGTTACTTACACTGATTATGGTTGTAATCAAGCATTAGGATTTAAATCAAGCATCCAAATATGACTGAAATGTGTTGTCTTTCCAAGGGACTACAAGGTAAGATTAACTAAAATTTATCACTATCTGGATAATATTCAAATTCTTAGGATCCAAATAAAATATCAATCAGTTAAACCTTAGGAAACACAATAGAACTTTAAGCTTGAAATCTTGAATGATCGAATGATTTCATTCAGGTCAAAAATACAAACTTTTTACGATAACTTTTTATTGTTGAAATCGATTTTTACAAGCTTTTATTCAATCACCAACATATTAATTCCCTATAGAAAGAAAATACGGTAACCACCAACTGTCAGGTCAAAAGGTGGATGCCCCTGTGCATGATCTAAAGTTTGACCTGATGGTACAAAAAAAAATTCCCCTTGTGTTTAACAATTTTAGTCAATTGATTCCTTCATTCGACCCAAATAAGAAGTTCGGTTTTTCTTGTATATAATTCCTAGCTAATCCTAAACAAAGAATTTATTTTTGCAATTCCTTCAATTCAATTTTTGAATGCATCAATCACATAAAATACTTGACCGTATTAAACAATACGATAATCAATAACAGTTCCTCTCAACATTAACTATCGTTGCTTCGTATTTGCTTTAAATCCTTTTGCCATTCATGACTAGCAAAACCCAACAATCTTGAAAACAGAATCTAATGGCGTCAGCAAAAAAAAATGTATAAACAATGGCATTTAAATAGATTGGTCGTGACAAAGAAAATAAAATTATAGTTTCAACAGAATTTCTATTCTTGCATGGCATGTAACATTCAAGAATTTCCAAACAATTTTTGGGCCTGGCCTATAGACAACACAAGACAACAACAATGGAAACAATTAAATGAAATCATATTGCCATGAATAACTCTGCTTGTCTAACTGACTGACTGGCTTGACTGATTGCATGGCTGTGTATAGTCTTACAGTCAACTTGGTCGTTAGAGATTAAATTTAATCAGAACGTACGTGCTTCACACGTACTTTCAACATGTCCCTATTGCAACAAGACCACAGCAACTATTATGCCAGTTTGCTTTAAACAAGTGTTCTCTTAAAAGAGTGTTTCTTATTGTAAATCGATACACAGAGACAACAGAGACAACAGCAGCAGCAGCTGCAATTGCAAAAAGAAAATTTTAAAGTGACTTTCAAATGTTAAAACAAGAAAGAAAAAGTTTTTTTTTAGAAAATTTATACACACAGTGGAATGTTGTAAGCAAAAGTTTTAAGTTGCACTAGAAGAAATGTGCTTAAATAGTTGAGAAATTAATCGGTTTAAAAATTTTATCGAACCCTACCAAGAAAACGTTGAGAAATTTATTTCAAATTCATTACAATATGTTGTCAATCAGATTGTGTTGTTGTCAGGTTGACAGAAAGACAAGAGAAATTAAAGCGAAATTAAAGCTATATTTAACTGGACGATGCTAACAAAAGAAATTGTTTTATGATCTACAGTTTTCTTACGATAAAGTTGTATAAAAATGTGCCAAAACCGTCGTTTGACATCTTCACCAAAACGAAATTTAAAAAAAAAATATTTCTTCGGCGACTTCCTCTCAGCAGATTTCGCAAAAACTCGGAGAGTGAATAAAATTGAGTTTCTGAAAAAATCTATCGTTTAGAATCGCTTTTAAACTGTAGGTACCACCAATCATGGATAAAATTAACACACACAATATGGGTGGTGTGAGAAGCAAGGTTGTAATCCTGACTAAAGTGTTGTAATGACCAATTAAGTAATCCTAAGATCTGCTTAACTTGGTAAATGATACAACGAAACATTTATTTGAAGATTAAGAAAATAAATTATGCCTTGTATCAGCCCTAGATTAAGCATCCATTATTTCTTAACTTTTAAGTGTCACGTTATCGGCTAGAGTTCGTTGCGTGAGGCATGTGTCCTTCATATAAAAAGAATTTATTTAAATATTTTCTATTCTAAGCTTTGATTCTATTGTTTTTCAGAAGTTTCATTATAATTTTTTTTCTTTTTTTGTTATTCTTAAATATCGATTAATCGTTTTAACGAATCGACAAAAGTAATCATGTTTTGAAAGCACTATTCATGAAAGTGCTCCAACATTTGTATAATTATTGTACAATACATATACATATACACGTATGTATATGTATGATATGTTTAAAGATATTAACAACATTAACATTACCACAAACAACAACTACATGGTGGCAACAAGCAGAATAAAAAAATAACCGACTAAAATTAGAAGCAACCCTTTTTATTTAAGCCAACTTTTATCTACTGGCACGACGATTAAACCCTCACAGCCCAACCAACAGCACAAGCACATCGGCACTCACAAATGTTGTTATTTACAAAGGCATTTGTAAAAGATAATTTGATATAACTGTTTGAGAGAGAGAGAGAGAGATAGGGAGTGAGGGAGAGTGAGGTAGTGAGAGTGTTTTGTGTCATATGGTAGTTGCAAGAATGTTTGAATGTCAAGCCAAATATTGTTTTTATTTTTTCACAAATAAAGATGTATCAACAATTTTATTCATATACATAAATACATATATATATACATATATATATAAAGTACATATGTATAAGCATACATACACACTTACATACAGTACCATTAGTAAATGTATATATGCCTGTATATGTTTTCAAGCACTTAAAGTGTCATTATAATGTAATCCAAACATCGATTATTTCACATCATACACACACATTATATTCACACCTATTTTATAATGTATGTGTGTATGTACATATGTGATACACTATTGTATACATATTTTATATTGTATATGTTTGTACGTGTATCATACATATTTTATATCGTATATACGTATTTGTAAAGTACATACTATTTACTTGATGTACTTGTTAGTTAAACACTTAAAAACAAATCAAAAATAATCGATAAAATATTCATTCGATAACAGTGATTAACATTTTCGTGTACAAGAAGGAATCAGATTATTCTCTTAATCGTTTCCATAGCTTAGTTTGTGCCAGTTTTTATTTTTAGGTTTCAATCTGTGTAAAGTGTAGGCACAGGAACACAGGGAAATATTCAAAAAACTTTATTTTGAATGCAGAAGAAAACGATACCATTAAGACAAATCATATGACAGCGAAAGGTAGAACATTTATTATTCTCTAGTATTGTTGCCGTAGTCTAGTAGGTAGAGTGTTGGCATGAGGCCTCGGTTCATATGGAAAAAAAATATTATTTCGGCCTGTCATCGGATTTCTGGCAAAAATTCTGAGAGTAAATAAAATTGCCATGAAAAATTTCTCAAAAAATCTGTCCTTCGGAATCGACTTTAAACTATACGTCGCACCACTCATGGAAAAAATTAACACACACCACATAAGTAGTGTGAGAAGCTGGGTCGTAATCCTGACTGAAGGGTTGTAATGACCAATTATGCATGTATGTATTAGTTTATTAAACGCGGGCCCATGATTCAAGCCACAGCTCTTAGATATGACCTTACAATGCATTTATACTTTTTACTTTGCTAAAGATAATGGATTATGTGTTCTAAGAAACTTTGTTAATGCTTTTGTAGGGCGTTACTGGCTAAAGTCTTTCTCCTTAAATGGGTTATTTAAACAAGCACTTGCAAGTTGCAGTATTTAAGAAAGAACACTCTCATCATCACATTTTATCTGCACATATTTTATGCAATTTTTCTTTTATTCTTTTTGTTTATCTTTTTGCCTTTTTGTGGCATTCCTCATGGATAAATTGACCCAACAGGCCAAGTAAAAACATTAATCTTTCCCTTTTTATTCTTAAGCGGAAGAGTGTGAACAGAAGGGAAACAATGAAATATTTAAAATGCCATGACACTTGAGAAAAATATGAGAAGATGGAAAAGAGAGACAGAGAGAAAAAATGAAGTGAAGTGATATAAAAACAAAATAAAAAGAAGAAGAAAAAAATAAATGTGATAAGACCACGTATGTATGTATATTGTATAATATGGGGCAACATCTCAAATTGTTGCAATATTCAAATACATAACCATATGCACATACATACATACACCTTATAGCATTTTTGCATAAATGAAATATTAAATGCAACTGGGAATGGTGTAAAGTTTTCATTTTTTTTTGTTTGTTTTGTAAAATACATCAGACAGCACAGCATATGTTAAGGGACAAATCTGTAGAGAAGTGTGTGTGTGTGTGTGTGCTGGTAAAGTGTGTGTTTGTTAAGTGAGTGGAGCAAGTGAGTAAGTGAGTTTATAATAAAATCTATGTTATCCTGCCAAGAACAAACACTCTTTTAGAGAGTGACTTAAGCCATAAGTGGCGCTTTAAGTACCGCCAACTCTACTCTACACATAACTTTCTACCATTTTAACTCTTCATATTCTGTACTCTGCTATGCTAGCTTCAATAGCAGAACAAATAAACAAACAAACAAATAGACAAACAAAAAAAATGTAGAAATTCATCAAGTATGTCACTGTACTGCCAGTCATTGCATATCTACTGTATGAAAATCTTTTTTTTTCATAAACAACAACAACAACAGCGATAGCAACAGCTGCAACAGCAAGGTGATGATGGTGTTTTAAATGTTGGCTTCTGTTCAGTGCAAATGTTCTGTCAATTTTTGTAGGGATTCCATGATAAAGCAAACAAGTGAAATGAAAGTGAAGGTAAAAAAATGTGTTTTTAGGTCATCACTGTGTGTTACTCATTTTGTATAGAAATTGTGGTAAAACAAAAGGAACATTAACAACAGCAACAGCATTGCAACAACTGAAAATGGAACAGAAACTGTAAAACCAGTAACTTGGCAATAAAAAAAAAAACAAAAACAAAACACCAAACAAATAAACACGGAATTCAGAAATTATCAACATCCTTGTGGTAAGATAAAGATCCACAATAGGATTCAACACGAATGCAAAAAAAAATCATGGATACACAGGCAAACGTTACAGAGGAAGACAGTATTTTATAGAAAAATAAAAACAAAACAACAAAAGAACACAGCAATAAAATAAAAACTGTAACTGTATCTATCTGGTATATGGAACAAGTGCTGCAAGGTACAAAAAAAAAAACAAATCAAAATCTATTCAGAAATAAACCACAAGAAAAGGAGCCTACATTAAATACCTACCCACCCACCCTATCCAACACTCACCACTTTGTTTCTCTACACAGACATTGTGGTGGTAACATAGTCCCTGCAATAATTCACTTTCTGTTGCTTGGCTATGCTTATCTCTGTATGGGAAGCCACTTGAAATTTGTTGCCATAAATTGTGTTGCATTGCAACACAACTAACAAACAAACTCAGGAAGGATGCCAACAACCCGGTAATGGTTAGAGGTAAATTATACCAACAGCCATAAGCACAACAGCAACAAATGTTACCCAAAGTAATCACAGATTTTGTTTAACGTTGTGCAATATGTGTTGAATATATCATCATACATTCATTGTCTGACTTTTATGGGTAACATTTGGCTTCAAATCTAATTAAATTGCAACCAAAAAAAGCAACAAAAACAAATGCAACAAATATAAAAAGTCACAGTTATCCGCCATAAGGGGGTAGAATTTGTAATAACTTTTGCACAATTTGTATTTCTTTCATCCTCCGAACCTGTATGCAAAAATGAAGGATGCTTCTTGCGTTATTGCATCAAAAGTTAACAGTGGTGTGTAGAAATTAAAACACCTTAGTGTCTCGAAATTTTGATAAACGAGAAGCAAAGACTTAAAATTTCTGTTTATTGGGTGTTCTTTTAGCTGCGTGACACTTATGGGTATTATGACTGACTACCGGGAATATCAAATTCCGTTCATATTTCTGCTCAATAAGGTTTGGTAAACCGTTCAACGCCAGAACAATGATTCCAAATTGTGGAAATTAAAACCATTAACAACACAAAGTGAAGTGGTGTACTGAAGGAATATTGCTGTTGAGAGTGAAAACTTGCCAAACTGTTGTTTCCTCGCCCTTTGTCCTTTAACTACAAACCTCTATCGTTTGGTTCACCTAAGACTGGGTGAAAATGAGCATTTAGGTCCCAGAATTGTGTTTAGTGATAAGGGTCCTTGCCGGTTAAATAAATCAAATTGCTGTAATTGGAGTGAAAACAATTCTAAAACCGTGAACGAAACATCCAAGGAAATAGACTGTTTGATGCTATTTATATTTTTGTGGCATTATTGGTCCTTATTTCTTTCGAAATAAGTAAGAAACTTTCGTTACGGTGAATGGAATCAATGCAAACGAACAGTAAGATTTCGATGTCTATCAGATTTCTGTCCCTATCGTTACTAAAACAATCAGCCACAGAGAGAAAGAAGGAAGTTAGGTTTAGAATTGGAATTAGAAAAATAGCTAAAAACTTGTTGAACATTAGGTTTTGCTAACATTAACCCGAATAGCATTATACAGCCTAAATAACACGTGGAAAATATAGATGCACTTTCTTCAAGATTTCAGTTAAAATAACTGAAAGGTATTTATTGCCGATCGTTATTCGTTTCTTTCTTTAAATAAATAACGGCTGATAACTGATAACACTGCGCTATCAATTTTATTCACGATCCTTTTTAATAAAAATCAAACTTTTTCGATATTCTGTACCATTGTGCTTAACACGCACTTTTTAATATAGCTTTCGTTTAAGGACTCATGTCTCAACACTGTTTGTCTATTCATGACTGCATGGCAGCATTGTTCCTGGCTCTATTTATATCCCTTTTTTATTTCTATGTCCGGTAACTTCGCGATCTTTCTTATCGTAATTTTCTAATTATTTGTTTGTGTAAATTCTGTTTACCGTATTATGTGTGTATTTTTGTCGTTGTCTATTTGTCTTGTTTACTTAATTTTGTTCATTTTCTCATGCGTAACAATATTATTTTATTTTATTTATTTTAATCTTAAAATAATCTAAAAAAAATTTTCATATAGAACACCATTTTCTTATTTGACCACTGTGCAACCTATGCCCTAAATGAATTTCATTCGTAAAGTTTCATTAAAAAAATTTGCTTAGACTCCAAACGAGTATTACACACATTCAAATAAAATGAGCAGCACACACACACAATTATACACACGTACTCATAATATATTGTATGTGTGCTCGTATGTACAATAATTTAGGACAAACAATTTTATGTCACAAAATTGCGCAATAATTATAATAAAAAAATTTTTTTCTAAAATGCAGCACATGTACTCTTTATATATTTGTAAGCATGTAATCTAAAAATTATAATTTTTATGTGTTTAAATAAATGCATGTGAGTTTAATTTTCATATGCGTATGTAAATGGGTATTTTTAGAAACAAAACAAAAATAGAGAGCGAGAGTAATTTTATTGCACACATTTTTGTTTGCCGTTAAGTTCATTCAACTTTTATTCATTTTAAAATCCATAAACGTTCTCTTTCCCACGCTCTTTCTTTATTGCCTTATGTAACATAAGGTGTTTAATGTTCTGTTCAAAGGGCATTGTTTGTAATAAATCATATTTTGCAACAACTACTATAATAAAGGGTGTTTTTTTATAGAGGTATAGAACTTTAAGTTGCAATAAAACAACGATGGATTATTCGATTGACATGAATTTTATTTATCCGAAAGATAATCTTGTGGCATTACATTTTAAATATGATTTCTGGCATATGACCGCCACGGCTGGCGCGGATGTAGTCCAATCTGGACGTCCAATTTTCGATGACTTTTTCCAACATTTGTGCCCGTATATCGGCAATAATATGGCGAATGTTGTCTTCCAATTGGTCAAGTGTTTGTGGCTTTACCGCATAGACCAATGACTTTACATAGCCCCACAGAAAGTAGTCTAGCGGTGTTAAATCACAAGATATTGGAGGCCAATTCACAGGTCCAAAACGTGAAATTAGGCGGTCACCAAACGTGTCTTTCAATAAATCTATTGTGGCACGAGCTGTGTGACATGTTGCGCCGTCTTGTTGAAACCACATCTCCTGGTCTCATGGTTATTCAATTCAGGAATGAAAAAGTTACTAATCATGGCTCTATACCGATCACCATTGACTGTAACGTTCTGGCCATCATCGTTTTTGAAAAAGTACGGACCAATGATTCCACAGTCAGATTTTCTGGATGTAACGGTGTTTCCACATACACTTGAGGATTACCTTCATTCCAAATGCGGCAGTTTTGTTTGTTGACGTAGCCATTCAACCAGAAGTGCGCTTCATCGCTAAACAAAATTCGCTTATGAAAATCGGGAACAACGGTAATCTCGTTTTGGGCCCATTCGACGAATCTACGCCTTACTTGATGATCGTTTGGCTTCAATTTTTGCACGAGTTGGATTTTGTAAGCACGCAAACCAAGATCCTTCTGCAAAATCTTCCATAAAGTGGATGGACACAGATCCAATTCCTGTGCTCGATGGCGGATTGACTCATTCGGGTCTTCCTCAATGCTACGCTCTACAGCAGCAATAGCTTCTTCTGTACGCACCGTACAGCGTCTCTGGGGATGCGAGTTATCAATAAGAGTAAACGTGGTGCGAAAACGTTCAATGGTTAATCGAATTAACTGCTCTGATGGACGATTTTGTCGACGATAAAATGGACGTAGTGCGCGATACGTTTTCCGCAAAGAACCATTATTTTCGAAATAAAATTGCACTATTTGCAAGCGTTGTTCAGGCGTGAGTCTATTCATGATGAATTGCCCAACCAAACTGAGAATAAATCACTTGACAGCTGTTAAATCGGTCGCCATTTTGAAAAGTAATGCCAACTTAAAGTTCTATACCTCTATAAAAAACACCCTTTATATATTCTCAAGCATAATAGAATTAAAGATTACGACATATGCATGATTACCGTAAGGTGACGTAGATTCCCCCATGCCAACGTGTTTTTATATACACAATTCTTTAATGTCAAACTGCTATCCCTTAACCTTTATGCGCAGAAAATTCAAATTTTGTGCTCCTAATGTTATATTCTTTCACTTCAGGATTTATTTTTACTTGACTACCTTCTTCTTCTTCTTCTCGTTTGCCTTTGGTTTTTTCCTCTATCATCATATGCAATACAGTCTGAAATTGTGTGTGAGTGTGTGGGTGTGTTATTTGTAGTCAATAACCAATTGCTCTTGTACGTTGGTCGATTACATTTCATTCTTAATTAGTCGGTTTTATTCAAGTGCCTCTTTTTGTGCATTTAAATTACATCAACAACACAACAACAATAACAAATACAACAACAACAGCTGCCACTACTACTACTACTGCAGCAGCTGTATCATTAGGCAGCATTTGTCGATTTTATAAAATGAAACAAAGTGCTCTTAAGCACGGTCTACCAATTATGATTGTACTCCTCTCAGCTCTTCTCCTGCCTTTCTTCTTTTGCTTTTTTGTGAACAACTACTGATTTTTTCAATTGAGTGGAAAATTTTTGTGTTTTTTTCTCAAAGTGGTTTTTATTACTTGTTAAAGCCTGCAAATACTATTTGTGGGGTTTGTAGTAGCAGCATATGTTGGTACATGTGTGAGTACATTTTGTGTTGTAGAAGGTACAAAACTAAAGGTTAAACGAAAACACTATGACTTGCAAGAATGATGGATTTTAAATTTAAAAAAACCAGCACACTTCAATATAAATTTTGCAAATTTAAAGTGTTTGTAAGGGTAGGCTCGTGTTTAAAAGAACCTTTAAATTTTTTAATTTTATTTAATTGTTACTACTTACTACCATAATACCCCGTCACCAATTGACCTATATATTGACCTATACAGTCACAGAAAAAAGTCTACATACACCGTTGAGTTTTGTTTGTTTTTTTTCCTAATAAATTCTAGGTTATATTTTTTATATTCGTTTTTGTCTTTAAACGTTCTTAATTGTAACTGCCTTAAACAACGCTATAATACCTTTTTCAATTTGATAAAAATCACTGGGAATAAGTCTACATATAGCGCTGTATGCATACTTTTTTGACTGTATATCGAACGCAATCACATTTTTCAAGTCTGAATTAGTCGAAAAACTCCTGGAATATTCCGAAACATTGCCAACAACGCTCATCTATATTATAGACCAAAGCTTGCTCTATCCGGTCGCCATACGCATCGATCGATTTTTCATCTATTTTCACAATAAACATAAAAAATTTGTAAAATTTCCTGCTTATAAGACATTCTTCGTGAGCATTTTTTGCAAACCTTTACATTACAGTCCAATTGAGTCACAAATAAACAAAAAAGAAAACAAAACCTGAGTCACATTAAAAAATAAAAATCATTAAATAACATGGAGCCTATTCCATTGTATTCCTTCTTTACTAACTTTTCGAATTAAATTACTTTTATTACATGGCAAAAATAATTTCATTTCAGCCTCTCATAAGTGACACCAAAGTGCCGAGAATAAGCCATTCATAAAGCTTTAGGCGCTTTAAATACAAATCATATTTAAATCTCGAAACTTTTCTCTTTTGTTCACAATTCAACAATTGAATTTCGTAGTTTTATTCATAAACTTTCCACTCCCAACAACAGCATATTTCTTTAACCCCCTCTGACGTATGATTAATAATTAAATAATACTCATACGTCCTCATTTTACTACACAATGCTATTGACTGGATGGAGGTAAACAGACAACATTTACCAACATTTAATGAAATATTGTGGGAGATTTCTTTTGTGAACATTTGTCATAATGAATATTTTACAATTGCAATTGAGAGATATTCTCCAAGGAATTTCTTTCTTGAAATTGTTTCCCCTTAAATTGAATGGAAATTAGAAAATCCAAAATTGTCATTGTGGCATGCATATCTGGTTATCCGTTTAGTGGATTAAATATTTTTCATCTGAAATATCATTAATAAGTACTTTTCAAGCTTTACGGCCATCATAATCGACGTACTGGGCAAGGAATTGATAAGATTAGAGCGAAATTTGTAGAGGCTAGACGTGTTACAGTTATGGGCACAATGAATCCAATGCCGGAAACATCACTTCTGTTAATAGGTAGATAGAGGTGGTAGGTAAAGGTAGCTGTCTACGAAAAAAGAAGTTGGATAAATTTTCACTTCGGCCACGTGAGGTCCATATAAATGCCACAATTTTCCATTTTTCAGAAACATTCGGATCTACCATGTCCATGCGTGACAGGCATTTTCCTTCTCTAGTATAGCACAGAACATATACTCAATAGTTGAAAAACACATAATGCACATAATGCAGTGATCAGTAATGAATTTACCTACCACGCCGAGTGTGCTCTTTTGAAATTTAGGCTGACTTGAATCTCGTGAATCTTCTATCCAGCTTTGAACTGATTTTCCGTGCAGTAATCGAAGCCACCCACTTGGAGTTGGCAGAATCAATGACTGCATTGACAACTATAGGTTGGCTGGTTCCAAAGTAGAGATTTCAGTGGAGAGTTCCATTGTTGTACAGCACCTGGCCAGCTCATAGTCTTTATAGTTAACTTGAATGTCACTGTGTCTAGGTATTCATATGACATATGCATCATAAAGTGCCACTACCTCGTTGAAATATCTGCGACAGCTTTATACCGTTTTGAAGTTCATCACATTGGAATTCAGTACTGCGATTGCCGCCTGGCTATCAGAAAGTACGTTAATATCCCATCTGAAGATATTTGCATCTAAAATAATTCTCGGCTCAGCCTGTATTGTCTACACCTCTGGCTAACGTGTAGCCTTATGGACTAGACTGTCTATTCTGTTTCACGTTCACGGCCAAATTGGAGCCATCTTACAGTTTATTGTGGCGTATTTTGCATTTAAAATTCCCAAGTCCATTCCTACAAACTCCACTTTAGATAACAAAGGAAACCGTTTAACCATTTACAACGCCATTATTATGCTACTGATTAAATGCTATAGCAACAGGCTTTAAATACAGATTTTTTTCAAACAAAATTCTTATCAGCAATGAAGCTTATTTCTCACTTGGTGGGTGAGGACGTCAACAAATTTGTCGAATATGTGTTTCAAAGAACCCAGAAGTGTTTGCAAAAAGGAGAAAGGCCACTATTTGGCAAGTGTTATGGTCTGGAGGTGTCATTGGGCTGTATTTTTTGAAAATTATGCTAAAAAAAACTGTTGACGTCTATCCACAGCGCTATGGATATCTGATACCGACTTTTTTGTCCCACAATTGAAAATTACGTACTGGGCAGTATGTGGTTTCAAATAACACGGCTGAATTTGACAATTTTGCCAATTGACGACATCACCAAGATCAACGGATATTTTTTGTGGCGCTACTTCCAAATCTGTGTCTACGCAGATAATCCCGTAATGTTGAAACATTTTATCATGAAGATAACGCCCGAAATTTGCGAAAAAGCATTTGGAAACAATCTTAAAACTATCGAATGCTGCAACCAATCGAGACACGATCGTTAATAGTACACTGTATTTCGTATATAAGTAGATAGTCCAAGCTTTATAAGGAAATATTAACCTTATACCTGTTTGAATTGATTTGACTTTATAAACCCATAACGTGGATAACCCATTACATACTCATTAAAATACCAGACAATTTAATATTTCACTTTACACCCTTCATTTTCATCGTTGCCATCACTGAAGTAAATTTCAAGACAGCATTTTACGCTACAATAGTGGTGTGACAAGAGAAAAAATATCAAATCGAGAGAAACTTTATTTAACAAACCGTAAAAAAAGATGTTAAACATCTACAACTTCCTGGCAACCCATCCGCCATTGTAGAAGAATTTGTGTATAAATCTCTGTGTTACTATTTAAAAGCCTTTAAGCAATAAATATTCCATGGAATTCCCTTCCGATTTAAACTGTAACCTTGTATATGCATGTGTGTGTGGGTGTGTATATGTCGTGTTTGCATGACAGTAGAGACGGTTACAATTGAGACTGGCAAGACAAATGAAAGCCAGACAATTGGTGAGAGTTAAAATGCTTAAAATTACTGAGAAGACTGCCAACATTATAGCATGAATGAATCAGTGTAGGGAGAGAGATCTACAGGAAAAACTGCACATTAACTTTTCTATTACAAAGAAGAGAAAAAAAATAAAATAAAATAAAAAATAATAGAAAAAGTATCAAAGAGAGAGAGAGAGAGAGAGAGTGCGATGGAAAGAGTAGAAGAAAACTTCAAGTAGAAAATCAATTTGAAAGCTGACACTAAACTAAATCGTGGTGTTAAAAAGAAATCGAAAAAATCACTCAAATAAACTGTTGGAAGGAAATCCATGATGAAAAGAGAATTAAAAGGCATTTAAAACTTATTTCAATTGCTATTGCTACTGCTATTGCTGATACTATTGCCATTAAACTTCTAACTTTGATAACGTTTTCATACATGAAATCATTTGACTTTAACACACCTTTTAATATAATCCTACAAGAGCTTTATTGGAAAGTTTTAGTTTTTTTTTATACAAGGAATTAATCAAAGGGCTTATTAAACTGAATCCACAAACTTTAAGCAAAGTTTAGAATTTCATAAAAGCATTGTATGTAACTGGTCTGGTCTTTCCAGCAGAGTCATTGACTTTATTAAAATTGTATATTGGATGGATGTAAAAGTTATTTCGTTTAATATTCAGTTTTCAAATGCAAAATTGCTTTTAAATAGATGGCTTCTTTATTCTTTTTTCTTTTTCAATGGAATTGTACGACTGAAATATCCTTAGCTTTTAGGCTTAGGTGACAGAATGAAATGTATAATTAAAATTAATTCCGCTTTGATAATATTATTTTTAATAAATGTCTACCTTTATTTGTTCCTGAATACTTTATAAGAGCGCCCATACTTACAATAAAGTCAGTTTGACTTTTTCCATAAGGTTATTTTCCTATTTTTTAGATACTATGGTACACCAAGAATTTACTTCTTCTACCAACCAACAAACAATATCATTAAATTAGAAAATCTTGTAATTTAAACTGGTCAGTATGCTGACTCTTTTAAGTTCGAGTTTGTATTTTAAAAGAGTTTTCTTTCGATTTGTGTTTCTTGAAGACCAAACAACAATAATGGTTGGACAGCATATGGCAAATTTTAGGTACATATTTATCTCTGTACGCGAGTGATATCACAGTATGAATGGTTACGTTTTGGCCTTTCTAAAAAACGAAGAGTACTACGTCAACTTGAATAACCCAATGCTTTTTAGTGCATTGAAAAACAGACTGCGAAAGTAGACTGAAACATCTCATCCGCTACTGTGATAATAGAAACAACACATAGGAACAATAACTCTAGGGCTATCTCACCGTGAGTATATTAAGCCTTGCTCATGCCTGAATCGTATTTAAGTGATGGAAAATGATGCATGCAGGGCATGTGGTGAAAACATCGAAACGGCGTAGCACTTTTTATGTCATTGCACAGGTGTTGTAAGCTTGATATCCCAATCTTTTTTAGGGAAGACAATGCTGTAATAGCTAGGTAGACAGAATAAGGTTAACCTCCACTGAATCTCAGGTCATGTGGGAATTCTCGAATATAAGCAAGAAGGGGATCTTCCACGCCGTTTATAAGACCAGAACCCTTCTGTAGAGTGTGGGAGCAAACATTTGAAAAGAGAGGTTCAACGCAATGGGGCATAAAGACAAACAAAGACTTCCACACCGTTGATGAGGACTAAACTCTTTTGTAGATTGGGAGAAAATATTTGGAAGGGAAGTTTAACGAAATGTGATATAAAGAGAGAGAAAGACTCCTTAGAAAACAAGTTGATTTAAGGCAATCAAAACTTTTGTTGAGAAATTAAAATAAGAGGAGATCTGCGTCATGCATGAGGCTATTAAGAAATAACCTGAGGTTGATAACCGGTATTTTAATAGGGCTCTTTATACTCAGGGTACTTTTATTTACAATGATGACTATCTCGAAATCAACATGTATATTTTGTGACCATGAAAACGAGTCATCTGAAGACATTTTTGGAACAGACGGCGCGTTAAAGTATTCCAAGAAGAAACACCTGGGTGCATAACAAGTGTTAGGCAGGGAATTATCATTATTGACTCCGAGGAACATCCTGAAATAAACATTTAATGTATTTCCTTTCTGCTGAACATTATATTTAAAAGAATTTCCATTAAAAATATTTTTGGTTCGTGTTTTGAAAATAAACTCGAACTTGAGAGATGCTCTGTTATGCAAGAGCTTGCATTCTAAAGTTAAAATATTAAAATTATCAAGAGATTTATTGTAAACGATATTGTATGTCTGTATATGTACATAGTCGTATGTATATAATAAAGACCGTTAGCAAAATAGAAAAACAGAAAATGACAGGCAAATCCCACATAAGACAAGCAGTTTTCCTTCACTATATACTACATAGATGTGGACATGACTACATACGTGAACATATACATAATTTTGCATACTGAGCATACATAATCCAATTTGTGGTTTAACTTTGTAGCATAAAATGCCAACATAAAAACCAGCCCAAATGATGACCGATTTACACAGCGGGGTTTATTAATAAACACACTTGAATATAAAAACACTGTGCACCGATGAGGATTCTTTCAAAGACTTGTTGAAGAAAAATATTTAAAATTGTTCTTTTTTATTAATTAATAATTTAATTAATGTGTGTGTGCATATTTACTTTTTTAATTTCCTGTTCAACTTTTAATTATTTCCTACACATTTCATGGATTATGAATTTTCCAACTCCTTTATTTATTGTTTTCTGGTTTTAATTTTAAATACATGATAACGCTTAAATTATGTACAAAGTTCTTACGTTTTGGGAGCTATAATTATGAATTTCTAATGCTGATGCCAAGGATGCCAGAAATGGTTCTATTGTTAAAACCTGAGCCACACACATACATATGTATGCCCGGAGAGGATTTTTGTCTTTTCTCTAGAATTGCTTTGTATCTACTGAGTGTTTATAGTCTTTTTTATTTTATGAAAAGTGTAGCAACAAATAAATATTTAAAAAACACTAAACCGAATAGAAAAAGAGGCAAAAGCAAAAGAAGAAGAAGAATAAATTCATCATATATTCATAATAAAGTAGGTGAAAATATTAAAAACAATGAATTTAAAATGACAAACGATGTTTTTACACATAGAAATGCGCGTGCAATTAAGCAATTGTTCCACAAACATACACTCATACACTCACATTTCTATCCCTCAACAGAGGACACTTACTGGCATTCACAGGCATATAAATATGTTCGAGTCGTGCTGGTATACCAGCACACTTTATTCCTCTAACCATGCCATGGATTTCTATGTAATCGCTGACAGAAGTTATATCAGAAGTTTAAAGGGATCGTATCGTTCCGTTTTCGTAGATGAATACATACTTAAAACCACAGCGGATCAGAAATTATCGCTTATACTCAAAGAATTTTGGTGGAAATAATTCGACATGAAACTGCAGCGAAAATATGAGATTTGTTGGCAGGGAAGTATATCCACTTTTCATTTCAGAAAGATAAATATATCCGCCTTTCATTGATTGCTATAATTATATGCAGCAGATTTTGCTAGGAAATCCTTAAGAATGCAAACCAAGGATTATGCATTGAATGTGTATATGCTGAGCAGACCAATGATAACCTATCTGGCCATTCTTTAAGTAGACAGAACAACTCTAAAAATGGCTTAAACGGCATTGGACTAGTTACAGAACTCAAAAGCTGTCCTACAGCGTCATTAGAGGTTTGTTCAATTTAAGTCCATTGCACATGGCAAGTTAAATACGAGATAAATCGAAGAAACTTTGCAATCTAATAAATCGAGTGGCTGATCCTAAACAGGACCAGTAGTCTATGAATTTCGGAAATGCTTTGCAACAAGACTTAGTAACAAAAGTGAAGAGTGAAACCAGCAGACGTATGTACATACTCCTTTAAAAGAAAGATCATACTGTGGAATACGGTTGGGTCGAGAAAAGTTATTAGGACAGGAGCGAGTTAGTCTGAGCCCATTGGCAAGTTTGCTGATACATTTCAAGCGAAGTTAATACAATCGACAGCTGTGCTCAATTCAACTTCAAGGTTTACGATCTAGCTTCTTACACCACTCATGTTGATGCGGAACTACAGTTTAAAGACTAGACTATGGCGACTTCATCAGACTATCCAGGAATAACCCCCTTTTGATTGGACACTGCCGCTATCCCGCATCCAATATGTAGATTCTGATATGTTAAGAATGAATCATCAGAATCTGTAGTGAACCGGGGAGCATTAATGTATCAACCGGATGCATATCAGGTTTTGAGCAGGGAGTAGCCACTCTTGACAGAGAGCATCGTTCTCAATTTTGTGAGAGCAAAAGGTTTAGAGGAGGTATTATAAGGATGTTCGATATATGGTGCTCTCAAGGTTTAGTTTTCTTTCATTAATTCTTAGGAAATATTTCATAAAATTCTTTCAATTAAATTTTTTTGTTTTCATTGCCTTTTAAGTTTGAATCGCTTGAAAGCTCTGCAACAATATTTCCTTGCATTCCATAGAAGAATTTCTTCATTAAAACATCAGCATGAAAACGATTTTGTTGTTTATGTTGTCGTCTCTGATGTCGTTGTCGATTTTGCTGTTACTGTTAGAGACTGCTGCTGCTGCTGCTGCTGAAGCTACTCCCTGCAAATGTGGTTCCCGTTGTTCTTGTGTCGGTTGATGTTGATGACTAGGACGAGGACGAGGACATGAATGACGTTTAATGTTGAGATGTTGAAAGGAAAAGTACGATTTTGAATAACAAATAAAAAAAAAATATTAAAAAAAAAGAACCACTTAAGGGTTCTTAACTTAATTATGAAATGAATAAAAGCATTTAAGGGAATATCAACAGACGACGACGACGATGACGATGATGAATGTTAAAAAAGAATGCAACAACAATAAGGACAAAAGAAAAGGGAAAGCAAATTCCATAACCCCTTATAAAAGTTATTTCTAAAGTAATTTCTATGGTTAATTTTTTTTTGTTTTTGTTTTATAATAATTAAAAGCACCAGCTAGACATTTGGGTGAGAATTTCTGTTTAATTTTTTTTCTTCTAAGCGATTAAAACAAAAGGAAAATGTTTTTTTTAATGTTAATGATCTCAAAACTGTTGTTAAGCGTATAATAATTTCATATGACTTACCGAATGTCACACCATTGGTTTGTTTTTCTTTATCCTTTTCCTTGTCTTTATCCATTTTTTCGCCGCCCAATGGCTCGAGCTCTATGCCATCCATTGTGGCCACTTTGTAGTCTCGTTTTGACATGTTGCCACAACAAAAACCGCAACATAACATTTGACCAATTTTGAAACCAATTTTTCTATTTCTATTCAATTACAACAACAACGTTTATATCCTGATGATAACGCTTTATAGGATTTCTATTCTTACAATTTTATCCAAATTGTCTATTTCTCAATTAATTTTTGGTTTCTTTTTGTGCTTTTGTAAAAGGATTGTAGATTTTAAAATGGTTTGTTTGCTTGAGAGAAATTTTAATTACAAAATTTTGTTTTTTTTTCTAAAAATTTTGATATTTTCTTTTTTGTTTTTTTGGGGGGGGACTAAAAACTTTAGACTTAAACTACTGGTGTAAATGATATTTGTCGTAAAAGTTGGGTATAAAGGTGCAAAATTGGTCCGATAGCTGCAAAGAGAAATAAGGAAACATTTTAATTAATTTAAATTCATGTAAAATGCAATAGAAAACATTAAAATATAAAATCTTTAGGGTCAAAAGTAAGTGTATATTTCGTACATATGCCTGTAAAACAGCAACAATATACCATTGACGCCATTCTACCAGAAATATTTAAAAAAGTACTTCAAAATTGAAATGTTGAATGATGGCTATGTAACTCCTCAATTAAATTACCCACCAGATAATAATAAAAAAAATTATTTCCATAATATTTCTGTGTTGTATTACCAAATTTGGTTATCTTATTGGCTTATTGGGGAACTGGCTCAGCTTCGCATATTGAAAAATTTCATGAATGACTAAAAAATCGTGCGAGTGTACGAAAGTTCAGAAAAATACCTGCATCCAAATACTTTACCTCGAAATATTTTGAACTTTAGCGGTCACAGTAAAAATAGAAAAGTGATGTACGATCGCAAATATAATATCAGGGGCGTTTCCTACTCAGGCAGTGCATTGTATTCGAATAATGTTAAGGTGTAGGGGAAGGAGAACAAAGAGCAGTTTACAACAAATTAGAATAGAAGAATGTCATTGGAAAAACTTAAAAACATAATAGATGACTGTTCTGATATAGAAACGGATACAATAAATTCTGAACTATTATCTGAAGATGAAATGAGTTGAAGTGAAAAGTGAAACTCTACCTAAATACATACATAATTGGTCATTACTACCTTTCAGTCAGGATTACGACCTAGTTTCTCACACCACTTATGTTGTGTGTGTTAAATTTTATACATGAGTGGCAGGACCTACAGTTTAAAGTCGACTCCGAACGACAGATTTTTGAGAAACTTTTCATGGCAATTTTATTCACTCTCAGAGTTTTTGCCAGAAATCTGCTGAGAGGAAGTCGCCGAAGAAATACTTTTTGTTTTTGTTTTTTGTTTTGATGTCTGGCCTGGGGCTCGAACCCTGGCTTTACGTCTAACAAGCCAACACACTATCTACTAGACTACGGCGACTTCAAAGTGAAACTCTTGAATCTGAAAATAGCGATTATGAAAATGAAAGTTTCATCAATATGCCCAGAAAAAATTGTAAGGCGCTAAGAAGTTTAGAATCTAATGAACAGTTATTTTGACTGTTCTGGGGCAATATAAGGACATAATAAGTCTTTAGTCTTTACAGTGTTAATAACTGGTCTTCGTCCAAAAAACCCTTTTCGTGCACAAGTATGCAAAAGACGCTAAGTCTTAAATTGGAGGGGCTCTTCCCCAGTAAAGATTATCGTAACCAACGATTTTTAGAACATCAATTTTGTTTACGTATTGTTTGAAAATCTTTCTTCTAATAATCTTACATTTTTTTCTAATATTGTAGTATAAAATATTGTAAAGAATTTACAAAAAGATTTCATTATTTTACAAAACCAAATTCCTTAGCTAAATTAATGCGTTTATTATCATGTAATCGTCTAATCGGATTGCGTGCTGTTGACCACAACTATTTAAAACAGATTTCTTTACAATGTCTGCAATAAAAAAAGTTTCTTTTGTTGTTTGTGTCGCATTGAGAAAATGCTAATGCCTAATTTCAAGGCCAAACACTGTAGACTATTGGTGCTACAAAAAAAAATCAAAAAATAAAATAGTTTTACAAGCTAGTATTAGTAGCAGTTGATAAATGGGTCGAAAAAAAAGCGATATATTAAGTGCGTGTTGCATGCAACATTTTTTATTTCTTGTTGTGTAGCACAGACCAAACTGAGATGAGTTAAAGAGTAAATTGAAATAAAATTTTAATTGATTTTTAAAATGCTTATTAAAAAATGTACAAAGTATGTCTGAAATTTAGACGAACTTACATAAAGTAAAATGAAATTATTTTCATAACTATGTTGCGACATAATAAAAATATTCAATTCTACAATTGTGTGGCAATCTATTTCAGTTTATTTTGTTACAAATAAATCTCCTTGTAATGTCCTTAAAAATGAAAAAGTTGTTGAAATAAAATACGTTGACGTGATTTCCTGTGATTTTTGTTTTTTGCGTAAACCATTTCAAATTAATTTTTCTTAAAACATGGCTCCTTATATGTCAAATACAGCCTTTGCTACCTTGTTACCTGTTCATTTTAATCAGATTTTCTATATCATACTGGCTGTATACATTTAACATTTTTGGTTTATTATCCAACAGTGGACATTTTTATTACTTCCGGCTTATAGAAATACAATGAGCGACGAATACACATATAAATAAAATTTAGTTTTATACGAAATCCTGGGTAAATAAACTGTAAAAATAGCACTGAAAGATGAAAATCAAAATGTTTTTATTGCCATGATTTTTTTTACAGAATTTTTTTTTCTTTTAATTTTAAATTATTTAAGGAAGTTATCCTAAGCCATTAGATTTCAATTATTTTATATTGCGGTTTTCCTTGCTTATTTAAAATAGTGTCACATACAGGGAGTACGGTTAAAGAAAGAATTCTCTTTGTAACACATTGTGTCCCTCATGTACTACTACTGTACGTGTAGTGTATTACGTAAAAATGTGCAATTTTCTGAACCAATTATCTTCATTTGTTTCGAGTATTTTCCGTTGAAGTAGTTAAAAAATAACGGGACATAAGCCACATTTCGACAGTGTTCTAATGAATAAAAATAGTTCGATATCTTATTGTAATTAATAAGCTTCTTCACACTCTCCTGTACGCGGTCGTTGAGCGATATGGGAGAGTCAGTCAACATTTCAGTCAGTCTCACACCACTTATGTTGTGTTTATTAATTTTATCCATAAGTGGATCCGCCACAGTTTAAAGGCGACTCCGAGTGACAGATTTTTTTGAGAAACTTTTCATGGCAATTCTAAGTACTCTTAGAGCCATTTTTTGAATGCAAGTTTAAACTCGAGATTAAGTTAATCTCCAGTTAAACTCCGTTTTCAATTTTTGAATTTACTTAATCTTGAGTTTAACCTTACGGTTAAGCAGATAATCTCGAGTTTAAACCACCAATGTAGCTGGTTTAAACTCGAGATTAACTATGAAAAGTAGTTGACAAATTTTATTAAAAAAAAAAGCTTTTAAGTAAGGGAAAGCCGAATAAGACAAATATTTAAGCGACTTTGAATTATATAAAACACAAATTGACAATAGACAGTCTTAATTTATTTATTATTTTAAGAAAATATTTTTTTTACATAAAGATCAACGGTATTCAGCTTTTGTTTGTTTGTTTTTGTTATATACAAAAGCAAATTGTTGTGAAACTCTTGGCAAAAGTAGTAAACAGAACAAAATAAACGAAATAAATGTTGCCATTTTTGCTTATAAGTACGGCAGCTCTACAAGGTTAATCTCCAGTTAAACTCCCATTCAAAAATGAAAACTGAGTTAACTGAAGATTAAATTTAACTGGAGATTAACTTAATCTCGAGTTTAACTTGCATTCAAAAAGTGGCCCTTAGAGTTTTTTGTCCGAATTCTGCTGAGAGGAATTCGCCGCAGAAATATTTTTCAAATTTTATTTCGTTGGATCTACAAGACCACGGCGGTTCTAGCGAATATCGTATTTAATTATCTGGCATCGTAATTATTATCAGGAGTTTCGAAAAATTTTCCAATATTTCCATCATCCATAGTTACAGATGTTTATTATCATGCTTGTGAGTTAAAAATTAACGCTGAGTCTTTCGCGCATTAAATCCACCACATTCATACGCCACCTTTCCCAGATTGACTGACCCGAGTTCCACCTTCCCTACAGTTATACTAACAAGTCACCAATAGAACGGGGCTGACGAAAATCGTACAACGCTAATCAGCTTGTTACACTGCAGATGTTTCACAAGTTGGTAGTTTATTATACTTGTCATACCCTTGTAAACTACAGAACATATTACTTTTGGTCGGTTTACATACTAAGCGAAGAATACTGCTGCAGAAGTCCTGCTGGAATACGATGGTGTTCAGACGACCTGTTAATTTTGAAATTCATAAAAATCCTTTTAATCCCATGAACTCAAAAGATGATATGTTACAAGGCATATTTTTTGATACTCCTTCAAGCTTCTTTCTTCAACCAAATTGATCAAGTTACATATTTTAGACGAAATTCGACATTACGATAAGATCTTATGTGGCCTTAGTGAGCAATGCTTTAAAGTGACTTAAAGCTAACGTGCTTTAAACAATTAAAGAGGCCACACATTTAGGAGTTTCGATATTAATCATACAAATTATGTGGCGTAGTGTTGCTTGTTTAAATATGACCATTTTTCTGAAATCATACATCATCAGCTATTATATATTTTTAGAAGACCGACTAATAATAATAAAGAAAATTCGGTTTCTATGGTGTTGAAACTCAATAATTCGTAAAATTTGTGTTGTAAACTATGATCAATCGCGAATTATTCGAAAGCCATTTATGATTATTAAGTTGGATAATCATTTCTAAAATGGAAAAACTTTTACACTGAAAAGAGCTTGTGAGTTTCGCATAAGTTTTTTGCCATTCCTGAAGTTAGTTCCATTGAAACGTGAACCTATCCACCAGTTATGCTATTTTTATCAACTTGCCTGTAGTATTAGTTAAACAATACATATGTAGTATATGTATTTCGATTTGTATGTAAATTGTTGCGGTTTTCTTTAAATGTGAATAGAATTAAAGTTCTTTATTGGGTTTTTTTTTTATTATTGTTACGAGTATACAAATATGTTTGTTATAGCCAAAGCCTATTATTGCTTTTGTTGTTGTTGTTCTAATATATGTATCCTTGAATACCGAAAATATAAAAATTACTTCATTTTGATTTTTGGTCAAATGCCACCAAAATTTTGTAAAAAAAAAACCAGAAACACAATGAGTAGGAACTAATGTTTGCCATGGTTTCGTTTGACAAAACAAACAAATTGTATTCGTACAATGGCTAATAATTTATGTTCACCTTTTTTATATTGTATAATAACAACAATAACAACAAATATAGACGGCAGACGACTTTGTTTAAACTATTGTTAATATTACATGGGGCTTTGTATACAAAGCAAAGCAAAGCAACAAAGCATTACAAAGTCATACTTTGTACATCCTTTTTATGCCACTTCACTTCACCTTGGTAAACAGACTGCAACAACAATAAATAACTTTATATTTGTTGTTGCTGATTTGCCATAAAACAAACGTCTAAAAGGGCCACTTGTATTATAAATACTCTTATTTCAACCAACAGACGACTTCTGTTGTTTTCTACTTTTTTCTTTCGATGGGAAAACTCTCGCCAAGTTTTGTTTGTTATATATTATACAATATAAGGTTTTAATTCAAAGCAATTGCAGCTTATTTGGTTTCTATTTTAATGTTGAATCAATACTTGTAGCCGACAGACCAAAAGCCCACCAGCCAGCCACCAGCAACAATGCAAAGAAATCTACCTGTGCCAAACCAACACAAAATCAACCAGCCATTAATCGTCTGTCTACCCTTTTAGACACTCGATTGTTTTTTTTATCGTTATAATGGCCACTTGAGATTTTTTAAAAGCGTTTTCTTAAACCCGTTTTGCTTTTAACCCTTATGCCTTCATGGTCTCTTTCCATCAAAAAAGGAGATAGTCTGCAAAGTTTTTAAGTTTCACGTTGTCTCGTGTAATAAGAAATAAAAATGTAAACAAACAAAAAAACTACCAAAGAAAATTTCAAATTATTCTCCACAATCTCTCAAATTAAAGTGATTAAATAACGACAAATACTACAAGCTAGTGGACGCCTAATATTTGTAACACCATGCCTTAATTCTATCGTATTAAAGACAGAATAAGCAGTCGTCCATAAGAAACTGATGAAAAGAACACATAACGCTTCACGAATACCTTGCGAATGCTACACATCGTGCTTCTGCTTTATATAGACTGACGGAAAAAGGAGACCCCGCGAAAAGGAAACTCCGAGGAAATTGACAACGATTCAAATCCCTTGAGGTAAAATCCATACACTAAACAGCCGAAAACTGTCTTAGGGCCATTATTACAACTTTCTGTTAAATTTGGGTTTAGTTAAAGCTAACTTTAGCTAAAGTGAACTTTAAAGTCAGCTTTAACTTCTTTTGTTATTACATAATACAAATATATTGTCACACACGACCAAATAGCAAATAAATTAGACGGAATTTGTTAGAGAAGCACAGCAAAATCTGCAAAATGCCTGATTTATCAAAAGCGAAAAAGGAATTTTTGCTACGCAAACATGAACAAACCATGAAATTACGTGCCGAGTTCTTGAAACAGTCATCTAATCATTTCCGCCATGCGACTGGCGAAGGTGGCACTGTGTTCGATGCTGGTTTGGCACGTTTCCAGGCCATTAGAGTGTCCAACTTTGAGCATTTCAAGCCTACCGGCCATGCTTTTCGTATTGGCGTGGGTGCCGTTGTATTGCCTATTATTGCTTATGCCTGGGCTTTGGTAAAAGAGCGTGAAGGACGTGAAAAATGATACCGCAATGGAGAAGTTGCCTACAAAGATCGCCAATTCAAATTTATTTAAAGTGATATAGATGTACCACTCACTGCCTGTTTGGAAGGCAAGAAAACCAATGAACGAATGAAAATTCGTAGTGTGCATTGTTGCTTGTAATAATTATAGTTTAATTATATTTTAATAACGAAAGTGAATAAAAGTATTACAACCTAATGATAAAATAAAGTTAACTTTTTCAAAAAGTTCCAGAGCAATGTCGATAACACTGCATAATTAAACAATTTCCTTTAAACGCATGCTCATTTTGTTTATATTTGAAGTTGCCATATTGAAAATAATTATAATATGGCCAAGTTCAAACATAAACTTAACTTTAAAAGTTACCGGTAGGATGATCCTCCATTTAGCTTAAGGCTCACTTCTACCATATTGTCCACTTATAATAACGGAAAACAATTTATCTGCCCGTTAAAATCCTCCCTTTAGTTAACGGCAAGTTGTAATAGTGGCCCTTAGACTATGAAAAAATTTAATGCGTAAGTTATCACAAACTCTCTATTCGCTATGGCGAGCATCTAGAGACTCGCAGAAGGAAAAACTGTCTGGCGGTGCCTGAAAGTAAATTGAGACAAGAGCTGACGCGGAATATATTCCAAGTATAACCAGTTTTAGTTGATGGCACCAGTTAAGCTTTCCCAATTAGATTTGATGTTTGTGACTTTGAAATAACCACTACTGGTTCCCCCTAATTGTTTATCATTTCGTTTCTCATTATGAACAAAAACAGCAACAAGGTACAGCTTGCATTTATGTACAACACGTTTATTTTCCTGGGCATATGACACCTTTAATGTCTTGCCAAATAGGGGAGTACAAGAGTGTGTCAAATGCTTTCTTAAAATCTATGCAGACTAGACATTAGGCAACGTTTACTGGACTATAATCAATAAGCTGCTTATGTATATCATCAGCACAGCACATGTCCGAGTTCTAAACTCAGTCTGCTCAATGCGAAAATCTCTGTCAAGATAAGCGCTGAGTCCTCGATTTATGAGGTCAAGAATATTGTGACGACAAGGCCTTCACTTATCTTTGAGTTGTTTAGCAGATAGTGTGTTGGCTTATTAGACATGAGGCCACGGTTCAAACCACAAGTCAGACATCTCCAACGTGACGAAATATGAAAAATTTTCTTCGGTGACTGCCTCTGCAAAAACTCTGAGAAATTGCCATGAAAAGTTTCTCAAAAATCTGTCGTACGAAGTCGAGTCTCGCCTCTCATATATAAAATCAACACACACAACATGAGTCGTGTGAGAAGTTAGATCGTAATCCTGACTAAACGGCCAATTTCTGTTGTTATTGATTTAGGCTTTTATGTGTCAGATCATACAAATAAGTTTGTATGTCCAGCAGTCAATATATTTTGTTGCAGCATGACATATGATTTCTCTACAAAGTCTAATATAACTCACTTCACCCTTAAGTAAGTTTTAAGAAAGCTAGTTATGCCTTTTGAATATAAAGCCAGCGAAGAGCGTTAAGTTTATTGAATTTTTGCATTTATTTTTATCAAAATAAGATCTCCTTTCAAGTAATTCGGTCCAAAGAACTTAAGAAATTTCAATAGAATTGATGAGAACAAGAAAAAAGAACACAATTTTTATTTACAATTCATTTTGTATCATTTTTATGTTATTTTTTTCCAGCAAAAGTTATTAAATGGACGACCTAGTTCCACATACAAAGGCTATTCAATTTCACAGAAAAAAAAGGAGAAGAAGAAGAATCTTATCATTGTTATTTACTTTGATTTCGCAAAAACTTTTCTTGACAAACAAATTTTTCTTTTTGTAATCAAAAGGAATGCGAATTCTCCATCTCTGTACATCTCCTTTGTCCTGCAACTGTTTTCAATAAGTGCGTGTGAATATTTGCAGGTGCACTACATCGTACATAATAGATCTGTTTTTTTTTCTTCCTTTAACGAATATGCACAAAAAAATGAACGTTTTTATTTTAAAAATAAAAAGCTTTTGAAGAAATTAAAGACTTCTTTCTTATTCTTTTGCACTCTTTTGATATTTTTCTCCATTTTTTTTTTCATTTACTTTTACTGCGAATATTTTCCACACTTATGTATGTAGATGCAGACAAGTTGTCGTAGTAGTGCATTATGAATGCAAAAAAGTTTTTATGAAGTGAACTTCATCTAATTAGATTTCGTGTCAAAGGCATCATTTATAAATCTTTAACGTAAAGATGTCCTTTTTGTTATTTAAATAATGAATAGAAAAACGAAAAGAGCTAAACACAGTAAAAAGGAAGTTTAAAGTTGGCTTTTTAACTGTCTTTGCCTAGCTATATGGCACTTATGGAAACTCAGTTTATGAGTGTAGTTTCAGGTCCGAAAAGAACATATTCATGTGCCAAAGTCGGGTAAAAAGGGGGTGTCGAAAACAATGCACTTTTTTGCCTATCCAATATGTATCAGGTAAAGAGTACATAATAAATAATCCTGTTAGTATAACAGCCAAATTGGCGATTCCTTAAAAGACATACCATGTTCCATATAATCAAGTCGATCAAATATTGTAAATGTTGAAATCCAGCAGTCATTTCATGTAACGTCCGAAGTATAGTTCAGAAGCTATGCAATACAGAAAAAGTCTATTGGAATCGCTTAAACAGGGCTGAATATAAAAAGAGCTTCAATAACTCCATGAAAAGCCTTGTAGATCAGGATTTCAATCAACGAACTGCTGTTAAATCACAACAAGATTTCTGAAGCGCTTAATGATAATGGTTTTATTATGACAACAAAGGTCTTGGTAAGCTGACATAAATAGTGGTCATGCTCGAAATGGTACATACATAATTAGCCATTACAACCTTTCAGTCAGGATTACGGCCTAGCTTCTCACACCACTCATGTTGTGTGTGTTAATTTTATACATTAGTGGCGGGAACTACATTTTAAAGTCGTCTCCGAATGACAGATTTTTGAGAAACTTGTCATGGCAATTTTATTTACTCTCAGAGAGGAAGTCGCCGAAGAAATATTTTTACATGTTTCGTTTTGATGTCTGACATAGGGTTTGAACCGTGGCCTTGCGTCTAATAAGCCAACACACTACCTACAAGACTACGGTGACTCCATAAACGGTCACGTTTGGTTGTTCATACCTAACCACACAAATTTATATCTCCACCACATTAATTTAAATTGCAGACACACCTTCACCCAGAGATCCATGATGGGTATCTTCAATGTTACATGTTAACTAAAAAAGGAAAGCAAAAACGACATGAAAAGAAAAAAACTCAGAAAGGAGTGTAAGGAAAAGCAATCGTGGGGAAGTGGAAGTTAGTGTCAAATACAACAGAAAAGGGAAGATAGAGGAGGAGAGGATGTACAGAATTATCTAACCAACCATGTCTCCGAATCAGAAATCCTAACAGAAAACAAGATCATGAAAGAAACCACAGCCAAGAGGCCTTTGCATGTGTGTAGCTAAGTCGTAATTCTGACTAAAGGGTTGTAATCAGCAATTAAGTAAAAACATGGATTTCTAGAACAGAATTAATGGAAGTGGACTGATCATACTATAAAAAAATCTTGACAGCATAACAAGGATGGAGCGGAATACTCACGGCTCAAGAGCCAGTGGCCTGGCGTCGTACAATACTCCGAGATCGGGATAGACGTTAAAATAACAGCAACAATGGATGCTTTGTGGAAGCCATATGCTCCCAAGAGGGATAATGAGAACAACAGAAAAGCTGTAATTTCTTTAGGTAATCAAGGGTCCATTTAAATGGGATGTACGTCTAAAGCAAATAGCCAATAACCGAACAGATCTTTACAAAAATTGTTTACCTTATATTGAAGTGCAACAGGCACACGCAATACAATTCTTACAAATTTTGTGGGACTGTGTGTCAAATTTACTGAAGACAATTATGAAGAGTCCTTGTTTGCTGTAGCGGCAATGATTATGTCACTGTAAATCTGAAAAAACTGAACCAACTATTTTGGACATCCATTCAGTCAGGGAAAGTGGCAGCGTCTCAACAATTCTGATTTTTCCGAGTAGGGCATGGTAAAATAGACATGTTTTTCTTAATTCCTGTATTTTAGGGAAAGAAATTAATTTACATTTTTAATGGGCGTATTTCAATAACTTTTTTCTGCATCAATTAACAAAATATATCACCAAGAAGTGTTGTTGAGATTATGTGCGTTAAAATTTTGCTGCTGCTGCTGGTATGAAATTCCCCCACATTTTTTAATATACAGGCACAGGTAAAAGGTATTCAAGTATAACCTGTGGACCAACAACAACAATAATGTCAGAACAACTAAATAGCAAGAAGAAGAAGAAGAAGAAAAAACACAATATGAATATGAACACCATCCATTATGAAACACCATCATCATCATCAGCATCGTTATCAACAGAGTTGGAAAGAACAAATTAAAATGAGCAACATGTAGAGCGGCCATTGAACTTTGAATTGAACATTCACATTTGTATTGGTGTGTGTATAGAGCTGATGTGCAATTTATATTGTTGCCATTTCTTCCTCTACAGCTTTCTAAGATGCTTATGTTGTATGAACTGTTTCTTCTGAAGCTGTTGCTCTTTTTTCCCTTTTGTTGTTGTTGTTGTTGTTGCGGCAACAATAGCAGCATTTGATTTAATGTTGTGCCAGTATTTATTCCTGTTTCTGGTTTTATACTTCTCTTTTTGTTGTTGTTATTATTGTAGTTGTGTTGTGCTTATTTTGGCCTTTTTTCTCTATTGTTGTTGGTTTTTTAAGGAAACCGAAGTATTGACAGGAAAATGTTGTGCTTTATTTCCTCGGCTTTTATTTTTGCTGACTGCTGACTGCTACTGCTGCTGCAACATCAGAAATAGCAAAAAGAAAAAAGCCCTCATCATTTCTGCATTAAACAATAGCAACAACAACAAATAAAATATTGTTATTGTTAACATTTAAGTGATGGTAGTGGCTGACGGTGTATCGTATCGTAATGTATAGCAGGGATGCTGTTGTTGATGATGGTGAAAGAAAAAAATTTTTATTGTTGTGTGGCATATTTGTTAATGTATTTTTTTCTTACGTTACTTTTGATTTTGCTACTGCCGCTACTATTCATTTGTTGCTACAATTGTTGCTGCATTATACGTTCGTACGTTTGTTTATTGGTTCCCAATGCAGAAGAAAAAACTTTGCCTGTAGCATTTTGTATGCATTCAATTTGTTTGACGTTGTATATGTTTGCTGAATGTATTTCCTTTAACTTCCTTTCCATTTTGTTTCTTATGCTTACCACAACAACGACAACTTCAGCCTCAACGATAACGATAACGACAGGCAGGATAGCGCAAACCGTTTAGCTATAAATTGAGTTTTTGCTACTAAAGTGTGTGTAAATATAACAAGGAATTGTTTTCTCTATTGATCGACGAATACTTGTGCTTTTGCCGTAGCTTTTCTATTCACTTCAATCCAAAGTTGTGTCGTATCTGATAAAATTTGACACAAATTTTATGTTGAAAAACTTTTAAATGCGAATGGTTTCTCCAAACTCAACAGATTAATTGCATTTAAATAAGAATTTGGGTTAATGTAACCCAAATAAAAACTTTTATTATTGCTTTTATACGAAGTATTATAAGTGGTTAAAAGAAATACTATGTGAAGCATAAGCGAAAACAAAATCCTTGATTGCAACACAAAACATATAGAGACTGTACCAACGGAAATGAAATATGAAAACTAATCAGTATTTAATGTCGATATGAATTTGATTTTGTGGCAGTTACGATAAGAGGGATTAGACTTTCATGTGCACAGAGTTTATGTATGAATTTTGTATGAAATTTATTTCAAAACATTGGGTGAATAACTTAACAATGCGGGGTTATTGGAAAACAATTTTTTTTTACTCTTTATTCTTTATGAAATTCTTTATTTGAAAAGTCTAAAAACTTAGTCACTTACTTAACTTAATCATTACAACTCTTTAGCCTGGATTATGATCTGGCTTCTTACACTACGCGTGTTGTGTGTGTTTTATTCATCATTGGCGGGGCTAACAGTTTAAAGTCGACAACGGAGAACACATTTTTGAGAAACTTTTCATGGCAATTTTATTTAGACTCAGCCAAAGCTAGAGAACAGTAATAGAAACTTTTATTTCATTATAATGCTTGGCCTTTGCCATTATTTGCAAATACAATTTCATGTATTAGTTGCTGCATTCGATTCTTTTAAGGTCAGTTGCCGAATATTGGCACGTAACTCTACAAAACACAATCTAGCGATGTCAAATCCTACGATCTCGGTGGCCCCCAGCGTGAGACGACCATGCTTTTAAATCGATCATGCAGAATATCTAATGTGGCGTGAGCTGTGTAGTCCACCGTCCTGTTATAACAACATGCCGTTGCTGTTCAGATCATCCAATTCTGGCCAAAAAAAATTAATAATGATCGACCTAAAGTGCCCGCCGTTGACAAAGATGGCCTGACCAAAATTCATACCAAACAGTGAGTTTTTGGGAATGCATTAGGCACTCTTGGAATAATATCATCCCAAATTGGACAATTTGTTTGTTCACGTAGCCATTCATTCAAAAATGCGTCTCATCACCGAAGATGATTTTTCACTTAAAATTAGAGTCAATTGTCTACCGCTTTAGGGCCCATACAGCGAACACATGTCGTTGTCTATGATTATTTACCACCAGTTACTGGGTTAGTGGATTTTTGTACGGCTTTGGATTCAAGTCACAACGCAAAATTTGCCAAGTTATGGACTGCGAAAAGCCTAGTTCTTCGAATTCTCCTACACACTCTCTAGCACAGCCGTGATATTTTTGGCTGATCTTACTTTCAGTTGACAAACTTTGCAAATCGATCGTTTACAGTAGCAGTAGACTTCAGTTTATCCAGTACATTACGAATAGACCTCTCAGTAGAATGATTTTGATGATTGTAAAATGGCCGAAGCTCGAAGTATGTTGCCCAAACAGAACACCCATTTTGGACAACAATTTTTTATTTACATGTACTGTTGAATGGTGTTATAGCAAAGTAGACTGAATATATGACAATCGATTGGACAGGTTCAGCTTCAATAAGATGGCCGTTGACAACTGTCAATGTTTGGAAATCTCTGTTGGAAGACTCGAAATAATATATTTTTCTAGTTCTAACGCAATTAACTGTATGAAAGGAAGGCTTTTGCCCTTTGGTTTCTATGCACTATGGATTCTTTTCCATTAAGCCTATTGATAGAATATGGTTTCTACAAAGCGTAGCCATCTTACATGGTTCACTGGCTTCCTGGTAACGGTTAAGCTGACTTACCTCCCTTTTTTGCGTTTAATTTGTATGATTAAGTTTACATAGTCTGTGTTACTGATGATGCTGCTCCAGAACATCTTGCATATGACTCTGTCCGCTTATGACTTGTGTAATTGTATTCGTTATTAACCAGGTTTGTCTTCCATACAACAGAGTAGTCTTTACACATACGCTAAGTATTCTAAGCTTGGTTTGTCTAGGCATTTTAAAGCTTCTCCGCACTGACTGTAATTTTTAGAACGCTACTCTTGCTTTGTTGTGACTGAGGTTCTCTTGCACTATATAAATACCAGAAGCTATACACAAACCCTGAAACTCGAAGTTCTGCTATTTTCTTCTAACTTAAATAAGAGCAACGAGGGAGAACAAAAATAACGATGTAGTTAGTTAGTGTGTGAACCTTCAACCGTCTTAAAGAAATCATGCCATTCTTTATAAATATGTGTAGTATGTACAGCAATTAATATTAAAGTACAATGTATACGTGTTATAAAATCTTATTTTAATAACAATTTAATGTAAAATTGCCGCTACTAAACATTAAATCTGTAGATGTTAACAGGGGAAAAATAAAACAATATTTTTATATGCCCTTAAAATATGAAAATATACACATGTATGTACATACAACTGCGATATAATATTTTAATAAAATAATGCTTTAATACTCACTCACATTTAATTTTAAGATTCTTATTTAAATATTACACACGCACGGCGAAGTCTTGTTGTTGTTGGTGCTCTTTCTTTTTTACATTCACCTCCAAAAACAGTCGAGGTTATTATACGATTAAATACGAAGTTATACACACACAATCACACACTTGTATACACTAAACGTTCAATATAAATTGGCGCGAGTCCTTGAAAGTCGAAAACCACCAAAATATTATGGAATAATAAAATATTGTGTGATAATGCTACTGACGACGACTACTATAGCGATGGCAACGACAATGATGACGACACCAACGAATCTGTTATTGAAGACTTAAAGTCGTTTTGGTGTTGGTGCTGGTACTGGTATTTTAGGAGAGGGGAGGACTATAGAGAAATTATTAAAGGCTCCTTTAGAGAAATGGTGGGTTTGTTTTACATTAATTTTGTTTTGATTTGTTTTGTTTTTGTTGTTGTTTCTGTTCTTTTTTTATAGATGTTTTCATCAGTTGTTACACTGAAAAATGTTGGAATAAAAAAAACCTTACTTAACTATCGATACTATCGTAATAATTATTATAATTTAATACAATTTTTTTCTTCGTTTGTTTCGTTAAGAAACATGAAATTATTGTTTTTTAGTAAATCATGTTACAATACAATTTATTGTTAGCAAGAACGTACGAGTATTAAGTTGCGCTTACTTTTATAGTTATTTTCTTAGTTTTTCTTTTTTTAATTCTTATTATATACAGTTTAACATATTAATGCATGCATGTATATGTGTTAAACACGAAAAAGAGATTTGGAAGAAATTTCCTTTGTTCTTATTTAAAAATTTATATACAATCACAAAAATGTGACTAATATGCGAGGATTTGAATGTTTGTAATGGTACGTAGTATATACGCTAGGGTGTCCCATGAACATCATTTTGTTTATGAATATTGAATGAAATTTTAACATGATGAGGAGAAGTTTTTTTATGTGAAAACGTTGTAAGGGTTGCTCGGAAGCCTACCGCTCGACTTCGCCTGTGAAAATTCCACCTTCCTAATCCAGTTAAACAAACCAGTGCTTCTGACTAATCCTATCATATTCGACTGTGACACATTTTATAGGCAACTACCTGTTCACTCCTTCTCATCCAAAACATTTAATTTTCGTGAAGTCATTTCAACTGATTTACAAACAAGATATAGTCAATCTGTAGAAACTGCACTGTTCTGGTACAATCGAATGTTTTTCTGACCAGATGTGATTCTCAAATCTTCATAAAGTCGACACAATAAGTTGAGAAAAGACCGCATATTGTTATCATGCTGATTCCAAACCCTTGTAAAGGAAGAAAATTTCTGGTAACGGAATATTAACAAAATAATCGTGATATACAATAATTATGGAGTCTAAGAACCTCGCAAACATGCGCCTGGAGTTTCAGGCGATGTGAATAACCTGTCGTCGTTCAAACGATCATTTTGCACCTGACGCTGTTCTATGTTACCCACTTCAGCCTTACAAGACAAAATTTTCTTACACATCAACAGAGTTTGACAAAAGGTAATTTAGATCATGAGATCTTTCTGCATCGACTCGTGTAGGACCTATAACTCGAACTTTTTTTTGTATCCAGTCTTGTTTTTAATTCATTCAAGTAACCTCTTTGATGTGTCTCATACCACCATCATACAGCCCTAGTATTGGAAATTGTTGAAATATCCAATGCGCTGATTGTCAATTGTAATAAAATTCGAATTACAGATGTGAATGCGCATTGATTGTGTTCGCTTACTGATTATGACCAATCTGGCGTTTTTAGCCAACTCGGCGAAGTGATTGGTCTTGTCCAGACCTTTTAGGGGGCGGTTGATTCCCCATTGTATTCCTTTTTTTTTTTCTTGCATAACTCAAGCATAACTTTATCAAGCAGAATTGCGAACAACAATTTGCTCGAGAAAGCGAGCATGGTTCGCTTATCATACATACATACATAATTGGTCATAATAACCCTTAAATCACGATTACGGCCTAGCTTCTAAAACCACTTATGTTGTGTGTGTAAATTTTATCCAAGAGTTGTGGGACCTACAGTTTAAAGTCGGCTTCGAACTACGAATGTTTGAGAAGCTTTTTATGGCAATTTTATATACTCTTTGTTCGCTTGTCATCTCCTTATTAATTACTCGTATTTCGCTATTTTTTAAAATATTTTTCATAATTTCTATGGTCTTAACTGGTGCTCCTGTCATATTCCGGTTTGATCGAATCTACGAAGCGAAGATTTCTATTCAATATACAGCCCTATAATGATGTATACAATTTTCACTTAATCTGTAGATTTATGTCGCGGGCGCAATTCTGCTTGTTCGCCAAATAGTTTGCTCTCAATGCACTGGAATCGAACATTTTTTAGCATTTTAAAACACCACTTATACAAGACGAGAAACAGATTTTAAAGGCATTAATTCCTTACTAAACCTTTAACATGGGAAAGATTTAGAAGGTTCAGATGTTTAAATTCTTTTTGTTCACTTTGATGTGTCACAGAAATTTTGTTATCTTTAATATTTGTCATGGACACCCTAAATTTAACACTACCACATACAAACACGCACATTTTTATGTGCTTAACGAAAAGGTGTAATTCTCCTTCTTCCTCTTGCTTTTTTATATACTATGGAAGAAAATGTGAAAATATATACAGATTTTTCGTTTGTTTTTTACAAATCAACACACATACAGAAATGATTGCGCCAGCAAAACTACAGATTTAGAAACAAATTTTGTATACGTATTCTATTGAGATAAGTGTTGTTGCAGATACAATTTAAACAATTTTTTTTCTCTGTTCCAACGGCGCTAAGTTTTTTGGATTTCCTTTTTTTTTTGTTTTGAGGGGGTTTGTTGTAACTTTTTATATACGTAAATGTATTTACGTATATGTTTCTTATATACATACGTATATGTATGTAAATCTGTTATTAACTTGTTTATTTAATTATTTTGTTTGTTTTTTATTTTAGTTTTTATTTTAATTTTATTCTGTTGATTTTTGTCTTTAATTTTAATGTATTTACCGTGTTAATTTAGGGTTTTGTTTGTTTTCTTAGTATTTCGTTTTTAATTAATTATTCAAACAGAAATACAGGCGCACTTAATACAATAATAAAAGCATAGGCTATAATGAAAAACTAACACAGGATATGTATTGCAGGATTCGTTAGGCAAAAACTAATTTGGAAATGAACACAAAACGTAGGTAAATACACATAAAGTTATGATTTTAGTTATTTAAAATCGTATCTATTTATTTGATTTGTTTTTTTTTTTTATATGAAAACTAAATTGAAAATTAATTTTTTTAATATTTTACACAAATTTCTTTGTAAAAATACACTATTTTCTTGGGTTTTGGTTTTGTTTCCTTTTAACAAAATAAAACGTTTCTTGAGCTTAAGCAAAAATATGACAACCGTTTCGCACAAAGGATATACTCTTTCTAAATGCCTTAAAATATGCAATAATATTGTATTTCTATTTCAACTACATACAATACACTCTCTGTACTACACAGCAAGCCAGGATAGCGAACTCAAAACACAACAGCTTTTAGTTTTCTGCGAGAGTACTCCCCCTCCTTAATGGTTTACACTACAGAGATGTGCTGCTCTCTTACATACAGTATTTGCCAAATGTGTAAGAATTTCGCTTAAAAATATCATCATCATTGCCTTAAAATTCAACTGTATTACTAAGGACTTCTCTTTTGTTTTCTCTTTGTTTCACAATTGAAATTCTCTTTGCTCTATGTCTCTCTCGCTAGCACCAAGAAATCTCTGCTTTACAAAAACCCATCCCAAAACATACCCCCACATTTTATCTTCTTCTTCTTTTTATCGTTCACGTTTTACTTTGTCACCCTGTAGGCTTATGTTTATTTTATATTTTTTTTTCCTTTTATTTTTCGTAAACATACGAAATGTGTTTTTTGTTGTTTTCCTTTTTTAACCTAAAAAAAATTGTTTGTTCTTGTTGGTTTTGTTTGTTATCATGTTTAGTTCGTTTCTCTCCACTCATCCTACTTTATTTGTACATATATTTCATTTCATTTTTTTCTTGTTCTTGTTGACTTTTCATTTTATTTACGAGTACAAGCAAGTTGGTTGCGAAAATTCTTTGCCGCTCTCTAATGATTTCTGTGCTTTTCTCGAAGGGTGAGTTTGATTTCAGTTGAAGTACTTAAAAATTGTATTTATTCCGTTATTTTTAATATTTAAAAAACTTGTTATTGTTCAAATGCTTCTTAATAGAAACCCACCCGCTTGAAAACAGAACCCCCTGTTCTGTGAACCAAATAATATTTAAATTAAAACCAAAACAAACAAAAAATTCATAAATATAATACAGAATATCTAATGATTCGAATGCAAAGTGGTAAAATGTTAAGACTTATCTGAAGTCCAGACTAATGTCCTCTCCACTCATGCTAAAAAATGTTTAAGTATGAGAATTAACATCAACTCCAAGCAACAGTACTACCGACGCTATGCGTTACTGTATTAAGATCGGATGAGCACAGTGTAAGGTCATTGTTAAATATTGATATATTTAATTGAGGTCGAGGTATTCATATTGTAATGAGACCAATACAATTCAAACAACAACAAAGTGTACAATTCTCAAAAACGGTATAACATAGCGGCGATAAAATTGTTGTTTGTAGGTAATTCCTGTAGTGTCGTGTTAGATCACAATATTTGCCTACACGGAATTAACGGATTTTATTGTAATCCTTTGAAATTTCATGCTACATTATGTTGAATAAAAGTATGTCAGTTCGATGCATGTTTCAGCAGGATAAGCGGCTTAAATATGTCGCAAAGTTTACCAAGAAATGGTTCGGAAATAGCAAAGTAAATGACTCACTATATCTTCAGGTCTAAATTCGACAAAGAACTTGGGAAATGTAGTAAAACCTGCAATCAGAGGAAAGTGTTCCACCAATTGTAATAAACTTTGAAAACTAATTTAGGCTACAGGGTATGATATACCGGACTCGGTATACCAATTTTTTTTTTCTGACATATAGAGGGTGTCTATAAGTCTACAAGTATTCACAGGGTGAATTACTATTTCTATTTTAGTTTAATAAAAATTAAAAAGGAGAATATAAAACCGCTATGAAATTTATTTCTTTAATATATAAACTGACGCTAAGTGCAGTTACTTATCAACAATTTCTCCATTTTACTTACTTTCCCACTAAATCTCGAAGTATTACATTGGTGTCCTTATAATTTTTCACATCACTGTATGTTTTTTAATATTCTACGCTTTTAATCAATTTCAAAATATTCACTAATTTTATGAATACAGTATTCATAAATAAAATTTTTTTTAATTTAAAATACGTTTTGAGGAAGCCCAGACTTCGCCACTGTTTAGTATAGAAAGATTTTATTTGGTTGTATACATTTGGCTAGCTTAGCTGACCTACCATCTGCAAAATTGTTTGTTGCGGAATTAATTAATTTCTCTTTCCTTGGAAGTTGTAATTTTCCGGTTTCATTAGATGCTAAGTACCACTTTGTAGATTTGGCCAGTTTCTAATTTTGTATCCAAGCAGGATTATAAGTTTGTTTACATACCTTACCTAAACGTCTTATCTAAGCTATACTAACCTATTTGGTCTATAGAGATATGATCACGTATCTCCATAATCCAGATGACTTTTCGGCATGATTTTTAAAAATTTTATTAAAAACATGAACAAATAAAACAAAAAACAATTTAAAATCTTAAAAAGAAATTTGTTTTAAAATTTAATAAAAATAAAAAAATGATCTACACAAAATAAGTTAAAATTGAAAAAAAAAAAACAAGGAGACACATTTGTATGAAATACAATGTTATTCAAATGACATTACAAAAACATTATATACACATAATATGAATAAATATAAGTGAAAAAATTATGTAAAAAATTAATCCTTAATACGCAAATCAATTGCTTCGCCACCTTCTAAATCAAGATCTGCCGGAGTATCATTTAATTCCAGACATTCACCATCAAAACTAAAAAATATTTACTAAGGGTTATTAACTCATGAATGAATTATTTACTTGAATCGCAAAATCACCTTAATTTCAATTGATCGTGATTAACTTTTAATTCTTCCGCACACTTTATATACAATATCCGAAATTTATCAGTCTTTAGAAGATCTATTTGTAGGGGACGTTTCCATTTATCGGACTGAATTTTCAGTGTGATTTTATTAGCATCACGTTTTTTAGGTGCTCCCAATCCTGCGGCCGGTGAGTTAAACGCATTTGTAAGAACGCGGCCATCTAAAATTAATTCAAAATTATTAAAAAAAATTAACAGGCTATTTCTTATTGCGTGTGCATATACAGTGAAGTGAAAAATAATGACATTAATGTTAATGAGGGAGTAGATATTATTAGTGATAAATAATTGCACATATTCGCAGCTTATATTGCACAAAAACAAATTTCATTTCGGTATTATGCCATCCATAATCGAGCCACAAGTAAAATTAGAATGTCTCATCATCTCAATCAAAGATGACCAGCATTTTTAAACAGAATGAATGTCATAAAAACATTATCTAGGACACTCGGCGCTGCTATGCTATTCATAAGGATTCGAAAAATCCTTAGCCAATTTATAACATGCACCACTATGCTCCACTGATATACAAATCACACCAAAATTTTGTTGTGCATTACAGAAATTTTTTACACAATAATGTTTATTTATTATCAAATAATATATTGATTATAACAGCAACTTTACATTAAGATAATAAAATAAGCACTCACCAATAAAATGAAACACTTTATAGTCTATTGACTCTGGTGTGTCATCTGGTAAAATTATGCGATCGTTTAGATTAAAAACAATATTTTCCATGTTGATGTTTTCGCGTTCAGCCAACTTTTTAAAAATATCCACAAATTTTTGGTATTTACGCAAACGAAACGATTCTGGTTTACCCTTCCAATTGACTTTAATGTTAAGCTCTGGATTATCTTCATCAAAAGAAGCATCCATATCTAATTTTTTAGTTGTTTCATTGTTGTTATTGTATTGATGTTGCACTTTCTTTTTGCTGCGTGTACTTCTTGTAGATTCTTCTGTGTCTGAAACCAAGTCGATCATACCCTCAACTCGTGGCATAGGACTAGTAACTAAATCAATAAAATCAACTTGAGTACTACGAGCGGCAATTTCTGCAACATATCGGCGACGAGCACCCATAACACGAGCTCGTCCCCTTCGGCGGCCCTGTTGTAAAAAGCGATCCATAATTGTTAAGGTCGCATTTTGTTGATCCAATTCTGCTGAGGTTATTTCATTCGGGAATGTAGTATTGTGGGAATAATCAGTCAAGTCAATGGAATTACTTTGATCTGCAGAATTGTTTTGATTCAGTGAAGTATTTTGATTACGACCTTTGCCACGACCACGAGCTTTACCTCTTCCTCGTCCACGACTTGTAGTTTTTGAAGATGAGGGTTCATTATTTTCCGCACTCTCGGTCTGTTGTTCTTCTATCACTGGATCAGCATTAATTTTTGTTGCATTTAAAGATCTTCTTGTCCTTCTACTGACTGGCATGTCATCTACTTTCTTGCTTAGATTTTCAAACAGAGGCAATGTGGGAGATATGGAACCATCTCTCGAAGTGGAATTTCGACGTGATTTGGCATTCTTCTTTGACTTTTTTTCTGGCGTCACAGATACTTCCTTTTTATTCCGGCCTTTGGCATGATTCTTTCGAGTGTTGTTGTTTAACAATTTATCCAAATCAAAATCGTCATTATCGACATCCTGACTAGTATTCAAATCCACTGAATTTGCAGCCTCCAATGTTCTCAACCGATCCAATAAGTTTGCTAAAATATTTAAAGTGATTGACATTCTGAATGCTTATCTCTTCTCAGTACTTACTTTTTCTCAAATCTTCTAGATTTTTAAATATATTGAATTCTTCGCTCATTTTTCCTCTAAGCCCTTAAATTAACATTAAAATATGTTTTAAATTTTGAAATTAAATAATTTTCTAAACACAAAAAACCCGCAGGGCAGTTTAAAAAAGGGCAATAATTGTTAAAGCTTGTCCACAACAAACATTTGCAAAAAAATGCATTAAAATTATAAAAACAACTCATAAAGCTTACTAAACAGAGCTAAGAATTAGAGTTGCCAAGACTATTGCCTCAATTTTGTGGAGAATTAGAAATGCCTACGCATACAACTAACCGTAACCAATAAATGAGAGAAAGAAAGTTTATAAAAGTTTTATTTTATAAATTTTAAAAAATATAGTTTTAATACCAACAAAGTGTTTAGAAAGCAAATGTTAGCATGATAATATTTTTAATCTCCGTACTATTATTTTAAAAGCATTTAAATTAATTTTCCGAAATTAAATTAAATCTTGGTCGAATTTTATCTTTGAGGTTTAGCGCAAGGTGAATATAAAATACTTTTAATTGTTGTACAATATCTTACATTTGATTCTAACTAAGATAAACATTCAGTTTGCCTTGTGAACTTTACTAAATATGATGATTGATTTTATTTGTATTGTGTTTATTATTGTTATTAAATTAATCAAATTCAAATATTTAATTTACAATATTTTTTTATTAATTTATTAAGACGCCTTTTGCACGTTGAAATTTGTTTCGAAACAAGTTTCAAAAACTTTTTTGCATTTTCTTTTAAAATTTCTTTCGCTTTTGTACGTAAAAAATTAATTTCACAAATTTTGTTTTCTTTTATCTTTATTTGGCATTGTGATTTAGGTTCAAACAATTCTTTAAAAATGAACATTATATGAATATTATATTTTTTTTATAATATAATATATTATACATATATTTATGTATGTATTATTATTTTTTAATATATTTACCTTATTTATTGATTTTTATAAATTAAAAAATTAAATTATATTCTTTTTGATTTTTATTTTTTCATTTTTGTAATTGATTGTTTGGTACTAAAAATTTTCTTTTGCAAATGTTTTGATTTCAAACACAAAATAAACAAAAAGTAATGTTATTTTAAATAAGGAAAATTTATATTAACACATTGACTGCCCACTACGAGATAATTCATAGTTGGCTCCCGGAACGCAATCTACGAGTTATCTCGCTCGTACTCATTAAACCACTTTTTCTCCTAAAAAAACATATTTTTTATTTTTGATGATACCTACGATCTAAAAATAGAGTTTTTTAAGTAATATAATGTAAAAAAATCAAATTGTCATTTTTGGCCAGTTTTTTGAAAATTGCCGCGGCAGTCAGCATGTTAACTTCACTATGCGAAACAAAAAATAAAAGAAAATGTGAAATCAAATACAACTCTGTGTATATACGAATAAAGAACAAAGCAAGTTTTGCGAGTACATGAAATTGTGAAATCACCCCCGCTCGTTTTTCCCCTCTCTCCAACAAACTCAAGAGTTTTGAAATTTGTTTCGAAACAAATTTCAACGTGCAAAAGGCGTCTAAATAATTTTTATTAATTTTATTAGTATTTAATATTTAGTTTTTTTTTCACATTAAACTTATGTTGAAATTTAAGACACAAAATTCATTTATACCTTTCAACTGACACTTGTAAAACCGAAGGGTTGGCAACACTGGTCCAATAGACACTGAACACGCCACTCAGTCAACGTCATGCAGGAGAGAAAAAATTTAATTTTTACTTCTATTCCACAGCTGCGACTTTCATTAGAAATTGCAATAATTTGGGAAACTCTTAAAAAAGAATTTAAATATAATTCTTGTAAAATTCACAGTGCACAAAAAATAAACCATGTTGAACAAATAGAAAAGTGTTAATTGTTGCAAGAAGTGTATAAAAGTTATTAGATTGTACATAAAGTGTGACGTTTATTAAAAAGTAAAATTTAATGCTACTTTTAGACAACTTGCACTAACACGTTCACAAAACGGCTGAAAAAAAGTCATTGCACGTCGTCGTATAGTGTTTTTTTCCTTCTGTCATTTGTACGACACAACAGAATTGATTGTATAGTACGTACACAAACAAATATACGTACATACGTAAAAAAAGAAAAGTGATTATTATCAATTTATATTGTGCTATATTTAAACATACTGGTTAAATTTTGGTAAATACTCAAATCCTCTTCATTGGACTAATTAAAGAATTCCATAAAGCACACCATGACCTCTATAGTTGAAGTTATACAACATTACCAACGTAGCATTGATAGCAGTCAAGACAATGAGGCCAGGGTAAGTTGTGCTCATAAACCTAAACTCCCTTTAATATGAAAGAAACACAATTTTTCATTAGTTTTGTTTAATTCCCCATTGAAAAAAAGTGGTCAGCGTTACTTTTTCATTTATTGAATTATTTTTTCTAGAAATTTTATTTTCAAATTATTAATTCTGTGAAGTTTATAAATAAACAAAAAGTTAAACATACCAAGAAAATTTACACATCTCTCAATACAGAAATTATTATTTTGTTGTCATATACATATGTATACATATGTACTTATATTATATTTATCTTGTTCTTGTCTACATATGTATTCCAATCTAAATAATTATTTTAGAATAGTCTATATATGTTTGTATAAATAATTTTTGATATAATTTTGATAACCCTATAGATTGTTTATGGCATAAATATTTTAGAAAAAAAAATATTCTAAATTTGGACTTCTGTGTGAAATTGTTTGAGGTAGGAATACATTAACATAAAATTAGATAAAAAAGGAAAAAGAAAATGTAGAAAAGGGAAACCAATCAAGATAGAGAAGGAAAGAGAGAAAGAATGGCTATTATTACACACATAGGTTAGAAGATTCCTCTAAATATATCCCGCTAGACAGTCGATTCCTTTCATTAACAAATCGACTAGCTAGCCATCTCTAACTACATACCACTGTTTCGTTCACTTCATCATATAGCCTATAGAAACCTGCGCTATCCTCAATACCCCGTTAGTATTCCTATAAATTGTTTCATTTTTCGCGTGTTCGTGCCAAGGATTAATTATAATTATCCATAAGGCTACATTCCGTTCTGCATCCCCATACATGCCTTACGAGTGAATCAACCTATTCTGCAATAATCACAAAGAAGAAGCCTAGTTGTGGTCTCACCGAATTCTCCTCTGTTTTTAGCCTCCCAAGCTGAACCTGATCTTGTCAATTCATCCACAAATTCGTTGCCAATATCGCAGTGACCAGTTATCTTGCACAATTCAATCTGATAACTAGACATAAGCAACCTTTTCCACTCCCAGACCATATTTGGCCTGAAAATATTTCTCCTTCAGTGTTGCCCGTTTGTGTACATGAATAGTAACTCTTGTGTTCTTATGTATATGTTTTATGATTAGTTCGGTGTCCTTAACACCCCTAGAACCACTGCCCAAAAAACACTACATTATGCCAAAATTCTATCTGAATTCTGGACCATTATTTCAAAAAAGAAGATCCCTGCACCTGTTCCCTTCTTCAAAGATAAACCATAATTTGGTAAACTCTTCATCAACATCTAATGAAACACAATGTATATCCAAGTAATATTGTTAATTTGAAGATATACGTAATCGATTGAAATTCGGTAGATTTCATGCTGAATAACCTCAGTTTTTTTTAACGTAACATTCTACGGACTGATGAATCCTAAGCTGTTCTCTTTTGGAAACCTTTTCTTACAATAGCAGCGCTACTGTTCACATAACACATAATAAATTATACCATATTTTTTGTAAATATGCTCGGTATTCTTTTAGAGACGGATTAGATGGTTGAAGAGGTATAAAACACCGTTCGATATCCTAAAAAAATTGAAATGTGTACAATAAATAATGGATTTTATATTGCTGTAAAATTCTTCCATTAAATCTACCTACTCTTTACTATCCTGGGGTTAGTTCATGTTAGCTTGTATATAATGCTCTGCGGTCTTCTGAGAATATGGCCGATACAGTTTTATTTTCTTTTTAAAATTTCGCTGCAAATTAGTGTTACCACTGCCCTTTGCCACAGATATATACTGGATAGTATGTGCGGTCAGAATAATTTTAATCAAATTTATTTTAATAAAACAAAAATTATATCTTGAATCTACTTTAAATTCTGCACTGAAACATTATAAATCGTAGCATATCATTTGTTTACCACTCCTATTATTACCTCTCTTTGTTTACTCGATTTGAATCGAAATTTCCTTTACATAAGAGTTTCATTTACTCCGAAATTTCGTCCATTTCTCATTACCAAATAATAAATATTCCATGTGTCGAATGAAGTATAGTGCAGAGAGAGTATTGGTTGACCAGAAGAGCGTTCTGATGACTACACTTTTAGTATTCATCTGATAAAAGCTTTGAGAGTAATAGATTATCAGATACTTACTTACTTAATTGGCCATAACAACCCGATTAACGGATTTCGGCCTGCCGCAACACATCCTTCCAGGCGCCTCTGCTTCTTGCGCGCCTACGCCAGTTGGTCACACCAATCGATGACAGGGCTCCCTCGATTTGGTCCTTCCAACGGATACAAGGTCGTCCTCTTCGCCGACTTCCGCCGATCCCCGCATCAAATACCCGTCTCGCTGGAGCATCCTCCTCCATTCGAACGACATGGCCGAGCCAGCGCAGCCGCTGGATATTAATACGCTGTACAACGTCCATGTCGTTGAGGAGCTCATACAGCTCACTATTGTATCGAATGCGGAAATCATCGCCAACACGTACTGGACCGAAGATCTTACGCAGTACTTTTCTCTCGAACACTCTCAAGGCTGCTGCATCAGTACTTAATAGGGTCCATGCCTCTGCGCCATAAAGAAGCACGGGTAGGATGAGCGTCTTGTATAGTGTTAGCTTCGTCGTACGAGAGAGGTCTCTACTACTCAATTGCCTATTGAGACCATAGTAGCACCTGTTGGCAAGAGTGATCCTGCGCTTGATCTCCAGACTGACATCATTTGTGGTGGTAACGGCGGAGCCAAGATAAATAAATTCCTTGACTGTTTCAAAAGTATAGTTATCGGCCGTAATCTGAGAATCAATACGCCGCACGTCTCTACTTGTCGATAACATATACTTTGTTTTGCCCTCATTTACTGCCAAACCCATCTTAGTAGACTCGCGTTCAATAGCACTAAAAGCAGCAGTAACATCTCGCTTCGTACGCCCTATTATGTCAATATCGTCAGCGTACGCAAGCAACTGGACACTTTTTTGAAATATAGTGCCACTGCGATGCACTCCTGCCTTTCGCAGGACACTCTCCATGACGAAGTTGAAGAGGTCGCATGATAAGGGGTCGCCTTGTCTGAAACCTCGCACGGTATCAAAAGGCTCGGAGAGGTCCATTCCTACCTTGACGGAGCTACAGGAATTGCTCAACGTCATTCTGCATAGCCTTATCAGCTTCGCAGGTATACCGAGCTCAGACTTTGCGGCAAAAACACGATCCCTTATGGGGCTATCAAAGGCAGCCTTATAGTCGACAAAAAGATGGTGTGTGTCGACTTGTTTCTCGTGGGTCTTTTCCAGGATTTAGATTATCAGATACTGAATATAAATAAAAATAAATAACTGAACTAAATTGCTGGCAGAGAATGCTCATAGAACAGGAATTTTATAGCAGTTTAGCCCATTGACAACAGAGTGTGATTAATGCAGATTTTAATAAATTTTTAATAATATTCTTAAGCTTTAAAATTATGTATCTGAAAGTGCAATGACATTTGTGGTTTTAGGTATCAATCTGTATAAAATTTAATATTTCCTTATATTTTTAGCTTCTTCACTGCATCAACAAACTCTATAAATTGCCCATCAAAGTGGAACATCTTCAAGAGACAGGCGTGGGTAAAACGGTAAATTCGTTAAGAAAATTTAATGGTGAAATAGGTGTGGCAGCTAAAACTCTAGTAACGAAATGGAAAGCAATGGTAGCTGCTGAAGAGGAGCCCATGGATACATCTTCGCAGAATAATGAAAATGAGACACCAAAAAATGACGATAACGATGATGCTGGCTCAACTCCACGCGAAGACGAAGACGATGAAAATCTCAACCGCAATAATACAAGTCAACAGCTGGAAAAGAACAAACATCGCAATGGAGACAATAAAGATAAAAGTAAAGACAGACACAAGGAACGAAGTAGTAGTAGTAGTGGTCACAAAGATAGTAAATCATCATCATCTTCACACCATCATGGCAGCGAGAAATCTTCGAAACACTCAAGCGATAAACAAAAAACAACATCGTCATCATCCTCGAAAGACAAAGAAATGCATCACAAGAGCAGTAGCGATCACAACAGCAGTAGTAACAATAAAGACAAGGGGAGAGAGATAGAGAAGACAGATCACAAAAGTCGTAAGGAAAATCTTATCGATAAAGATGATAAGCATGATAAAGATAAGAAACGTGAAGAAAAATCTAAAAAGGATAAAGAACATAAAACTGATTCAAACTCTGCCACACATTCATCGCATCACAAAAGCAAAAGCCACTCGAGCAGTAGTAGTTCAAAATCGAAACATGACGACAGTCATAGTCAATCTATATCTAAGGAAAAGGAACGCTCAGAGAAACAAAAAAGTTCTTCAAAGGACAAGGAACGACCGAAAGATGTAAATTTTATAAGATTTCAAACACAACAAGTTTTTTAATTTCTTTTTCTTTTTTGTATTTTTGACAGGAAAAGTCCTCCTCTTCCCATTCATCCTCAAAAGATAACCCTGAACACAAGTCCTCTACTCACTCATCTACCTCTAAATCCTCCACCAAAGACTCTGAAAGTTCAGAGCACAAAAGACGCCGCAATTCCGATGACGATTCGACTGATTTTAAATCTCCCCAACCTAAAGTGGCCAAAATTCAGAAACCAACAAAATTAGAATCTTCTCCAGCCCAAGATGAGGAAGAAGCGGATGACTGTTTTGATTCATCAATGGGTGCAAATTTCGATGATGTGTTAGGCATGCTAAATATGCCCAAAAAGAAAAGTAAAAAATCATTGAAATCGCCTACAACACCTTCAAACGGTAGCGCCAGTTCGAGCAAAAAAGAAAGCACACCTCATAAGCCAACAAACGGTAATAGTAGTGGTGGAAGTGATGGTAACAAATTAAATGGCAGTAGAACTTCAATCCCCGCTAGTTTATATTCAACACCAAGTACTTCAAAAGCTAGTACAATGGTGAGATTTCTTTTAAGTTAACTCTTGGCCATTCTTAATGGATTTTTATAATTTTATTCAAAGAAACCGGATTTATTGGCGCCCACAGCAAAATTGGAGCCTCTAGATCCTAGTATTGTTTTAGAATTACCCACAATTTCAACAAATTATAAACCTATGCCACTTAATCAAACTGTAATGGACTGCGTTTTCAATAACTCCTCCAACCCCAAACCACCTGTGCGTACCCTTACTGATGCTGAAGCAATGTCACATGGTATTTCATCAAAAACCATGAGGTATTTGATAAACTAACGTGTAACATCTGAATTTGCTTCAACTCTTGTTTGTAATTGTAGAACCAAAATTTATTCTGGCGTTAGAACAGGACAAACATATCAGGTGCAAAGCTTATTTGACATGTGCATACGAATATTGCAGAAAAATATCGATGGTAAGTATCGATTATACTTTAATTGGACTTCAAAATAAGTTTTCTTTTTATTTATAAACGTTCTCGACTATGCAGCTTTAGAATACACTGGTGGTGTACCGTTTGAAGTTTTGAAACCTGTTTTAGACCGTGCCACTCCACAGCAGCTGTATGTTTTTGAGGAATATAATCCTTATCTGATGGAAGACAGTGATGTTTTATGGCAGCAACATGTTTCACGCAGCTTTCGAACTAAAAAGCGGCTAGAGAATGAGTCATGGAGAGAAATGTTTATTGTAAGTTGAAAGAAACAGAAAAAAGCTCTATGAGCACTGAGATAAAAATTTATAAATTATTTTTAATGTAAATGTAACAGCGCTGCCAAGAAGAAGAGGAACGTAGATTAAGTGTACTAAAGGATTCAATTAAGGCTTCACAAAAGATAGCAGCTGCACCTGTGCGTAAAACGCAACTTGCCTTTGTAGATTCAATGGTAAAACCGCCGCGTAATGTTTTAAAGAAACAAGAACAATATGGAACCAAATCGAAACTAGTGGCAACACCGGCGGCACGAGTTGCTTCATTGTCAAGTGTAACGCCCAATGCAGCTAAAACCGGTGATCAGCGCCTAAGAGTAGCAGCCACAGTCAGAGATCATGCCCAAGTTTGTAAGTAAAACAACTTAAATACTTTAGCGTGATATAACGTCTCCTTACTGCGAAATTATTTTACGAATGGTTTTACGAAATTTACTCATATTGTTACCAAAAATAAAGGAAAGTAAAAACTCGCAGGATAATTTCGCAAAAGGGAGTCACTATTTGTAATATTGTTGTGTAAGTCGCCGTAGTCTAGTAGGTAGTGTGTTGGCTTATTAGACGTAAGCTCACGGTTCAGAACCTAGGACAGACATCTCGACTATCTCTCAGCAAATTTCTGGCAAAAACTCTGAGAGTAAATAAAATTGCCATAAAAAGTTTCTCCAAAAATCTATGGATCGGAGTCGACTTTAAACTGTTGGTCCCGCCACTAATGTATAAAATTAACACACACACAAAACATAAGTGGTGTGAGAAGCTAGGTCGTAATCCTGACTAAAGGGTTGCAATGACCAGTTATGTACATACGTATATAATATTGTTGTGTTTAATACTTTTCTTTTTCTTTTAAAATTTCAGCAAGTTCAGCAATTCGAACAAAAAAGGCTCCACTTATGCAAAAAACACTGCAGTTTATACGCGGACGTCATAAGCGTTAATTATATGCACGCTATTCAACTGTAATTATAAGAATTTTAAATATTTAAACTATAAATAATTAATTTGATAATTTATTTTATAATAATTTAAAGAAATATATTATTGTGTAGCGTGATAATTTAATGTTTCAAGAATACTTTCTACTTTTCAAATCTCTCAAACAAAAGAAATTATATACACACCTCCTTGGTAGTTACATTGTTTCTTTATAACACTTATTTTTGTTCCTTTTTGCCTGTTATACTCTTTTTGTATTTTTAATTTAAAAAAAAAACCAACAAAACTTATATATTTTTTTCGGTTTATATTGTACAAATCCAATGCAACAGACATCACCAACTGAATTAGTTTATAAGCGAATAATCATTTCAATCAATAATTAACAGTTTTAAATAGGCTGTGCATGAACATAGAATTTATAAATATATATACATATATTGTATATCAATTTGTTCCACTATTAAATATTCACATTCTCTCATTACAATACATACATGCTGTTATTTAAATTCAATGAAAAACCTAGAAACACTGTAAATGTATTCGGTTTTATCTACTATTTTGGGGATTATGTTTATTATAAAAAAGAAAAAAAAAATACTTTAAAACAATAATAAAAGTATACATTAATAATTAATGTCAGGCAAATGAAAATAAAAATTTATTGTATTGTAATATCTTGTATAATTTCAATAGAATAAGAAATATATTCAGGTAGTAAGTATGTGACAGATAGAGATCAATTAGAAAAGTAAATCGTTTTTAAAAATTTACATAATTTGTGTGATGGATTGCAATCAATCTAAACTCATTAAGTTTTTGTATATTTTTTGTGATTATGAATTAAGAAAAAGTTTCCCAGATATGTAAAAGCTTATCACCGATAAAATAGACCTACAGGAAAGGTCTATTGTATTGTTCAGTCTACCGTATTTTGTAGTAAGTTGCATTGAAAACCGCATACACGGAATTTAGGCAATTCAAACTCGAAATCGATTTTGGAGACCTTGTAGGCATTGGATACACTTTATGGATTGTTATTAGGAGACCTGGACGACAATAACTACGATGCCAATGATTGCCAATGAAATTTTCTGGTTGGATCTTAAACTGACTGTTTATTGACACTAGCTATTTGAAAAGTAGAGGCCCGCAATAACATTCAGCCACACCTCTATACTGGTAGATCGAAATTCATATCACAGCAATGTAGACTATTGCCATCATGGTTTCTTAGTCCATCCTGGTTCATAAGGATCCTTCGCCGATAGATTTATCTCAAAAGGGGATTAATGGCATTAAATTATGAACTGATGAATTTAAATCGACGACAAGTTTCTACATTTGTAGAAAAGACAAGAAGATTAATTTCAAGTTCGCAGATGATAGGTAGTATCCTTCGAGCCAATGTATCTGTTATATGACTGTAAATGCATCTTGCATGGGTGCTTGTATAGGACATAGGAACTGGACCTGCCAGATTACCTGATACCAATGTTAATTCCATAATCGTTGCCCCACTATCATGAAGTTGTGGTTGAATTTGCACAAAAATAATAACGCACGCTAAATGATCTGCCTCTACCATAAAACGACAAATATATTCCCATTTTGATCGTACCTTGTCATTTATACCAATCTGGCCATTGAATTTATCAGCTATACCTCCAAAATAGTTTGAACGTAATTAAGGTCGCAAATATACTACTGATTGTGCTCCCTTTGGTATTATTTACAAAATAATTTGAGATGTGACTAGGAATATAAGCGGACTTTTTTGTTTTTAATTAGTAGAACTTTTCTAACCCTTCATACTTTCAAAAATTACAGTAAATGATTAACAGTGGCTTGTTTTAAGTCCGGCAGTTTTACCGGAGAAGTTGTTGTTTATATATTTTATTTCTATTTTAAAGTAAAATTGTTGTATTACAAAATTTTAATACTAAACTTAATGCATAACTTAAGATATTCAGTTACTAATGCAACCGAAACAGTAAATGTTTCTTAACATTCCATCTACATTACATATCCTCATCATCAAGTCTTTCCCGTCTGTGCGGACGAGCTTCCTCCCATATTGACCTCATGTTATTTTGGTGGCGGTCCGTTCATTATTGGTGGGCGCACGCCGGCTAACGTACCTAATGGTGGTGGAGGTCCCATCATTCCCATGGGACCCATCATTGGTGGTGGTCGCATACCCATCATTGGAGGTGGAATACCACCATGTGGGCCCATCATCATTGGTGGCATACCTGATGCACCCGGCATACCAGGTGGCATCATACCCGGACGGGGTGGTACTGACATATTCGGTGGCGGCGGTATAGATACACCGCCCGGTTTAGGTGGTCCACCAGCAAATGGGTTTTGTGTTATCTTACCCGCTTTGAAAGCTGCAGTGGTGGCATCAATTAAATGTTGAGCCTGTTCTTCCATCCACTTTTGATAATAGAATTTAACATTGTCACGATGTTTACGTCCAGTGCAGTGAGTTTTTCGAACCGAAGGTGAATCGTGCGTTAAATAGGTGTCACAATAATCGCAATAGTACTTGGGCATGTTTGCCTGCAAATTTCTGTATTATTTTTTGCTTTTTATTATTAATTCATAAATTCCAAAAATTTCTTGAAACCTCACGCAGTAAATGATTATACTGAAATGTCAAAAAAATTTGCGATTATTTATTTAGCTGCTGCCATTGAAAATGTTTTGACAACTTACGAATTCAGCAAATCTTGGGTAGCCAGATTTAAGAATTACATAGAGTTGCCGTATTTAACAACAGGCAATGGCAGCACTACGTTCGTTTAGTGTTTTTTTCTCACTGTTTGTGACACCACTAAATGAGAATAATTTGAGATACAAACAACACAGTTGGTAATACAATACATATTATAACCAGACATGTCGACGCATGTCTCCGCTAAAAGAGGTGAAAATTATTTGTTCTAGACACGCACCGTCCAAATCGCGATATACAGTGCATGGCTTTGTGGTAATACAGTACCAATTCGAATAACGGCATTTTAGTGAGTTTCGATTTTATTCACCACACCGGAAATTTCACCACATTTTGTAAATACTCACCACACTGGAAACTCACTATTACAAAATTCACCACACCTATAAAAACCAAGGACACAATTAACAACAAACAAAGCACCATAATAACCACTAAAGAATATTTTTTTAATTTTTCGTTTTTCCTCTGACCTGTGCGGGGCTTGAACCTTGGCCTTGCGTGCTACTTACTAACTACTTACTAGACAGACCATATATAAACAGGCGCTTTTAATTTTTGCTTACTTACCGGAAACGGAAAAAGAATGAGCGAATTATTTAAGTTAAGAAGTTTAAGTTTGAATAAAAACGAATTTTTTTTATAGTGTTGCCAGGACGACTTTAATTTTTAAAATGTTATAAATATGGCATTATTTTTAATTACACAATGTGCAGCTTTTGTATGTATGCAAACACCATTTGGGCCATTTTGTGTTAATATGAGATAACTTTTGTATGAAATTGATTTTTAAACAATAAACCATGAAAAATTAAAGATTTTCCATAAATTGATAACAAATATATGTTACAATTGCATTAAAATTATATTTTAACGATGTTTATTTTAAAAGTTTACGCTTATTTTATTATGACATCTGGCAACTCTACTTCATGCTTTTGATTATAATTTCCCAAGAAAAACTCGTCAGTCGACAACCGGTGTTCAAGAATGACGTGCGTAGCGGATAAAACGTCGTAGTGCAAGAAGATGGTTGTGTTTTTTTTAAACGCGTGTTGTTCGTGTAAATTAGTTGTGCAAAATGCAAGTGAGGAAAATTGTTATATTTTCTTAAATTTATAACGATTTATTTATTTAATAGTGAATGATTTCTTTTTGGTTACATTTTGTTACAAATTATTTCGAAAAAGTTGCAAAATAAAAGTGTAAACATCGCAAGTTTCTCTAAACGAAGTATTCAGGAAAAAAACCCCAAAAAATAAAAATGGTTTCAAGTGCAAGCATGATCGTTTAGTAAAGGAATTTTGTAGCAACAACAACAACTAAAGTAATAATGGCAACGACAATAAGGCTAAAATCACACTAGTAATGTAGTAGAAGATTGTGTGCGTGTATGTATGTATGCGTGTATGAACGTATGAAAATAATAACACCAACAACAATGGTTATAACGAAGTAAAGAACATAATGAAGCATCCAGCGGCAGCAGCAGCAGCATAAACGAAGGTGTAGAGTAGAAAAACAAAATTAAAACAATAAGAAGAGCCTACAAAAATACGAAAAAGGAATTAAAAATAATAAAAGGAATACAAAAGCATAATAAATGAAATGAGACAAGGAGGAGGATTTATGCGTTCGATAGTTGAAATGGATAAAGTGGTTTTACCGGTTTCATGATAATACAGTGATAATAAAATTTAATAAAAAATAATAAATTATTCAAGAGTTTTTCACGTTTTATTTTTTTAATAAGAAAAATTATAATTCAAGCTAAAAAGAATAAATCAATTTAAAGCAATACTTAAAGTGCCAGTGTTTTTTTTTTAATAAAGTTTTTAGAAAATTAATTTATTTAAAAAGTGCGAAATAAAAAAATAAAAATATTACGATAATAAATAGAAAAATAAATCAATAAAAAACAAATTTTCATTTACAATGTTCATAGAAATTTAGAAATTAATTGAATTTATAAAGCATCAGCAACAACAAGTGGGCATTTGTGAATTGAAAAGAAAAAGAAAAAAGGAAAAATAGTTTAAGAAAATGCCGTTTGTCCAACGTGTTGTGCAGCCGGTAAATCTTGCACAAGTTTGTGGCTCATCAACGTCTGGCAGTAGAAACAACAAATTCCTTTGCGTGCCCGGCAAATGTAAAAACAATAATTGCATCAATAATAAACCCGCCACAGCAACACAACTGTCAACATCCTCTAGCCAACAGCAGCTGCTGAGAGAAGCATCCCTTAATGTTAAAACACAAACGGAAGCGGAAAGCGCTCTTTCTTCAAGGCTATTACAACAAAACAGTGGCTTAAAATCTCCATCATCAACATCGACAACAGCCTCTTCCACCACTACCATAACCACTGCCATAATACACAATTCCAATGCCAATAAGGATAATAACTCGAAGGATACAACAGATAATGCCAGCACCGGCAACGTTTTATCCCATCCCAATGGTTTTACCTCCAGTTTCCCATACAATAACGACGATCATGATGATGATAATGGCGTTATAACGCCTGTCTCGCCGGCACCTTCAATGCCTATGAAAAAGCTAAAACAACATGTGGAATTTTTATCAACCGTACCTTCGCCAACACGTTCACATCCATCCAGACCCTCTACCGCTACCGGTACGGGGACATTACGTTCGTCGTCCTCCTCCTCCTCTTCGAATCGTCAACGGTTGCTTTCTCCCCAAACGCCGCAAACACCAACGGCAGCCAAAATTGTAGCCGGCTATGAATTTGATTCAATAAGTAACATTACCTTGAGTAATGCCCTGAGGCAATTGGCTTCGTTGGTCCTGATCGCCAGTGATATATTCGATGAATTGCAGAGAGAATTGCAAACGGTGGGCGATAGAGCACGTGTGGTGCAAAAGAAAATCGTTGCAGTTGAGAGGCGTGTCAGTGCGTACGATCCAAAAACGGTCACAGTTCGTAAGTATTATTTCAGTTATTTAAAAACAATAAGAAAAATTTTAAAAAATATTAGGCTACTAAGCGAAAACATTTTAGCTTTGTGCTATTGTTGCGATGCTAAACTAAAGCATTGTAAGGAATATTTTTAAGCTAATAAGTTGAGGACAAAATTTAAAATTCTTCTGATATGTGTTGATATAATATAGAGAAACTTACGAAGCAATTAAGAGCTATATGTCTCGTTGGCCTTATTAGGTTAAATTGCATAGAAGCCTTAATGTGTTCAGTAAGTTTTAGAGTAAGCTTAAGAAACTTTATTTGTAAAATCCTAACCATACCTCAAATTACTTAAGTATACTATCATGAAGTCGACGTAGTCTAGTAGGAAGTGTGTTGGTTTGTTAGACTAGAGCTTGTGTTTTCCAATCCCAGCTCAGACATTGCGAACAAAATAAACTATGAAAAATTATATTTCTTTCGGCCACTTCCTCCCAGCAGTCTTCTGGCAAAATCTGTCTCGACCAATGTCAATAACTGTATGATAAAATTAAAACATACAGCATGAGTGGTGTGAGATGCTGGGTCTTAGGTTAGGTTAGGTTAGGTTAGAGGACGTGTACTTGTCAATTAAGACAAGTACAGTACCCGGAGGTCGAATTGACCCATTGTACAACGTCCTAGTTTCTCACACCACTTATGTTGTGTGTGTTAATTTTATACATGAGTGGTGGGACCTACAGTTTAAAGTCGACTCCGAACGACAGATTTTTATTTATTGAGAAACTTTTCATGGCAATTTTTATTTACTCTCAGAGTTTTTGCCAGAAATCTACTGAGAGAAAGTCGCCGAAAAAAATACTTTTTGTATTTTGTCTTTGATGCCTGGCCTTGGGCTCGAACCCAGGCTTTTGCGTCTAATAAGCCAACACACTACCTACTAGACTACGGCGACTTCATGCTAGGTCTTAATCCTGACTAATTCCAGTAAGTCCTTTTTATTTTTTTTTTTCAATAACGCGCTGTGTGAATAATATTTTTCAACTTGATATTCTGGCTTTTATTTTCGAATTAGCATTGTTGCCAATTCACTTTAAGAAAATTACCTTTAATTTGGAGGCCGACACTTTGTAGATTCTTTATAATTATTAACCAACAGCTATTCTGCTCCTTTTTAAGTACGTTTTCTTATCTATTTCTGTCAAAATTTATTATCTTTACTCCTCTCAACCGCTATTGGTTGCATTGACAGATGTTTGATAATAAATATTGAAAACAACAAAAACGAATTCACACCTTTTTTTTTGTGTCCTCTAAACCTTACACAATTAGTGCATTGACGATAAGTTAAACAATTTTTCTGTAATTAAAAACTAATGCAACATTCACTTACGCATTGTTCATATGGTACTTGTGCCGTCGTATCTTTACAAATAAAGACACACGTTCCTTCCTCACTATAAAGGAATTCAATTGAAATGAAAAAGAAAAAACACAAAAACAATAATAAAACTTGGTTACAAAGAAAAATAATTAAAAAAAAACAACAACAACAAGAAATAGAAAATAAATATTTTATTACTTACTTACGTTATCAGCACGTAATCATTTCGGCAAGTTCTTATCATCTGAAAAAGGAAAACATACATGCACACACGCATATACACACACATACAACGTTGCAGTAGAACAATATTTTTGCACTTGCTAGTTTTGCTTGGTTTGGCCGACTAGGCTGTTCTCATTTCTACCGTCTTCCACCAGGTTACATGTAATGAGAAGAAGAAGAAAACAATAAACACACACTACATACCTTTCAATACAAAAATGCAAACACCCATCTTAAAAGGTATTTTTCTTTAACACGTCTCGTTACTTTACCGTCTTTATTACACAGTGGCCGACAAAAGTCGACATACCACTGTTTTTTTTGTTCCAAAAAAACTTCCTTTATAAATTTTATTTGCGTTGCCGTAAGTTGATTTTTGTCGAATACTATACGTACAAGTATTCTGTGTTTGTCAGAAGTAAATAAAACTATTAAAATAGTCGGAGAAAAAAAAGGAATGCACACCACAAAACGTGTTTAAAATTCAATTACACTTAAAAATACAGAAAAAAAAAACAAAAATAAAAAAACACAGAAAATAAACGAAATCAAATAAAAACTCAGTTAAAGTTTAAAGTTAAATCAACAATTTCATTGCAAAATATTTCACGTTAAAAAGAAGCCTTTACAAGCCATACACAATCACAATTAAAGCGAAAAAACGGCAAAGCGTTTAAGTCAGCGATTCTTTGAAGTGTCAACACTCTTCTCGAAAAATTAAAAGCTACTACGGCCAATACATTACTAATACAGTGTTGCCGTTTTGTTTAATTTTTAATCAAAATGAGTTGCTTTAAATTACCTTAAAATGTCAGTCTTCAATCAAACTACTGTGTCTACATAATTGGTCATTACAACCCTTTAGTCAGGATTACGACCTAGTTAATTTTTATACATGAGTGGCGGCACTTCACGTCGACTCCGAACAACAGATTTTTGAAAAGCTTTCATGGCAATTTTTTTTTACTCTCAGAGTTTTTGCCAGAAATCTGCTGTGAGGAAGTCGCCGAAGAAATATTTTTTCATATTTCGTTCAGTTGGAGATGCCTGACCTGGTGTTTGAACCGAGCCCCCACGTCGAATAAGCCAACACCCTACCTACTACACCACCTACAATTGGTAACCGTATATTACCATAAAATTAAAGAATTTTCTTCTTTTTTTTCGTATAATTGAGTTGCAAAAATATTAAAGTTATGGCAACACTGTTGCTAAAGTATTTATGTTGCTCAAACTAGTAATTTTGTTTAAAAATACAGAAAGAGGGAAGAAGAGAATATTTACAATTAAAATCTTAGCTTAAAGAGTGTTGCCACTTAATTTCAGTTTTTGTTTTTTGAAGACATAAAATTTTTTTTGTCTTCAAATAAACGTCGGCCGCTTTAATTTCGTATTTGTTTTAAAATCTTTAATACGGGGGTGTAGCACAATCTAAGCACAAAAAAGTGAATGGGAATAAAACAAAAATAACAAACATGTTGGGTTGTGTTGTTGCAAAATAATCTTTTACTTGAATTACAATTTGTTTTTGTTTTTGTTATTGTTGTTGTAGTGAGAAATTTGTTACATTTGACTGATTGTTGCATTTGGACTTAGTGTAGCTGAGATTTTAAATGACTTTATGTCTGTCTATCTACCTTGTTGGTATGGGGAGTTGGTGGTAATTGCGCTGCAATAATGTGATAATTTGTTAAAGCTTTTCTAACCATAAATTCACTAATTGTTCATGTCTATATAATTAACAAAGTGTATTGTAAGGTTTTTATTTTATTTTTTTTTAACTTTTTTGTTGTTTTATTATTTTCTTAGCCTTCTTTTTTTGAAGCAATTGACGTAAATTATAGAGAGGGAGATAATTTTTATCTTTTTCTGTCTACTTGTTCTCTACAATATGTATACGGTATCGTGCACATACGTACACATATAAAATTCTGAACCTAAAATTGTGAAAACATTAATAATTCTGTACATAAAACCTTAATTAATTGATTAGAATGGTGTTTTATTATTCTTTTTCGTTTTGTTTTTGTAGTTGTTTATTTCATTTTATTTATTTAGTATTTAATTTTCAATCTGTAACCCATTATTATTATTTGAACTGACCTTGTGATAAAACAAAAGCTTTGTAATGTAAATAATTAAAATAACCGAGTATCTTATTAGAGCTTTAAATGGTATTCTTAAATAGTGTAATATAAAACCTGTAAAACCTTTGGTTTATCGTCTTAAATGCATTAATCAATCAAATTTAATGGCGGATTATTGTATTAAAAGCCAATCCCCCCAACTAGTTTTCAAGTGTCAGTTTAAGGTTTTAATAGTATTATATATTTTGTTTTTTTTTTTAATTGCATTTAATTAATTTGATGTTGTAACAAGAAAATCTGTAATCTGTGATTCATGAAAAGGTCATTTAAGATGGCTACCTAATTGGCTAATTAAGGGCTTGTTTCTTTTTTGTATTTGTATCCATTTATCACTTGCATGTTATCTTTAGGTATTAAGCGGTTAAATTTAAAAATATATTATATTTTCACGTTCGGCACCTTAAGCTAAATAACGGTATCTGCATCCAGTTATTTCCTTAAATTTAAAGAAATATTCCGCTGAAATTGATCGATTATCAGAAACTTAGAAAGAGAAAATGAGAAAAAATATCAAATTCCACATTTTTTAGTATTTAAAACTGACTGAGGATTGGGTATACATTTGAGAAGATTGGTTTGGTTTGTTTTTAATTATGAATTTACAAAAAACAACTTAAAAGTAATTCGAATTCTTTATTAAACGTATCAAAAACTTGCTTAATTATGGTATTATTTTATAATTTTTGTTTCAAAGTTACGAGGTGAAGGTGGGGGTGATTACAAAGCTTGATTGTTAGGATAGGTGAACGGATGCAAAGCATCGATCTTTGTGAATTATTTGAAAAACTAGTGATTTTTTTGCTATTTGGTTTTTCTCTGTAAACGTAAATACAAAAAAATAAAAAAAAAATTCGCAACATGTGACAAAGCCAAAAATTCTCAGAAGGTTTGCAGCTTTATCATGGATAGTCTAACAAGTGAACAGCGTTTGCAAATCATTGAATTTTTTAATGCCGTGTGAGTAATGTTTTCCAACTGAAAACTTGCCGTCAGCGATTAATCTTATATCTGGCTCAGCATGCGTGTAAGGTGTTCAAGAGCTACAAATGTACCTTGCACTGTTTGGTGCAGTTTGCACTTCGTTCTTCTTCAAGAACGATGAAAATTACAGCGTTACAGTAAATAGGGCAAGCCACTCTACAATGATGAATGACTTTTTTTTCCTAGGAATAAAAGAATTTGGTTGCAGCTGAAAGCACAGTGCCACATACCACATGTACCACAATATCATTGAGAGGCGATTGCGATTTTATTACTACCAACGTGGCTTTTAGAATAGTAGTAGTACACTTAATATGTAATTTCGATATGTGATATTTTTTTTACTAACCGATTTGTATCTATCAGCCATCTTAGGCCGATATTGTTATATGCTGCCTTGGGAATTCCATTCTATTAATTGAGTTTTTTTACTTTTTGTCTAAATTCCCATTAGCTCCCCATTTGTAAATTGCCACAAATATTCGTTGCTGGTGTATCTACTCTTTCAAAAGATGCCGCATATTATATGCATAAAAACGCTTAATTGGCAACTCGTTATTATTGCTGATTGCAGGTCAATTTTTTTTTGTATACATTTTTCCAGACCTAGGTTTCCGTTTTTGTTTCTTTTTTTTACTTAATTCGGTTCATTTGCTTTTAATTTGTTTCAGATATCAATTGTAATTTATTGCAATTAAAATTCCAATGCATATACAACAACAATCAGACAGAAAACAGCTCCTCCAATTTGATGTTTTTTTTTTGTACAAATGAAATTATTGAAATGATGGCAATGGTGTTGTTATTGTTGTTGCTGCCACTACTACTGCTGTTTAAAATGCCTTTTGTAATTTTGGTTTTTTTATTATTGTTGGCTTTTATAATTTATTATATTTGTATGTATGCATGTAGACGTAATTGTATATCAAATTATTTAAAATTTGTTTATAATTTACCACATCACGCTGAATTGGATTTTTACAAAAGACGTCTTATGAAATCCAAAGAACAGACACAAATAACGATTACGATTTTTCTTTTCTCCTTCATCTTATGCTTATTCCGTCGTTTCTTTTCTCAACTGATGTCTCTTTTAAGTGCAAATATTGTTTTCAGAGCGCAGTTTGGGGTTTTTTTTATTTACATACAATTTATTTTTTGTTTTTGTTTTTGTTTTTTAAGTTTTTCCATTTATTGACAAAACGTGCTTTATAAGCGTTTATTGAAACATTTTTATTTTCGACTGCTGCTCCAAAAAAACAAAATAAATTGCAACAGAAAAACAAAAATAAAAACAAAAACAAAAAGCAGAACACTATGGGAGAGTGAGAGTGTAAAAACATGCTCAATTTATTTTGGCGTTCATTGACAGGCCTGACACTGCATACAACAGCAATATCAACAGCAACAGATATAAACCAAAGCAAAATCCCCCATTAAAAAAAATCGTATCAGTGTGTGTGTGTATGTGTGTTTTTTTTTGGTGATTGCATAAATCCCATATCCATACGTTTAAGAACCGAAGAAAACTAAATCTTACGAAAAACTAAAATTAAAAATGAAATAAAATGTTTAAATTCCAATTACTTGACAGCCATTTGACTTGACTTGATGGTGGTTGAATGGTTGGTGTATGCATGTGTGTGCATGTATGTGTGTATTTATTTTGTAATTTCAGTAAATGTTTTATTGTTTATAGTAAAGCATGCGGATAAGGAGGCTGAGGTAGAGTAGCAGAAGCTAAAGCCCCCAAAGGGATTTTACCAAGTGTGAGCGTGAGTGTGTGTGATAATATTTTGACATTTGTTGCGTGTTTGACTAGACAATTTGACAGAGCATTCTTTCGTTTATATTTTTCCGTTTTTATTTTGCATTTTAAAGTGTATGCTAATGTTCAATTATTGTTGTTGTTGTTTTTGTTTTAAATTCTCCTTTTTATTTTCAAAAGCAGTCTTTTGGTGTTGACAGTTGGTAAAACAGATTTATAGTTTTCTTTCCTCTGTTATATTTGTTGTTCTCTTTTCTATTTTATTTTTTTTTTTGGGCTGGGAAACTTGAAATATTTAGACGAATATGTTGCATGAAAGAAACGAAAATGAAATGAAAATGTTTAAAATAACTCAGCTGTGCCGTTTTAAATGCTCCACCACATTAAATTCAAATTTAAATTCAAAAAGAAAATCTTTTAATCTAAAAATTATATTCAAGATTTCGAAATATTTTTAATGGCACAAATTCCCTTTAAATTTGATTCACATACATAAATAAATTTATAAATAAAAGAATGTTCTAAATTGTATGCATTTTTCAAAATTAAACGAATATAAAGGACAAACATATATTGGCAACGCGAAGTATTATAAATTTATTTTTAATTTATTATAAGAATTTTATGCAGGTATTGAAGAAAATTTATGATTCCCTTTAAGATTCTTTAAAAATCATTAAACGCCTCTTCTTTTTTAACAGCCATAGCTACGCTGGGAGTAAACATATGTAGGTGTGAGGAAATGAAAAATAATTAAATGTTTGTTAGTGATTGAGATGTTCAACCAATTTGTTAACTTAGCTGTTTAGTTTGGATTGCCTTTAAAAAATCTAAAAAAGTCTATTGGCCACGCAAAGAACTTAATTCACTTGAAACAATTTAAAGCCAAATTAAAAAAAAGCTTTAAGCCCTTGAATTATTTTAGAAATCAATTATTTCTGGATAAAAATACGTTGTATGATGTGTTTTGATTTAATTTTGCATCCGTCTTTTGCATCCGGCTTAAGCGAATCTATCGACCTTCGCCTGCAAACACGAACTGATAAGAGAGAGTGTTTTGCTATTACGCCATCCAGCCAAATATCATCAGGTCAGTTTTGCAAACAGGAAATGTTATCATATTACACGTGATTGATGATTTACCATCAGGTCATGTTTGCAGGCGAAGTTCGCTAGTGTAATACCCGCTTTAATCTTTGCTACAATTGACATTTACAGAAACAATTTTAACGTAATGACCCTGTACAGTGTCTTGTGTTAATACCAGCTTAATCAAAAATATGCAAGTACAGAATATACAAGTTTAAGTTAGTTTGTTTGTTTTTTGCATGTCCAACCACAAAAGACGGACATATTTAGGAGAGTTCGCCTTCGGACTCCATCCGAAAGTTGTAATAAATCGTCTGAGTTTCACAATGCCCATCGCCGAATTATCAGCAATTACCACTAAATGCATAAACATAGTTGCTGCCTTTTCCCTCAACAAGTACCTAGTAGGTGAGGAACTCGGCTCTGCAATTTTTGCAGAAGCCATGCGTACTGCATGACTGCTTAGAATACAATTTTCAGTTATGACAGCGAGACTAAGCGTGCTGATTTGAAATCTTTTCGTTCGTCTCTTTGACCAGATTTGCCACATTACTTGGCGAAAACCCATTCTGCCATTGCGGCGTTAAGGGAGGCTCCCGATATCATATTGTGTAACCATATTATGTGAACCATCTTGTTTAGAGATATGCGGCCTTTATCGAGGAAGCATCAACATTCACATTAAATTGACTGTTCCTGACGAATAAAGGTTCAGCTACAGCGACCTTGCTTGTATTTGGGCCACCGATTTTGGCTGATTTACCAATATTTTACTAGATTTCGGGTCCTTGGCGTCTAATCTAGGATACTGATGGATTTTTTTGACTTCTAAATTATTTTGACTACTTCTTTTTTTGTTGGCATCGTAATCAAACTTAATCTGGGTCCTATGAGTAGGTACTATATAGGCATACATGTGGGGACTTTTACCAAATATTTTTGCTGACCTCCTGAAGAAACAATTTCGAATTTAAAATACCCTGCAGTTTGCAAACTATTTTTTGGGAACAATTCTCAATTTTCAACCATTCTCTCCGTTTCTTTTATGACACACACTTTATTAATTTTTTCTTTGCGACGATCTTTAATTTATTTCATGTTTTATGGCTTAATTATAGTTTTTATTGAATTTTTTTTTTGATTTTGCGAGTCATCCAAGCACATCAACCTTTTGCGTGGTGCATCACGTGTTGCCTTGACCAGTCATTTTTGCCCTGCCCAATATTTTGTTTGTTGGATTATTATTGTTTTTCTTAAATTTGTTGCGAAAAACACTAAGGAGAGGAGAGAAACTAATATGGGCAAAATATGGAAAAAACGGCAGCTGTCCTTACAAAACCAAAGAGAGCCAAAGAGAGAGAAAGAACAGAATACATATGTTTTTAATTAGTTGTCTGGCAGTCTGGCTGCCTGGAAATTTTAAAAAGAACAATTTAAAGTGGAGCAAAACATGACAAAATCACCTGTGGGTATAGAAGATACAGCAATATTTGGAAATTTCTTTCAATTTAAAAACAAATTGGCAAATATTGTAAACCTAAGAGGAAAACGTTAAACATTTCTATGGATGTTGATGATGGTTTGATTAATTTTATATTCAATACCTCTCTTCATTCCAATCCCTCCACGTTTTTTTAACATTTGAGGTTTTTCTTTTCGTTTTTTTTCGAGTTGGAAAAACGGTAGTTGTCGTCTGTCGTTAATATTTATTTGTTTGTGGGACTCTTGCTTTTAATTTTATTATCCATTGTTAACGATTTCCTTTTATTTTATTTTTATTTATTTTTGTTAATAATTTATGTGTTTGTTAAATGTTGACGATAATGTTTTATATGTGGTGGGTTAATTTTTATTTTAACCGCCAATATACATATTTCAACAAACCAAACCCAGCCAAGCGTATACACAATATTGAGTTTTACGATATGCAGGTTAGTTTAACAAATGTTTTTAAAGAATTTTTTTTTATTCACTTAAACACGAAACATTTTTTTAAATTTTTTTTTGTTCGGAAAATTTAGTTGTTGATGGTAATTTGGGCAAGGGAAGCTCTAAAACAATATGAGGGAAATATGCGTATATGTATGGAATATGCTTGCTGGTTGCCACAGTATTATCGTTGTACGAAGCGAAGATTATAAAACTTTTAAAATCGTATTTAACGGTATTACCGACGTAAAATCCAATTTTAAATCGTTCCTAATACAAACTGAAGGTCATTAATGTACCTGTTTAGCGGGTTTTTAATAGACCACAAAATATGACCCTTTGTTACGGTACTATCAGCATATGGACCCAAATTATATAAAATATTGTAATGTGTGCCAAATACAATAAGTCTTCTCCCTATCTTATACAAGGTTCTTATGAGAGTATTGCTCGAGCGACTGAAGTCACTTGTCAAAAGAATAATTGGTCCTGATCAGTGCGGGTTCAGACCTGGCAAGTGCACATTCGACCAGATCTTCCTTTACATTACGTCAAATCCTGGAGAAAAAAAATGACACACAACATCTTTTTGTCGACTATAATGCAGTTTTCGATAGCCCCACAAGAAATCGTATTTTTGCCGCAATATCTGAGCGCGGTATTTCTGCGGAGCTGGTAAGGATATGCAGAATGGCATTGAAAATCTCTAGCAGCTTCATTAACGTAGAAATGAGCCGCTTCGAAAGTTTCAGACAAGGCAATTCCTTGTCGTGCGATCTTTTCAACTTTTTTATGGGGAGTGTTCTGCGCAAGACGTGATTGCTTCGCAATGACACTGTTTTTCACAAAAGTGTGCAGTTGCTTTGGTACGCTGAAGACATTGATATTATTGAGCGAGATGTTACTGCTGCCTTTAGCGCTATTGAGTGGGTGTCTATCAAGATTGGTGTGGCAGTAAATGGGGGAAAACGAAGGATATGTTGTCGACAGGTAGGAACACGTGGCGTACTAGATCCTAGATTACGGCTGATAACTATACTTACGATGTTGTTAGTGAATTTGTTTATCTTGTCTCCGATGTTACTGCAAGGAAGTGGCCGAAAGAAATATTTTTTTCATATTTCGTTTTGCTCGAGAGGTCTTAGTTGGGATTTGAATCACTGTCTCGCCTCTAATAAGAAAAACTGTCGCAAGATTTTTATTCTCATTTTTAATATACGCATGGAATCCTGTAATATTTTCTCCTTAACTTTACGTACGTAAAGTATTTATCGTATAAACTAGCCTTTATTAAAGTCATCTTCACAATTGCATAAGATTTTGAGTGCTTTTTTAAAAACATTTCTTGAGCAAATAGAACCCGTGGAATTTCCTCTTTTTTGCTTTACAAAATCCATTGGCAACTTTACTTAAAAATTGCAAGAAAAATATGAGTTTTTTTTGCTTGCTTTCTTTTCTTCTTCTTCATCTTATAGTTGGCACCGCTGTTAGTGGCAATGACAACAAACTTGCATTTTTTTATTTTGAACAAATTGGCAACCAAGCAGCCAGCCACTACAATCGATAAACAAATAAAAAATTCCTTCAGTTTATGCTTTATTTCATTGAGAATAAGAAAATTTATTTTATTTGTTTATTTATTGTACACAAATTCACAAATTTTGTAAATAAAATATGTTTTGCATGACCTTAACGCAGGATATTATTCAACATTCCTTTTATTTACCCTTACTTTATGCATCGCTCTTACCCTTTGCCAAAAGCAAATGCAAATACAATTGTTTTTTGTTTTTTTCTTTTATAAGTGTGTGTATGTGTAACCAACAGCTGCTACTGCAGAATGTGGTGGTTTTTGGGGTTTTCTAGTGGTGCAATGCCTTGAAGACCAAAAAGAAAAAATACCCAAAAGAGCATTACAATTTTCAAGTCAATGACATGCAAGTGTTTTAAATTTTTGTTCTTTTTGTTGTTGCTTTTTTCTTAATGCGTTAAACATGTGTTAAGAAAACGTTGGCCCTTTCCCTTTAATCAAAATTACATACCAAAAATACAATATTTTTCAAATATTTTTTCCTCTCTCTCTCTCTTTCGCTTTTGTTTTTTTTTACTTCTATTGTAATTAATCACTTTGTCTTCTTTTTTTGTTTGTTTTTTAATTTTTGTATTTCCTTCCTGCATATTGTTTTTGTAAATTGCATGTGTTTTTTTTTAGGGAATTTCAACACACTTGTTTACGTTTTTTTTTTGTATTGTCTCCCTCTCTCTTGATCTCTCTTCAACTGTCATTGCATGCACTGTAAAAAAATGTTGCTGTATTGTATATGAACCAAATTATTGTAATTGTAGCATTCAATGTTGAAATAATTTTTTTTCTTACGAGAGTTTTTTTAAGTTGTTTTATAACTTTTGTTGTTTTTTTTTACAAAAAAGATTTACAATATCCATCACAATTGTTTTATTTACAAGTTTTCTTGTCTTCTCTGTATTTTAATCTTTAAATTAAATAATGTATTAACCTAAGTGTGTGTGTGTATGTGTGCGTGTTGCAATGCATATGCCATAAGGTCATAAACCATGTTGACTTGACTTGAATAAATATCTTTGGATGCTATGTATGTATGTATATGTACTTGGTAAATATCACATTAAATGCGTGTTTGTTTTGTGATGAGAAACCAAATCTAAAAAGGCCTTTAATAAGGTTGTTATTGTTAAGTTTGAAAATTTTTGGTTGATGTAAATGAAGTGGAAAAAATACATTTTTGAACCGACACTCAATATTTTAATGATCGACAAGATATAGGGAAACAAAATTATTTAAAAGCAACACTTTTTTTTAGCAGCAAAAAGAAAAATGCGCTTGCTTCTATTAGAACTAATCAAGAATTCTATTTAGTGGTTACACTTTTTGGCTACAAAATCGAACAGTTTGGATGAAGCAAAAAAAAAATTCATCATGGTTTTTTAATATTTAAATTAAGAGTACCTTAATCTCCTCAGAGAGAATAAGTTATGCAATGTATATCATAGAAAAGTCAGCAAAAGCTACTTCTTGTGAACGAAAGAATTCCTACTTTACTTTCTCAAGTGGCTCCATCTTGTGCTCTTCTTCTCCTTTAGTTTTTTGCTTCATAATTTAACAGATTTTTTCATTCTGGTTCATCTACTTCTTATTCCTTCGGCATTATTATCGAATAAGTTCCTCACAGAAGTATTTTCGTCCATGCCATTCAGAGTCGACGTTAAACTGTAGGTCTTGCCACTAATGGATAATATTAGGACAAATATCATAATTGATGTGAGAAGGTAGCTTTGAATTCTGACTAAAGGGTTGTCAGGACCAACTAAGCAAGTCTGTAAGTGAGGATTTTAAAAGACGGCGTTAAAACAGAATACGACAACGGTATCAGGAGAAATTGCGGTCTTTTAAGACTTTTTACATTTCATTTTATTGCTCTAAACCTACAGAACATATGGGTTTTGTCTTTAAAATGCAGACATTGTCATAAAAGTATGGTAACTTTCTCTGCAGATTGTGCTTACGCAACTGACGGAGTAAATCAAAATCGAGGCTAAGATAATATACAATCTCTTTCACGAACGAATTCTAATTTGTTTTCCAGTTTAATCCTAGATTCGTGACATGTGGCAATTCCACAATCCTGAAGTTGGTAATGATAACAGAATTGGGGAAATGATATAGGAACACTTGTATACATAAATTAAGGGAGGCAACACAATAGCAACAGTGTCATCGGAGAGCCTTAGCACATCTATAGAGAGCTTTTTTTTCTATTTTCAAATACAAATGCTTACAAAATCCTGCTGAAAGAAATCATCAAAGTCGTTGTATTCGTATTCTATTCTTACATTGAGATTGCAATATTGTTGCATGGCTGCAACCAAATTCTTGACAATCTTAAAATTTTACACGAACCATTTGTAGGCAACATTCTGCGATAATGACTAAACAACATTCCATACTCCTTTTAAATTGTTGTTTGATCTCTCAATAGGTTTATTTGTTATACTACAGGTATGCACATATGTACATGTATATATGTACGTATAATAGTAATAACACCGAATCACAGCCAAGATTTGTCTGCTAAACAATCAGTTTCAACGTTATTATTATTATTATTATCGGTCATTATCTATCTGTTGTTGGCAGTACAAGCTCCACAAATAAAGCTGTTTACAAATAAAGATAACAAGTACTTGTTGTTCTGTTCTGTTCTTTGTGTTACACAGAAAAATTCTTTAACAAAACATCACAATCAACATCAACATTATTTCCAACACAAGAATACTGGAGTTTTTCTTTTTTCGTATACTGTAAAGAGTGCTCCTTTTACAATTTAACCGCGATACTAAATAGTTAAAGAAAACAAAACAAAAACAAAACAAACGAAAACAAAAAAAAAAGTAAAAATAAAAATAAATAGTTAAACGATCAATTGTGTTTGATCGTTGGTCGGTTTTTTCTCGTTAAGTTGTTGTTGTTATTGTTATTGAGTTTTTCTTTATTCTGTTGTTTTAGTGGAAGATCACAAATAAATACAATGAGTGCGTATGAGTGTGAGAGTTTTGGTTGAATTGTTATTGATTGGCAAGGCCTTTTTGATGTTTATACCTAAACATGCACACATACTTCTCTCTCATATTCTCACATACACACATAAGACTACCAACAGCGTTGCCAACAATGGCTCTTTAACGGACAAATAATGAGCAGATGGCTAACAACAGAATTGTGCTAAAAAAAAAGCGCTAAATTGAAGGAAAATTAATTCTGTTTTACAGAATGGTGCGGTAGTATGGCTCAAAATGGTTTAAAGGGAGCTAGTGAAACAGGAGGGGGAGGATTCGGTCTCAGAGACATCTAAAAATATTTTAAATTAATCTTGGACCAGAAGTACTTAGTATGTGGTACGTATGTATATGAATACTACTCATAATCAAGTTGCCATCAGCAGCTATAAGGTCGACGCAAAATTAGTAAGGAATAGTGAGATAGTCCAGATATAAGGTCAACGTATGTTGAATACCAGGTCACGTGGATATTCAGGGCAATGAGCAAACAGATGAGCTTGCCAGGGGTTCAAAACCTTTCTATAGAGTGGGAAGGGGTGTTTGGGGAGGTGTATTCGACAAAAGAGAAGAGGAAGGCGGAAACTATTTTCCTAAAAATAATCCAAGCTTGCATCAGACTCACCAGTAGTCAGTCTTCTGAACAGCCAAAGAAGAATGACTAAAACGAAGATGAGCGTTTTTTTCGAATAGAAAAAGCTAAATGGACACATTAAAGCCGATATAGCCATCAAATCAAAAAACGTCAAATCAAGGAACAAACATTTCCGTGTATAAAAAAACCGCTAAATACGCTGCGGTAAATCTACAAGTAGTAGCAGATCTAGAAAAGGGAGAGTCATTGAACTCTTTTTTTTTCAATTTATTTTCTTTTGTTGCAAGGCTAGAACAAGTAAAAGAAAATGAGAATAAGAAAAAAGCATACCACCAACTTACAAACAAAAATGCCTACGAAAGCCAAATAGAGAATGCAGGGAAAAGAAGAATAAGAAGAGAAATGAACAAAAAAAAAACAACATTTCGACTGTGGGAATAACACAAAAGTATAGGCCGGCCTCTGTACTGATGGCTGGTTTGGCGTATTGGGAATGCATTGATGTTTGCTTTAAATGAAATTGATGGATGAACATACGAACAGACACATACACGTACACACTCATAAATATACCCACTAACTAATGGTTGGCATTGGTTTAACAATGGCTAAGATCCTCTAACCAAAAAAAAAAAAGAGAATAAAAAAATACAGAAAAACCTGAAAATTCCATACTAATGAAGGTGTATTGTGGTGGCTAGTATGACTGGCTGTTTCTTTGTTTATTGAACATCTTTAACAATGATTTATAAATCTTAAGCGTACTCAATGAAATGTTTATAATTAAAACACACATATTTTTTTTCACAATTTGAACAAATTAAAAACAGTTTCTGTTTTCTTTATAATTTTTTCTTTTAACTTTTCACACACACATACAGCTGTTTTATATAAATCTTCACCTCACCACCCTGTACAGGCGATGGGTATATGTGTGTATTTTCTATTTTCACATAAATGCTCTCGGGTTCTCCCTCTCTCGCTCTCTTCGCATTTAATTATCATTTCACTCATTTGCATATTTTACATTTGTTTTTTTGGTAAACTAATCAGCTGCACAGTTATGTGACTCTCTTTTCCAACAAGGAGCAGATGATATACATGTGTGCGATATGATGTGTGTGAGAGCAACAGAGAATGGTAGTGAATGTAATGGAAAGGGTTTTTGTATAGTAAACACCCTTGTTTAGGAAACTTGTTTCGATCTTTTGAATTGGTTTTTTTGTTTTTTTCTCACATCCTTATTGTTTTCGACTATTGTTGGTTTTGTTGTTTTTGTATAGGCATTTTTAACGGAAGATTTTGTTGCGTTTTTTGCATTGTTCTGCTTTCAGTGTATGTTAGAGGGTTGCTGTATTGTTAGAAACAGCTTTTCATAAAATTTTCTACTCCCATCTGTGGTGTTTTTAAGGTTTTTCATGGAAATATTGTTTGTGTATGTGTGAAAATTAAAAAGAAATAAAATAAATAGGGCTCTTAAGCATGTTGTATTGTGGGAAAAGTTTTGTTTTTAGGGGGGTATTTATTACTTTAAAATATTTAAAAAATTAATTTATTTTTTGTTGTTATTAGACAAGAAAAACATTTTTATTAAACTATACAAATAAGAAATAAAATAAAAAAATAAGATCAAGTGAACGAAAAAAAAAAACTAACAAACAATTAAACTTTCTAAGTTCTTTAGTACTTCAGTAAAGTATGAAATTTGGATAATTAAAAATGGGATCCTAAAGTCAATATACTTGAGGGTATTAACAAATTTTTCTGTACATTTCTTAAATGCTCTGATTATGAACTGAGTTTAAAGAGGATGTTGATGATCTCTACAGATGCAAGCACAGAATACGGAATGTGGCACTGCCTTGTTGTATACAAATGTTCACAAAATTCAGTTTTTTTTTATTTTGAGAAAAAAGGCAATAATTATATCACAGTATCTTTGTTGACTGAAATGTTGCAATTTTTATAGCTTTTGAAGGAGTGCGATCTAATAAAAACGCCGGCGTACAACCATACCAAATCGTGCATCTTTCAATATGCATTAGTAGCTTTCGAACTACATCTGGCATCTGGGTCTTTACATCAAATACTACAATTTCTTTTTGTTCGATGTACCCATAGAGACAAGAATGAGCATCATGACTGAAGATAATTTTTCTATTAAAACACATTCCTCATGCAGCACGTAATCTAAAGATCAAATTCAATGATTTTCCAACAATGTTCGTTTGTTAGTCTATTTACGGTGAAATGGCAAACCTTTCGGAGCATTTTTTGGTATTGCCACATGTCACGAACCATAATTTTTTAATACTATTAGTTGTCCCAATATTAATTTTGTTGTTGGGCCATGATGCATTCACGAGATCTTTCGATTCAACGACTTATACATGCTAAGGAGAAATTCAAGTCTTTGTTGGACTTTGTCGACAACCCTATATTTTTTTTAATGCACACATGTGGACTTGGATAATCACAGCTCGATACTCATTCTGAGCAATAGAAAGTTTACTTCAAACATGATACTTTAAAAAATCGAAGTGACCTTCGTTTCACTCTCTCATTTCTGGAAAATTCAACTTTTTACCTCATTTCCATGAGTTCGTATTGGATTTATTTTGTTTTTTCTATATGATACTTATTCATTGATTTTAATTTCTTTTTTAAATCTTATTGTGCTAGTGATCTCACATACAAATATCACAGATACGTTACATATATTTCAAGGTAAAACTTCTCCGTGCGTGTTTGTTTTTGTATGAATATTGGTTGAGCAGAAATAAATTAAAGTTTTTTTTTTAGCTTTTTTCCAGTTTTTTTTTTAAGTTTTTTGTGCATGTTTTTGCTTTTTCCCTTTTGTAACCATAGACGCTTAAAGTATTGACCAAAACAGATTATGTTTCCTTAGAGTTTAATGTACGACCGAGTGGACAGACAGATTAAAAAAAAAATAAAAACAAAAAAAAAAAAACAAAAATTCCAGTCAATACTTCAAGAGACGCCTGTTATTGTTTGTGCAGATCGTATGTTGAAATGATCATGCTGCCAAGAAAGATCAGCAAACTTAATTGCAAACCATAAAGCCTGGCTGTGTGAGCGACAGAAACAAATAAAACAAATACGAATAAATAAGCAGGCCTTCTTAAACATCATCGCAGTAGTAGTAGTAGTAGTAGTAGTAGTAGTGGGTATTACGACTGAATAAATATTATGGATAGGATAGGATTTTTTTATGATCATGATCAGAATGATTTTTTTCAAGTACTTGTTGTTTTGCTTCTTATTTAAAATTTTTTTTGCTTCAATAATAAAATATACATTCTAGAATATTTTGTATTAACTCAGATCAACACTCAGGGAATGGTTTCCTACTCACGCCATTCATTCATTCATTCTGTTTGGAATTCTGTGAAGCAAGTTGATGTTGAATTATTATTTCTTTTTTCTTTTTTTGTTTAACAGAAAAAGTTGGTGATTTTAGATGATATTACTTACTTACTTACTTAATTCGGCATTAAAACCCTTTAGTCAGTATTACAACCTAGCTTCTCACACTACCCGTGTAGTGTGTGTTAATCCATGAGTGGCGGAATCTACAGTTTAATGTCTACTCCTAACGACAGTCTTTTCTTGCTAATTTAATTTACTTTTCATGGTTCTTGCCAGAAGACTGCTGAAAGGAAGTCGTTTCCTTTTGTTTGAGATGTCTGAGCTGGGGTTTGAACCACGGGCTCTCGTCTAATGAGTTAACACGCTGCCTACTAGACTACATTTATCGAGAATTGTATAGCTTAATACCATTTCGGTTTTAGGAGTGAATTAGAATGCAGAAGTCTGCAAAATAAAATCAGTCATGGGTTTCTCTTTTTGAGGCAATCAATTTTCCATTTGTTTTGGGCTGACACTGCTTTTTTATATCAAATTTCCAAGTCGGGATACTTAATGTTTCTATAAAAAAAACCCATGCGGATATTTTTTTCACTTTTGCAAATTTAAAATTTTCAAAACCATTCTTGGTTTCCATTTGTCCTTTAAATTTCTCTCCGTGTTTAGGTTATAAATTTACAGCACTTTTCTCTCTGTTCAGCCTTTAAATTTCTCTCAGTGTTAGGGTTATAAATTTGAAGCACTGTGCTCTCTGTTTCTCCTTTAAATTTCTCTCCGTGTTTATGTTATAAGTTTACAGTACTCTGATCTCTGTTTAGCCTTTAAATTTCTCTCAGTGTTTAGGTTATAAATTTACAGAATTCTGCACTCTGTTTCTCCTTTAAATTTCTCTCCGCGTTTATGTTATAAATTTACAGCAATCTGCTCTCTGTTTAGCCTTTAAATTTCTCTCAGTGTTTAGGTTATTATAACATTGAGCTTTGCTCTCTTTATTTGTTGTTATTATTTATTGTTTACCTTTTGTTTATGAGCTCTTGTCATTTTCTCAGAACACAACAACATTATTTTAATTTAAGTGTTGCTGTAGTGTTGTGTTGTGTTGTGTTGGTTTTAACAATATTTGCTGCCATAATCAATGTATGACTATATAAAGTTGTTATCGTTGTTGTTGTACTTAGTAAATCTAAATTATTTCATAATGGCTTTAATTTCATAGTGTACGTGTATGTGTACATGTGTGTGTGTGTGTCTTTAGTGTATGTTATTTTATATCATAACGACCGGCGTTTTTTCTTTTCTTTTCATTTTAATCTTAATTTTAAATCTTTTTTCAAATTGTTTTATTTTTTTTGTTCATTAAATTATTTCCTAGCAGCTAGTCTTACTGGTTTCTTATGTTTATGATTACTATGAGAGTTTTTTTGTTCTTATTTTTTAAACATCAATTATGAGAGTTGAGTGTTATTTGTAGGCACCACGTGGGATTTTTTTTTATTTTTTTTTAATAATGGCTCATGGTTCTTCAATGTGATTACAAATTATTTTTTTTTACTTGAGTGTAATAAATGTTTGGGCGCCTTAAGGGCTTTTTGTCTTTTGAAGGAATTTCTTTTTTTTTGGTTTCTTTTAAGATTTAATTTAATTAGGCGTTTACATACCGCGCAATAAGGCGAGAAATAAAGGAGTTCATAAAATTAGTGATACATTTAAAAATAAACATTTTTGAAGGTAAAAATGTTTTCTTCTTTTTCTTTTTTTTTCAATAAAAAAAAATTTAATTAATTTTTCCTAAAGCCATTTTAAAACCCTCATTTTTAAGAAGGTTTCGAACACTAAAGAACAATTTTGTATACGCCCAACATATTTACCTGAGATTTTTCTCTATCAAATCGTTAATCGAATTAAAAATCTTTTCATTTCCATTTCCATTATTATTATTATAAATGGGAAGTTTAGCGTGTGTTAAATTTAAATAATAATAGGCAACAATGTGGCATCTTTTAAGGTTTTCAAACACGATAAAAGGTGGTGGTATATGTAGTAACAGATACAGTGACCGACAAAAGTCTATTAAAGAAAATCATACTTTAACAAAAACTGAAGATATAAACAAAATTTTGCATCATTGCCTATTATAGAGATCTGTCTAGCCTGGCGTGGTGTTTGCGATGATAAAAATTAGAATAATTGGTATTGAAAATTTTGTTGGCCACTGTACATTAGAAAATCTTGTTAGGTATCGATCGTATTAAAAAAATATAATTTAATAAACTGGTTCAAACCTTTACCTTAAAAATTGAAAATAGTAAATGAAATAAAATATTGTTTTCGAAAGCAAAAACAAAACAAAAAACATTTTAAAATATACAAAATTCATGCTCTAAAACCGGCTTGAAACCGGCCGGCAATTATAAAAAAGTATACAGAACACTCATCACAGGGTTCATATAATTAAATTTAAAAAATGGGTGTTTGAAACATTTGAAAAATTCTTTTGGAAAATTTTCTAAAATATTAATTCTATTATAAAATGATGTCTTAAGACCTTAGAAGATTGAATTAAATTAGTTTTCTTTGAGCATCTATTAGATTTTAAATTAAAGATGAATTAATTGTGTCTTTCTTACAATACAAGTTTTTTTCAATGCTATTTGTCTTGTAGTAGATTCTTCTTGAACCTGGTATGCTTCGCAATCTTCATTTTAGTGAAGTAAAATTAAGCAGCGTTACAGTTTCAGCCATACAATGTTTGTTGTGTGACAAGATTTTCCCTAAAAATCTCTGGATTTACTCGAACAGACTGTCTGCGAACCCCCTAACGATCATATTTTCAACGTCCGTTCTTACCTATGAACGTCGAGGATTTCCAAGGAATATTTCGGATCATTTAAAGGCAACTGTTATATGGGTTCCGGAACATAGTACGGAGCTTAAAATCTCCTACATATTAGAAGCCTTAGGAATTCCGATTATAGGGAAGCTGAATCTCTTTGGCAGCAAGAGGATACGTACAATATTGCTAGACACGCATGGATAAGAAGAGGAGCGACTCAGTTTTATCTATCTATCACACCAAAGCTAATCTAATCTCTGTCCTTTTAGTAGGCATGTCAGAAGATTTGATGTTCCGGTAGATGACTTCTGTAGGAGCTGTGAGTCTGAGAAGGAGGAGGAAACTGACTTTTACCTCATCTGTCGGTGCCCTGCTATTCTCATAGAAAGTCGGATTATAATGAAAAATTTAAAAAATTTAATTTATCATCACACTTTTCGAAATGAAAGAGGCGTCCATAACTTATTATGCACTTATGAATTTGGGTGAATTTCAAGCTGCCTCAGGCATGTGTTGTACCATTTCAAAGTCTTATGTGAATATATTAGAGTTTTTTATTGCACCAGTGAGCAGCTCAGGATCAGTAGATGAGCTGTTGCCATCAATTCAGAGCGTTCTGGCCGTATGAGGCAACTGCTGTTGCAACTTGTACATCGAAATCTTTGTCAACATCTTTTGAAAAGTGCTGAGCAATATTTCCTTTTCGCAAAACTTTTCTTAAGACCTGTAATATAATCTAAGCGCTTGTTTTTTTACCCTCTGGATTTTTTATTGTAACATAGAATTGATGGTACGTTATACAAACAATTTCGACTACTATCGGTGTTATCGAAAACTTTTCATTGTACAAATAGCAGACTAATGATTGCACTTTGGTAAAGCCTGGCTTATATATCATATAAAACAAAATACAGAAATTTAATTCCATTTTTTTGTTTGTTTGTCTATCCCATTTCAAACGATATAAACACGTTCTTTTCAAATTTCATCTTTTCTTTCTTTCTAAATCTGAAATACGTACGTACGTACGTAATTGGTCATTACAACCCTTCAGGATTACGACCTAGTTTCTCACACCACTTATGTTGTGTGTGTTAATTGTATACATGAGTGGAGGGACCTACAGTTTAAAGTCGACTCCGAACGACAGATTTTTGAGAAACTTTTTCATGGCAATTTTATTTTCTCTCAGAGTTTTTGCCAGAAATCTGCTGAGAGGAAGTCTCCGAAGAAATACTTTTTGTATTTTATTTTGATGTCTGGGCCTGGGGCTCGAACCCTGGCTTTTCGTCTAATAAGCCAACACACTACCTACTAGACCACGGCGACTTCATAAAATCTGAATAATGTGGTTACAATGCAATGCGTTGCTATTATTTATTTGGAATTTAAATTAAATTTCCAATGATGCGTTACAAAAAGAATTTTCAAATATTTAAAGAGTAAAGGGGGGGAGAAGCAAACGCAGAAATGCATTCAACTCTCGCTGTTCCATTGTTATGTTACATTTTATTTACTTTCTACTGTCATTTCCAAACAGTAATGCCAACTAAATTTTCTTTGGCATAAGATTTGGTTTTATTTCCAATTTTTTAACCATAAAATGTAGGTCTCGTTATCTATTTAGTGATTTTAAAACCGCAAGTCTGTCAAGGACTGTTTGCTGTTAAATACCATTCATTTGAAGTGTTATTTATTAAGTGAAACAACAGAAGAACACCTAAAAATAGTTAAAATTTACAACAAAAGCGGTGATTCGAACGTTTGTTAATTTTCGAGCATTACAATATGATTGTTGGTAATCGAAATGCTACGCAAGGATGGGATTATAAAGCAATTTGCAGAGGTTGAGAGTGGTTCAGATATGGTCAGGAAATATCGCAAATACTTCGAACTTATTGACTCCACTGCATTCCCAATAGTTGGACGCCAATCTTACGGCTTCATCTACATAAAGTAAATCAGGCTAACCATTCACAATGCGGTAGATTTGTTGACTGGGTGCTAGAGCAAGAGGTTTCCAGTGCTCAGTTTTCGAATCAGAAGCTTCTTTAGCAATGAAACTTGTTAAGTGACGACCCTAACAAAAAAAAATTGTCTTATATGTGGATCGGACCTCGTTATTATCTGTAGATGTTATTGAGTTGTATTTTTCCGAATATTACGTTAATGAACCGTTTCCGAAAATTCAAAGCGGTGTGATAAGCTACCTTCTTGACTTGTAATTGAAGATTATACAGGGAATGGTATGTACTATCAAGACAATACATACCCAATACCACAAACCACATAACACAACCGATTTTAGCTTTATTGCATGAGAACTTTCCAGAAACAGTAATTTCTAGCTTTGACGGCGTCAGTTGGCCACCTCAATCAAGTGATATCACACCATTAGCTTTTTTTGTGGGACTAAGTTGCCGTAGTCTTGTAGGTAGTGTGTTGGCTTATTAGACAAGAGCCCATGGTTCAAACTCCAAATTATTTCTTCGTAAACTTCATCTCAGGAGAGTTTTGGCAAAAAAAATCTCATAGTAAAATAATAAAATTACCATGAAAAGCTTATTAAATCTGTCGTTCGTAGTTGATGTTGAACTGTAGGTTCCTTCACTCATGAATAAAATTAACACACACTACGTGGGTGGTGTGAGAAGTCAAGTTGTAATCCTGATTAAGGCGTAGAAATGACCAATTAAGTAAGTAAGTTTCTAAGCGACTCATCCCCAAAAGTTGAGGCATTTCAAAACTAAAATTCTACAAGTTACAGCCAAGAAATCACCGGAAAAATTGTCAAAAAACTACCTCAAAATTTCGACTGCTGTAACCAATTGAGTGGAGCCATTTAAATGACATTCAATTTTGTAAACAATTTCACGGTCCCAGCATTATATTGAAATAAAAACCTCGTTGGTTAGTGTGCTAAATTGTTAATGTGAAGGGTGGGTTCGATTTCCACCACCAACCATAAGATCTATGTTACTCAGCTCATAATTGTAACATAATTTGTAATTGTATTCTATTTTATAAGTAAAGTTTAAAGGAAATCATAATTTTATTCGCTTTATTTTATTTTGCTTTAATTTTAAAACAAACAAACAAAAAATAAAGATAATAACACTCTTCAATATAAAAAATATTATGAACACTAAACGAGTTATTTCATTGCCTCTGTGTTGGCAACATTGTAACTCGCCTCTACATAGCATCTTCTCATTCTGCCGCTCTACCTCGTAGAATAAAAACCCAAACCAGAGTAATAGATAGACATGAAACATTAAATTCTAAGGAAGAAAATAAAAAGAAAAACAAATTATATAAAATACTCCAGAGGAATTTTATAAATTGCAATGGCTTTGGAGGGGTCTCCTCCTACGGCTACCTCTCGAAAACGCATTTCATCATAGCATAAATGCATTAAAAAAATAAATCATAGTAAAAACCAAACACCAAAGACTGTGTGTGTGTGTGTGTGTGTGTAAGTGTGTTTGCCGACACTCTACCAGAGTTTCTGAAAGTAAAAGAAAAAAACAAAAATAAACAAAAAGAAACATAGAAGGAGTAAAAAGAGAGCCTAAGCATAGAGAAGATTTAGCACAGAGTACTGCTAAGCTAAGCTCTTTGAAATGATACCTATGCATGTACACACATCCATACATATTGTTTGTTTATTTGTTTGGTTTTAACACCTATGGCTGCCGCCATAACTGACATACATACTCTTGTATGCATACATCCAAACATACATTGATTTCATTTGAAAGGCAAACATAATAATACTGTTGGGTTTCATGTGCATACGTACGTACGCTGGCTGCTGTGTATGTGTGCTCAGAGAACCCATGTAATTTTAATGATTGCGTCTGTGTGTGTATATTTGTTGTTAAGATTGGTGTTTCGTTTTTTTTTTTTTTTGTATGAAAATTGTATACAACAATTGTAACTTCGGGCAGGATATTTGTAGGCGTTAGAGGAATACAATGAAAATGCAAAAAGAAAAGTGTTGGTAAGTGCAAAATAAATTGCAATAATTTCAAATAATTTGTAATATTTGTTAACTTTTATCAAAAGGAAGATTTTTTATCTTTAACCGCGAAATTTTATGTGATATTTTAAAGCTACATAAGATCAGGTTAAACATGATTTATTTTCATCGTTGCTATGAATTTATTCTAATGGTTGCCCTTACTATTTCAAAGAAAGTCTTGAAAATTTCTTAAAATAACGATGAATTAAAACCTTTTTGAAAATGTCTTTTGTTAAAAGTTAAAAACCCAACATAAACCCTAACATAAATCTGTTATAAATTGATTTTATTGTTATAGAAAAGCCATGTTTTAGATACACTCACGTATAAAATTAACGCACACAACATGAGTGGTGTGAGAAGCTAGGCCGTAATCCTGACTGAAGGGTTGTAATGGCCAATTATGTATGTATGTGTATGTTTTAGATACAAATTAAAGATTCCTTTCGAATTATTTATTTAGGATGCGAATATAACATGTTTCTCTAGTTAATAGATAGAGCTTTGTAAGTTCTGAGTGACCTCTGAGCGACACTCTGTATTATGCATGGAAATAAATGCCTTTAAAGACAGCTCAAGCCTTTATATGTTAGATGCCCAGGTTTAATTAAATAGCTAAAAAGTATACTGAATTAGAAATCTGTTATATGGTAGTGGATTGTGGATGAAAATTAAATTTTTTGGTTTTAATGAAGTCGCTGTAGTCTAGTAGGTAGTGTGTTGGCTTATTAGAAGAGAGCCCATGGGGTAAAACCCCCGATTAATACATCTCGAATAAAACGAAATATGAAGAATATATGTATCTTTCGACGATTTCCTCTCAGCAGTCTTCTGGCAAAAACTCTAAGAGTAAATAAAATTGGCAAATGTGTAGTTCGCAGTCTGCTTGAAATTGTTGACTAAATCGTGGATAAAATTACCGAACATAACATGAGTGGTGTGAGAAGCTAGGATGTAATCCTGACTAATGGTTTGTTATGACTGTTTAAGTATTTCCAACAAAATTCTATGAGAATTCTCCAAAAATATTTGATATTCATGGCTCAAGGATTCTGTTGGGTTTTCCTTGCTAATGCTTGAAATATAACTCAGAAACTCGTTTCATTTTTAATCCCATTACAAAATAAAATATGATTGTTCCAGACAAAACTAAGATTTAAATGTTGATTTTAATATTTTGTTTTATTAGCTTTTGATTACAATATAATTTGCACGCTTTAGTGTTATAGGCATAGGCTCTTGTGGCAATCGAACTTATAATTCCAACATTAATAGACAAGTTCTCTGTCCGCTAGCCTTCATTATTAACAAATAAGTATGTATCTCTTTACGCTTTTTGTTAAAATTTTTGTGCGGAATTCATATAAAAAAGAATTTTTCCTTTAACTTTACGTCACTGCTTGTAGGAGAAAATTTTTGTTTGTAAGATGAAAAATTTACAATACGGAGAACTAAACAAGTTGGCAGCACTGCTACTTCAAGCAAGAATTAACAGTACATAATTGCAATTATTTACACTTTAAATTAAACAGCATTTAATAAAAAGCACAATGCATGTATAATTTTCTTTTGGCTTTGGTTTACAAAAACAATGAGGCCTATGTACATACATGCATATGCACCAAGTAAGTGAGATTTGTATTTTATGTATGAATGTTTGGGTGTATGTTTTTATATTCGTATGTAATTTCTCAGTTTAATGCAATTTACACATTTTCACTTGAAAAAAATGCTCACCTTATTTTGTACTCCCTAACGGGTTTTTGGTTCGTAAACAATTTCACACACTTTTTTTTTGTTAAGCAAACAACGAAGACCCAATACAAGGTGTTGAAAAGAGAGAAACACACATACGGTGGTAGACAAGAATAACAGACGGGTGTGTGTGTAGAGAGAGATTCCTTTAATCCACTTTAAATTCATTCAGTTTAACAGTCATCCATCCAATTAACATCATGTTTAAGCATGTAATTTTTCAACAATAAATACCACAGTTTAAAACAGCGACGAAGAACAAGAAATACAATACATATGCATGTAGAAAAAGAAATAAAAATTTCTTAACAAATTATTTGTGCTACATCATATAAACGTATGTATGTACATATACGTGCGTGAGAGTGTGGTTCTTGTTCTCCTTCGTTTTTCTTTTATATTTTAAATCTTTTTGTTTTTGTTGCTTACGTTACTTTCAAGTTCATTATGTCTGCTCTGTAGTGAGTTTAACATTTTTTTTTCAAAGGAAGAGAAGAATTTTTGTGTTTTTTTTTTATATTTTTGTATCGTTTTTTTTCTTTAAACGTGCAGCAAATAACTGACATCATTTCCGATGTACACTTTATTGTGGTTTACTGAAGAGGCAGACATAATAAAGGTTGGAAAAGCGTAAACCCTAAATTTCTTTTAAAAGTGTTATAAATATTTTATAACTCTTTTGGAAAAGTATAACAGTTTTAAAGAACTTTAAGAAACCTGTCTAGGTTTATTGGTTTTAGTATCCTACATGCAGCAATAACTAGTGCTGTGGATGAGAGGTCATCTATACGTTTGTAAGCTAAAAACAGATTGGTTTCAATCTCCAACAGTCAAAGAACACGCTCTATAATCAGTTCATAATTTTGGTTAGCTGGCCTATAGGCACCTACTGGGAGCAGGCAGCGCTATTTTGCCTATAACGTGATTTGAATTAGTTTTTCAAACATCTTGTGTTCGAAATTATAATTTGGTGTAGTAGGTAGTGTGTTCATTTATTAGACTAGAGCCCGTGGTTCAACCCCTGGCTCAGACATCTTAAAGAAAACGAAATATGAAAAATATTTCAATCGGCGACTTCCTCTCAGTTGCCTCATAGCAAAAACTCTGACAGTAAAATAAAATTGACATGAAAAGTTTCTAAAAAAAATCTGTCGTACGCAGTCAACATGTAGATCCTGCCACTAAACACACACAACATAGGTGGTGTAAGAAGATAGGTTGTAATCCTGACTAAAGGGTTGTAATGATTAATAAAATAACTAAATTAAGTTAGTAATTGTAGTGCAGAGACCAGTCGTCCTTGATTATGTGTGCATTTGAGTGTGGTTTATTTTTCATTTTCAATAAAACTGAAGTATCCTTTACCTTTAAATACCTGTGCATCACTGGAAGTAAGTGTGTGAGTGTGTGTCCATGTTGTTTACATTTCGGACAAAAAAAAAAACAAAAACTCTGTTGGAAATAAAATAAAAATAAAAAAGAAAACATCATGCCAGGCAAACAAACATTCGATTTTTACTCGATCTATGCCACACCATACCAGCCATCCAACCATTCATCCTTTTAATCTTTTCCGTTTAGTTAAGCCTGAAGTCATTTGAAAACTGAAACTGTTTAATGGTACCACTTAGGAGTCCATAAAAGCCAAAATTTATCATTAAGAATACAACAACAAAACTAAAGAGAAAAAACAACGAAACAAAACAAAACGTAACAAAAATAAAAGAAAATATTCAGGCATTTAAACACGTTGATTTTGATTTGGGGGTTATAAAAAGTGAAATTGAGTAGAATTTTATTTGGTTGTCGGTTTGTCTTTATTTCTGCTCCTTTTTGTTTTGCTTTTCTGAAATCATTTTATTTCTCTGGCCTTCAGGCTTCAAATTGTGGTTTATGATTTCGAAATTATTTTAGTTTTACGAAAATACAATATTACCTTCAAAAATTTCTATGTACGAGTGTATTTGTATGCCAGATTAAGTTTTTTGTGTTTTATTTTATTTATTAAAATTCACACTTCATAGCGAAGTATACACGGAGTGAGATTGTACACTGAAAGAAATGTATACAGAAACAAAAAATCAAAGTCATTTCAACTATTCTATCATAGGCAGTGGTATATAGTTTATAAAAGTTAAGAACTGCAATCCAAACAATCCGAAAGAGAACTTAAGTATTATAAGACATAATCAAGACTTAGAAGAATCTCTGCCAAACTCAAAAACAAAAACAGAGAGCTGCAAGATTTCAAATAGATTATCTCGGCCATAAATTCGTATTAGTCTGATTGTTTAATAAAGTCTACTGGCAAAATATTTGGTTTTTCCTTTAATAAAAACGGAATAATACACTCATGGAGTATAGCCAGGCTGTTTACGATTTTGTACATTTTCTTATAATTTTTTATTATTATACAATATTTCCAATTTCGAATACGTCTTACTTATAATAATACAATTAATAATATTCTCTTATTTGTTCTTTTTCTTTACAGGTAAGTGTCTAATTTATTACCCAAAATTACTTGAAATTGAAATTTAAAACAAACAGGTAAACCTAGTTTAACTAAATATGCAACAACTTTTTTAAATTAAAGATTTAAATAAATTTGGCAATCCTAAATTTATAATAAAAGAGCATTTCTTTATATGCTCTTTTTTGCAGCCTTTTGCTGTAAACACATTCGATGCGCCAAATGTTGCGCTGCAATCTATCAAAAATTAAAAACAAGCGTGTATTTTGAAATGATTATTTTAAAGGCAGCGCATAAGCAAGCGTAGTTTAGTTGAAAGTCTGTTGGAAATAAGGCGCAAGCCCATAGTCCCACTCTTGGGCTCATACATCTCGAACAAAACGAAATAGGAAAAAATATTTCTTTCGGCAACTTATTTCAGCAATGTTCTGTAAAAAAACTCTTGAGAGTAAAATAAAACTGCCAAGAAAAGTATCTCAAAAATCTATCATTCAGAGTCGCCACACATGAATAAATTTAATACAAACAACATGCGTGGTGTAGGTTTTAATCCTAACTAAAGCGTTGTAATGACCAATTCAGTAAGTAGGAATAAACAATTGTCGATGCTGCTACTGCGTACCTGAGCTAATTTCTATTTTTGCTTTCGGCAATGACCGGTTTGGTCTGGTGAATTCTATAAGATGCATGAAATAAAGGGTGTTTTTTTGTAGAGGTATAGAACTTTAAGTTGGCATGACTTTTCAAGATGGCGACCGATTTAACAGCTGTCAAGTGATTTATTCTCAGTTTGGTTTGGCAATTCATCATGAATAGACTCACGCCTGAACAACGCTTGCAAATAGTGCAATTTTATTTCGAAAATAATGGTTCTGTGCGGAAAACGTATCGCGCACTACGTCCATTTTATCGTCGACAAAATCGTCCATCAGAGCAGTTAATTCGATTAACCATGGAACGTTTTCGCACCACGTTTACTCTTATTGATAACTCGCATCCCCAGAGACGCTGTACGGTGCGTACAGAAGAAGCTATTGCTGATGTAGAGCGTAGCATTGAGGAAGACCCGAATGAGTCCATCCGCCATCGAGCACAGGAATTGGATCTGTGTCCATCCACTTTATGGAAGATTTTACGGAAGGATCTTGGTTTGCGTGCTTGCAAAATCCAACTCGTGCAAGATTTGAAGCCAAACGATCATCAAGTAAGGCGTAGATTCGTCGAATGGGCCCAAAACGAGATTACCGTTGTTCCCGATTTTCATAAGCGAATTTTGTTTAGCGATGAAGCGCACTTCTGGTTGAATGGCTACGTCAACAAACAAAACTGCCGCATTTGGAGTGAAGGTAATCCTCAAGTGTATCTGGAAACACCGTTACATCCAGAAAAACTGACTGTTTGGTGCGCTTTATGGGCTGGTGGAATCATTGGTCCGTACTTTTTCAAAAACTATGGTGGCCAGAACGTAATGCCACAAGATTATCTTTCGGATAAATAAAATTCATGTCAATCGAATAATCCATCGTTGTTTTATTGACACTTAAAGTTCTATACCTCTATAAAAAACACCCTTTACAATACAACCATTAAAAACCAGGAAAAGCCCTTAGGAGGCTTAAGATAATCACACAAGTCGTACGACATGTCAAGCTTTCGTGTAGAAGAGAACCTAATGTATGTAATAAGAGCGTATGACATTGAGAGAAAATACGAATGGAAATTTGGTAGTCGAACTGTTGTGTTCGTTTTTTAAAACCATCAAATCATTGTTCTTGGTTTTATTATTCTACAAATCCAGTAAACCCAAAAAAAAATCTCAGCTCCTAGTTTAAAATGCCGATGAAATTCTATAATATTTTCTCTCTAGCTTTGCGTACGAAAAGCCTTAACGTATTAATTGGATTCAATTTTAATTACTTTACGTATACTTTGATGCTGTCGCCTTTAAAATAGACGGCAATTACTACAAAATTGTTGCGCAGCATTTGATGGCTCTTATGTGTTTATAAAATGAATTGTCTCTGTTACTAACAGGCTATTTTCAATATTTGGAGGATATTTTTATCTCTTGAATTTACATCTCTTTGCTGTCTCTCTCTCTCTTTTTCTCTCTCTCTTTTCCCCTTGGCATTTCTGCCCACGATTCTCTGTGTAATGTTACCAAAACAAAAGTGTCACAGTAACAGTAACAATAACGAAAACAGTTTCAAGTTTGTCAGCTTTCACTTACAATAGCCGGTATTGACTTGCCCAACCATTGGATTCTCTCTCGTATGTAGGTGGGTGTCGATTATATTTTTAGAATTTTGCAGTCAAACTTTACGTTTTTTTTATTTTTTTTTCCTTTTTTTTTTGGGTGAGTAATTAAAACTCTTGAAATGTAAATGCAATGCATAAAAAACTCTAGAAACTTGAAACTTTTTTTATCATTCTTTCACAGTTTTTAACACTTCCAAACGTTGTTGTTGTTTTCTTTAAATTTTAATAAAGGAAAACATAAAAAAAATCCAAGCAAAATACAACAATAACAACAATTTTAACCATTATTTCCAAAACAAGTAAAAACAAAAACTTCAATTTATTTGCTGTAGAAAACCGAAAAAACCGAAACACCAACTTCATGATGAAATGAAGTGGAAAGAAAATAAAAAAAATGCCACAAGTGCGTGGGTTTCTATAACTTGTTTGAAAATGCTTGTTGGCTCCATTTCAAAACCCACTGTTTGTTGCAAAGCGAAAAACTGGCAGATAAGAAAGCCAACTTTATAGATTTTTCTTGAAAGAGGGAAATTTTAAAAGAAGAATTCAAAGCTAGAAATGAAAACTAATATTTCGCAGATGATTTACAACTTTAGAACGGTTTACATGCTTTATAACAGTGATACAGAATAGGTTTTTTATTTTTTTTAAATTAATTACCATTGATCGGCTCTCGTGACAGTTCTGCATCAATGTCATATGAAGTGCAGTTCACAGCAACATGCCGAATAGTTGTGTAGCCAATAGCCTTGTTAGAGCAGCCACTTTTTCTAATACGGACATGTTCGTACTCCCTAACCGCTTCCAGGCTGTCTGAAGCGTGCGGCCATTGCAACTGCAAGTTACTGTGGTTGTCAGTTACTAACTTGTGCTTCCGTCTAAGTAAAGTTGGCATCGTTGAAATAATTTTAATGTTTTCCTTTTACTCTCACTTACTCCCACTCTCACACTCTTTCGTATTGGTTTTTACAACAAAGACATGGAAAAACATTTCAACATAAAAAATAAACTTTTTAAAATAAAAGAAATGAAAACAACAGAAATAGAGGAGAGTAACGAAAATATTTATTTTAAGCCGAATACAGGAAAAAAAATATTTTGTTTACATAAGTACATACTTCACTATGTTCATACATACTACATACATACATATATAAATGATGTTGTATGTGTGTAGACATATGTATTTCCATTAAACTCAATGAGTTACTCTCTAATGGCTGTTGTAATAAACAAATACTGTAGGGGAGAACAGAAAGAACAGAAAAACAGGTCAATGGGCTGCTCGATTTAACTGGCTAATGGAAAGCAAAAATAATCTTAACTTTATCCCCCTCTTTGCGCCCTAGGTGTACCACAGGTGTTTGACCGTATTTAATTTAAAAAAAAAATTTAAATTTTCCACACGGTCTTGAACACATTTATTACTTTCCGGTTAAAATGCTTGCCTTTTGGTTGATTTTAAATTCATTTTTACCGTCATGATCTTCATTAACGTTGTAATTATCATTACCCCCCCCTTCGCCTCATGTACTTTTCGTCTTTTAGACAATTAAATTTAAGTTTCAACTTTTGTCACTCAGCCATCCATAACAGAGCAGTTTGTTACGCTGTTTGTTGTACCCACTGACTGTAGCCTAAAAATTACTGTCATGCTGCTATTTTTGTTGCTGCATTCATTCATATCAGTCACTAGCAACAAAAGCAACTAAAAAAAGCTTTAAATTTTTTTGGTTACCATTGATAACAGCAGCACTATCAACGACAACAACAACAACAACACTTTATTCAACCAATTCATGCAGCCAAGCAGATACGAAATGAAAAACGAAACAAAAAAGTGTTTCAATGCAGCCACAACACACCAGACTGGCATTACAAACATTTCACAACGTGGCTTAAAGTTGAAATCATTTAAACAGTCTGCACTACCACACTTGCCATCATTTCTCTACATGTTTTTGGGAGAATCTGTGTAATATGTTTACATGTTAACCTTATCATAACAGGGTATACCCAATTTATATGAGACGCTTTATTTATTTAAAACATTAATTCAGTCGTCAGAGACATCAGCGTAATTTTCTTTACGTGTCACTAATACTACCAAATGCAGTTGTGCTTAACCCTTTCATGCCCGAATTTTTTGAGCCAGAGCTAAAATCTTTTTAAGGACATGTGTTTGTTAGTCATGGCCTAAATATGAAGTGATATTAAATTCAGAGTCCTACGTATTCTGGTTTTACTCGTTTTTAAACAAGCTTGTTTGCAAAAAAAAATCTTTTAAAAAAATTAAAAATTACGGAATTTATGAACAAAAATGTACAATGTTGCCTATAGGCAACATCGGGCATGAAAGGGTTAACAATAATGGTGTTCTCTTAAGATATCAGTCTTCGCTACAAAAGCAAAAAAAAAAATAACAGCTAAAATTTAAACACATACGACGTGCCAAGTGCTGCGCAGCAACCTATGAAAAGTAGAATACATAGAAATGATTATTTTCAAGGCTTCAAGTAATCAAGCGTCGCTACACGCTATTTATTATTATTACTTGTAGTACTAAGATAATTTAGATACTATTGTACTATGGTGTGCGTATAAAGTCTTCTCCAAGCCTATTGTTCTGACAAATTCCAGGATATTGCTTTGTGTCAACAGCATAGTATTTGATACTTGATAATTCGATCCTAAGTAACGCTCGACCGTAAATAAATCTGTTTTGGAATCATTGATACCACAGCTATACAGTCTACTAGGTTCGACTTCCCCACCATTGTAATTCGATAAACACATACAAGGTACCCAGTGCTGCGCAACAATTTTGCAATTGCTGCCTTAGCCAAGCAGCATGCGTATTAATTATTTTAAAGGCGGCAGCATCAAAGTATAATAGACAAAAAGAACAGTGCATAAATTCTGCATCAATGTGGTCAATTAAAATGTTTTTACGCGTTTTTATGACCTCGACTTCCTGATGTGTGTGTGAAGTACTATCAGCAGTAGAAGTTGAAATTTTGTTGCACGACATTATTAGTTTATTGTCAAATTTAAATTGTAAATAGGGTTTCCGTGTTTTCCGTAAAACATGGAATACCAGTTTAAGTAGCAAAAAAAGCTTATCCCGTTGTCCAACTGCTTCAAAAAAAAGTAAAATCGCCATAACAGCGTTTTCAGTAAACAATATTTTCCATGTAAACATGTAAGCTGTCGTTATTTTGTTGGCCACAGCCTTTAGCAGAGCCAACTACCTCTGCTGTTTTACCAACTTCAACTAAACAACTTCAATTTATTCTAACTTTTAAAATTTTTGTTATTTTTTTTTGGTTTTTTTTTTTTCTCTAAAGTTTCACGCTTTTTTAAGAAAAATTGTGAAAAACTAGAGAAAATAGAGAAAGAAAGAGAAGAAAATAAGTTTTTCTGTCCAAATTTGAATAGACATTGACTGCAGATAACACTTAAAAAATGTTAAAAAAAAAGAAAAATTAAAGAAATTTGAATATTTTTTTTTTTCTTATTTATTTTAAAACTTGTTAAATGGGTTACAACTTTATCCAATCCCCCATATCTTTTGAATACACAGGTCTTTTATTCCAAAACGTGTAACGAATTTAATTTTTGAAAGTAAAAAAAACGTTTCATTTTCTTTTCTTTTTATTTTTTAGAGCAGAAAGAAAAAAATACTTTTTGTCGTATTAAATTAATTTCTAATTAGGAAGGTGACAAAATTAAATGGGGTTTAAAGAAAAAAGTTTTCTTTCTTATTCGTTGGTGTATAACCAGATTAAATTTAAATTTGAGGCAAGAGAAAAAATATCCAAAGACGCTAATCACTAGCAGGGAAAATAGGTCAGTGGTGATGGGTAGGAGTACAATATGAATGAAAATTAAACATTTTTCTTTACATAGAGCTAGAGTAGTTAAAATATTACTACAAGGCAAACGTATTGTTGAAATATTTTTTTATTTTAATTCGGTTGACTATTTCATGGCATTTAGTTTTTTAAATATGATTTCCAGCAAAGGACTGCCGCAACTGCTTGTTATATGGTCCATTCGATCAGTTAAATTTTTGACTAGTTTTTCCTATAAATCTGGTATTATGGCGTTAATAGTATCTTGAAGATTGGCTTTTAATAATAATTTTAATAATAAATCAATGACTTAAAATGACCTTAAATGGTACAGTACAGTGTACAGTACCAATACCGAAAACGAATTCAATTTTCTATAAAACGATTGTAAGTCTCAGTCGCCGTGGTCTAGTACGTAGTGTGTTAGCTTGTTAGACGTGAGGCCACCGTTCAAACCCCAGGTCAGACACCTCGAACACAACGAAATATGAAAAGTTATTTCTTCGGCCACCGCCTCTCAGCAGATTTCTGGTATGAGAAGTTAGGTCGTAATACTGACTGAAGGATTGTAAGGATCAATTATATACGTATTGTATGTATATATAAATCTATTGTTAAATACTCTCTAAGGCAAGTTGCGACGTCTTGGTGGAACCAAATGTAGTTGATGTCTTGCTGATTAATTTAGCCCTCGTCATTTATCGCAACGACGGCTCTTTGCTTATTTCGAAAGGTATAAGTACCGATGATGCTGTCAATATGTGACCCACACGAAGCTTTCAATTTTAATCGTGGATGTAATTGTGATTTCTAAACTACTGGGCTATTGTTGTCGTTCTAATGTGGCAATTTTGCTTACTGACGTAGTCGTTTAACCAAAAATTGTCTTCATCACTAAACACTAGTTTGAAGTCTCCATAGTCTAGTAGGTAGTGTGTTGGCTTATTAGACGCAAAAGCCTGGGATCGAAGACAAAATACAAAAAGTATTTTTTCGGCGACTTCCTCTCAGTAGATTTCTGGCAAAAACTCTGAGAGTAAATAAAAATTACCATGAAAAGTTTCTCAATAAATAAAAATCTGTCGTTCGGAGTCGACTTTAAACTGTAGGTCCCACCACTCATGTATAAAATTAACACACACAGCATAAGTGGTGTGAGAAACTAGGACGTTGTACAAAAGGTCAATTCGACCTCCGTGTACTGTACTTGTCTTAATTGACAAGTACACGTCCTCTAACCTAACCTAACCTAACCTAAACACTAGTATTTGCTTACCTTCGTCCAGCCAATCAAATCCTTCTCCTTGGAGAATTTGTCTAAATTTTATAGCCAGATTTATTTTTGATTTTTAGTATTGAGAAGAGATATTGTAGGTTATGCTGATAATTTGCTTTAAAATTTTCCAGCTTAACGTGTAAATTTTATAAGCCACCCAACATGTATTATCACACAACAAGACTTAAAAACGCTTTTTTGTTTTCTTGTTTTTTTTTTATGGAAAAGAAACACTTTAAATTTGGCATTTACAAGTAATTTGATTGGGGCGTTTACATGTAAAAACGCCTCTCTATTTCAAATGCAATGAGCACAAGTCAAAATTGAACAAAAAGAAAAAAACCGAAACAAATGCAGCAAAAGTATTAAAATGTTCATGTTACATACATACATGCATATGTTTTACATCATCTCTTAGTCTTTTTCTCTCCCTTTATGTGCACATACGTTACTTTTTATTTAAAGGATTAACAACAAAAGCCGTAATTTCAAATAACAGCGCAAGAGAGGCAGACCATGCTTAGAATCAGCGAGCAGTATAAAGAAAATGTGCCTCAAAAACCAAACAAACAGAAAAAAAAATGTTCCCCTTATTAAATCATTAGTGCGTAAAGAATTTTGCACATGAAACAGCTGTTGAGTGTTTATTTCTTTTTCTGTTTTTATAAAAGGGGCTCTCTTCTACAACAAACATACAAATTTTCCTGCTCATTTAGTTCAGGTAAATGCTCTTATGCTCTTCTCTCTCAACTGCCGCAGATAGCGGTCACTTGAAATTCTTTTGTTATTTTCATGTTGATGATGGATGGGTATGCTTTGTCCTTGAAAATAAGTGAAAATATGTGTGCGTATGTACATACACCCAAACCTGTTTTTACACGGTTTTTTTTTACGCGAATTTGAAATAACACGGTTTTTTTTTAACAAATTTACCATTTTTTTTTGTTCGCTCCTTTTTATACGGATAAAATCGTTTAATAAAATAAAAACTCTGTGTATACTATTCAACTAAATCTGTGCGTTTTTATAAAGTTATTCAATTTTATAGGCATATGTAGGCTGCTGCATCAATCCTATGTATATTTTTTCAGTTTGTTTATACACTTACATACATACATAATATTTGACTTTTTTTACGCGTTTTTTTTACACGGTAACCACTGGAACGTATCTACCGTGTAAAAAAAGGTTTGGGTGTATGTAGCTAAGCATAAGGTGGTGTGTTATGGCGTTTTTTCAAGTTTAATCGCCATTATCGTTTGTGTACGACGAGTGTATAGGATAGAATTGATTTTTCTTGCTTGTATCAAACGGTGGTGGTGAATTAAATTGTCATTAAACGTGTTTCAATTAGAGATGGCTTATATTCGATAGATAGAGAATGTGAATGTAACGTTAACGATAATTAAGAGAAAGGAACATTAATTCGATATTTTATGTTTTTAATATAAAACGGGTCGTAAACATTGTTTTATAACTTTAATGGAGTTTTTTTGTGGAAGGCTTTCCTTTGCAGTTTTATTCATTGTTGTTGTTATTATTGTTATCATAATATTATGTGGCTCGACTGAGTTAGGCTATCGAATTATATGATTCCTTAAATGACCGGCCTTACTAACAAATAAATCAGATCAGTCACATATGTAGGTATGGATCACGTCGGGCAATTTACGACATATTCGCCTGTTATTTATCGCATTCGTTTGTTAAGATAAATTTATAAATCTTTTAAGTATTTGGTGGCTCAGATAAGTATTCTGTCATCTCCTATTTCGTAATAGGCCCCTAGAAAGTGATCTAGAATTAACTCTGTTTAGAGGAAATATCGGTAGGCAGGAAACAAGCTACAACCCAAATGCTACTTATGTATGTATTGGCTCTTTTTTTGCAGTATTTTTGTGGAACAAAGTCTGATCAGTTGAACATTAAAAAATCGATTTTTTTGGTATTATTCAGAATGAAGTAATCACGAGGAAGATACCAGGTTATACATTGGATGGGGATTCTGGAGAGTGTATAGCAAATTGTAGATGATCCAGAAAAGCCTGAGAGCTCTGGAGCAAAGTCATACATTCTAAAATTACCTCGTATTGGTTTCTGGCAATAGACACGTGATCCTCTAAAGAGCCAGCATGTTTGCTAAATCACTTGTGGAAGCTGGTATGACAATTTATTGCGAAATGGAATTGACATTTTTCTCTTGGTGGACAAACAGTTGATTTTAAACAGATTTTTGTTATTCACAAATGAAGGTATACATATAATTGAACCCACTGTACTTTAACGGATTTCATAACGATCACAGTGGAACACTGGCCATTAAAATACCTGAACAACGGCTTTTATAGACAATATAATGATATCGAAGAGCAGAAGACTATTGAACATCTTCTCTGATATTAACACTTAGGAACCTGAGACGTAAGATTTTTGTTTCATCCAGAATTCATCCACTAAAATTGTATAGCGAGAGGTGATTTCGAATAATTCTATGCCTTCATTCGAAGGACGGTTAAGAGGTGCTCGCCAAAGATTATAGTCAATGATAGGTTCGCAATTTTTTAGTTAACTGCTTATAGTTAACAATATGGTTTTTGATGCACCATATTTATTCATTAAAGACGGAATTATAAAATTTTAAATTTGTTAAAATTTTTACTTTAACATCGGTTGCCAATGCCAGGTTGTAAAGTACATCATTATAAATTGTAAACGAGAGAAACAGTTTTTATTACACAGCAACTTTTTTAATTAATTTTTTTATGTTTCTTTTTATTTTCCTAAGAATTTATCAATTCATGATTTTAATTAAAAAAACTCCATGGGAATTAATCTTTTTGTTATTCAACACCAATTTTAACACCTAAGCAGGTCTAAAACACAAAAACAGAAATTAAAAACTAAAGCTTGCCTAAAAGCATTATAAATTGTAAAAGAGAAGAAAACTTGTTGTAATATAATCACGATTTGTTAGGCACCATGCAGGCATTTCTATTTTCTTTCATAATCCATATAACATTACAAAACAAACCATAATTTTGGTTTTTTTTTCATTGATTTTTCATTGTCTGTTCACTTGCTGGCACAAAGATGCCGCTAAATATGTAACAAAAAATCGTTTGTATTGCTATTACCGAACGTATTGCATTAATTTTAGTTTTTGGCATAAAATTGTAAAGAAAACAAAAAAAAAAAAGAACAATAAGAATACAAATAATGGCAACCCTTAACAGACATTTGTCTCTTAATTTCCTCGAGTTCTTATTTCCCATAATCTCAAGTACTAAATGGTGTGTGAATATTTCAAGAGATTTTTTTTCAAATGTTCTCTGTTTACATTCAATTTGTGTTGCTGTTGTTGTGCTTTTGTAACATACACATGAGCTGGTATGTGTATTTCCTTTAACTTTGTTTTGCTTTTAAAACGATGCACGTTATTTCCAAGTAATTAAATTTATTGTATGCATTCCTATTTTATAACAAAAACAACAACTGCATTGCATTGCTAGTTTTTTTTAGAGAAATCTGCTCTCTCTCACTCACTCTGTTGTTTAACTGAAACGATTTGAAATAAAATCACTAAAAATGAAAACAAATGCCAAAACAGTGATACAAAAACAATATCTTGTTGATCGTACACGAAATATTACTCACGCCATTTAACAAAACAAAATCGAATCGAAACAAAGCATTTAAGTGAATAGTAATTTAAGGTTAGAATGAATTGGATGGGCACCAAGAAAAATAATGCTGTAAGTCTGCAACCCGATCAAATTATTAATTCTGATCTATACTGACAACAGTTAACGACTTTGAAATAGCACTTCAATTGCTATCTGTCCAACATAGAGCCCGGACCTTGGTTAGTTTATTGATCGTTTCATTGACTTATCAATGTATTCAATAATTAGTTTTCCAAAGCTGTAACTTAGTAGGCGGTATAGGCTTATTATATGCGATCCCGTCGTTCATATGCCTTCTAAAACATTTGGAATAAAACGAAATATAAAAAAATATTTCTGCGCGCAACTTCCTCCTGCTAGTCTTCTGGTAAAAAGTTTAAAAGTAAATAAAATTGCCATGAACAGTTTCTCAAATCTTTTGTTCGGAATCGGGTCCCGCCACTCTTAGATAAAATTACCACACACAACATGGGTGGTATGAGAAGCTAGGTTGTAATCCTGACTAAAGGGTTACTTACCATTTCCGTAACCAAATTCTCCAAAGCATGCTTTTTCTTTGACAGTCAAATTATCGAAATCAAGTGTGTGAGACCAACAGACCACAGACTTTCAGCCGTCTGTTTTGAACTGAAGATTGTTAGCGTTTCTTTAGAGGAATAAAACGTAATACCACATCGCATTAATAATTAGTTATAGAACAAATTAGAGAATGCAGAGAAAAAGCATCCGGTTAAAAAGGAATGGTTTTAGAAAAGTACTAAAAAAGAAATAAACTTTTAGGTTATATTCCCAAAATAGCATGACATATGCGTACATTTAAAATATTTGTAATTTGTTGTACATATATTTATAATACCTTAAAAAAAATTAAGATAAACTGAAGTTGCATGCAACTTTTTATTTTTCTTTTTTAACACGAAACATTTCAAAGAATAATAAAAAATGAAAAGAAATACAATAATTATTATCTGGGTTTAGTATCACATTGTTTTACTCTTATTTTTTCTTTTTAATATAATGAATATGCCAATCTTTAGTTTATTTCATTTAATTCTTAAAAAGAAACAAAAAAAAAATTCTTTTTAACTCTACGGATGTGATAGTCTGACTTTGTAAGTATTTTGCTGGTTGGCAGCAGCTGATGCTTTCCGTTTTCTGGTTTAATTTTAATTTCATCACAATAATTTCTTCCTGTCTTACACTGAGTGTATGTGTTGTTTGTAGCATTTAGTCATCCATCAGATCAGCTGTTAAATTTACTTTCTTTTCAAATTTCATGATAATTTAGGTCATGTGCTTTAGTTTTACATTACTTTGGGCCTGGTTTTGTTTGTTTTTAATCACTTACAGCGTTTTTATGACTTTTTCCGTCGTTATTGTATTTGTTTGTTTTTATTTCAATACAATGCAACACAGTGTTTATGTTGTATGTTCGTTTTACTTCCAAAAAAAAAAAGAAAAAATGAAATAAAATTAGAAAAACAGTTCTTTCTCCCTATAAAAACATCTCTGGCTTGTTTGTGGTTAGATTTTAATGAGCCATTTAATGCAACAACAAAAGCTGTATAAGTATTTATATAAATACACACACACACGCGCACACAGAGGGGGAGAGTTTGTATATTTCTTTTTTCTTTCACCCACCCCATTAATTGCCCCGAGATTATTAATGCAAGACAATTGCGGAAATAGAATTTAATGAAGCAACAAAAACAATGGGGAAATTAAACAAAAAAAATTGTTGTTTTGTTTTCATATCAATACAGACGCATTGATTCAATCATAATACAGCCAGAGTTAGCTAGTCAGCCATTTGCATAAGTCCATGAATAACTGTAATATGCATTAATTTAATGGGAGGCAGAGGGAAACAGATTTAGTTTTCAATTTTTATTGTGTTTTTTTTTTTTAAACAGTACCTTTCAATAAAAATCTAATAAGGCATGTAAATTAAAATAAGTTTTTCTATTTAAACTCCTCTTTATTGTTATTGCGATGCTCGTATGTATTATTACAGGGTGGTGTGTTGTTTTGTTGTGAGTATATTTTGTATGTGCATTTCGCACGGAAATAGGTCACACAGCAACATTTACACATACAAACATACACGGAGCATGAGAGTTTGTTAAAAGGAAAATAATGAAAATAAAACAGGAACATACAGACACTGGTTAAATAGAGAAAAAGTTTTTAATAAAAATTCTGAACAGAAGGAGAGAGTAAAAGTGTTATAACTGTAATTACTCTAGTTTCTTACTAAAGTGTTGCCAAATTGTTGAAATTAAATGTTTTCGTTTTTCGTATCAAATTAAATTGAAATGTATTCATCGCACAGTATAAGTGAAACACAAAATTTTGCCTGCCTGCAAGTACTATCTGATGAGAGAGAGACAGAGAATGTTTTGTTATTACACTATCCACACAATTGTTCATAATTTTTTATACTACGTCAAGTCTGCAAACACCAATCGATTGATCGTGTTACTAGACGAAAGATTAAAACTTTATCGTGGTAAAAAACTACACAGTGACACGTAAAAAAATTGGCGGGTTAACTGCTTATAAGCCCATTACTTGCTTAATTGTTCATTACACCCCACAATCAGAATTGCAACCTAGCTTCTTACATCACTTATGTTGTGTGTGTTAATTTTATCCATAAGTGGGGAGACATTCAGGTTAAAGTCGACTCCGAACGACAGATTCATCAGGAACTTTTCATGGCAATTTTAATTTACGTTCATAGTTTTTGTCTTCTGGCAAAGGAAATATTTTTATTTTCATATTTCGTTTTGTTCGCAAAATCTTACCTGGGGTTTGAACTGTGGCCTCACGTACAATAAACCATCATCCTACCTACTAGCCTACGGCTTCAAACTACTAAGCAATTATTTTCGTTTCAAAATTCTTGTTAAACTCTAGAATCTGCTGCTAACTGCATGCATATGTACGTGTTCTTTTTAAATAAATTTTTAATTTAATTTGAAAAAAAAAATCGAACTCAAAAGACAAAATATGAAACTTTTCCCCCTTTTTTGATTTTTTCGAACAACAGTTTTTTTTTTTTGTGGCGACACTTGTTGCATACAAATTTCTTACTTTCCCATACATACTGTCTCACAAAGAGACAAAAAAAAAGAAATAAACAAATAGACAGACAAACGAAATGCATCACAACTCAAAAAGAAAGTAAACAAATTAAATGCGTAATAAAGAACAAAGAACAACAACCATAACGTGTGACAATATTTAACACGAAAGTAATAACACTCACTCTCTTCCTTTCTCTCTCTGTCTCTATACCGTTTGCCACACTGTCTCTTCTGTGTACTTAATAAATTATAACATTAACCTTTTAATGGTCAAATAAATTGGTTTGACCATAATAAAACAAAATCAACATAAACTCACACACAAGCATTTTCTCTTTATTTCATTATTTATTTGTGTGCGAGTGCGAGTGTGTGCGTGTTTTTTCTTTTCAAGAAAATTGTCATAGCGGTAAATAAACATATAGACGGTTGTGTAAACAATATTTGTTTTCACGTAAAGAATGTTATACACATACATACATGCGAACAAGAACATTAACATGCGTATGTTAAAATCAAATAGAGAGTAAAAAAATGTTTTTTTTTTCTTTCGATGACATCTTACAGCATTTCCATGTGAGAAAAATAGCAATTAAATTAAACGAATACACACACTGTGTACATATTTTATTAAAAAATAATAAAAAAAATATACAAAAAAGTTGTCTGATTTCATCATAATAAAAATGTTAATTAACTTGAACTTTGTGAACTGCAGTACCGACGTTGTTTTAAATATCTTTTTTCTTTTTGTATATTTTTTAATAAATTTTTAACCATTCATTGTTATTATTGTTATTGACAGGCCTATTTTATTTACATATTTATGAGTCTGCTTGACTGGTCAATCGACCAGCCATTAAATTGTAAAATTGATGGCCTTTGACTGTCAGTCTCTGTGTCAATTTTTAATACAACTTTAGCTCAGTTCAGCTCTTTCATTCATTTACTCAAGTGTACTCAGTCATTTATTTATTGTGCACCCGCTGTCCTCTTCTTCGATACTCAATTCCAAATGTACAGAAATGATTCATCTCCACATTAGTATATAACTGTAGTAGTATAGTGGCCCACAGTACTAATGACCCACTTGTAATGACTCGTAATTCCTAAGTGAAACTAAAGAGAAAAATTATTAGAAACAAAAAAGCGAATAATTGAATTAAGTTTTGATTGTTGTAATAATAATTGTTTGTATTTAATTTGAAGTAAAATTTTTAATTAAAAATTAGGATTACAAATTAGCTTCTCACAACACCACAGCCAAGTTGTGGGTGTTATTTTTAACCCTGATCGGTAGGACACACAAATTAAAGTCGACTTGGAATGATACATATTTGAGAAACTTTTAAATTCAAAATAAAATTAAATCAAAATTATTTTTATTTCCATTCCATGGAATGGACCACTTTTATTGTGCGCCACTGTATGGTATGCCTAATAACTTGCAATATGACTGATTACCCTCCATTTCCCAAAACACGTATGTGTGTCTGTATGCCAGAGGTACACAGTGTTATTGTGTCATCGGCATATGTGTTCACAGACTATTTATGTAATTCACTGACTGACTAACATGACTAACTGACTGACTGGGTTGTTAGTTTTGCATGTAATTAATGTCATACACACCATCAAGTATGCATGCAAATGTTTCTACATGCATGTGAGCATGTGTGCATGTTTGCGTTTGTGTTTGTTATTTACATACATATTTATTAATAGCTGATGGTGTTATTAGAATCGAAGTCGTCTTGTACTTATTGATGCCCATATTTAGTTTAATTTCAAATCGTAAAATTAAGTTTAATGAGGGTACTAAACTGTCAGTCATTATAAAATAAAAGTAATCATTTGCCGCAGCCATTGCATTAGAAATTAGAATGACGTGTAGCATGTAATTTGCCACTTTTTCTAGAGTTTTTTCCGGATAAGGTACTTGTTTTTGTGTCATAAAAACTGAAAAAAATTCAACGCATTTGATTCATAAAATATGGAATAAAAGTGTTAGAGAAGTGGGGAATATTGGTATTATAGTGGAGCAGAAAATAATGGAGTTACATCAATATATGCAATGTTTGTGTCTTTGGTTCAATGGCAACATTAATTAACCAAACTTACTAAGCACAATACGTCCACTAAAATTTACTGTTTTGAGAGGTTTAGACGTTAGCGTCGTACTCGGTTCTTATTTCTTTCAAAATGAGCAAGAAGCTGCAGTTACTATGAATGGCGAGGACTATCGAGTAATGCTGGCTAAATTTTTGTTTCTAGAATTTAACCAGCTTAACATCAACGATAATTGGTTTCAATAAGCTTGTGAAAGAGCAATACAATAGGATTATCTTACCAGAATTCGACGTGAGAAGCTAGGTTGTAATTCATAATTTACAGAATTTAACTTCTAAAGTGATCCCACAATATTTATCACCTTTTTAATAATTTTTAGTGATTACACGATCGAAAATTATCTCAATGGCTCAAATTTGTTATTCCCAGAAAAAGCTAAAACAAATTTTAATTTTTTATTTATTTTTCCATGATACGATGTATCGTTAGAGTAAAATACATACACAGTACTGTGTATTTAAAGTGTTAAACTGGGCCATTGAATATGATTTTTTGTCATATCAACACATCCAAAAGTAGATTTTTCTTTAGTAAATATGTTATGTAAACAAAATAAAATAAAACAAAACGAATGGCAGCCCTTTTCAAAAGAAATCTCCCACTTTACCAACAAACAACACAGAGAAGGGAGAAAACAACAACAACAACAAACAGCTGATAATCATTGTAATATTTGATATTCAATTACAGTTACAATTCTATGGAAAAACAAAAAAAAAAAAACAAAAAGCCATAATGTTTACAATGTTAACAAAATAGCAACAACAACAAATAAAATAAAATAAAAAAAACAGCGGAGAGATGAATATAAACACAGAGAGAATATTTGCATGTCAAAGACCATACATATTAAACTGCATACACATACAGTAGATACTACAGCATTAAACAAAAATAAAAACCTTTAAATAACTCAACACTTTTCAGTGACATTTAAAATAATAAAATGAAAACCATATTTTTTTATAAATAAAATGTTTTTTCGTACATATTGGTTTGGGTTGTAAATATATAAATAAACAACAATAACAATTAATACATGATAAGAAATGTAAATAAATATTTCGAATAGCGCGACAATAACATTAAAATTAAATTTAAATATTAAATTATTGTTATTTAAACATAAAAATGTCACAGTTTGACATTTAGTAGAGTGTCAGACACATACTCTACACACTTAATTATAACAATTTAAAGGATACATTCAGAGAGATAAGAGAACTAAATATCGGCAATGTTTAAAGAGAGTTTTTAAATATTTTTTCTACGCCGCTCAACTTGTAAAAGCAATAAATTTAAATGATATTAATAAAGGGTGTTTTTTATAGAGGTATAGAACTTTAAGTTGCAATAAAACAACGATGGATTATTCGATTGACATGAATTTTATTTATCCGAAAGATAATCTTGTGGCATTACATTTTAAATCTGATTTCTGACATATGACCGCCACGGCTGGCGCGGATGTAGTCCAATCTGGACGTCCAATTTTCGATGACTTTTTCCAACATTTGTGGCCGGATATCGGAAATAATACGGCGAATGTTGTCTTCCAAATGGTCAAGCGTTTGTGACTTTACCGCATAGACCAATGACTTTACATAGCCCCACAGAAAGTAGTCTAGCGGTGTTAAATCACAAGATCTTGGAGGCCAATTCACAGGTTCAAAACGTGAAATTAGGCGGTCACCAAACGTGTCTTTCAATAAATCTATTGTGGCACGAGCTGTGTGACATGTTGCGCCGTCTTGTTGAAACCACATCTCCTGGACATCGTGGTTATTCAATTTAGGAATGAAAAAGTTAGTAATCATGGCTCTATACCGATCACCATTGACTGTAACGTTCTGGCCACCATCGTTTTTGAAAAAGTACGGACCAATGATTCCACCAGCCCATAAAGCGCACCAAACAGTCAGTTTTTCTGGATGTAACGGTGTTTCCACATACACTTGAGGATTACCTTCACTCCAAATGCGGCAGTTTTGTTTGTTGACGTAGCCATTCAACCAGAAGTGCGCTTCATCGCTATGAAAATCGGGAACAACGGTAATCTCGTTTTGGGCCCATTCGACGTATCTACGCCTTACTTGATGATCGTTTGGCTTCAAATCTTGCACGAGTTGAATTTTTTAAGCACGCAAACCAAGATCCTTCCCCAAAATCTTCCATAAAGTGGATGGACACAGATCCAATTCCTGTGCTCGATGGCGGATGGACTCATTCGGGTCTTCCTCAATGCTACGCTCTACAGCAGCAATAGCTTTTTCTGTACGCACCGTACAGCGTCTCTGGGGATGCGAGTTATCAATAAGAGTAAACGTGGTGCGAAAACGTTCCATGGTTAATCGAATTAACTGCTCTGATGGACGATTTTGTCGACGATAAAATGGACGTAGTGCGCGATACGTTTTCCGCACAGAACCATTATTTTCGAAATAAAATTGCACTATTTGCAAGCGTTGTTCAGGCGTGAGTCTATTCATGATGAATTGCCAAATCAAACTGAGAATAAATCACTTGACAGCTGTTAAATCGGTCGCCAACTTGAAAAGTAATGCCAACTTAAAGTTCTATACCTCTATAAAAAACACCCTTTATAAGGCACTGCTGTACATATTTTCAAAAATTATTGAAAAAATCCTTTTGCATTGTCAACTCGCAAATATTTTCAAGGCACTTTTGTACTTTTAAATAAACAATACTGTCACCCTTCCTGATGACAAATACTGCCTTGATTATGCGAAAATGTTCAAAAGTGGCTTGTTGTCAAACCAAGGAAGAATTTACAAAATCATAAAGCATTTGTAAGCAGCTGCATGGATCAATTTCGTTGAAAGCAAAGTTTACGTAAGCGTGCATAACCACGTCCGTAGCTAAATGAGACGATCTGATTAACCGGTCTCACGGTTTCACAGCCTGAAAGTTTAGTAAATCCAATAATCGAGAAAGGTTGACCTAGAAACGGGCACTGGCTGATAAAATGGGCAATATTCTCTTCCACCTCACCCGATCTAAAACTTTTGAAGTAGCAAATAAGCGAAGTACCTTCGTAATGACCCGTGAGAATAGATACATTGACAGAGATGTCCCAACGATCCAATTTAAATAGTTAGCACGCTTTCTATCTAAGTATTTAGGCCACGGGAGTCTGGCAATTAAATAAGATTCCCCCGCAACAGAGTTTGTCATCGTCTTTTACTTACTTACTTAATTGGTCACTACAGCCCTTTAGTCTGGATTACAACCAAGCTTCTGACACCACCACGAGTGTTAATTTTATTTCAGAGTTTTTCGGGAACACTGCTGAGAAGAAGATGCCGTGGAAATATTTCTTCATATTTCGTTTTGTTGAAGATGTCTGGTTTAATAAGCCAATACGAGTAAATTAGCTACTAGATTAAGGCAGCAAGGTTCATAATTAATTTAATTTCTTAACCTTCTTTTTATATTCTTTGTCTTTAAAAACAGTTTTTTGGAATTCGGTTCGAATCAATTTAATTTTTTTCGCAATTTCAACATAATGAATGATTTAATGAAAGTGTCCTTACTAATTTCTCCAGTGCAAGTTTGCTATTTGGTTGACTTCTTTGCAAATAAATTTTATTTAAAAAAAAAGAACGGGGGAACAAATACCGAATTTGAAAAACCCAATTAATTAAAAAAAAAATTTTACAGTGTACCTATTATTTCTTTCACCACTGTATGCACAATAATAATATTTTTAAAGCATTTAAAATTTTACGAAGAAGAAAATTTGAAAATATTTTCCATTTTCCATTTAATTTGATAACTTTGATAACAAATTTTGAAAACTACACAAAAAAAAGAGAAACTGAAGAGTTTATTTGAAAACTCTAAAATCATTTTTATTTTTAAAAATTTTTTAAGGAATTTTTTATCTTTCTTCTCTTTGTACCGTTTTATTTTTATTTGTTATTTTCTTATTTTTAATTTTTATGTTAATTTACTTAACAATACTTTCTTTTTATAATGCCATGCAATCTGAAGTGAAGTGAGTGGTGGTTGGTGTCTGATGGTTGGCTGATGTGGTATTTAGTTTTATTGCGTTTTTTATTACCAGGTCGTATCTCTTTTTTCTTTTTTAATGCATTTTTTTTCTTCAAAAAAACAAAGAAAATGTTCTTTATTGCATGGCTCCACAAACACTTTTTCCAAATTTTATGTCTTAAGCATGACTTTTTCTAGAAAATAAATTAAACAACAAAATATATTCATTTTATTGCTTTTGTTTTCATAAATTCATGCACAGTGTAGAGCAAAGAATTGTTTAGTTTATCGGGGAGTTTAGAGAACAAAAATGTTTCCGTTTTTCCAATTTATTTTTTTTACGTTTTCATAAATTTGTATAGATTCGTGACACGTCATAAATCAAGTTCCGCCAAAAATGTTAATTTCAAATTGATTTTTAATTATCAATTGATACGATCACTA